>JAVJGJ010000014.1:116452683-116501602 GCA_035590215.1 Microhierax caerulescens | reverse complement strand
TTAATGCCTGGTGGGATTTGCATTTTGGTACTTCATGAATTCCTCTTCCTCTTTGGATCAGGCTTCCCATGTCATTTCACAGCTCAGTGAGGTGGGAGGTGACTTGGGCGCAGCCTGGGAAATACTGTCTGACCTAGAAGTCAAACACTGAAAGGAAAACGGAAACTCTTCAAACTGATTTCTATAAATTGCCTTGTCGGTGTTCGCTAAACAGAGCTTGAGATATTGTTGTTTCCATCAAAATGCCAACACTGCAGCATGAGATCTTAATATTAGACATTTAGGTGTTTGGTTGGTTTTTTTTTTTTTCCATATATGTGGCTATAAGATGGAAGCAGTTAGGGGAAAGCAAGAATGGGCTGTCCTGGCACATAGACTTTGCCTTTCAGTTTGGAGCTTGTGAAAGTGACCAGAACAAGTTAAAAGATAATTCGTATATTTGGGGGTGTAACCTGTGTCACTTGAGTCAAGTTTGATCTTGGGAAACTTGTACCTTTTCTGTTGACAAAATTTCAGCGTACTGAAACCGCAGTTAAATCTGCATCTGGAATATCTACATACTCCTGGAATCCTCAGTCTGATCGAGAAGGTGAAAGCGGGAAAGGGTGGGGATGGCTGGTCTACCCTCATTAGTCCTTTGTGCAAGGTCCGCGTAAGAGGATGGAGCATATTGTCGTCTCAGCAAAATATTTAATGTTGTTATTGTGGCTTTGGAGAAGCAGATATTTCATGCTTTTGCCTGTATATCAAACTCACCAAAAGTGTACCTCTTCCTGGCACATGAAACTGATTGGCATCTATAATATTAGGCACAGTTGCCTCCGCCCAAGGCTCCTTTCAGAAAATTTGTGTCTAAACTAAGAAAGGCTAATGCTTCTTTTTACCTGTCCCCTCTGTTAACAGTCCCAAGAGGACTGACCAGTGTGGTGGGTAAGCCTGAACAGCCTGATGGAGTTGTACAAGTGTAGGCTTCACTGCTTTGATCACGGGTGTAACCTTTTCCATTTTGCTTTCGGAAGCACCCGTTGTGGCTGCCTGCAGGTGTGTGGGCACACAAATATCTGCTTTCAAGCATTTCAGCTTAAAGAGGTAAGTTTGAATCGGGGTGTGTACACAAGTGACACAGCAAATTCACTGTGTCGATGAGATATTTAGTGGCATTCTAGAATTATGCTTTCTTAAGAACGTTATCTTTCCACGGGATGCTCTCGGTGAGATACTTTCCCTTATTCACAGCAGGGTCATTAACGCCACGTGTCTGTGTAACAGCCCACTACATCTAATGCCACAGTAATCACCCACATGCTTGTATTTGCACTTACATACATATTATTGTAGAAGAATAATATTAAATAACAATATTGGGGACTGAATAAATTAAAAATGTTAGCATTTTTATATATCTTTATAACTGTTGTGTAGCCTATCTTAACCCAACACAGCATGTATTTCCTTACAGCCTTCATTTTTATGAGTACATACTGTCTTAGCTTCTCTTACCTTACTTTGGGCTACAGATGCCTGACATGCAGCAGTATTTGCCCTCTCCTCGGTGTTCTGTGTGTAGGTAATATCACGCCCCCTTTACAAGGTAATCTTCAGACCTTGCTGTGCCAACAAAATGACTAATTTCCTCACCAGCTTTTTGACCTGGCATTTTTTTAGGCAGTCAGTCCAAGTTTTAGAATCTCCAAACAGTAAATCAATTAAGCATGGGAAAGTATTCATTCATGCTGGGGTTTTGATACTTAGGACTTTCTATGGGATGCAGTGTAATTCACACATCACATATTGGAAAAGCATCTCCCACTCTGTGCAGCTGAAGCTTAGAGACTCAGAAACTTTTGACACTAGATCACAGAAATCTAGCACATGAAGACTACAGAACCAAATCATCACTTGTGCAAGGTGAAGCAAAAGTTCCAGGAAGGGCAGCAAACTTGATTCTTCTTTCACCATCCTGTTCCTTTCACATTCAGGCCACCAACTCCTTTAGAAATGACAAGAAGAGTTAGTAAAAAGTTTGATTTTTCTTCATTTTCAGAATGTCTGGATGTGCGCCTCTAATGACATTCTTTTTGCATATCATAGTTTCAAGGCTTTTAATACTTCAGACTAACTCCCTGGAGATCTCCTTGCAGCACCTGTTACTTCAGTTCTCATTTCAGCATGAAAGTGGTTGCTACCTTCTGAGTGAGCCAGCACTAGAGGGGAGAAGGGGGAGAGCTCTTTGTAGGCATTTCACTTGGGTTCCTTGACAGCAGAAGTGGAACACCACTCCGTCTACAGTTTAGACCCAGCACAAAGCTCAGGAGTTTAGAGCTCCAGCTGATAGGAGAAGCCATGCTCAGCCTCCCTTAGCTCCGGGAGGCTGACCCGTAAAGGTCTAGCAGTACTAAGCACAAATGTTCTTTGGCTCTTGGTTGCTTTTGGGTTTTTTTCCCCTCAAAGTCTTATTTCTCTTTTGATCTACTGGTGTTTTGCAGAAATGAGGGGAGGAACAGCCCTGAGACAAGGGCTGTCTGTGCCCGATCAGAGGTGCCTGGTCTGACTGGCCACCAGAGGCTCCCAGCTGGAGCGCTGCATGGGACAAGGTACATCCCAAAAGGTACTTCCCTGGGTTGGCTTTGCTGGAAACAATCCAGAGCGGGTGAGGGAGGGGTGCAGGGGAAGCAAATAGAAGTAGATAATTTACATGAGAGTTTTAGTCAAAGTAGCTGAAGTTTTTGCAAATGCGCAATTGACCGAAAACAGTAGATTATAATTACAACTGTTGGATAACTTACCAGTTAGTAGGATAGAACATATGTCCTGAAACTGTTGAGTGTTGTCTAGGTTTTTAAAACCTCCCTTTCTATCAGCAGACAGAGCCATTTGTCATGAACAAAACCCACTGGCGAGTTCTGGAATCTCCCAGATCTATTTTTGCTTGTTTCCTGATCTGTGCTATTGCCATGTGCGCTGCATGTGAAATATAATTCAATGAGAGTATTTTTCTATGTACGTGATACATGTGTGTTTATATATGAATGCACATATACACACAAATATATTTGTATTTATGCTCATAAATCATTTCTTTCAAGAATAGATGCTCTTCTACTGTTCTGTATCTCGGCGTTTCCACACTCAAGAGTACCATAATTTGAAAAAAATTGCAACTGTCACAACTCTGCTGCAGTAATGGTTTTTAAGAACCAGCTTAATAAAAACATCAGGCCTCTCTGTTCCAAACAATTTTATTACAGTTAACAACTCAACCAGTTATCAAGTATGTTGTCACCAACATGCTCGAGCTCTCTGTGAATGATGACACGAGTGAGTTTTGGATTTCTGTAGCATTTTAGAGTTTCACAGCTGTGCAGCAGCCTTTCTCGAAGGAACAAAACCACATGGGAAGGAACTGTAGCTAAAATAAAAATTTATTTTTTGCAAAAGCTATTTAGTATTGATAAGGTTCCACAGGCATCAAATTAGTTCACCTGCATTAATTTACATGAAAAATATGCCAAGTCCGCTTTCTGGGCTTTGGCTGTATGGCTCTTTATTTTTCTAAACTAAATATGGAATTTTTAATAACTCTGTGAGTTCCTTCCAGGAATCATCTCTGGCCTTCACCTCTCCGATGCTTACTCCATTCCTTGTGTTTGCATGGGTAGCTTACCGTGAATAACCTCCTTAATGTAAATACTTCCATATCTGGAATTCATAGAAACCTTTGTTTGCCTTGTGTCTAATTCTTAAATATACAAAAGTGTGTTCATGTGTGATTTGTAGTCTTTCAATTAATTCTTTTTTCTTTTAAAAGTATGAAAGTGTTGGCTACACTTTGCCCACTAGTAAATCTCTGCTTAAACTGGACTGCATTTTTATTGCTATTTTTTCAAGAATATGCCAGAGCAGGGTTCTCTGCGCCGCAGCTGAGTGGGGCACTGGGTGTTACGTTAGTCAGCTTTCAATGACATGCTTCACTTTTCCTCCGCTTTTCTTAATGCCCGATATTTCAGGAATGAGTTGGTTTAGAAACTGAAGCCAAGAAATCTTGAACTAGGAATCATGACTTTTGAGTAACAGGGAGAATTTTGTGACAGGATAATCCTCAGATCTTATGCTGGTTTTTTTTGATGCTAAACAAATTATTGGTTCCATGGAATTTTACCTTTAGAAAACACAAACGGGTGTGATTCATTGTGGCTTCTGGGCACCAGTGAATAGAAATGTTGAGGTTTTGAAAATATATTTTCACTGACAATTTTTTTTCCTCCTTTTTTTTTTTCTTCTCCTCCCTGTCTCCAGAGACATGTGTAGTGTATAGCAGAGTAAGGCCATTATATTCTGCCAGAGAACAGATGTGATAATTAAGAACAGGAATAAGTTTCAAAATTCAATGAAAAAAATAGTTGTCAAGTGTATTTCTGAAATGAAGTGCAAACAAAATGCACGCTGATGTGTGGATGATTAATGGGGGAAATGTCAGTGTCTTTCCATTAGTTCCTTTATATTGCTGTACGCAATCATGCATACTCTATATGACCATCAAAATTTTACTCTACTAAATATACTTGATATAATGCCAATCAATAGTTTCTCCTGGCAAATAAAACCTGTTAATAGCTGCAACATATATATATATATATATGTATATATATATATATAAACTTTCTCTGCTTCAGCTAGAATAGTACAGTACAACTGTTTGTTGTTGTTCCTCCCTCCTCAACCAGAAGAGTGTGCATCTAAATTAATTCCTGTCACTTAGGTACTCTCTTGATAAATACATTATCTATATTTAATGTCTCTTTATTCACATTTTATTATGCGTGCATGCAATAGTGAAAGAAGATAACTGACAAGGCAGTGTATCACATTAAGAGAATTTGCTATTGCTTTTTGGCACTTCTCAGCAGAGCAGCTACAGTTAGAACACATACAGTCAGCCATGAATCGTCTACCAATATGCTTATCTTTTTCAATTCATGATATAGAATTGTTTCTTTATACTGCATCAATAAATATCCCCAAGTTTCTTATATATATATATATAATCTTACTTATATTTTTTATATTTTTCATGTTATAATATATATGTTTATACTATAATATAAAAAATATTTAATATTATTTCTTATATATAGCCCATACCATCCATAGTATTTGTTTCTACAGTAACTGATCAAATGTTGTGAGCAGGAAGATTATTTTGAAGAGGAGAAGAGGTGTAAATCCAGTATAATAGGTGTTTGTGTGGGTGCTATAAGGCTTTTGTTGCCTGCGCCATAGGTAGTGCTTTAGTTAAGGAAAATGAGAGGCTGAAACTCAATTTCTTAGGTGAGGAGTGATTTATGATTGCAAACATACAGGAGTGTAGGATGTAAAATAATAAACATTTGGTAAATTTGCACATTCCTCCATTTGCTATATATAATTATTTCCTGTGTGCAGCATTAATGTCTCACGAGTAAAAAAGCTTCTCATAATATGTCCTCCTGCAGTGTTGCTAAGCTTAACTATTGAATACAATTGTTTGTGTAGTATTAGTTTAAAAAAAAAAAAAAAAAAGAGTACTTTATCTAATAGGCTATATAGTCTTTCTATTACGGGCAGGGGAATTTACAAGTTCCCATTGTTTTTCAGTGCAGTAAAAATATATTGAGAACTACCAGAATACATATATTACACTTCATATAAACGGGATTCACAAAAAGCAGTTCCTCAATTTGCTTTCTGTGAATAAAAGATTACTCGAATGCACAGTTACACTGTTTTTTGTTGTTCCTTTTCACACCCGGGAAGATGTTGCTGAGGCTGTAGGCGCTGAGCTCTCTCCAGGAGTGTCTGCCAAGCTCTTTGTGGTGATCAAGCTCTCTGCAGTTGAGGTGATGTAGTTGTACTAACTCACAGCACAATCTCTGTGTATTATATGATGCTCCCACTAAGTTTATGAGTATGATACTCTTGACTAAGTTTAGTTGGTAGGAAATGTGACCTTCGTCCCCTCCTCACTTAAAATGTTTTGAGTCTCTCCCTCTTGCACATTAATACTGTGCTGTTTCTAAATGTGGAAAAAAAAAAAAAAAAAAAAAAAAAGTCGGGAATGTTACTTTTAAGTTATTTCTGGAAAGAACTAATGAGAGGGAATGCAACTCTTTCGCTATGCTGTGAAACACACAACTACTGTAGGCTCCAAAGCCTGACCTTGCAGGCTGTGCTGCCCCTGCTCCTGTCCCCAGGGCTTGTGGCAGGATGGGGCCCTTGGCCCAGCTGAAGGTGCTGCAGCAGAGCGATGCAATGCGGCTCACCTGTGACTCCGCTCCTGCGGAGCCTGGACCAACGCCATGGAAAAACTCTAGAGGAGAATAGTAGATCCCGGTCTGATGCTTTGGTGCTCTAGGAGGATTCCCCAAATCCTTATTTCTGATGTGGGTACCTTGTGAAGATCAAAAGACAGCTCGATCTCTGAGAAAAACTGGCAGGCGTAAGGGGTCTTGGTTTCTGGTAGTTTAATATTCATAGCCCATCATGAAAGCAGTCACCAAGCGAGAGAAGAGATATCTAAGGAACATAAAAAGAATACAAATAAATCATTGTTTCGCAAGATGGCTAAGTTTAATAGAGCATGCCATAGTTCTGTACTAAGAAATTGTTCCTTATTTTAACGTGTGGTTTGGAAAACAGGATAAAAACTGAAGAATCAAAACCTTCAACTGACAAGAACAATTACTTTCATATATTGGGATTAAACAAAATTCTCTACTGGAAAGCGCTAACAATTTATTTTTATTTATTTATTATTTGGGAAAAGGATCATCTGAATTAGGTGGCCTATGACTATTCAGAGAATCACCGGGGGTTTCTTTTGTGTTTGAAATGTTGACTGCTCAAAATGCTAAAAAAAAAAAAAAAAAAAAAAAAAGGACATGGGATATTAGAATGGCCAAGAGTTTGAAGCAAGTACATAAAGAGGTAGATGCAAATCTGGAGTTTCTGATTCAGGCTGTTGATAAAGGCCAGGTCAGTAAGTTACACAAAACCTTTGTCTACAGTAATATGTTAGTTCCAGCTTCTTTTTAGACAGTGTGGGCATATGGACTAAAGCCCATATAATGGCTCTCTAATAAATCTGCCACTTTTCCTAATTCAAGATTAATGGAAAGAATGTTGAAAGGAACAGTTAGCATCTATACCATCCCCATTATCCTCAAAAACACATCAGCAACCACATTCAAAATCCAAAGCCTTTCAAACACCTCTTCCAGAAACGGATGTGTGGTTACAGCTGACTGACCTCGCAGGCAGCGACAGTAGGTGCTGCAGTTGGTTCCCTCCTTGACAATAGCCAAACCAAGCAAAATCCTTTCAGATTTCAGATCATTTTCCTGATAATGGTGGATTGTGTCTTTAAATGAGAGATCCCAAACTTATGTGGCACTGGTATTCCAGCTGCTCGCCTCCTAATCCTGCGGGCTGGGAGTTGCTCGGGGTTTCCCAGGCTCCAGCTATCCTCACCCATGCACCGAACGTGCGGTGTCTCTCCATTTTGATACGAGGCCACTTCTTGCTCGCGGGAGTGAGCCTGGTCTCCTGCTGCATCTCCCAGCAGACCACCTGCAACCCCTTTAGGTGGTTGTAATTCGACAGCATGTCACATTATTTTGCCAGCAAAAATATTGAGTTCAGCTGCAGCTGCATCAATTAGCTCTTCAAGTCTGCAAACAGTGACACCGGTGACACTTTTTTGGATGAATGAGGGGACCTACTGGCGAGTACGTAAATGAAATGATCAACCCTCCCTTTCATGTGTCTGTGTTTAAACATTCTTTTACCACCATGTGCTTTGACAGTGACAGTCCTCTGCCCTTAACTTGTAAAACACATACAAATATTTCGCATCTGTCACAACCAAGCTTTACCGATACGCAGATGTTCAGCAGCACAGATGTTGGTTGAAAAAAAATAATAAAATATATACAGATGTTCCTGGTGGTCAGAGATAATTGGCATTACATGTATTGGTATTACAGTATTATAGGAATATGAGCTCCCAGTGTGCTCAGGTGGCCCAGAAGGTCAAAAGTTTCCTGGCTTGGGTCAGAAATTGTGCAGCCAGCAGGACTAGGGAAGGGGTGGTCTGCCTGTGCTTGGCGCTGGTGCTATATTCAGTCTGGGCCCCTCATTACAAGAAAGAAATAGGGGTGCTGGAGCGCATCCACAGAAGGGCAGCGGAGCTGGGGAAGGGCTTGGAGCACAAGTCTTGTGAGGAGCGGTGGGGGGAACTGGGCTTGTTCAGTCTGCAGGGAAGGAGGCTGATGGGAGAGACCTGGTCGCTCTCTGCAGCTGCCTGAAAGGAGGCAGAAGCAAGGCTGGGGGTTGCTCTCCTCTTCCAAGTAAAAAGGAATAGGACAAGAGGAAACAGCCTCAAGTTGTGTCAGGGGAGGTTTATATGGGATAGTAGGAGAATTTTCTTCACCAAGAGTAGTCAAGCACTGGAACAGGCTGTCCAGGGATGTGGTTGAGTCACCATCCCTGCAGGTCTTGAAAAGCCGTGTAGACATGGCGCTTAGGGACATGGTTTAGTGGTGGCCTTGGCAGTGTTCAATTAATGGTTGGACTTGATGATCTTAAAGGTCTTTTCCAACCCAAGAGATTCTGTGGTTCTGTGACTTTATACTCCAACCCTTGTTTCAAGGCATCCTCAGGGGAATGTTTCCGTCAACCCTCTTGACACAGCATGTTGTAGCACACGCTGGGACTACGGTGGTGATGTGCATGAGTCCTTTCCTTTCGGTTGTTTTGGACAAACAGTCGCATGTTCGGGAACGAAAGCAATGGCAGGTATTTGGATCCAGCGGAAGATGATGGTGTCACCATGAAATATGTGTGGGGTCAATCAGGTGCTGCAATGAGCAGTATCGGTTGTGGACACTTCACAGTGCTGAAAGAGACACTGGAACTGTAGGGGATGGTTAGGATGATGGGGAGTGTGCCCATCAGCAAGATGAGGAAAAACAGACCTTGAGAACCCAGAGAAATGGAAGTCATCTTGGAGGACTGGGCAGATGGATTAGAGTTGCAGTAGCAGGAAAGACTGAAGGTTTATTGCTGACCTCATGGGCCAGTCACTGAGGCTGACAAGTGGAAAGCAGCACTTGTTTTCAGTGATTTCCAGGGGTTTAATGTGTTTTTTCAGGTTGACAATGAGAAGAAGTAAAACTTCTGATTGTTTGCCTCCAGCTCTGGGAGAGGGGAGAGTGTATGCGCCTCAGGAGGCCAGCTGGCTGATTTCAGGCAATAATTTGGGACAGGAGAAATGCAGATGTAAGTCCTGCTCAGCTTGACCCAGAAAAGCAGTTTTCAGTTCACTGTTGGATGGAACTAGTACTTGACATTTCCTTTAAAAATAGCCTCGTAGAGCACACTACTTGCTGCAGTAGTTGCAACTCCTTTGTTTACCTTGCCTCTGTTTTATTTTCAGGGGGAAGAACATCCCTCTGGTCCTTAAAGTGCCTAAATGCAGAGGAACGGTGCGTGTCAGTGTGCGCATGTGTATTCGCTTGCCTCTCCCTACATTTAGAAATCCAATGGGAAATATATCCTGAAGTGGAAACACCAGAGGACTTGATAGTGACCCTGCGCTGATATAACTCTATTAATGTCACAGAGCTGGCGCTGATTTATACCAGCGTGGGGTCAAAGATCGCAACCTCGCCACACCCGGAGCAGCTGGGGTGCCCTTGCCAGGGATAGTAAATAGGTTTTTCTCCTTTGCCGCTTTGCTGTTTCGGGGCTCGGTCAGGGATTCCTTCTCACTCCTCCTCTGCTTCCAGCAGTATGTGGATGTGCCGTGTCAGGGGTGCTTGCAGGCTTTGCACTGGTGGAAAGGGCGAGCAGTCCTGCGGAGGCACTGTGCCAATGGAAAAATCCACCTAATGTAAGGGAAGTCAGGATGGATAACTTCCCACAACATCTTCCTTCGCATGAAACTTGGCAGAAAAGCACAACAGAACCAGCTGGGTTTGCTTCTTATCTTTAGCTTTTTGCCTCAGTTTGTGTTTCTTCTGTCCTTACGGTTCTTTGTCAGCTTTCGCTGTGTCCATCCTTTTTTATCCCTGATTTATCCCTCCTCTGGCAGGCAGAGGAGAGGGGATCTGATCTAGGGGACAGTTAGCAGCAGCCGATAAATTTGGCAGTACGTCATGAGCATGCTTCAATATGCTATGTAATTTATAGGGCAACAAATCCATTTTTAAAACCAGCCTGGAATCTCGGTATATCAAAAAGCAGGAGACTGAAGAATAGGCCACTGCTGCCACTTACAATAACCCCTCCAGAAACACATTGTGTGAAGGGTCTTGTATCTGTCATTAAAGTTGTTTTCTTTCTCCACTTAGCTGTTATGTGCCATGTATTTATTAGAAGTTATTGCTAGTATGACTTCATTGATAAAGCTCCATTGTATCTAGCACGAAAAGAGAACAAAAGATGTAATATTCCCTGGCATATCACACGGATCCTCATTGTATGGCATTGACTTCAAGGGACAGAAATGTCTCTCATTAGGTTTTCTTCTCTGCTACTGAATTCCTGGCAAAATCAGAGTTCAAAAACTGAGCTTAAAACCCAAAGGGAGTTGAAAATGTCAAAATGCTTTATAAATTGAAGGGATAGAGAAGTTCTGGAGACAGCTTTAAAATATGTGCATGGCTTTAATTGATGTTTTACATGGGGGGTTCTGTCCCTCTGGGCAGAGGAACATGGCCCTATGGCCCCTGTCCTGCTCCTGCATACCAACCCACATCCCACCTGGGTGAGCTTGCCATCTCCTCTGTGAGGGAGGTGGACAGGGACAGTCCCTCTGGCCACGGGAGGGGAAGGCAGGTGACCTGTGCCTTTCCCTTCCTCCTGCCCCTGCTCTAGTCTGGTGGTGAGTACTGAAGTGCAGGCCATGAGATGAACTTGATTGCTACAAGACCTCAGGAAGCTGAGTGCTTTTGGTATTATTTATCTATTTATTGTTTATCTATTTGTTTTTCCAGGAAATCCAGGCTATCCAGAGGATGATCCAAATGGAGGAACTATCCAGAATTGAGTTACCTGATGGGCCTGATCTTGAAGCTGTGTGTAACTTGGGCTGGCTGTTCACACAGCCTGAGTGGAAAACAGACAAGACAAAGCATGCACGACAGAGACACATAAACTACCAAAAAATACCAGATACAGACCAGAATAGTTGAAATCTTAAGTAAGGGAAGAAGACGACTCCTCTCTCCATGCCCCACCATCTGCAGAGGAATGTTGGATCAGTGCAGCAGCCAACAAAAGTCAACTCAGACCTGAGAAGTACCATAACGCAGCCCAGATAAAATGCCAGAGCCATGATGAGGGGCATCTGAGCCACCCATGGAAGCAGAAGCTCTTGTTTTCTGCAAAGCAGGTTTTCTGCAAAACAGCCATTTCCAGAAACTGGAGGATGTGTTTTCAGGGCAAGAACTGAATAGGCCCTGGTAGCAGAACTGTGACCTGCATGCCAGGCTAGAGGACCAGCATCAAGGTCAGGTCAACACTACTGGACTGATGTGTTAGTATTAGAGTTTGGGCTTTGGTACCAGTACACTGTGTGGAAAATAGAGAAATCTCCAGGGATGCTGAAAGTTATTGGCTCTGAGTTGTACCTTGCATCAGTCCTGCTCACTCAGGCACTGTCAGCAGAGGTCTTCCATAAGGAAGGACTTAATGGATGCTGGGGTTCTTTAAGATGACACAATCCCTGATTTTCAGCTCCAAGGAAAGATGATTTGTGGCACGTTCACCCTCTTTTCCAGCAGCTCTTGGACTTCTGGGAAGTAAGGGGTCTGTTTCCAGGGGGAGAAGGAGTCAGATAAAAAGTCTGTGGGTATTGACTACCTTGCTTTGAGCAGGACGTTGCTGTAGGACGTTTGCTGTGTTTTCCATATGACATTGCTGCAGAGGCAGGCAGTCCAGGGCCAGTGAGGGATGGAGAAGTATCTGGTAGACAACGATTCCTTCGGGATTGTACTGTCTAGAAGATGGAAGAGGGCCAGGAGAGATCAAAGGCACAGTGTCTGCTAAAAAATAGTGATTACAGCTGTGTGCATGTATGGTTGTGGGGGGTATTCTGGTTTCTGTTTTGATTTAATTATTAGACTGTTAGGAAATATCATTTCAGTTCAATTTCAAAGCAGGGTGTTTTTGGGGGGTGTTGTTTTTTGGTTTTTGTTTTGGTTTGGGTTTTTTTGTGAATTAAAAAAAAAAAAAAGTTACAGATTCTTTTTTACCCAAACATCGGTGTGTGTCTGTGTATGTAGTTGCAGTTACATAGGCTCTCATCATGGCATTTTAAGGGTAAGCTTAGTTCTTATGCAGTTACATTATAAAATTGTTTGTAAAACTGAAATGGTTCACTGAAAGGGAAACTATAAAACTGTATAAAGATTCATGATCCCTTACTGGTCTTATTTTAACAAGAAACTATAAAAGGAAACATTTATTTTCCATGCTAAAAGTAAAGGTCACTCAGTAGCTTTCAGTTTTCCTTCCCTTTTTTTTCCCTTTCGTGGTACTCACGTTGGTTTCTGAAAATGTTTCATTCTTTTTTCTTTCATTTCTCCCCTTTCAAGCTCACCATCTTTCACTCTAACAGCTTCTTTCTTCTCTGTCGTTATTTCCCAGCAAACTAATATCCTTAGGGGTTCTCCTGCCTTTTATTACAAGGACTTCATATCATCTGGCCCTGTGAACTGGAGGGCAGAGAAGGAACTATTTTCAGCACTGTAATGTTCTGGAGGTAGTCTGCACGCCGATTCAAACGAGTCCTGTTCTTTAGTTATTGCTAAACTTTCTTTTCCGTAGAGCTTCTCAGACAGATGGTAGAGAGCCAGTGCTCATTTGTATAAAATGAGTAGGAAGCATTAAAAATTGTGTACTAGCCTCCAACGCACAGAACCTACCGACACTTCGCTGTTTTATTGGGATGTAGGGTCGGTCACTTATTTTTCAGAGGTCAGCTGCTCTGACTATTGAATAGCCAGAGAATATATAGCCTAGAACTGTAATTTCTCTCACCTCTGGGCTCTCTCCTGGGCTGTAACACTCCAGGAGTATGAAACACGTGAAGTGTTCACCTTCAGAGAGGGGCTTGTGCTTCCCTGGCTGAATTCTATGTGGTCAGGTCCTGGGCAACCCCAAACCCGCCTGCTTTTGATGTGCTGTAATCGTGAGAAATGGAAGTCGGGGTGCCTGCAGGGCCCTGTCAAGGGTGGCAATCCAGAGCCCTCTGTATTTTTAACATGCTCTGTGCCATTCAGGGCCGCAGAGGTTCTCACAGGGTCTTTTTTCAGCACTAAGATTTTTAATTTACAAGCAGTCCATGGGCTTAAGAAGTTAATGAACTCCTAGTTAATTAGGCATTACAAAACCTTGAAAATCTAACATTAGCATGCAATTTTTATCCCTTTCCTCTCTGACGATATGCTTCCTTTTGGCTGGCTTTCTAGTTTTTGTATTTATTGTTCCTAAATAACCTCTATAAATAAAAATATCTGTCTTATGTTTCCCAGGCCAGTGATGTTTTTGTTGTTTATATATTTGGGAGGAATTCTTTATTTTCAGGCAATAACGTTCTGACTTTTCTAATTTTCCGTCCCTGCTCTAGTGACTCCAGTGGAGTTGTGTGGCAGCTACTTCAGAAACCAGAGTCTCGTGTCAGCTTCCTGGATATTACACAGTAATTTATGTTGTGCCTTTGTAAAGCTGAAGATCACTAGAGCTACTGCAGGTGCATGTGGTAATATAGTTCCTTTCTTCCTCCTCCACTTGGAGTTGAAAAGCTCTTCCTTAGTTTTAGTTTATTTTGGTTAATTTTATTCACGCTCCATCTAGTTAGTATTCTTATCACTTCTTTCTGATGAGTAAGTACCCAAGAATAAAAAAAAATAAATCTCCTAGTTATTCCACAGTTTACTTTTCTTTAGTCTTTCTGTAAGAGAAGTGCTTGGCTGGTAATACCACGAAAGGGAAGGCTTTTTTTCCCTTGAAAGACCACCATAAAATTGAGGGTTATTTTACAATTAGGATTTTCAACCATGTCTGGAAAACCTTAACACAGGGTACTTTTTTTCCTTCTTCAATTAGCTTAGATGTGACATTTTAAAATGTGACATGACAGAAATGAAATTCTAGCAGAATTGTCTCTAGAGCAAACTAGCAGCTGAGAATTCTGGATTTCTAAGCAGGTATCCCTCAGAATACTTGCAAATCAGTTGTCGAATGCTCTTCAACATAGGGCTTTGTCACCACTGTAAGACTAATACATTTGTAGATCTGCTCTGCCTGGTCAGAGGTGATCTAGTGGGCTGGCTGTGACAGGGTTCTGGCAGTGCGAGCAACACCAACGTAGCACAGCCCTCCCCTCTTCTCCAGCCTCTGTCACTCCTGTGCCATGAGCACTGGCTCACCTGACACCCCCCCCCCACACACACACACACACCTGTTTGCCTCCGTTTCAGGCCACGGAGCCAGCTGCTGTCCCTCAGGGAACACTGGTGGGATGCTTTGGGAAGGAGTAACCTTGGCCCTGATTCTGCTGAGACACTGGTGTGATGGGGGGAATTGCCCTTCTGATTACAGAAGAGGGACGTAATCGCCGGTGCATGCTGGTGCTGGCGGAGGTTGCTGATGCTGTGATGGATGTCAATGCATTGGACCTTGCTTCTGTTTGGAGTAGAAAATTGCATCTGTTCCCAGAGCTCACTATGGTCTGTGTTTACGTACACATTGCATATTGGGATATATGTACAATACATACAAATTGCATATTGAGAAGCTCTACTAAATTAGTAGAATTCACTAGTAGAACTACTATAAGAGAAAAGTGAATTTATTTCGTTATTTGTTTGCTAGGAGAGCCTGTTCCCTGCTCCCACCTCTAAATAACCTAGGTGCTAGGTCTGAATCTCATCGGGTAGCCTTAGGGGATGTTTCAGCACCCACACGCCAGTGGATGAGGGTTCCCCAGGTGAGAAGCCTGGGGTGGTACAAGGGGAAGGGGCTGCACACAGTGGCCAGGCTCATGTGCTTTTTCCCATGTAGCATCTGCTGCCTCTGGGTTGGACAGAGCATTGATCTGATGCGATGCGGCAGCTGTTAACACGTAAGCCACTCCTGTCGAAGGCTCTGTTCCTAGATTTAAGACTTGTTAAATGCATGTACGTGTTTTGAAGGACTGGGCTTAATATGACACAGTTTAGTGCAGAGGACAAAATACAGCAGTTTTTGTTTATCACACTTTTATGATTCTTCTGAAGATGCACTGCAGGAATCTGAGGTATCCACAATTGTAATGCACAGAGTATGCTCTTTAAGAACTTGAATGGAGTAAATCTGTCCAGTTGAAATGCAGCTCCAAGCATTTGAGGAAATTGGGTAGGTGTATTGAAGCAGAAAGCACTGACAATTTTGGCAACTTCTAAAATGCCAGTGAGTGCAGCAGAAGAGAGCAGACCAGATTTCTTTTCAGCCGGCGTGTCTTCTTTCTCTCCTTCTCACAGCTGCCTTTGTCTACTGCCTATGCAAATACCTATACTATATGCCTCACGAGTTTTCTGTCCTTTTGTGTATTTTCTAGATACTTCATTATTCCAGGGAGGTTGTGGAAGTGTTTGTGTGTGTTTGTATGCACAGTAAACGATGCCATGGACTATTCATTGAAGTGATAAATTGTGTTCAGTCTGCTGTCAGGTACCTCTCATTGACTTTAGTTTCTTTCCTATTGGATATGTTTAAGATTAACCAGGCATTAGTCATTAATCAAGGAGGTATCTGGAAATAAATTTTTCATCATAATGAGCTGTGTAGTTGAATTAATAGTATTTGCACTTTCATTATTTGTCATGATGTATGGGTACGGTAACAATGTAGTGCACCCAGCTTGGCTGTTGGTGTTGCTGTGATCTCAACCGATAACTCAGCAACAAATAAAATGTTCATGTAAGAATATGTCAGGATGTCTTTTAATTGCATGTAGGATTTACTTCTAATGTTTAGGCACTGCACTTGCATAGTAAGTATGTATTTTTAGTTAATTTGTTATCTTGTACTGATAATGTAGTGTATAGCCAAGCGGTAGGTCAAAGCTGAGACAGGACAAAAATAGGGTTTGGGAGTTTGTTGTGATATAGACCTTGCAAAATAACTTTTAAACATAGATGTGTTGTATTACATACATGCATATTTAAATTTCACTCCGTTCTGATTCTGCAAATTGTATTTGTAATGAGGAATAAACAAAATCTTTCTGGTAGGAGCGTAGTTTTTAAAACCTAGTGTGGGATTTCGTGAGTGACTGATTCCCCAAATTTTAATCTGTGTTGTTTCTAAGAAAGAGACAGATAAGAGAGAACTGATACTCTTCATGAGATGACAACTAAATACTTTTGCAAGAAAATATAATTACTCTTATAACTGACTGAATTCTGGAAAAGAAGGATGAGTGTAAACAAGTGTATACAACCCACTAAATAATTTTGTTGTGGATAGTAACATTTTGTATTAATTTAGTATTCATTTTAATAATATATAAACTGTCATTGACAACAAAGTTATTGCAAAAATTAATCTGGGCCTGGGTATCTGTTTACTCTCAGAGTGCCCTCATGGATGTTTTAGAAACCTTTGTTATTTTCTCATACTATTTTCATTGAAGTGATGTAGGTGGTAAAAGGTAACTTCTGAAAAGGGATGCTTCTAAGGAGGTTGGGGGTTGGACTAGATGACCTATAAAGGTCCCTTCAAACCCAAACTATTCTATGATCCTATGATCTTGTGTCAGTGCCCCATGGGGACTGACAAGCCCTACTTTTCCCAACTGCCCCCACCCCGAACCTGCATCTGGGACCCCTCCCCCTGAGCCCAGGGCCACCATTTGACCTCGACCAGGGTCCCATGCCTGGCCCCATGCCCTGGCTGGGCTCACTGAGCATCACCTTGGCTCCCTGGAGGGACCCCTTTGCTGCCCCTGGCCCAGACGGGGGCCCGTGCCCTGGTTGGGAGTCTGTGCCCCATGCTGGGGTGCTCCTGGCTCCTGCTCCTCCTGCCCCCTGACATCTTCACAGGGTGAAACCCCCATGTGAATTACAGCTCACCAGCTGTTGAGCTGAATAGCGAGGGATTCGTGGGCTGAAATGTGCCTGGGGAGGTTTATTCTCCCACAGTGGAGCCATTTGGAAAAGTGAATCCTAATTTCAGTGATGGAACCCGTTCCAGTTACTCCTTAAATAATGAATACTGACAGCGCACAACAAAACTGTCCTGTCTGTAAAAATACAGAACAACAAAACTACCGCAAAGCCCAAGCAGCCAGCTCTCCAACGGGGAAAGGGTGAGGAAAAGGTACCGTTTGCAGAAGAGATTAACTGGGAATACTTTGCCAGTCTTTGTTTTGTATTATAGATGCACAGCAAAAAACTGTGGTTTTGTGTTCATATGGAGTTATGTGGCCTCATGACCCATTTCAGAATTTAAACATTTGCAGGAGCTTGACAACGCTGACAGTCTTCATCCTCTGCAAAAACTGCCTTTACTCTAGCGCAGTCAGTGCTGATGTCCTTGTGGACGCAGAAAGGAGTAGTATGATTGAGGAGAGCTTGTCCCATGGCACGTTTATGCCAGGATTTCAGTGCTTGTGGCACTGAAGGATCACTCAGCTGTTGCAGATGAGGCAGGAACACCTAGCGTGAGGCACGGCTATTTGAGGTGTTTGAAAAATATCTGGGTCTTGGATGCATTCAGCAGCAACTGCTGCTGACCTATAGCGCAGGATGAGATTAGTCTGCATTTCTAATGCATATTCTGAAGCAGCTGGCCTCCCCAGAGATGTACATGGGCTTCGCAGGGTAGCACTGATTTGTCTGTGAAAGGGAAGTTCTCTATGGATATGCAAAGATTAAATCCGTTGAAAGGTGCTGTGTGATCACGTCAGCTCAGCAAACACAGCCGGCTACTTCGGGGTGTAAATTAAACTTTCATATAGAACGCTATGAGTCCTTGAAATTCAGTAAATCAATTATCTGACAAATTTTTAACAAACACAAAGAATTTACTGGGCAGATCAGAGACCCCTCTTTCTTCTGCTGCCTCTTGTCCTTGATGATGGCTTCAAGTGGGAATGCCCTGTCTGTAACGTCTGCGACGCTTCTGCAGCCGCTGCTTGGGACTCATACGTGGTATTTTTGCTTTGCAGTGCTGGGTGATGGATGGTACTGGCATCGTTGCAGCCTCACTGTTGGTTGCACGTTTTTTCACTCTGTATTGCTGCTGCTCACCACATTTGGGGCTGGTTCCCTGACCCACCACAGCCCCCCCTGCATTGCCCTGCAGCCGTGCAGTAGGGTGGGCAGAGGTCCCAACCTGGCCCTCTGTGACCTGCCCGGCAGGAGCTGTGGAACAGCAGGTATGTTCCTGGAAATCTCTGCTTACAGTAGTAAAAGCTACAGTCTAGCAAGAGGAGTAATAGTCACAATTATCACTGAAGTGTTTTGACACATGTTCGTAAAACTCCTTAAGAACGTACCTAGAACGTATTATTTATTTTAACGAAATTCTGTCTAACCTAGACTATTACTCACTCTCCCGTCTCTGTTTTCTGTGAAGTGCCAACTCAGAATATGCTCTTCATGACGAGCCTGAAGAGCTTCTTGGGATCTGCAGATGTGACCTTCTCCCAGCAGGTTTGGGTTTTCAGACAGAGATAGCACTGAAGTGGCAGAAAACTTGGAGTGCGGAGGTTTGGCGGCTGGGTGGAGCTCTCCCCGTGACATCCTTGTAATTTTTTGCAGGGAAAAAAATGAAAAAAAGAAAAAAAAAAAGAAGTTTATCTGATACATGCTTCAAGTAAGGGGCAGAGTGCAGGTGGAAGAAAGAAAACTGAGAAGTCCTTCTGAATCCTGTAAATCTCCTCGACTTCAGGACAGAGCGGTGCCCACATTTCCATGTTATAAAGCTCGTTGAGTGCTCTGAACCCCAGGGTGTGAGCACGTTTAAGTGTGATAAATACCTCTATAGCTTGGTCACCACAGTGGTCTGCAGGCTATTATCTACAAAAGGACTCCTGCCGTAACAAAAGCAGTGTGCTATGATCACGCACGCCGAGCGATCCCTCTGGCCAGCACCGCGGGTGATGGATAGTTGGCTGTGCCGGAGAAATGCGGAGCGTGAAAAGCATGTGCTCCCTCTTTTGCCAGGGGAGCGATGCAAAGAGATAGAGCCAGGGCATCTGGTCCCTGGAAAAAAAAAAAAAAAAAAAAAAAAGTCACCTTGTGGAACAGGGCTTAAATCGACGTGAAGTTTAAATTCCAGCCCTGATTCGGATATTTATAAACCTGATATCTGTGTTTCTGTAGAAAGAACAGTTAATGGGTTGACTAATAACCACATTGCTGCAGGAAATGCAGAGGAAGAACATTTGGAGGTCAGATAATATTTAATCAGGAAACTTTTCAACACATCTTTGATGTTCCTATTAATTTTATCTTTTCCCCAACTCATAAATAATATCCATCTGGAGAAACTTAGACGCATTTAGTTATGTTTTATTAAGCAGGAAATAATCCACTGGTCACACATTTTTAGGAAACCACACTTGGCTTTATCTTCTCTTCCCATGGAGAGTAGAATACATGCATAGTAAAATCTCCTCCTGGTTATGTCTCAGCTACAACCACGGTTTTATCTTGTATTGCTCTCTTGTCGGATCACCCGAGAATAAACCCAAGCACCAATAAAATTTTCTGTTTACCCTGGATGTCTTGAAATACCATGGCTCTCAGGAATTACTTTGTTGTTTTATTTAAAGGGTATGTACTACAATTGATTCCAGTGCATCATGACATTTACAAAAGTGCTTTTTGCAGGAGGGCTACTAATACAGGTGAGAAAAGAAAGCATCCGTAATTTAAGGTAATTCTTGCTGTTCTATGGTAAATTTGTGTGTGGTGAAGAAGTAAGCATTCTGGGAGGCACAGGGAGAGGTGAGTTAGGGGCAGAGGACCCGGGGTGGGTGCAGGGTGCATCCCATGACTTCCCCCATGGGATGGGTTGGCACATGCTGACCTAAACAGGTCCCAGGGTCACAGCACCCGCTGCCACCCATCCTTGAGACGGACTCAGCTTAACGCTGCCTCTGACCCCATTTCCCCCGTGAGGCCACCTCTGCCACACGCACAGCAGGAGGAAAGTCCTCCGAGGAGAGCGTTGCTTTGTATGGGCAACCACTGCGGTGGCATGGGTTGACTTTGAGTTACTCTGCCGCGTGCTATGGGATGTCATGTCACGCTGAACCAACGTTTTGCTTCCCTCACCAGTTACTGTGTGAAATGCTGGTGTGATGTACTATCATAAGTGAATTCATAAGGTATTCCATCCCACATAATTGTTCATTGAATACCTCGGTAACATAGTCACACCAAAAAAGATAGGAAGTAAATGAAGGGAGGCTGTGATAGTTCTTAGAAGGAATCTGAATAGGGGTTTTGTGTTTTGGTATGATATTTTCTACCAAGTATTTTCCTCTTTCTAGTTGGTAGCAGGAAGAGAGAAGAGTCAATCTTTTTAGCCATCTATTCTATAGATGCCACTCAGATCCATAGCTAGGGCCGAACTGAGCTACTTTTAAAATAAGAACGATCCACCTGATCCAAGAGTCTGGAGTTTTCTTCCTGTTTTTCTGACTTTACAACTTAATTATTTTAAATTAAAGATAAATTTCAGACAGGTTCCTAAAGTCCACTGCCATATTTATTATTTTGTTCAATTATAAGGTCAGTCGCAAGCTCAAAATAATAGACCTTTTAAAAATTCCTGTCTTGTAAAAGCTTTGTGCAGGTGATATATTGAGAAACTTTGAAAGATGACTGATGTTTAAAAATGACTTTCACAGTGTGTATACTTTATTAGGAGCTGAGCAATACTCCCCTGCTAAAGAATTGTGAAAACACCTGCCCTTTGCTTCAGAGCAGGGAAAGCATGGTTAAAATTTTACAGAGATTTCTCTGGCCCTTCTTCTTCTTCTTCATGGCACCGCTTCTTCAGGCGCTACGGCAGGCTTGGCTCCTCTCCTGCTGCCACAGCTTGGAGTCAGTTAATTGTGAGAGATAATTTTATGCTCGAGTCACAGCTAACCGGGTACATTCTAGAGATGATAATAAATGCCTTAAATTCAACATCATCCTAAATCATTTCCAAATCTAGCTGTTGCAGAAAATACTTCCTTGTGAAACAGCAGGCTGGAGGAGATGAATGTGAGTTTTCAAAATAGGAAAACAAAAATAAATACACCTATTGCAAAAGGGATGAGAAAGTTGTGTTACACCTGGGCTGAGTTCCAGCAGCGTTGTGGGTGTATTGAGCTACGGCAGAGTGGCTGCGGTGGTAAACCAAGTGTCCCATCGCCATCCCTGGGCTCGGCACGGGGGGCAGGTGGGGGGCGAGCCCTGCCGGAGGGGAGCCGCTGCCCTGGCCCTTCGCCCCGCGCCGGGACAGCCGCCAGCCAGCAGCCCCTGAGGTCAGGTAAAGGCTTTAGGGACAGCACCCATTTCCAAACCACTGGAAATACTAGTGGAATATTTTAATTAAAAATAAACAGTCCTGCATGAGTGCTTTGTGTAGATTAATGTATTAGTAGGTTATAAATTTTTTTAATATATACACACACACACACACACAGAGTGATAGATATATATATATACACACACAAAGTTATATATATATATATATATATATATATACACACACACACCAGGTGCTTTAAATACAGAATACTGAGCTGGGTCCAAAGACAAATACTTTCAGCTGTAGGAATGTACAGCTTGGGGTATCCAAACAAGTTTTATTTTGCTTGTCAGAAACACTGCATGACAGCAAAATCCAACCCTAATATCCTTTTAAACTCTCAAAATTGGGGTGGGACTATGTTAAAAAAAAACGCTATTGTTTTGGTCTGTCTTAGAAAAGCTGTTTGAGTGAGTGTAATTTTACTGCTCAGGACTGTGTTTTTAGGAAGTCCTTTGTTAAGGCAGGGAGATTTATCTACTTTTAATATGTGATTTTCTTCTTCCCTGCACCCCCTCCTTCCCAATAGCTTGTAACACCTTGGACCAGTTTATGCTCAGGTATTGTAGAGGTGTGTCCGGTACATTATATTCCTGTTTCTGGGAGAAATAGGTAGCTGGACAAATGGAGAGATTCTATTAATGTCCCAGGTAACAGCATGAGCTCAACCTTCAGAGGCACCAGAAAATCCACAAAGGAGCTTGTGGTGAGAACTGTAGGTACCCATGCTTCATTTATTCTAGAGACCTGAACTACTTTTTATCGCTGTATGTTACACCTACATTAATAAATAGTAACTTACAATAGGAGCAAATTTCGACTGGAGTAGCTGGTGCAGTTATCCACGCTACGTGCCTTTTGGGGGGGGGTTGCTTCAGGCTCGCTCCAGCCTGGTGCAGCAGGCTAGAGGTCCCTCGGTGGCTGGAGCAGGGTAGGTGCTCCTCTGGAGGGCAGGTTTGGGTTAGGGAAATAATCCAGCCTGTACACACACCCAGGCATGTTTTGGTATGAACTGAAGTTAATTGGGTCAGCCAGGAGGAATGGTCCTCAGGATGCCTGACACAGGGCGTGGGAGATGCGCTGTGCTTGGATGGTGTGTGTCACTACGAGGGTACATGCTGTCCCTTGGCTGGATGCACCAGGCTGATGCAAAAGGCTGAGCACTGGGATGATCTCGTCTATCCCATGTAGATATCCTACTCGGAGTAGCTCATAGAGGAAAACCAGTGTCACTGTTGCGTGTCATAGATGGAAAAATAGAGATGTGATTTGGTGAAGATCACCTAGAAGGAGGCTAATTGGGAAAGTTGCTTACATAACTGTGCAAAGCAAAAAAAAAAAAAAATGCAGAAAAAATTAATAATTTAGTCAAGTCTAATTTGCAATTATGTTCTTTGCATGGTGCATCTGTACAAACTTAAATAGATGTATAAGTGATTTGTGGAGTCAGAGGCAGTGTGTACTGTAAGTGCATACAATATTTTACATCTACCGATACATAACAAGCAGTTTGCTTTGGGAAAACTGCTCTGTAAAATTGAAAATTAAGTGATGTTTTTTCCTGACCTCACCCACTGAGGCACATTTTACATTATTTTTTTTTTTTAATGGTAGGTGGTTTGTCTGTTTTTCCTTTTAGTTTTCCCAAATGATAATTCCCTGCTTCCACCTGGCTCTGAGTCATTAGTGGGTGACAGCTATCTGAGCCATCCATACAGCTCCTCTGTCCTGTCTGTTTGAACTGCCATGTTTCAGATGTGTTATCAAGACATTGCTATTGTGCAGATACAGATTAGTTCTTGAGACTGATTTTTCTGCTTCGCCAGTTCTTTTGTAGCTGCCAGAACTAATTGCTTACATTACATTACCAATCTGTGCCTCTATCACTCCTTGGATGATGCCATCCGTTGGAATACAGCTGCATACTTAAGTGCACTTTTTAACTACTTCTTACTATTCCTGCCTATGTTTACAATTGATGGAATTGTCCCTGATTTTTCTCTGACCTCTACTACTTGCCAGAAAGTGTATAATGGTTGCACTGATTCATTCGCCTTTTCTACCTCTCAAATTTTCTCAATTTTCCGTCACTTAATGGGTGTCTATAAATTCTGCATAAAGGATCTTTCCTTCCTGAGACTGGGTGAAGTTGCTCTGTAGCAACACCGTAGGGACCAGGGATATTTAGAAAACTTAAGCAAGGCAGAATGAAAACCTGGAAGTACGTCAAAGCCTATACTGCCTGCCTAATAAAAGGCTTTTTTTGTTATGGCCCAGCTGCATTGCATCTTCATTCCAAGACATAAAAATCCAATACCCACTAACAGTGATGTGCTTTGTCACCAACAGTGGCTGTCAATATAAATTGCTGGATGATGCCTGCACACGTTCAACTACTCATGTTAATATTAGCTAAATGTTTTCTTATAACTCAAGAGAAATATTTTGTATGATGCTTGCCATTCCTACCTAATATGTATTCAGAAGGAAAATTATAGTCTTGCTGAGCAGAAGTAAATGAATGTACGTACGTCTGTGTATTTGCATTTGAGAAAAAACAATCCAATATTTTAATATTTCTATTTAGATTCACGGGATTGTTCAGGACTATGAATAACTTTGCTTTTGTCTGTTCTTTCTGTCACTGGTACCTCTGGCTGTTGTTTTAACGTTGATTAGTTATTAGTAATAATATTAATAATAGGCATGATAGGCTTTCACACCATGTGAATAAAATGCAGTTATGTAAATGGCATAACAGTAAGATCGTGCTGCATTTGGTGACTGGCGATTTGCTGCAAGTTTTAAGCCCTGCATATTAAAATCTAAAGTACCGCAGTGTAACCGATGTCAAGATTCTTTCAACATTTGTAGCAGCTATTTCGATAACATTCATTTTTGGGTGGATAACACTTCTGATGCCAAAGAGAACATTTCTTTCCCCCCTAAAAAGTGATATAGAATAGCTTTTAATTGTGAAATATCTATTTTTTTTCATAATCCCAGGTTTCATCATTGCAGGTTGTGTGTATATCAGTTGACCTTTTATTTTGAAGAAAGAGCATCACTGTTCTACATACTATTCCATTCCTGTGAAATGACCCTAAATGTGGCACTCAGAGTAATTGGTTCTAGCATTGGCTTTTTCAAACATGACACAGACCAATTAGTGACTTGGGACCCACAGCTGAAGGCTTTTCGCTGGCTTGCTCTCTATCTAGCTGAATTATCGGACTTGCACGCACATATTTGCCTCAGGGAGCTGAGTTTGTTCTTGAGGAAAGATTGAGATTGAAGGGACAATTTTAGGTAACCCACGTACTTTTGTTCTTGTGATACTGAATTCCAAAGGCTTCCAACTTCCTTCATCGTTCCCACAGCTCCTACCTACCTACCCTTTTCCTTTTCTTGGTTTATTGGTTGCTAAACGTATAGAACCTGATGCTTTTCCCAATTCACATTTCACTTCTCCAACCTGAACCATTTTCTACCTTTTCCTTAGTGGTGAGCCGAGGCACAGGCTGCATCTCTCAGGCAATCATCAACCCAGTGCTTTGCTGACCAGTTCTACATCTCGGCTCGTTTGAGGCGTGTTTCCAAACTTGCACACCAGGCAGCACAGCTTTCCCATGTGGGATGCTGTAGGCAGGGTCTCACACAGATGGTGGGATTCCCAACCTACCGCAGAAAATACAGGGCAAAGGCAGAGGAGGAGAGAGGCCAAGAAGAAGGAAAGCTGCTGAAGTCACAAACCAGAGCAAGCATACGACTAAGTGTGCTGTGATTTCCTACAGACTCTATCTGCACTCAGATCATTGCAGCTATTTCCTTATGGGAGGTGGGGAGTAGAATTTATTCCAGTAGTTCCAGAATTAGATTTCTCAAAGGGAGAAAAGAGTGGGGAGAAACACAAACCACTGTGGTTATATTGGATGCTGATTTAATTTACATTTGTGGTGATTGGATTGCAGTAATTTCCCTGGGGAGCAGCTCCTGAGATAATAATTTCAAAAGAGAAGCTTAGCAATGGCTAGCTGAGAACTTCCTGAAACAGGACAGCCTACAGAAGAAAATGTCTTTTTAAAGGCATGTGGGTTCAGCAAAATTTAATAGGAATTCAAGGAAAAAGAGAACACGGAGAGACTGTCTTGCAGGCAAAGCTAGTTCACTTGTGGGAAAACTCTGTGTTCATAAAATTGTTTGCTATGAAATGATCTTCTGGGGAATTGCATTCTGTATTCTTTATAAAGATCTGTGGGAAATTTGGGGGAGAGGTTAATGAAGATCCTGGTGTATTTTCTTTTCAGTGATCCATGCCAATTGTTAAAAAATCTGGGCATCCGTAAGGCCCTTAAAACACAAGAGTGGACAGTTTGGCCAGGAACCACGATACGCCTAGGAAGAAATACCAAATCCCAATTCTGGTTCTGATTTCTGTCCCATTTTTGTGCCAATGTTGTTACCTGCCATCCTACAGAGAAGGGGTTTTGGTCCTTCTCTATAGCTGGAGGGCTTCGATCCAGCCCTCCGTGGCCCATCTCAGCAGTTATTAGACATTTTATGAATAATAAAAGAGAGAAAGGCTGCAAGTAATAAGGGTTCTGATTAATGCTAGGAAGAACAAAGAACAAAGCCAAACAAAACAAGAAAATATTTTTATTCTCTGTCTCATAGCACAGTGTGCTAGGGCAGGTCTGGGCTGCCTTTGCTGGTCGGGCAACACAACCTTGCTGCAAAACCTGCCTGGTCCGAAGGCTCAGCATAGTAGTGATTCTGGCTTCGTTACAAAATCACCTTTGGTGTCTGTATTAATTAGTCGGCAGGGCTGTCGTGCTGCTTTAGCTACAATCCATTTGTTAAACTCACTTTCATGCTAAAAATAGCCTCCTCTTGTTAGCCTGGGCTTCAACAGGACAACTTTTACTTGCTTTGCCATGCTGTGTGGATAGACAGGAACGAGCTACCGTGACAGTGCTGGACGGGCTGGTATAAAGTCAAGCCAGACGTACTCGTAGCACGGAAAGTAGTGGAAATGGTTTGAGTAACACAAGACAAAACCCTCAGGGAGGACTTATTTCAGCTCCTCCTAGCTGCTCACTTCTTTCACATCCTCCTAGCTGCTCACTTCTTTCACATCCATTGCCGCATGACTGCTACGCACCCACGTTAATGCTTGTGGCGCCCTTAAAATCAAAAGGTGCCACTAATTCGCTCCGTACAAAAAGGAAAACATGGCCATCGTGTTTTGTCAGCACTAGCTCATTGCCGGGTTCTCCGAGTCCATCCTAGATGGACTGCTGTGGATCGATCCCGGTGATGGCTGATTACCTCACCACCCCGGATGGCCAGGTGTCCGCTATTGGCAGCTGAGCAGGTCGATAAGAGTCACGTCACATCAGGATGGATGAGGTGGGAGGCATCTGCTGTGCATAGAGTTTGTACAGGCCACTGGGCCAGGTTTCGTGCTCTTCTTAGAACTGCTCCCTCTCAGTTCTTGACCCATGCCTTCACTCCCTTTAGTTAGTATTTTCACAAGTGTGAGAGCAGAAAAGAGGAAAAAAATCTGTTTTTTCCTCATATATCTGTAGACGGAAACAGAGCGACCTCCTGATCCCAGCAACTTTTTGCAAAATGCTTCCACTAGTGCAGTCATCCCCGCCTGCTTATGAATCACTCATTGCCTTCCTCTTTCAACATCTTCTTTGGCCTCTGTCTTCACCTTGAAAATTTGATCTTCAGTTTCAAGAGCTTGCTCACTAGCCCTCAGCTGCTGGTGGCATATGACAAAGACATGTGCTGCCAAGGCACCTGCTGCTTTCTTGCCTCTTCCACATATTACACTACTACACTATGGCAATTTTTTTCCAAGACTTGCACACCTAGCAGAAGCCAAGAGAGTAGCAAAGCAAGTTTGACTTCCTTTGAGTATGGACTGTATGTTGATTCCCAGGCTTTCTTTGTTTCATTTAATTAGGATTTTTTTTTTTTTTTCTGGTCAATCAAAACTATAAGGTACACAAATAAATTTTCATTTCAATGATGGTTATTTTAAAATGACTCACAATGCTTAAAATTAAAAATGTCAGAAAAAATCCCTTTTATTTGCTCTCTTTGAGATAATTTTTAAAACAGACTTTATCAAAACCAATATGAACCTATGAAAGATTTATGTGCTATTGAACCCGATCTTTTAAAATTCATACCCAAGAGCAAATAAAAATCTTCATGTATAAAATATCCCATAATACTGTGTGACTTCAGCCACTGTTGTGTGAGACCTCACGGGTTCATAAGGTCATAGGTGGGCATCCAGGCAGGACCCTCATATTGGCCATCATCCAGAATTGGCCTTTCTTCAGGTCTTTGCTTCTTGTAAGCCCTACAAACCCAAGCTGATTTTTCCTTTGCCAAAACAAGGAAGAATTAGTATAGAAAAGCTAGAAAGATTGGAAGAGGGCGGTTGACTAGTGAAGACAATTTAAATGATTTACAGGTTTCATTCATAACCCCCCCTACAAATTAAAAAAAAAAACAAAACAAAAGAAAACAAACCCAAAAATTCAAAAATTTGAGCCCTTTGAAAACTCAGTTCAAAAGAACAAATGCCATCCTCCTTTTTCCCAGCCTGGACCATGGCAGGCTTCTTGGCAGAGGCGGCATGGCAAGCCAGCCGCCTTCCTAAAACCCAGAGTGGTTGTACTGGTCGGGGATCAGGCCACCATGGCTTTTTTGCTTCTGTGTTTCAGAGTCTGGATCGTGCTGATTTTTAGGTCAACTGATTTTGAGCACAGCCTGCACTAGTACAGTGAGAAGAGGACTGGGCTTTATAGCGTTATTCTCTGGCCATTTCACCCAGGATCTGGCCAAAGCACAGCGTGTGGTCCACCGCTGTGTGCAGTTCCCAAACCTGTAAGAAAAACCACTGGTTTGGTTCCCAGTGAAGTCAGATTCCCTGTTAAGTGCTGCTGTTTCACAGCTTTTTTTCTGCTACAAAAGCAAAGTCAAGGTGGTCCCTTCCAACGCAAACCATTCCACCACACTGTGATTGACTGGGCAGTTTGGAAGCTCTCTAGAAGGAACCTTCTATGACTGCATCACCTTGCCCTGGATAGCAGGGTGTCCCGCACAACCGAGATGTCCAAGAACACTAACTATAAGACCAGAGTTTGACTAGGTTCCACCTCTAGACCAGCTTTCTGGAGGATCAGAAAAATGCAGAGGCAGCCACGAGCTGATTGAAGCGTTGCAGCGGCTGCCACTCAGGTAAGCCCTGAGATCCAACTCATCATTTTGGTTTTGCTTTACGGGATCCACAAGCAAATCGATTTAGAGGGAGCACAGCAATGACATTTTCTCGGTTACTTTTGTGATGGCTAGGGAAACTTCTGACACTTGGATGTGAGAAAAGGCAGGCAAAAAAGAGGAGGGAAAGAGTTAGCATTAAAGGGTGGTCCAACACGCTGCTCTGTTTCAGTGTAGATTTCTCAGCGTTGCTTCCACCTGTCTCCATGCACATATGACATCTTCAAAAGAGTGCTACTGGAGTGAATTAGTGTGCTGCTCTAATTAATTTTACTAGGTGTAACGCTACATTGTCTTTACTAATCTCTGTTTTGAAACATACTTAATGTTGGGAGTTTCCTGGCCACAGCATACATAGCATACCTAAGAATCATATATATCTTATATCTAACTTAAAGGAGTTATTTCATCAAAGCTTCATTTGTTATATTGTTATTTCATCAAAGCTTCATTTGTTCTATTTGTTAGGTGCACCTAGGTGGTGTGATCCATGTAGGTTGTTGGATGGCAATGCTTAGAAATTTAAAAACCACGGTTATAGACGAAAAAAACCCCCACATGCAATCAATCTCTCTTTGCCATCCTGCTGTCTTTTATGCTCTTGCTGTCACTTAAAAATCTGAAGATGGAGGTGTGACCCTCACTAATACATTCCCATACGTGTCTAACACTTCTGCGTAACAGCCCCAGACTTCCTCATGCACAGCCGTCCCTGGAAGTGTGGATTTATTCTTTTATGAAATCTTAGAAAAAGGTGCAAACTGAAGTGTAAATAACATTCATCTCACCAAATCGATCGGAATTGCGACTGCTGCTTTTAAGGTGGATCAGAGCTTAGGGGAAAGTTAAAAGTGCCTAACGAACGCTAAGGCTGGGTAAAGGCACGCTAATGCACACAGGGCTGCGTTAGCAGAAACAGATTTGTCTCAGCTTTTCTGGTGTGTGGTGGGTAGTATTTGAAGAAGATAAGACTTGGCTGTGTGCAAGAATATTTCATATTATAGATGCAAAGTGGTTTACTTTTATGACCCTGTTGCTTTTTATTACTAATCAATTGTCATATGTACAAAAAGAAAGCCATTTGGTGAGAGATGAGCCAGAAACATAAACACTAAAACGAGAAACCGACGCTGACAGCTCAGAGAGAATTTCCTGACATGGAAGAGAATGGAGCAATGGTATCTCTTTTGCCACAGTGTCCTATCAGACCTTGAATATTTTTTTTTTTTTTTCAGATGGTTTCAGAGCATCTCTCTAGCTGTCAACACATCAAGCCTGTTCCAGAGCCCATTGATGTCAATATGAGCCTTTCCATTCACTCCACTCGGCTTTGATCATACCCTTGAAAAGTTCAAACCTCATAAGTGCATCTGGGAGCTTTTTATGTACGGGGCTGGATCACTTCTATTTCCATGTTTATTAGTGCTGTACCACGGCGATCTGGCTAGCTGTGAAACATACATCTTATTACAGGGGGGATAAACATAAAAACATTTGGTATCAATTGAACCTTAGGCTCAGCCCACCCAAAGTTGCTGGAGTTTTTGTCATCATTTCTGATATGGTATTAAATATCTTCCTGCAATTTGTCATTCCAGAATGATGTGCCACTGAGTAAAAATGAACTCGGTGTAGAATCTGTTGATTGGCAATTTCCAATAGGAAATCTGAAACCTCTGTGACCTCGACTGAGTTATCTGCTGTAGAGAGATGCATCCCACACTGCAGACATTTCCAACTGAATGGGAAATAGGCCAGTATTTATAGAAACTAAACCTTCCTTCATGGTACTGAAAGTCTTTTTTTTTTTTTTTTCCTGTTCTTCTGTGTGAAGATGCTTTGCCATTTCATTTTTGAAAACGGAATTTCCAAGTTGTTGAATACCAGAGACCTAGGTAATTACAAGTAAATCTGAGGAAAATTCAGAAATCCAAACCAATTTCAGGTAAAAGTTAGAACATGATGACTGAACTTAAGATAACTCTAAAAATGAAAAAAAACCAAACCTGTATAGCAAATCAGGTTATCCTCATAAACAAGATAAATTTCCTAATTTTATTACTCAGCTGTGTGACACATTTTTTCTGAAACGCCTGCCCTGCTGACCTTTATTTTACTCACACAGACAACTGAACTGCATGCAGACACTGTTTTAGCCTTGCAACCATTTTTGCTGACTGTCCTAACCTGAAGTCATAACCTTACCCTGTTAATGAGGCTGATAATTTAAATCATTGTCAGCTACTTAGTTTTAAATCAGTGAATTATTCCACTGTGGACAATAGAGCACTTTTCATAAAAAAAAAATCCAAATCCTCTCATTCACTGCTTAATGCAGATAATTTGGCAGTAGGTCTGCACAGATATATATACACACACATATCTAAATAATTTGCATCCTCTTGTTCTAGTAAATGAGTATTTCAGATTCAAAGAACTTGTTAAAGCGTTTGTTTAGAAAGATTCTGTATATTTAGTGGTTTTGGCCTTTCTGACAGGCATCTTTTCAAGCACAGCTGGAACATGTTTGACTGGGCAACATAAAGGTAGTAGTTAAAGTCATAACAGAATAGCATGCACAGGTCGTACTAAACTTGGAAAGCATTGTCAAAAATCTCTGCGTGGACTTGAGTCATGGTTCAGTTAACTGGAGTTCATCAACAGGAGGTGACAGGAGAAGAAAGAGACCAAGGTGTGTTGACTGATTGATCTGACTCTTTGGAGAATGACAGAGCTGCAGAATGGAGCTGTAAAGATTCAAGGAGAAATTACGTGGGTTTAATAGTGTTCAGGATACATAAGTGCATTTGTAGAATATATAGAAAATACAGAAAAAAATTTGGACTACATATAGTTCTGGTCATCATTGCTGACGGGAGATCAATGTAATGAAAACAAATGCAGAGAAAACCTCATGGGATGATAAAATGAATGGAGTATCTCTCTTACAAAAAGAGCTTGGTTTATGAAAGCACCAGGAGAAAGCTGAGGGAATAGATAGGGATAAATGCATCTAGGGCTGAGGGATAATTATCAGCGAGGAGGAAGAGACAGTTCAAGGATTTATCAAATAGTAATGAAAAAAATTGGACTGGAAATTTTCTACTGGAAGGACTGGAAGTTTCTACTAATCTGGAGAATAAAATTTAGGGTTAGCAGAGTATGAGCTATTTGGAGGTGGAGTTCTTGAAGCTGGAGGAAGAAATTCTATTGCTGAAAGGACTGGGATTGCCATTTGCCTGTCGTTCGCTTTGTGCTGGTTCCATCTTGCAAGGTTTCCCTCGGCTGCCTACCTTGTCGCTTCTCCCCCACTTACACCCTTGGAACGCTTTTCTCCCCACGCTCTTCTAACCCACTGGAAGAGCTTACAGAAACGGGAGGGAAGCACAGAGCTTCCCAGTACTCCTCAAACTCTGACACTTCATACGCTGACGATTATTTTGTATCCAGATCACACAATATAACTGTCAAATTTGGGGCTGGGAGAGAATTTTTCCTTCTGCTCAGGTTCAGGAGGCTTTAGATTTTGCTCATTTTTGGCTGCCTTCTTCGGTATGGACACAGTAGCCTGCTTAGATTTAGCTGGGGCTTTTATTGAATTTTTCCCTGCTATGTCGGGGAAGTGGCTTATTGGCTTTTTGGCAATAATTCTAGCTTTGGAACTTTTATTGTCGTTTTAAAGTTTGTTAAGGAAGTTAGGAAAGTTTTATGGCTTCTGCCAAGTGAAATATATGTTGTAAAGTGTTCTACAACTAAACATCCATAAGCGTAGTAGCCAAGGATAGAAAGAAAGCTCTAGACTCTGTCTGATTAAATTAATTCAACTGGAGGATTTTAGAAAAATAATTTAAAAAAAAAAAAACCTCTTATTTTCAGCCAAACAACCTAATATCCTCCTCATTCACTATTCTTTTTATTCATAGAGCTTTTAGCTGGTCTGCTTTTGGTTTTCTTTGTATTATTTTGTCTGATACAAAGATATTCTAGATGGCTCCATTCCAATCTTCAGTACGTGCCTGACAAAGTGGTTTGGAGATGTACTACGTTTGGTGATAAAGGTCACAAAATAAGAAAATCAGTCAGTGGTAAGAATTTTTCAGTTTTGCTTTGTTGTGTATGAAAAAGATTTGTTTTGTTTCTTATTCTTTATGACACTTGTGATACCTGTTAATGATGGAGTAAAATTTCTTGATGCCAAGGGCTTTTTTACTCATAGGTATAAGGAATTTAAACCCAGGAAGAAGGGAATAATTCCAAAGTGTAAAGATGTAGTAGCTAACAGTTATCTCAATATTTCCCTTGTACAGGATGTGAGATCTTCCATCAGTTATGACAATGGACACTTGGGTCAGGACACCCCCAGGTGTGAGACTCAGGGCACGTGGGTCTCAGGGCTGGGGATTCACACATTTGTGTTGACTAGAAAGCTGTCTGTAAAATCTGGGAACAGATTTGCTCTAATGATAGCATGGCTCTTTTGGAGAATACTAAACATTTTAACCTACAACAGATAACAGTGGGATTTTTTTCTGCCTAACTGTGTGAGCTGAAGGACAAGGAAGCAAAGTGTCTTTAAGTGAGAAGATCATTCTAGTATGCGGGGCGCATGCACAGGCTGTGGCTGGTAGGAATCCCCAAAAAGTGGTCTCTTCCTTTAATATTGCTTCCCATTAGATGTTCGTGGGAAAGTAGCTGGAGGGTTTGGTATCAATGGTGAGCAAAATAAATCAATTTCCGATTCAAAGCCATTGAATGTGGAAGGCCCAGCAGCAAATCCTGTAGAGTGCCCTCACATTCTTTTTTAGGAAAACAAGCTATATTCTTTGGTATGTGCTACCTCACAGCAGAGCCGCAGTAAAAAAATGGGAAACACTTTTCAAACACATGTATTGCAGTAAGGTAGTTCAGCCAAAAGGTAACAAGGCTATGGATTACCTAGGTGAGGTCACCATCCCAGCCATCCGAGCGTATTGGAAAGCACTACCCTGAGATTTTTCTCTTGAAAGCTCTGGAGAGAAAGGAGTCCAACGGGTCTCTAAAGATGAGCTGACCAACAGTGCTCTCTCTTCACACATACTGCCTCTAGCCTGGCTTCATTTAACCACCAGCTCTTCCCCACCCAAGCACTCGGGTTATATTTGTGGTTGTTGCCTGGCTGGGTGTGCTGATGCTACCTGACTAGTCCACCTAGATGCTATACAGGTGGCTAAAGGCAATGGGTTAAAGGCAATGGGTCTTTTCTTCTTCCTCACTCTCACAAAAAAAAAAAAAAAAGTGTGGGAAGCTGCATGTTTGGACACATCCTTTGAGGAAGAAACATTTTCTCTCTCTTGTATGAGACAGCAGCATACCTTGCTCGGCAGGGCTGAGTGTTGCAGAGGTCCAGGAGAACGCGAGTAGCTCTCCAAAGCTTAAGCCATTAAAAGAAGAGCTCATCCTTCATTATCACATGGGATTTTCTGTTTCTTTCAGTTCTGTATCTTGGTCTAAATCCAGATTGTGCCTAGCTGAGAAGGTTACCTTCAATTAGATATATTTGTCAGGATTTTTTACAGGTTTCCTGCAGAAAAGAGAATTTGGATATTGAGGTGGGGCTTGGCTAGGACTGCTGCGGCGGGGCCAGGCTTTCAGAGCCAGCCAGATCAGCCTGTTGTAGAAGATGAAAGGAAGAGGCCTCCTGTCAATGGTGCCCGCCTGTCTCGATCCAGCACCCAGCATCTGTCCACTCTTCACAAGCAAGGCAGACTTTCAGAAGCCTCATATTAAGACTCCATTAGCATAACTGAAGTTTCTTGCTAAGTGAATATTCTAAATTTGTGAATGCAGGAATTAATCTTGACCTGATGAATGTATTCATTTCATTGGCCATTTTTTTCCTTTGATTTTGAGATTTCTGTTTTGGAAAGATTTAGCTGTCACTTTTAATAGCAATACAATTTTAATGACATTTAATGACATTTATTTCAGCACAGCACATATTTTTATTTCTATTTTAGGATATGTGTTTTTCTCCAAACCCAAACTCAGTAGATGCTGCACACTTAAAAAAAAAAGTAATACACATGTAAAGTTAATTGAAAAATTATTGATCATTCAGAAAAGATTGATCTTTTAATATTTTGGGAGGTTTCATGGTGTTGTTTTCCAGGGGTTTAGTTTTTTAAGAGCTTTAACAGGATTTTCTTTTTAACCTTCAACTAGATGTTACTCTGGTGGTTGCTAGCAGGAAACAAAAAGAATATAATGTTACTTGAGATAATGCAAGCTAAAAGGTCTTATTTCTCAACGGATCAGTTAGTTAAGAGCATTGTGTCACCCCATTAGTACCACAGAAAGGTGTCTCTCTAAGACACTTGGCAGCCAGTAAGAGTATAATCAGCTTTGATTTAGCTAGCACAGACTTAAAAAAAAAAAAAAAAAAAGTAATATTAACAGTAATGGCCTAAGGAACAACTTGTTGTTCCAGCCAACTTTGGCTGGTGGAGCCTGTATCAGATTTTCACCCTGTCCTGGTTTTAGCTGGGATGGAGTTATTTTTCTTAATTTTCTTCTTAGTAGCTGGTGCAGGGCTGTGTTTTCGCTCTGATGTGAGAACAATGTTGACACCACACTGGTGGTTTTAGTTGTTGCTGGGGGATGTTTATACTGACTCAAGGACTTTTTGGTTCCTTGGGTCCTGCCAGTGAAAGGGCTGGAGTGGCACGGGGAACTGGGAGGGGACACAGCCAGGACAGGTGACCCAAGCTAGCCAAAGCGGTATTCCATACTGTATGACATCATGGTGAGTATGTAAATTGGGGGAAGAAGAAGGAAAGTGGGGACGTTGGACATTATGGCATTTGTCTTCCCAAGTAACCGTTACACCTGCTGGATCCCTGCTGTCCTGGGGATGGCTGAGCCCCCGCCTGCCCATGGGCAGTGGTGGATGAACCCCTTGCTGTGCTTTGCTTGCATGTGCAGCTTTTGCTTTTCGTATTAAATTGTTCTTATCTCAACCCTCGAGTTTTACATTCCTTTCTGCTTCTCCTCCCCACCCCTCCAGGTGAGGAGCAGTGAGTGAGAGGTTGCATCAGGCTGGATTGTCGGCCGGGGTTGAACCACGACACACTCTTATCCTGATCCATGACAGTTGCACAGAACCTCGTGTTGCCTCCTTTCTGTGCACTGTGGCCACGTTTTCATTTTGCAATAAAGACATTTCTTCAGGGAAATTCAGACATCATCCACGCGGCCCTCAGTTCCCGTGGCAAAATGATAAAATCCCAACAGAGGGATGCATTTGCTTAGACCTGGCAGGTGACCACAGACTCATTTCAGAAAGACTTCTAAATAGCCAAGGCAACAGGTTCCCACCCCAGTTGCCTGGATGGCGTCTGAATGGCACAAAGTGACAAGCAGCCTGCGTAATGTTTGTGTCTCTCCCTCTCTGCACCGGGCAGCTACTTTAGCACACAGGCTTCAAAGAAGAAAAGATGCCTTTTTATGGAGATATCGTAGGAGGGCAAGGAAGACAAAAGAGTTGTGTCTCCTCGATATGAACCTCGACTGTCCACCTCAAGAACAATCAGGCTGTTTCCTCAGGCTGACTCTTTTTTTTTTTTTTTCTTCCTCCCCCCCTAGCTGGAGAATTTCATTTATTGTATTAACCTGCATAAACAAAAATTAGTCTCACAGAACATGCCTGGAACAAAGACTGAGACAGAGACAACACCCAGTCAGGATAGCTTTCCTTTAGAGGAGCTCTAATTAATAGTCTCATTACTTTTCAATCTAGGCTCCTGTGCCTCTCGGAGGGGGAGCAATGAAGAAGGGAAGGTCTCGGATAGTACAACAGGAAAAAAAAAAGGCTGAAAAGAAGAGGTTTGGCTGCTGTGCGTGTCAGTAATGCATCAGTGTGCCTTGAAATTGATGTTGATGTAGCCAGGAACAGAACCAAAGCCTAGTGCCAGAGGTGGTGTATTTATAATGAGACCAAATGAAGGGGCTCATTAGTTTCACAAACGGTGAAGAGCTGCCTGTTCCCTCTCTTATTATCTCTCCTCCATCCCCATTATGAGGGTGTGCATGTGAAGGGGAGGGGAAGAAAAGCAGCGCTACCGCGTTTAGGCTGCGAGCCGATCTGTGTAGCCCTACCGGGAAATTAATGAATCCTCATGATCCCCCCTCCAGGCTCCTCCCTCACTTAAATGCCAAATCAGAAATTGGGGAACCTAAAGGAATCAAAATATTGTGGCTTAAACCTTTATATTTGTCTTCGATTGGGAAAAAAAAAAATAGAAAAGGACAAGAGCTCTGCAGGAGAACAGAAATAAAAGGCACTATGGAGTTTGTGCGCTTTAATTTAGGTGCCTGATGATGTGTGGATCTGGGACAGGTCATAACATGCAACAAAGCCACTCTGAGTGTGATTTACCAAAGCAGAAATGAGTTTTGACCTAGAGTGACTGTAAGGCTGTGCGAATGACCCTTGGATATGTCAGAATAGCACTCAATAAGTAATTGCAAACATTTTTTTTTTCTTTCGCAGTTTTTGTTCGGAGACAACTCAGGCAAATACTCCGTACTAATCCCAACACAGAACAAACAGTAAAAGCAGCCTTTGCTGCTAGTGCTGGGAGAAAACATTCAATTAAGTTGCTGCAGTGGCTTAGTGACAGCAGCTTTTCACCTTTGGAAACCTAGCCTCTAGTTATCTGTCCTGGGTCACTAAAGAAAATGAGTTGATGTTCTTTAGGCTAAGCCCTGGGGCACATTTTGCTCAGAATCGCTAAACCACAGTATAATTTGGAGGTTTTGTCTGTGTGTACTCAGCAAAGGTCTAGGCCTGCAAAAAAACCCCTCAAATTCAAGATTAGAACGTGTTAAGAACCAAACAGCTTCCCAGAAAATTAAAATACTGACATTCCCAGCACTCGAATGGACATTAGATTCACTAACATGTCAAAGTCAAAAGAAAACTGTGGGCGGGCAAAGCAATGATATAGGAATAGTGAAACCTTCCCAGATGCTGGGAACAGAAGGGAGTGTTCATAAATGGAAGGAAAACCTTTACCACGTGGATAGGGACTTTAGGCAGCTAGATAAGCAAAGCAAGTCTGACCGCCCTCGGTGCCATGTGGTGAGGTTTGCAGCGCCTGCGCTGGTTTTGGCATCCCTACCCCAGTTTCTGTAGTGCAAGGACACCCCTTAACCACCCAGTCACTCCTGCCTGAGTGGAGAAAAAGAGTCAAATGCAGGACTGGAAGGGCAAGGAGAGACTCTCCGGCAGGATGGCTCAGGTATGGCCATTCTGCACCATCCCCATGCCTCAGCCCTCTTCCACACTAGGAGGGGGATGGATGGGCTGCAAGGATGGCATCCTCGGCCTGCCTGCTCCTCCAGAGCCACTGCTGGCAGCGGGCAGGCAGGACAGCACTGCCACACACCCTCCCGCTCTGACCTGAAGATAACGCTATACAACAACAGATCCTTTGAAACCTTGGTGTGAGCTTTTTCTTTAAAGCGAGCTCATCAAGAGTCATCAGAGACTTGCCATCTTTAAAGTTACATTTAGAGCAAAAAAAAAAATACCAAACCAGAAAGCAGTTGCTCCAAGCTGCAGAGCAAATATCTCCCCACATTCCCAGGGCATTGATTTCCTCTGTGCTCACTTCTCACCACTAGCAGCTTCCAGGACCTTCCTGGCTTGCACAAACACGTACACAAAGCCTGTGGGTCCCTTTTTTCTGACACTTGGCTTTCTGCCTGCTCCCTGCCACAGACCAGCCCTCACACAGCTCTCCCACCTGTGCTGCAACCAGACCCATCACACACCTGCCAGAAACGTCGTCAGGTGTTACCTTTAAAGGGAGGGGAGGAGAAGAAATCTTTTCCTCCACGGGGTTGCACCTAGCCTGAACAGCAGCATCAGCCAGATCCCTGTGGGCTGGGCGCCTTTGCCTCTCCTCTGCGCTGCTTTGTGCACCGTAAGTGCTGGCACTTGGGTGGGCAAGTGGGGCCGGATCGGTGGCAGCCATGGGACATGGGTTCCTCTGATGCAGCTCAGGTCCCTCTTCTGTGTTTGCTTGTTTCTCCTGTTGTTATAGATCCAGAATGCTGTCATTTCCCAGACTGATTAGCAACTGGGAGACCGACAAAGAAGGGAGCTAACAGGCTGTTGAAATGACAGGACTGTCTTCATTCTCCTGATTTACACACAGAATTTAAATTTAGCGAGTTTTCCTCACTGTAGAAAGTCCATTAAAATTATTTTTTTCATTTATTTGATTTTTTCAATGGTAGAAGAAAAAGCAGTATATCTGTCTCTATATTACAGCATGGAGATACAAGCCAGGAGGCAATATAAACAATCTTGAGAATGTGTTTTGTAACATAAAGTTTCCCAAATCTTTGTAATTCCATTTTCTTCCCCCCATGATTGTCTGAAAATGTTCTGATGTTTCCCTTTCCTTACAGAACCCAGACCTCCTTCCCTATGCTATATACTACTTTTATTGAAATTGGAGGCCATGGTAGCTTACTATTTTTAAGGCAGAGTCTGAGGTTTGGGTAGTAGGTTGGAATGAGCCACCAACATTTGCCAGCCACTACAATGGTTGAACTTACCCTTTCTTCTGCCTGAATGGCAAGTATGGAAAAAATGGGTTATTGATGCAATTCCTCATTAAGCACATGTGATGTCAAGCTTTAAAACCTCTCCAGCTACCTACGCATCACGCCCTGCTTCCAAATGAACTGGCTGTGGCACACAGCAATTTGTGCCAAGGAAACACTTTGCCAGAAATTGGCACTGTAGCAAGGAGGGAACCTGACTTGAGCATCATTCTCATCTTCCGTTACGTTTTGACCAGCAAATAGGTCAGGCTGTCAGCAAATAGCCTTTAGAGTTTAATTACATGATCGAGTTTGCTGAGGAGTGTGAAAGACGAAAGAACAAATAACTAAAGGAAAGCAATTCCCCCCCCCCCCCCCTTTACTCTGGGGCAGCCATAATTAAAGTTAAAGTGCTGCTGCTTTGCTGGAAACCAAGTTAGGGAAGTGAATTGTAATTGCAAACACTGTTTGCTCAGTCACTCTTGGCAACAGCATCATGTTAACTCAGTCTTTGTGTCTCCTGTGAATCCTCCAGATTGACGAAAACATCTTTTCTTATCCAATTTGTTATCACTGACTTCAGAAAGTCATTAAAGAATATCAGTAGAGCAGATTGGGATCTGGATTAAGAAATCAATTATTGCCAGGAAGTGCCTTTATAGACACTAATTAGGCCTTGACTGACGTTTACGGTATTCCTTTAATGGTATGTATGGTCAGTTTTTAAAGGTACAGGGCAGATATCAGTGCTGTGTGGAATACCCACTTTTTTTTTTTTTTTTTCAGCTGGCCATGTGTCAGTTCTTGCCAGACCAGCTGTGTGCTGCCATACCTATAAAATATAAAATACCTAGAAAATGTAAATTATCATACAAGTAAAAATAAAGCCGTTGACCTGTTCATTTAGGCAGAAATTAAATGCTACCCCGGCCCCTGGATAGCCAGGATAAGCTGCATTTAGCGGGATAGCTTGTGCCTTTCATGGCTGTTCCGCAGATTGCCAATGGCAGATAGATTAGGCCTTCACAGGGAGGACCTAATAGATCTACGACAGGCGTAGATGGGTTTAGACATCCGTGCCAGAGAGAAAGGCCACAGGATAAGTAATCTTACCCTGTGAAAGATGGAAACCGCTACGGAGATCTGTAACAGAGGCAGCCGAGACAAGTATAATTTAATGGGGGAACACAGAAACGGAGCGGTGCCAGGGGACTGTGTCGGAGGCGAGGTGGGCACGGGGCTTGTTTGAACTTGCTGCTTTATCTGCGTCTGATGAAAACACTGCCAGTGCGATTCTCCACATAGACAAACGCTGAATCTTCCTGCTTTACGTAGCCTCAACCCAAAATATGAAAGCCTACATTTCCCACTCCTAACCTGCCCTCAAATCCTGCTTGGGTGAATATCGCTGGATACATCAGTGTGTTATGCTTCCTTCGTGTTTTTAAAATGCAACAGTCGCTACTATTTTATAACTGCCTTTACTGTAAGCAAAAGCTGTTTGAAGACAACCCTGCTCATCCCTCCTACCCCCTGCAAAAAAAAAAAACCCAAACCAACATACAAACACCCAAACTATAGATAGATATGATAGATAGATTTAGATAGATATGATAGATTGTCAAATAATGATACAAAAAGTAAGAAACCGGAGAGGAGCAATTGGTAAAGTAGTAAGTAAAGCGTTTGTGGTTTATGTCAGGGCAGATGCAATCAATATAATTTACGTAAGCCCTTATGGATTTCAGCATTAGCTCTTTTACATGGCCAATATCAAAATGACCTACAATACACCTTTAGGAGACTGGTATAGAGGTGGAGAATTAAAGGAGACTATGTTTTCTAACTTCTTAGGACTCAGATCCTGAGGTCTTGCATTTGCTTTAGTGGCATTGCCGCTAGCTGACTGTAAAAGCATATATATATCATAAACTCAAGTGTAGATTTAGTATTTAATTTGGTACGTGTAAACTGTCCTGAAAGATAATCTCATTCAATCTATTTATTTGAAATATTTTCTAAGACTGCGTGAAACCAAAACACCCTATATTTTAGTTGTCTATGAGTCCTTCAGGAGCTCAGGCTCTCGATATAGTTAACACAGAGAGAAATGTTTCTTCTGAGAGCAGTTCTGAACACTGAAGGTAGGGTCTGTCTCTATTGGTAACACGTGGACCTGAAATTTAGCTGTCTGGCGATAGACCATCCTTCACCTAAGTGCTAAATAAAAAGGACCTTATTTCAGTTCTGTAAAATCCTGGTGAAAGGCACAAGGGGCCTGTGACCAGTTTCTATGCAGCAGCTCCCCTACCCAAGCACAGTGAGTACTGCTAACGGGTAAGAGAAATACATCTGTGCTGCCTTCGTACAATAGACATACAAAAAAAGTATCAGCTTTCTTAACCAAAAAGCAGAATATTGATTGAATGAATTAGCATCATAGGCCTGAACTCGTAAACAGATGGCTACTGAGATGATAACTTGTTACTTTTTTGGCATCATTTTATATAGTCTATATAGAACCTGTAATTCTTTGAGAAGTGGGGAATATAGCATGTTCCTTCTATAAACTAAAGCAAAAATAGCTCCAGTGGGGATTTTTTTTCTCCAATATCTTGATCAATACTCACTTTACAAAGGTCTACCTGGTTTGGTTTTACAGTCTCTCCTGTGTTATATCATCTATGTCACCTAGTATAGACCTGGCTTTTTTTTTTTCTCTTTTTCTTCTTCCTTCTCCGTTACAATCTGGAGCAAGCATACTGCTTGTCCACAGGGAAGTCATATGGTCCGTCATGCTTTGCAATGATGCAAGATTCACTCTTATGTAGATTTAACAGTGGTGGGGCTCTTCAGACCTCTTTATTTCCAAACAGTTATTAACATCTGTACGTAATATAAAATATACTTCAATGCCAACAAATATCCCGCCTTGATTTTTAAATGCAAATCATAGTGAAGTTCTGAATCTGACCCAAGTATCCCTCAAATGTGTCTAATCTGAGCATATCTCAGTGTAAGTTATACTTCCCCCCAAACCCACAAGTAACAGCGAGGGATGCAGTACATTCCACCTCAATTCTTCATCTCAGGAAAACCAGTGTCTTGCCCTTAGGATAAAATTTTAATTCTGTGCCTACCTTTGGCTGTGTAATAAGTCAATAGAATGGAAAGCTACCTCAGTAACGTGCTGCAAAACTCACAGTTCAAATCCACAAAAGTATAAATGCATCTTTACATAGATACAAGTGTTTGCGCAGTCCAAAAGAGAAAGTCAGTCACAGCCTGTAGCTCCGTCTCAGAGCACCAGCAAAACCCTGGAATTGCCAGAATTGTAAGATACGAGGTTAATGCAGGATTTGTTTCTCAAAAGCGAGTGATCTCATTGAATGAGTCATACGGATCAATAGCAAGTTAAAAATCCTGGAAAAAGTAGGTTGAATTTGTAGAATTCCTCCTCTACTTGGTGTTTTTAGAACATCTTCTCACACCTTGCAGGGCGCTTGCCGAAGTGATGGCATGCCTCCTCTTGGCGCCGGTGGCCTGGGCTGCTGCAAGTGAGCAAGCAGATAACAGAAATACTTGGGACTTTCAGTAGCAAACCACACATAAGAAATTTAGGTGGAAGGTGTGATGACAGGAGAGCAAAAATACCAGTCTGCATCTGAGGGGGATGTTATGGTGGTAATTGCTGTTACAACTGTAACCGTAGCAGGGGCTGTAACGGCTCTAATTAAATGGTTGTGGCCAGGCAGGGGTGTAAACTGATTCAGGATGCTGTGGGTTCTGCTGAGGGTGCAAAACTGAAAGGTAGCTGCTGAAATTACGCATTCCTCTCCATGTCAGCGGGAGAAGAGGTGAATGAGAGGAATAGCTGCTGCCTCAACTCTGAGAAGTTCCAGCTCTTGAGAGGCGATTTTTTTTTTTAATTTTTTTTTTTCGTGCAAGTGTGTGTTTTGGGCTCTGCTGCAATTTGTGCGGGAAAATTTTCAGGGGGAACTAACAGGAGCAGGTGCAAAGAGGTATAGCATTTCCATCACCTCCATAAGTAGCTGAAAACAGCAGGTTCAGCACTTTCCAGAATGTGGTTTCTGGAGTTTATTATGCAACTCCTTATTTGTGAGTTTATTAGAATGTGCGGTTGGTCTGTGTTAAGGCTGGAAAGCTAAATAATAATCAGTCCTTCAGCAAAATATGTTTTTTCTTCATGGCATGTGTCTCCCTACCCTCTTTCTTTCTTTGTCTTTCTTTTCTTTTTTCCTTTTTATCTCTTTTTTTTTTTTTTTTTTGTTTATTTTAAATAAAATTTTCTCTAAACCACCAAGTGCACAGCTTAGGCTGAAGCAGTGAACTGCAGTTTCTGGAAGCGTAGGGATGCTCCTGACTGTACTGCCTGTCTCTAATGAATACATTAGAGTTGCAAGCCAGAAAAGGGGGCACCTCCTGAGATAGCGGCCCCGTTAATTACCCTGCCGGTTTCTATCGCGTTCATTCCACTGGCGTACGAGGAAGACAAGGAAGCAATGACAGATGGGCAAGCACAAAAGCTGTGAAAAGTCAGTGATGCTCAGGGTTTTTGCAAGCGTGATAATGACCTCAAGATGATCTGATTTTTTGCAAAGGGAGGCTTGTTCTGCAGTTGTTGTCACCATAGTCTCACATCAGAAAGGGCTTGCTTTTCATATTTATACATCTCCGCTGCCTCTCATGCTTTCTGCCAGTCACGTCGCCCATACTGCTAAACAACACAAATTGCAAACCCAACGCTGATTCCCAACGTGTCTGACAATCGAAATAGGAAGAGTTGGGAACAAGTTTTAGTCCAGACTTTTGCTGACTGCATGGGACCTCATTTCATTTTCTTCTTCTGTAAAGCAAGAAAGATTCACCACTGCAGACACTATTTATTTATTATTTTTTTTTACATGAATGGTGATGTGCAGGTGGAGAATAGAAATAATCTTTGTTTATCACAAAAATTGCAGTTTGGTTGTACTTAGAAGTTTTGTCTTCTAATGTGAATGCCATGATTTTGTATGCTTGGAATGCATTCAGAAAAAGCCATCCCTTTCTCATGTAAATTAATTTAATACATCTGAATCACTGTAGAATGTCTTTAAGAAAGCTTTAACTCATCCAGTTAAATGTGTGTTTTGTCTGAAAATAAGCAATTTAAAATCAGTAGTGCAAAGCGTTTTTTTGTATTTTTGTGTCTATTTTATTTGAAAACAATCAAGCTTTAAACTGATATGTAAACAGACTATCTAGTTCAAGTAACTGAATAAGCAATGAACAACCCTTTTAAAATCTGCTGCCAGTTTTGATTGTTGTTTATTTCACAGTTAAGATGAACACAGGTGAATATTTGGTTCGACCAAGGCACAGTAGGGCAAGCAGCTTGCTTGAGGTCACACGGTGCCCAGCCTGTGCTGTATTTCAGGCCAAGTTCCTTTTCTTTATCCTAGCCTCGCCAGACGAGCCCCCTAAACCTTGCCTTGCTGGGGTCCACATTAATTTCATGCTGCTGTTGGGTTTCATCCCTTCCCATCTTGACACCTGCCATTGCTTGATGGCGATATGAAGGCTGCAAATCTTCATTTGAAGCCAAAGAATATTTTAGAAACCATCTTAGGTCTTCAGTTTCTTTCATCATCTTAATTTGTGGGTACTGAATAAAGTTCAGAATATGACATACTCGTGTTGATACTTTACTAAAGTAAGTAAGAAAAAAAAAATAGGCACATGTGTTCTGAAGAAAAGATTTGCATTTATTCACGTATGTTCATAAATTACCTTTGCTGACTACTTCAAGCCTGGTCCCCCAACATCTTACCGTTAGTGTGGATACTTTAATTTTATGCAAATAGTACACAGTACCCTTGTCTTCTGCTCCAGGAGAGATTTGCAGTAGATTGTCAGTACTGGAGCAGTAGAGATCTGGATCTCCTGACCTCTGACCGAAGTTTTCAGTTCTAATGACTTGCGCCATCCCATCAGGGCTGTTGTACGGCGTGCTGTATCCATCAGGGAATAATCCAGCACCTTGCATGTAAAAGCACATGGGCTTGGCCACTCTCACTGGCCTTAGGGTTATGCCGTCATTCGTACAGAAGGTTGGAAAGAGTATTTAGCAGTCAGAGCTTCCAAAAATCATTAAAATTTAATTTGCTTGTGGGGAGGGAAGCGTAAAGCACAGGAGATTATGTTCAGTTTATGAGCCCTGACCTTTCATGCTTAGCCATTTCTCCAGTTTAATTTTGGTTCATGAAGTACATATTTCATATGGCTCTGGTTATTATTACGTACTTTTTATTTTATTATTACTTGAATGTATATGGGAGGCTATCATTTCCTTTATTGCTGTGGGAGACAGCATCCTGTATCAGTCAGGAAGTACATGGGGGCAACAGTTAAATGCTCTCTGTGCTGAGGCTGCGGTCAGCTTTAGAGAAAGGAACCAAACAGATGCTCTGTCCCTTCAGATGTGCTCCTGCCATCGGTGCTGAGAGGACATCAAGTTATTTAATAGCAAAATCCCATGTACGTCTGGGCCCCCACAAGCCCTGCTGGTTTTCCAACCATCTGAACGGATGCTCGGCTGCTACAGGACCAGCTACTTAAAGACTCCATCGCAGCTGAATGATGTTTCCTTTTTTCCCAGTGCTTTTGTAGCTGCTCAGTAACGATCATCATGGGTCACTGTTTATTATCCCAGCTTCACAGTGATGTTATTTTTCACGGCCCCCTACATGACTGTTTTCATTCCATTCCCTCTTTCCTTTTGGACTTTTAACACTTCTTAATCCAGGACAGACCCCCCCATACCCCAAACAAACAAATAATACAACCCTCTCCAAACTGGTGGAAAATGCCAAAATAGTTATGTCTGGCTAGTAGCCAGATCTCTAAAATCGAGAGGAAAGACTCACCCCTATGTGTTCATGTATCCAGTTTCTTCCAAACTCTCTCTGCCCGCTGCCCCAAAGAAGAGCTGAGCACGCAGACAGACCAACCACCTCCTTAAAGTGAGCTCCTGCTCCTGAAGCCCTGGTATCTGCACCGTGGTGAAAGCTCCCAAGATCAAGAAGAGTCAGAGAGGTCAAGACTGATCAGCTGGTCTGAAACACACAGCTGCTAAAACGCTGAATAAACACGTCCTGGTGTTGAATAATACAGAGTGCCGTGACCATGCTCCGCTCGTTGCGCGTACAGTGTGGATGGGTGGGAACATTTAATTTAAGCAGGAAGGTAAAGGGGAAAGTCTATCAGAATCAGCAGTGCTTACAGTAATGTCTGCTCTTTAGACAACTGGCTCCTATCTATCCATTTAACTTTCCCCAGTAAATTAACAAAGGGCAAAAGGGTGAAAGGAACTCAGTAAATGAGTCGAAAGACAACTATTGCAGTGCCTTGTGGACCTGGAGGCAGGTGATTCAGGCCTCCTTTCATCAATATTTGATTTACACCAGGCGTTCTTTATTTTAAGTAACTTCTCTCTGTGTCCTGACAGGTGGGTTGGCTGCACAGCAGCCATCGGCACAGCCCCTTGGTGCTGGATGTGTGCTCAAGGGTGAGCTGGCAAACTGCATCCCTGCGTGTAGCTTTGTGCTCGTTTTTGACTACAAAACAGAACAAAAACAGAACTTGCATAAACTTCTTGCTTCTGCTTGCAACAGAACGCAGAAAGCTCTTTAAACGAGTGGTGCCTATAGAGGAGAAGATATTTGGAGTTACAACAGAGCAATGTACGTAATTCCTCCTTCTTGTCAAAATCACATGGAAAATGTGCTTTCCAGTCAACTGCAGTTATGATGTGCTGAGAAAAATTAAGCAAAACCTATCTTCAGTGAATTTCTGTTTGCCTGAGCTAGCCAAGTATGGTGAGAGTACAGAGCTTAGATAACTTGGCTGAAAGGATTTTAATCAGGAATAAACATAACAGACAAACAGTCAGCACCCTGTAAGCTCTGCAGCCTCTTGGATCCAATTTCTTCTTTTTTTGCTGTTGTTGTTTTTCCTTTCCTTAAAATCTCTCTATTCTGAATGTTTCAGGAGTCCACCCTCAACCAGGAAAACATTTAAGAGCTGTCTGAAATAGGGGTGGTCTATAATTCATGACAACGTCTCTAAATTGGAACCTGACTGTGGAAAATTAGGTTTTCAGGTAACATTTTAAAGGGATACAAGGAGCATATTGGCAAATAATAGGAACAGATCTAAATAGCTGGTAGGCTTTGCTTTTTCTAACCTAGATTAGTAAATTCCTTGTCATATTATCACAATGGTTTTCACCTTCTTCTGGACATTTTATTGATGTGTCACTGCTGCACAGAGGTTGCAATGACGGAGCTTGAAGCAGCAGTGCCTTGTTAACCACAGGACAGTAGCTACTTTGGAGAAATGCAGAAACTGAGGGGACTTGATGGGACTGTAAATTAGCAGCTGACAGCCATCTATTTACAAGAAAATTACAAGTGAAACCTAAAGATGCTTCTTTCCCACTGTCTTTGGCTGAGGCTGTCTTGGAGTAGGAAGCTAGCAGGACCTTTCCTTGCTTGGTTCACTCAGAATCCTTTGGTTTGAGCTCAGAGGCTCGGAGGGGCAGAAGGCAAAGAACAAAGGAGGTCTTCTTGGCATGTGCTCACCATGGCGCTGAGAATGTGTCTTCCCTCTGCAGCCCAGTTCAGCTCTGCCATAATGTCCTCGGCAAGTATAAGCAAGTGGCTTCCTATGTCGCCTTAATCGCTAAGCGACTACGACGACTGCGTTTGCTGCTCCTGATGCAGAAATCCCTTCAAGCAAGCAATGGAAAAAGAAGCCTAGGGAGTTAGTGGAGTCCCCATCACTGAAACTCTGAAGATCAGTCCAAACTGACTTTTCTGAGGAATGGTGCAGCTCAGCCTGGTTTTACAGATTTCTCCGATTTCATGGAAAGGATTCATACAACTGGTGCAACTGCACAGGCAGTCAGTGTCAAAACTTGGGGTTGCTACCATTACCAGGGTGTGACCCGGATATTTAGGATTTAAAATTGTCTTTATCTCTAACTATTAACTAAAGTAGCATTGATGTAACGACACAAGGCTGATAAAAGCAAGCAAACAAACCGTGCTAACTGAAAATTGTCTGAGCACAACCTAAATTCTTAAAGTGGATTTTAAAGTGCCTTCAAAGTTGTTCTCTCATCCTCCGCTGCTAGTTCACTCTGCAGTCTCCAAGGCTGGGTCAATGAAGGGGCACACTGTATATCTTCAAAAGAGATCAATTGCAATCCCCCAAAGACTGTGCTGCATTACCATTACAGAAGATCGCTAATCAGGAGCAACTTGCTCTACGGCATTGGACACATGTAACTTATCTCCCTGCATTATCCTCTCTTTAAAATAAAAAAACAACAAAAAAACCC
>JAVJGJ010000014.1:116438651-116449346 GCA_035590215.1 Microhierax caerulescens | reverse complement strand
GCTCCCTTCTCCTCCCTTCTCCTCCCTTCTCCTCTCCTCTCCTCTCCTCTCCTCTCCTCTCCTCTCCTCTCCTCTCCGTTTAACCACAGGGGCAGTGTTTTTTCCCAGGGCCCAGACCTCACAGTGCATAGAGTAAATACCCTTTTGCCCACATGAATTTGCACGTTGGCTGACAAACCGCTGAAAGCTGGAGTATGCAATGGAACTGAAAATGCTACTATATCCTTATATTCATGCTATGAAGCAAGCAGAAAATTATAACATTTTAATTTTATACTGTTTGTACTATTTTTTCTAGTTTTTTCAGTCTCAGTCTTTTTTACTGCTATATAATCTTTGCAATGTTTTCATTTCCTTGCATTTTTCATCATCAACAAAATACTTGCAACAATTGGTTTAATAGAACATTTGCAGAACTGTGCTGAAGGTGCAGTGTCCTGTCTTGATTTTATTTATTTATTTTTTTAAGTATAGAATCTCTGTTTAAATTTAGATTCTGAGTTAACTTTGATAAAGTAAATGTTCTGGGTTTTTTTGTCCTGCCCTAAGAGCCACTGTTCATCACACGTAGCCAAAGGGAGCCTTCTGTGATTCCAGCTGGAAATGCACAGCTGGAAACTCTGTCCTGTTTCTTGGTTCTGTTAATCTCACTTTATTCTGTCCTGGAGAAATGAGAGGTTTTATATTTTGTTACTACATATGGACCATAAGAACTCTGATGAATTATTTATAAATAACCTAACAGAATGGAAGTAGGGCAGCTATAAATATGCTTTTTATGTCTGCTAATTCATTGTTACAAATATGACCTGTTGCAATACGCCATATAGCAAAAGCACACCGCTTTTTGTCAGCTGCTGCAGTTGGTTTGATGGTTAAAAAATAAGCCTATAGTATATCTGCCATGGTCAAAACAGGTCCTGTGTGCAGTGCCTGGACAAATGGAAGGCCCAGAGCAGACATTAAACAGGCTTAAAGCTCTGTAACATCTGAACACCGTTTCCTGTCCCTAGTTCTCATTTTTATATTTGGCATAAGCTACTATGACCTTTACTCCTATCCTTTAAAGGGATAACTTTTATAGCAGTGGGGGTGATTTGGCTTCAGGTGTCTAAAACTTCTACTGAATTCCACTTGCGCCATATGTGCCTATAATGGTGTGTGTTGATTTAGTACTGGGGGTTGTAATCCCACTATCCCCACCTTCCCATCCCAAAAGAGCTCACAGAGATCACTTGCACTACTTAATTAAAGACTTTATTACACATAGCTGGCTGTAACCAGGGTTGTTAGAGACCTATTCCCTTCCCCCTCACCACAATTTTTATACCAGTAAAAGTTCAGAAGTTTGTATTGCAAGTGCTTAGAATAATTAATATTAATTTGGGCATTCTGCGCTAAAGAGATATATACCTCACACCAATATCTTTTAAATCGGACGTTTAGCTTTTGGGGTATGTGGACTTATTCTAGTAGCAAGTAACTTAGAATAGCAACTATGCTTTACTAGGCTCATTACAGAAAGTTCCTGTTTTCACTGAAAAATTCTTAGGGATTTGTGAATTTTAAAACTCAAACCCCGCTGAATTAAAGGCAGGTTCCACAAGAAGAGTATGCAGAAATATTTTGTTTCTTGGTTTTCTGTTGAAGGCAGTGGAACTCTCCTTCCTCACTCCATTCCCACGTTTGCATAGACACAGAACCCTGACTATTAAAATTTCATTTTAAAACAGAAACTTTTGTCCAGTCAGGAGAAAAACCCCTCCATCATTACTCACCTTCATATTTAACTTGTATGAGATGCATTCAAATATTCCCTTTCTCTTGTAGCGATCAGGAAAAGTGTTACGCCTACGCTTGGCATTCTGGCACCTCCAAAACGCACTTGTCAGAACAACTAGTGGTGTATAATCAGCTGCATTTTAAGCTCTAGAAATGCCTTGTCATCATAAATTCTGCAATACAAAATTTTACTCCATTAAATATTCACTTCGTGAAAGAATTCTTAGAGCCCAGCTCTCCCAACCAAGCAAACCTAAACCAGTTGTCTTTAACCTCTGTTTACACCTTCCTTTGTTCTTTCACTATATATCACTCATTGCCTCCTTGCTGCCTCAATGCTCTATCCATTTGCAAACTTTCACTGTCGTAGGAGCATCCTTAATGTCGGCACATAGACGTCAATGGGGCTATTTCCCTGCAAGAAAAAAAGGTTCAGTGCATAAGTTGCAGCTCTGTATTGATCATCTGCTGTAAAAATCTATTTTAGGCATTGACTATGCTGGGCCTTCCAGTTGTATCATGTTGCTGCTTCCCCTGAGCTCCATCAAAATGCCAAGAATGGAGATGTGCTTGCCAGCCAAATATTGCAGCTACCATTCCCAGTGCTGGGAAAACTGAGCTAACAGCCTGAACATCTGGATGACCACAAGTTCATTATTGTCAGTCTCTCCCAGATTTGTAATTTCTTAGATATCTTTGTCATATCTTAAAAGTGGACCCAGCACTCCACTTCTATTGCACTGATTCAGTAATGTGTTGTGGACCACCTGACCTCAGGGGGTCTTGACTGTCTAATGTAGAAGCAGCAAGATTGCTTCTGCTTTTTCTAATAAGCTTCTTTTCAGCTTTGTCTTCAGATAAACATTACAAACTGGCAGTCCGGGGAAAGCTTGCTAGTGTTCTACAAAGATGGTACTCTTCAGGCAAATCATCAGTCATTGTTTTCAGTATTAAATCAGTGGGATAGTGTATCCACAGGCTGGCACGTGTCCTGTGTGTAAATACCTTCAGTAGGTTGCTGTGAATGGGGGAGTCTATTTATAGAGCAAAGATGTATGCTGGTAGGTAAGGGAAAGGGTTAAACACAGAGGAACTTCGTTTATTCTCTAATGCTACATATGGTCTCTGAAAATCAAAGCATGAAAACCTCATGGAGCTTGGAAAACGATGAAACCACAAGTCACTTTTAACTAATTCCTGTATGCCATGTTACTCAATTTTACAAGATACAGCAGAAAAAAAATACCCACCATGTGGTTTCATTTAAGCATATGTTGGCTCTCCTAGGTCCACCCCACAAAGCGAATGAGTGCAAGGAGGGCAAGCGGAGTATCGCTTGGGACTGTCGTCTCCCGTCTCCCTTTCTGTGCTGGAGCCCAGATCCAGTAGCTAAGAAGGACCAGCAGAGGCTGTGGGGCAGTGGAAATACAGTTCCTTCCGATCAAAATATGTGGGAAGAACCAGAATTGAGTTGTACTTACCTGCCCCTACGGCTGCCTCTGGCTTGCTTTAAGACCTGGATATAGGTTGGAAGGTACCCCAGGGGTGTTTGCTGATGCTTATTTTCTGCATTAAATTAGGATGTCTGTCCACCTTCAATGCTTCTGGTTTATATCGCTGTGATGACAATACTAACATTTCCAGAGCACCTACTGCTTAGGGAACTGAGTAACTGATGGCAAGGTGAGACAGTTCCTTACGCTGTATGTCTAAAGAGCCTTTTGCAGTGGGAGCCCTAATTTCTGGGTGGGCCTTGGCCTGTGAGAACGATTTTGAAACCAGAAGCACAACGCTGAATTCTTTTTTTGTGGTATATTTCCACTTCGGTTTGACTGGCTATTGAGCTGTTTGGGACTTGAGTCTCTTTTCAGTTATTTGCATAATATTCTGCTAGTATAAAACTTGAGTAAATAAGAGGTGAATTAACCTTTTGAATTTCTGAGAAATCAGCATGATAGCGGACATCATTTTAATGGTCACTTTTGAGAAAATCTAGAGCTGAGATAGCAATTCTTAATCCATAATTTCCATAATCCTATTAGTTTTGGCACCATTAAAAATGTTTTTCAAGAAATTAACACAATAGGTTAATAACAGTTATATGAAATTAAATATAAAATTTTATCCTCGAATACAATGCTAATCTTAACAAAATAAAGCCTTTGGTCAGTTCTTAAAGATCAGTTGTAACACTTTTCCTTATTCCTGTATTACACCACCACACGGAATTATGGCATGGGAATGCAAGTATGCTGCTGAGAAAAAAAAACTTTCCTTTTTAGAAATTACTGCTTCATAGCAACTGAAAGTGGCAGTGAAGTTCTTTACAAATTCTGAAACGAGTGCTGTGTTTGGGCAGTTAGTGCACCTCTAGAAGCAGTGTTTCAGCAGCCTTTATGAGACCATGGGACAGGCGTTGTGAAGTATGTTCAGTGCTAAAATCCTGGAAAGTACTCATTTAGAAATCATGCACCTGCCTTTTCATGACCAAAATTGAGAAGACTTGACACCAAAATATTTTCCAAGAAGGAAAATTTTAAGCAAAATTTAATTTGACACTTAAAAGCTTTAGGGATTCAAGGCCCTGTTTTTACCCTTAAAACGATGGAAAATATTAATATCATCACCAACAGGAATAGTGCTGCATGTATCAAACAGCAGGACTTACAGAACGGCAAAAGCCTTCCCTGGCACAAACGAGCGTCTCTCCTTTCTATTTTGTTGTTCAGCTCCAGTTTAAATGATATAAGACCGATACACTCTGTACACTCTCTACCAGCAAGAATTAAACCATTACAGAGCAAGTCTGTCAGAGCAAAAAAGGATGCAGCACACCCTGATAAACGCATGTCCTTGTTCATTTCTAATAATTCCAGGGGCTGATGAATTCTATCGCCAAGGGATTTGGGTATGTAAATCTCCCTGGCTAAAGCTTTGCTGAATTTTATAAGAAAGAGCATTGTCTTTGTGTTACTAAACACAATAGTTAGTGGGTCTTGTGACCTTACTCTCTAAGGATTGGATCTTTAAAAAAAAAAAAAGTAATGAAGAAAAGCTCTGCAATGTGCTGTGGTGTATAAATGAGACCCTGGAGATTCCTAAACCAATCTAGGGGTTGACAATAAAAATTTGCAAATGCAAAAGAAATTTTGACAGAGCATGAATAGATGATGACTGGATATGGATATAAAAGGAGCAGAGTTTCCTAGAGAAGTTTTCATTCATGTGGTGGACCGCTGGAGGTGACAGTTCACCAGCTACATGCTGTCTTACGAGGAGATTGCCTGGGACTTAATAGAGTAGTCAGGGCAGGGCAGGGAACAGCAATAGCCGCCTGCTTAAAGGAGTTAATGCAGCAAACGAGCAAGGTAATTCAGGCATGTTGCTGGGTTATTTCTAAAGCAAGATATAGCATGAGTGACTAATTTCTTTGTAGTGCTCTTCCCCTTCGTCTGAGATCTTGAGCTCCTTCATTCCTGAACAAATATTGCAGCTTCAGTGCAAATTAATCTCTCTGTGGCTGCTCAGACACTGGCCATGTGTCCCCCTTGGGGCTCCCCTTTCCCCGTGGCAGCGTTATTGACTTGCAGAGACCAAATCCTGGAAGCTGAAGCTGAGTCTTTAAATTTGAAAGCTGAAGATTGTTCGCTTTGTAAACACCTGCATTAAATGCTCAAAAAATATGCGATAACTGTAAGCTGAAACTTCAGCTTTTTCTTATTTAATATTAAGAAACATGTGTTCCTTTCACAGAATGATTAAAATTTGCCTAGCTTTTTGTTTGTTTCTTTTTTATTCTTTCCCCCAACGTGTCTTTCTGAACAGAGGCCTGTGGGAGACTGGCAGAGCTGGTGAGCTCTTTGTCCAGAGAAGGAAAAGGCCTAGTCAGATGTAGAAGGATTTCATTTGCACACGATTTTTAGATCTCAGTTTACAAGAGGTATCTACGCCTGTGACCTCCATTTGCAGTTCTTACAGGCAGTGGTTTTAAAACAGCACTTGAAAACAGCACTTCTTCACCTGAAGCCTAAGCCAGAAGAGGTAGCGAGCTAAACTCCTCTCTGCCCCAGGAACTACTCTGAACTCGGTACTGGGTCAGATACAAATCAAAATACTCTCAAACAGCACATTTTTGCATAAACCAAGTTTATTTTCTGTGAAGGTGTTGCAAAGTCTAATGGATTTGTCCAATAGACAATGGATTTGTCCTTTTCTGCTCTTAAAAGTCCATCAGTAACTAACTGAGTGTAAGTAGAAGAGGAAAAGGATTCTTCAGACTAGAAAGCTGTCACCCAAATAACCAGGTACAAGAAGATGAAAGATTGGTTTGTAATTCTGTTTCTGCAAAGACCGATGAAAGGAACAGTTTAGAATTTCCACAGAGACAACAAAAAGCCTTTTTTATAAAAAAAAAAACCAACAACCCTTTTGTTTATTTTTTCTTTAAAAGTTGTTTTGCCATTCGAAAGGCGTTATAGGAATATTTGCCTGGTTTATTTGAAACTTAATCTAAAGAGGTCTTCTGGATAAGACTCCCAAGGATAAGCAAAAATGAGTTTATTTTTTCGAACAATAGAACAAGCCTTAAAAAGTAGTGTGGAGTGTGGAGAGAATACAGAAGTAGAAATCTACCAGAAACAAACTTTTAAAGGAGGTTATTTTTATTAATTATTATGCAAACAGCTGGATTTATGTGGGATCAATATGCATGCTAATCACATAATTTCCTTACAATTTTAACTTTTCCACCATCTGGTAATGGCCTTACCATTCTGGGTGTTAGATCCTACTTGGAGGGCTACTTGAGTAACAGTGAGGCAGAGAAGTAACCTAAGTTGTGTATGTGTGTGTGTAAGAGAGTTTATGTGGGTTTTTCAAAAAAGCCAAAGGAAGATGTTGCATTTCTAAGGACAGTCAACTCAGCCTATGCCTCCTCTGCCTCTTTTTCCCTGAAGTCTCAGCCCTTTTTCTGAAGTCTCCAGCTAAATGCTCAGAATTGATCTGCCTTTTATTTTTATCCCTATTTATAGCAATGTTTGCTGAAGAGGCATTAGTATTTACCATGACAGGTGCAGTCGTCAGAGTAAATACCTGCTGTCTGCCTCATTCTGGCTTTGACTTCCTTGATTTATGATGTTGTGGAAACACTAATATTAGTGTTTTAAAGATTAAAACAAAGTTGAGACAAGAATAGACAGTAATCCCTATCTATAAAAGTTGAGTACTGTGATTTATAGGATGCCTTGAAAACAAAGATTTATCTTTAAATATTTTTATCCAGATCCCACATCTTATTAATGGCCAAAGCTAAGCTGAGAATATTAGCATATGATTGGCATTACAAAGAAATTAAATACACTACGTGTAGACATACATTAAGTTATTCTGAACGAATCTATTATAGGAACAGGATACTTTTTACAGCATCTCTTTAATTTTCTTCATAATCCATTGTTTTGAAAATGCAAACCATTGCCCTAGTCCATTTTTACGTTCCTTTATGGAGCAATATGAAAATATCCATACAAAAATAATTTAGTCACTGAAAAAAACGGCAGGGTGCACATTTCGTTGTAGCACTAGTAAGCCCTCTTCTCAAAGGTATCCTGGGAGGATAAAACTTGCTTGGAGGTCTCTCCTGAAGTAGGTCCTGAGATGAATGTTACCCACAACATTTCTTATTCCGATTCTCCTAGTTAGATCTACCTGGACGTAAGCTGAATGGAACAACCTAATTTACAACTTCATGTTTTGGTTTGTGCTTTGGGACACCTTTGTGGTGCAGAAAAGTGTGGCTGGCTCAGTCAGAGAGAAGGCACTAGATCTATTAAAGCTATCGTACACTGTGTCTGTCCTTTCCTTTATTTCAGCGTGAATTTAGTATTCATGAATCGTGCCAGATTAACAGAAAAATAGCTTCCCCTTACCCATTATGCAAAAGTCCTGCATAATTTAATGCAGAAGAAACCAAGGTGGCTATATATAAATTTATAAAAAAAAAATCCATTGTTTTAATAGCAGTGAGTAGCTTTTCTATAGGCTTTATGAACTACCCTGTATAATTCAATACTTCTAACTGCCTGTATGAAGGTTATTATCTGTTTAGTTCAGTGAAACTTCTTCTTGAGGGGGCCTATGTCTAATCCAGGCAGTTCTTCTAAAGGCGAAAAATAAATTGCTCCCCGTAGTTACTGTGGTAACTACCCAGCAGCTGGTGTCACCCTGAAATGGCCATGATGTGTCAATCACTGCCGGTTGTGGTGATGCCCTTTGGGGAGACAGATGAATTTGGCCAGACCCTCTTAGTTGTTCAGAACCCAAAAAAATCCAAACAGATTCATGGTTAAGTCTGACTTTACTCCCACAGGAATGAATTTCCAGGCTGGTGATTATGAATTGGGACTGAGGTCATTTTTAGTAGACTAATAAAATTGTATCAGAAGCTAATAATTTTCAGTCTTTCATTCTGAATATCCTTAACTTTACATTTTGATTCTAGTAGACTAATAAAATTGTATCAGAAGCTAGTAATTTTCAATCTTTCATTCTGAATATCCTTAACTTTACATTTTGATTCAACAACTATTGTTTAAAATAACATTTTGTGAAGAGTTTCTCTGTAGCGTGAAGGGCTTCATCTTCATCTGCTGTCCCTGTCTTACTTGCATGTTAGTTACTCACACGTGCTGAAACAGTTATTTCTACCATTAAGTATCTGTATCATGGTGGTGTCTAAAGAACCTGGTCAGGACCGAGCCCATGTTGTGGTAAGTGCAGCGCAAATGCATACAAGGTCTCTATCCTTGCCCTGAAGATAATAGCTCTAATAATTTATTTTTGTATTTGAGATGTTATCACTACATTATCTGAACAAATATTTATCTCTCGGCACCTCTGTGAAGCAGTGGAATATAATCCCCAATTCAGAGATAAGGAACTGAAAGATTGTGACTTGTCCAAGGTCACATAAAAAATCTGTGACAGAGCTAAGAGGCCAAAAATGTCCGATCCTGGCTCCTTGTGTGAAGCACAGTACCGTTGCTTCCTTCTGGTTTCAATTAGAACTAGATTATCTCATGTTGGCTTTAAATTAGGAAACCATTGAAGCGGTTATTGCAGACCAGTGAATAAAGTGACCTGGGCATTTGTCCATTACAATTAGCTACTAATTTCTACTTTTCATGGATGCCTGAATACTTTTCTTTGTCTTGACAGCTACTTTCCTTTCCACCACATCGTTAGCTGGTTTCAATTAGTGTAACTCCATTCACCTCGGGATCTTCTCCTTGAATTTCTCTCTTCTTAGCGGTCTGAAGCACACTGAAGTTTCCCAAATCCATTTCAGGAATGAGCGCTTTGGACTAAGTTCAACATTGTTAAGGCATCCTTGTACCGACGTGGCTTCCCTAAGCCGGTGGAGTCGCGCTGCTGTGACACCAATGCATTGAACTGGGCCCGGTGCAGCCAGGTCTCCTTGGCACTGGTGGAAGCCACGTCCTTTGTCCTCTTGGCATCTGGCTAACCACCTGGAATCATGTGCCTGCAGTTATATCTTTGTTATACCTTAGTATGTGGGCCAGAGGCCGATCAGTGTTGGAAAAATTTGGCATAGTTAGTTTGCTCAAGACTCTTTGGGTTTTTTACTGTTTTGCTTTTTGGCTCCAGAATGTCTGTTTTTATTAGAGATGAAGCAGGGCCCTTTTTTTAACTGAGCTTCCTTTTATTTTTTTTTTTTTTTTTTTGTCCTCCTGGCTTAACTACACCAAAAAAAAATCTAGAAAACATGCATCAATCCTGACTGCATGCTTCAGCAGAGTTTTTAATGCAGTAGTAAGCACTTACTGAGCACAAAGAGTGATAACACACACCGTAAGGTGGAACATACTATGTCACTGACACAATTTCATTCTTATGCCTTTCTAAATAAGACCCTCCATTGAAAGCGACTGAAGTGAAGCAAAAAGGTGCACATGGACATATCTGAAAGGAAGATGTAGGACGCTCTGCCTTTGAGGCAGTGCAGTCTGATAGGTAGAGCGCAAGGTTAGGGGCTCAAAGAGCAGGATGCTATTCCTGCTGCTGTGCCTGGCCTGACCTGCGACATTAGAAAAGTCACTTGCCTTCTCTTTGTTCCCGATTGGCTTTGATGTGTTCTGTATGCAGGTGTATCTTTTGGGCAACCTTGCCTACATCTGTACTATGATAAACTTCTTGATCATTCTCTAGGCAATTATACAGGAGGTCCACCAGGACTAAAGCAAAAAAAAAAAACCAACCAAAAAAACAGTTTCAATTTTAACAACCAAAGAAAATGACAAATTCTTGCTGGCTTACAGTAGAAACAACCTCTACTGCAATTAGACACTCTATAGAAGGGATCAAGACCCTGGCCAGACTGATTTCTTTTATCACCTTAAGCAGCAAATGGCAGAGCTGAGCTGATGTGGCTGGCAGATGGTTTGGCAGGGTGGCCGTGCCACCGGGTGCTAGCTGGAAAGGGGAGCCCAGTATCCCCCAGCCTGTGCCTGCCCCTGGAGCTGCTGGGCAGCAGTAACAACTGCTCCACCAAGTCACGCCATGAGCCGCTGCAGCCGTGGATCCCTGATGTCCTGGGTTCAGCTGGGATGGAGTTAATTTTCTTCTTAGTAGCTGGTGCAGGGCTGTGTTTTGGCTCTGATGTGAGAACAATGTTGACACCCCACTGGTGGTTTTAGTTGTTGCTGGGGGATGTTTATACTGACTCAAGGACTTTTTGGTTCCTTGGGTCCTGCCAGCGAGAGGGCTGGAGTGGCACGGGGAACTGGGAGGGGACACAGCCAGGACAGGTGACCCAAGCTAGTCAGAGGTATTCGATACCATGGAACGTCATGCTGAATATATAAACTGGGTGAAGAAGAAGGAAGTTGGGGGACA
>JAVJGJ010000014.1:116390413-116438551 GCA_035590215.1 Microhierax caerulescens | reverse complement strand
AGGGGACACAGCCAGGACAGGTGACCCAAGCTAGTCAGAGGTATTCCATACCATGGAACGTCATGCTGAATATATAAACTGGGTGAAGAAGAAGGAAGTTGGGGGACATCTGGCATTATGGCATTTGTCTTCCTGAGTAACCGTTACACCTGCTGGATCCCTGCTGTCCTGGGGATGGCCAGGCACCTGCCTGCCCATGGGAAGTGGGGAATGGATTCCTTGCTGTGCTTTGTTTGAGTGTGTGGCATTTGCTTTACCCTTTTTTCCCCACCTTTCCATTTTGTTATTATTATTACTGTTATTATTGTTGTTCTTACCTCTTTATTCTGTTTGAATTATGAAATTGTTCTTATCTCAACCTTTTGGGTTTTTTTACATTTCTTTCCACTTCTCCTCCTCATCCCTCTGAGTGAGGGGGAGTGAGCAACTGGCTGCGTGGTGCTGGCTTGCCAGCCAGGGTTAAACCACAACACCTACATGATCCTGTTTTACCCAAACACACACAAAAAAAGAAGAATTAGCTAGATTTCAAACAGGTACTACTGAGTTAGTAAACTAATGAGCTGTGGTCAATCAGTTGCTAAAGCACCTTGCACTTGCAGAGGTAACATAGTTTTGTAGGTATTGTTGTAACACCTTGGTTGCTTTAGGTAAGTCCCTCAACTTCACATTTTCTGTTCTAAGATTTGCCACGGACATATTATGCTACATGCTGCTTGTTTGGGCTGTTTCTTCTGCAGCCTGAAATTCCAAAGAGTGCTTGTGGCTCAGATTTGTCTCTAGGGACAGGTGTACTTGGAACAGTGTCATTCTTACCTTGTTTTCTTAACATCTGTCCCCCTAATGAAATTTCCATTACATGGATATACATTTTATTGGATTAGCTTTAACCCAGGCCTGTTGGTTTTTCATGCAGATGATCACATTCTACTGCTTTTTTCCTGCAAAACGTTAAAATCCACCTGTAAACCACGATAAGTATGCTGTGGCAACTTTGTTCAATTTTCCAGCCGAACACTTCATGCACTAAAAAAAATCTAAATGGCAGTTTGAGGAAACAGCATCTTCCCAAAGTAAGAACTGAGCATGTATAAATCTGTGCTGTTTGCCTCCAGACTGCTAACGTGTCCAGGCTACCCATCTCTTCCATAACTTCTCTTCTTTACTGGCCTCAGACTTGGTAGCAATTTTACCAGTTTTTGTACTTGTGCCATAAGTACAGCACCCATCTTCCCCAATACTCATTTGCTTTTTGCCTTGTAGGCAACAGGCAGCTCCTAGGAGCAACAAGAGGGTGAGTGTCTTGCGGTCTATCCAAAAGGGAATATTCTTTCCTCGTGGTTGGTTTTTTTTTTTTGGTTTTTTTTTTTTCCACAATAAGCACCATTTCAACTTTCTACCTAGGTTTGGTGCTTCTGCCCTTAATGGGAATTTGCTGACAACAGTACACCCCAAATTTCATCCGTTTACCTTTGATTGCTTCAGAATTAATATCAGTTGTGCTTTCCTGCTTCTAAAAATCCATGAATTCCTTGTGTCAAGCAGCATGGAAGATCTGCTGTAGCACACCCCATTCTGCTGAAGAAGAATTCCTCTGGGCTAATGCTGCTGCTGTTACTCTCTCTACTCTACTGTGCAAGCTCTTCCAAAATTTGTTACCCTTTGTAAATCTTGCATCTCTTTCTGAACATTAACATTGCCTTAGTTTTCCTGTGATTCCCACGACATATGCTGCTCCCTGTACTACATTTTATGATTTCAGACTTGGCCCACCACAGACTTTCCAGTATCACAACTCTTTCTGGAAATAATTTAAGTTCTCTGTCACATCACAGTGCTGGAGTAGCACAAGGACCAGCTAACTTCCTTTGTTTAGATAAATCAATAGGAATATGTCAAAACTAATTTTGTATCTTTCAGTAGAGTCTGTGTGTTTTCTTTTTTTCCCTAAATCTCTGTCCTGTTCTTGTTATCAGTTAACCTCCACAGATTGCTTTCAGCCTTAGATTAGCCTGCAGTGTTTAGAAACATTTTCCTCTTTATCTTCTGAGAATATAAATGTACATGTATAAATATTAATATTTGTATGCACATACACACATATACTTACATACAAGAATTTCTGAGAAGAGCTCTAATTTTGGTTTTCATGGAGTAGAATATTCTTTACTTTTTACAGTTACTATAAGCATTCAGAATTAATTAATGAATATTAATTATTAAATAAACAATGTGAGGAACGCCACAACCAGCTATTACCAGAAATGACTCTATTCTCCAAGTGTCTTTCCAAACTGGGTACTGCTGGTTCTTTCTCTAATAAATAAATAAATACATGTAAACAAATAAATAAAAACCAACCAGCAAAGTACTGTTTGGATTTCTCCAGTGATTATGGTCTTCTCAAGGAATTTCAACCCTAATGGTGGTTTTCAGTATGTCCCATTCTTCCACCTTGGAGTACTTTCTTGGTTAATTTTATACTCTATACCACATGTGCATCACTGGCAAAGAGAGTGACAGTCTTCTTTTATTTGGTTCTGAGTTAAACGGGTTGGGATTCTATGAAATGACATTTATGGCTCATACCAAGGCCTCAAAGGTCCACTTTTCTACAGGAGTATAAAAATGGCTTCTCCTCATCCTTTCTGTTTGTCTCCACAAACCTTTTTTCTCAACTGCTGGCTGATGCTGCAATAGAAAAGAAAAAGAATTAAGCTCTTCTGTTGTATTGTAATATAGTATGGTGAAAAAAATAAAAAAAACCACCCAACATCTGTCAGCACCAGCCCTGCCTAGAAATTATATCTCAGTTTGCAAGTACTGGATTACTAGGCTTTGCAAGCTGCATCTGGAGTTTGGCATTTCCCATAAGAACAAGGGCACTCTGTCCCGCTTTTACTTGCCCTGTGTTCGTAAACTTTGCAAAGTGATGCACTCTGTTGCTGTTACGGCATCTTTTCTCCAATGCTAGGTACTGTTTCAAGCTGTGTTGTTTTGGAGTGTTACCCAGTCTCTTCTTGATTTCTTAGCTCGTTTGATGCTGACCTTGCCAATTTACTTCATCCTCTATGTCAGCTACCCTTTGTGTACTAAAAACACATTCCACCTAAATTGCTTATAGGTTAATCCCTTTCTTATAACTTCAGTCACTGACATCTTGCTTTTGAATTAGTTACTATCATTTTGCTGACCTTTTCAATCTCAACAGTGTCCTTCCTTCTTCTAAAACAGCAACCAGAATTGAATGCTACAGCCTCCCTGTAATCTCAAATGCACCTCAAAACCTAATGATAGTAATTCTGTTTACTCTCCAGGCTCCAAAATATGATGCTTTAGGCTTTCTTACTGTGCTGCATAGCAAACCACATATGTCAATTAATTAATCATGAATACCTGAGAGATTTTGAGAGGCAGGAGTAAAGGGTTGTAAGTCATGCGTGTCTTGGTTATACTATTAAGGTTCACCTTCCTATTGCAAAGCCACAGAATATAGGAGGGAACAATTTCCAGGTCTAAGAGACCCATTTACTGGGCCAGTGAGAGCTGTGAATGTTGTGTAAGCAGTTCACTTGACCTTTGGGGGGATGGCTGTCTTCTGTTGCTTTACAGTGCATGATTTCATGAGCAGAATTTATTTATAGGGTCTGAAAAAGCAATTTCCCCTTCAGCCAGTGATACGGGGTTCAAAAGCAAAAAAGTCGATCCCTACAGGGTTTCCAGAGATAAGGCACAGAACTCTCCTTCTGGAAGACAAAACAAAGCGTGTTTCCACTCATGGCTATCACTTTCTGCACTAGCAATTTGAATGAGCTTTTTGGCACTGAAGTCTTACTTCAAGCCCAAGCTCTGGGCTTCACATCTTCACATTAGGATTACTGTCTTACAAAGTTTTTTTTGGTTTTATAGTTTTGGGGAATAATTAAGTACTCTACTGCCAGAAGATAATTTGCATTTTAAAAGTCTCAACAGTATTTGAAAAGAAAAAACCACAAAAAACTCCTACTTAATTGAAAGGGACCTATCTCAGATGCTTGCATGTGTGCAGTTAGCAGTAGGCATGACGATGCTGCAGGCTGTCTTACTCTGTTCTGCACCGGCTTCCAGCACAACCAAATTCCACGTGACACCTGTGAACCTCCTGCCACAGGAACAGCATTAAGCTGAAAATTTCAGTCCCATGGTTACTGTCTCCAGAATCTTAACTCCTGTAAAGTGACGTAGGCATGGCAGTACCAGGCACAGTGCTGCCTGCATTATCATTGGGGACAATATAAGGGAGTTGATGACAAAATTTCAAAGGAGCAGTGAAACAGCCCTTTTCACAATGGGAACTGAAGCTGCATGTGGTTATAAAATAAGACTGATAAAATCCTGAATTATAAAGGAGACAGAAGAGGAGAAAGACTGGAATCAATGTACTTGTTCCAAATAGTCCTAAATTTTCAGTGTTGCCTACATGCACGTATAATTCCACTTCTATCCTCTCATGGTTATGAATGCTTTTAGCAAAGTTAAAAAATAATTTTTTAAAAAATAACTGTATTTATATGCAATTTTACGCTTTTAAGCAGGTTTTTGAATCAAACTATTCCGAGTTGAAATCCAAGTAAAATCTGGAAGCATTCAATAATTTTTCTGGTAGATTATATTCTGTATTCAGTGAAATTATAATACTGCGGGAAACAAATGGTAGAAAGAAAAAAAAAAAATTAAATGATCTAGTAACCCAGTACTAAGGCTCAAACCCTCTGTGGCCACAGACTTCAGTACTCCTTTGTAAAAAACCTGTTGCCTATCCATGCTGCTAACCCTCCTCTAGACAAAAGGGGCTAATAATCCTTTTCCCACCTTAGGTATGTCATAATGATAAAATTTATTATAGTAAGAGGTGATAGGGATTGATGAACAGAGGTGATATATGGATATATATATATATATATGGATATATAGAGATGAATAATTATGGGAAAGAGTTGTCCAAGTTAAAATAGCCCACATTTCTTCTTTTAATTATTTGTTAATTACACTGAGAAGAAAGATACTGAAGCTGATACTAGGTGGATATATGGAGAAGAAGATGAGACAGTGACAGATGCAAAGAGATAAAAAGAAGGGAGAAAAGGAGATTTAAAATTTGCCAATGAAAATGTGCTTACAGTTGGCATATTTCAATATTTAAATGTTTTGGGGCTGATAGAAAGAAGCAAAATCTTTCTACTAGGTACAGCGATAGCATGGACAAACTGTCAGCTTATATCACGCTTGCTCCAGTTTGGACCATTAAAATCCTGGTATTCCAGAGACTTCCTTCTCCAAGCCAGACGTCCATTCTGATAGCAAGTATGAAAAAATATCCTTTCAGTGCATGATTACAATCTCCTTCCTCGTATGCCAAGATAAAAGGATATTCTCAGCCATTACAATACTGCTGTAGTGACAAATGTTTAATTCTGGGGAATTTTTAATCATGTGTGTAGAACTCTAGAAAACCTATTAAGATAGTTTTCTCTGCAGGTAGGGCTCTGCCATGATGAGGTACTTCTCAGAGAGTGCACCACTGGTAAAGGATAGGAAGCCCAAAGTAACAGAACCATAAGCAGTAATAATACGCGTGAAACTGCCTTGCAATAGACTCTGGCTACTCGAGCCCATCCCTAGCAGAGCTGTGAAAAGTGAGCCTCTTGATATACTCAAGTTACTGTTTTCAGACAACTCTAAGTGAATAATTGCTCCATGACACAATCCTACTTTAGCAAATTGTGTCGCATCCTGCGTATCAGTTTAACACAAGCTCCATTGTGTGCTTAGTCTCATCAAGGACTCTCTCACCTTTCACCACAGTTGCTTTGGGATAATGAAAGAACATCATAAACACGGTTTCCTGGAGGCAGAGATAAGGATGCAGGAAAAGTGTTAACATGATGGATACATAGTATATGAGATCATGTTGGCGATTATATTTTCTTCAGAGGACAAATACTACTCAGCAGTCAGACGCGAGCTGAACCTTGACCTTACCATCTGACATTAGGGGACTGGCAAGGTACACAGTGGTACCGCACGTATGGATGCCAGGGAACGTTATCTGCCTTGTAGGAGATATCTTACGGTAAAATGGCAGAAACTCTACCCCATGAGGATAAAATATTAGCCACACGATATTTCCCTCAAGATGGGAAGTAAAAAGCTCAGAGGACAGCATTTATGTTCTGGTTTGCACAGGAGATACTGTTTTGGCATGAACACATGGTGCCAAAAATCAAAGCGTGTAATTACACCCAGTGTGGAAAGGTACCATAGAAGAAAGTCAGATATAAACCACAAGGAAGTTTTGTATATTTTGGCCACATGCCTCATTTGAGGAATTTAGCGCCAACAAATGCAGGACTTGGGAGCAAACTCCACTGTTAGACAAAAGGAATGGAAGAACTGGATTTTGGGGAAACGTTTGCTTTGGAAAATGAATTCTATCCCAGTATATGAAAACTGATAAATTGCCCAGAAGAGAGAAGGCTGAAGAGAGGAAAAGGCAGGCATTGTGAGTGTTAATAGACTTTTCCAGATGAAATGCTACAAGAGATTCCAATCCAATCCAAAAAATTGATGCTATAAAATGTATAGCACTACTAAGCTTCACACATGTGGTAAGTATAGCTAGATGTAACCACTGAGTTTCTTTACTGACTGTGAACTTCAGAACACTGTCCAATATTGAAAATGAACAACTTTTCCTACTTAGGTGGACAAAGAGTGGACATGTTTTGGGTCAAAAGCTGGAGACCTCAGCCTTGGAGCAGTCAGACTAGGGATCTAGCTAGCAGATACAGACAAAACATATGCATCAAGACTCACTAAATATAGTAAAAGTCAAGATATCTGTTGTTCGCTAGCATGGGATCTCCAAAGTGTCCTGTAGTGTGGAAAGGTAAAGAATGAAAACCTGCATGCTGTAGCCATTTTAAGTCCAGGCTAACCCAAACTCTTTGTTTCTTTTTCCCCGATTTGCTGTCTTTACAGTAATAGATTTGACATGTTGGTCCATGCACAGTGAAGCAGTTCCTTTTAAATCCGATGACAAATGTACTGTTTGTCTTCAAACAGTACTCACTGTTGCTGGGATGAAAGTTGTGAGCTGAGTGCACATAAAATTTCTGTGAAATGGTAACCCCGCTCCTAAATTGCCGGTACATAATCCTCCCCTCGCAGCACCACCCATCTTGTGTATTTGAGTAGATTGCAACGGGTGTATCATCTCCTTAGTCTACGGAGCAAATAAATCCCAAACCTTTAACGTGATACCTACAGAGCTACAAACTGTGAGGAGTTAGGGAGTTACAGTATCTCTGCCAGGAATGCAGAAGGTTTTAGGGACTATTTTGGAGCGGCTGTCTGTGACTGTAACTCTTCCCTTGACATCCTTTTGTCTCAGTAACCTTGTCTCTCTTAATCTCTGCATTTTAAAACTTGATATTCCCCCCCCTTACTTGTTTTCCAATTTATTCACTTTGTCTACCAGAATAATCTCGAGCCTCATATAGTCTATAAAATTTAAAAGCCCAGGCAAAAATAATTGGAAAGATAATATAAACACTGTGCTCGGAAGGGGAGACATCACACATAAATTACCAGGTGCCTGCGAGCTTGTGTCATTCTCAGTCACTGTTGCTTTTTCCCTTCGATAATTGCTAGTGGGGAAATGTGTGTAAAGCTGGCAAAACAGAGGTAATTTACAATTAACTCTGTGCATAAACATGGAAATCCTCTGATATGAAAGATCACATAGTTCATTGCTTAAATATTTTTCTGACAACGGTTTTATTCCTGAACTTTTCTTTGCAACTACGGAAACCTTAAGCAGTTATGAAATAAAAAACTATTCAGTGAAGAAATTGTGTGAAGTGCTTTCCTGAGAGTCTTGGTTGCTTTTTTTTTATTAAAGAAAAATCTTCATAGTTTTATCTGGGAAATGGGATTAAAACCATACAAGATGGGCAGCCAGTAGCCAGGGTAGCAAATTTAGCAAATATAATTGAGTGCACCCTTGACTTAGTCACTTTGTTATTTGTAGTGTTGCATTTGTAAAGGCCTTATAAGGGGTTAAGACGTGATTAAACTGCTACAGACATGGTAAACAAGCTTTTGACTCATTGGACTCTAACAATGATAAATTGTTTATCCAATTGTCTGATAAATTATTAATGGAATCTTAAGTATTAAATCAGGATTTATTCATGAATCATCTGTGAACAACAAAGATGGAGTGCATTTGTTAGCAACAAATATCACAACTTGGGCAACTCCATGGGCACGTGCTGTGCATATTTCTGTGAAATGGGTCCCAGGTTGTTGATGTAAAGTGAATCTCATCCCTATGTTGTCAGTGTAATGAAAACATTTAATTGGCCTTCTGCTATGGCTGCAATGGGAAGGGTTAATTCAGAAAGAACCACACCTGTAAGCTCTTACCTTGATCAGAGAGGTAGAATTAGTTGTGGGTAAAAAAGCCACCCCAGCTGCAGGGCAGGAACTTATAAGGCTGTTGGTTTTTTTTTTCTAGAAGGACAGGGAAAGGGCTAGAGAGGTGCTTTTTTTCCAGGAGCCCTGAAGAATTCATTTTGGTCCCTACAGAGTAAGTGCCACTTTTTTACATCTTTGAAAGAATTTTTAGTAAAATAATATTTTGGTGAGGGGGTTCCTTTTCTGTGAAAAGAAGATGGCTGTTATTCTGGATGGCCATTTTTATAGTTTTAAACGTGACATAGCTTCCTGCAGATGTTTCTGTCTTTTGTTGTTGAGAAATAATTGACTGTGTATCTTTGTACAAACTAGCGATGATCCAAAGATTAGAATATCAGAACAGTGATGTTAATGATGAGACTTCTTATTCTTTTCTGGTTTGTGTGGGTGGTACTTGTGTCCTAATTGGACCTCCTGGGGTAGTATCCAGGAAGAAACTGTGTGGATAGGTTTGCGTGGTTGTCACAGGTATGCACACACGTTCAATCTATGAACTGGAAGTGCTGGTGCAGAGCCGTGCTTGAGGCTACCAAAGCCACATTATAGCTACAGATTTGTAGTTTCTTCCATTTGGAACCATCTCCCTGTTCAGCCTGTTTGAAGTGCAGCTCCTGAATGTAATATAAAGAAGAAAACTAGGGCTTGATGGACAGCAACCAGATGTAGCGTGCTGAGTTTCCTGCCATTCTGTACCTGCCCTTGAAATTACTTGATGTTGCATTGACAAAAAAAGTAAACATCTATGTTTAAGCATTGCTTGTTTTTCCTGTCAGAATTGGCTGCTACTTTGGGTTTAGATACTGCCCGTCATGTTTTGGAAACCACTGCAATACGAAGAGTAATAAGCTCAGTCCTAAGGTTAAAAGAATAACATCAGGATTGAAGCATTCACATTTGGAAACGAAGCCTCAGAAGTAAGCCATATGTGCAACTTCACCATTATATCACAAGCAGAGAAAGTTCTTCCAAGACAATAAAACAGATATATTTTTTTTTCATTGACATACCAAAAAAAAAAAAAAATAAAATCAAGGTTTAATACCACAATTTTTATTTGTATGTTGCATTGCATGTGTACTAAAAATCAGAACTTTGCATTTAACAATATGAGGCAGAATACTAGAAGTCCTTATTCTACTAATGAGTAAATTTCAGGAGTAACTTTTGAATCAGGAATATATATTTTCCTACATATAGAACTGACCTCTTCTATTACTTTCCCTTCAACAGTAAAAGGGGGACTACTGAGTCCATCATCTGAATCCCTTTTCTGACACAGATCTTTCTATCACATAGATGTGAATTAGAAATATTTGCAAAATTCATTGCCTTTGTTATTCTTACATGGCTAGTAAAGTAGTGATGCTGCAGGTAGCCGGTTTCTGGCTTTGATGTGATTATACTGGGCCTGCTTCTCTGATGAATCCAAGAGAAATTGTCTTCATTTTTGCTGTTAGAGTTGGCTGTGGTATTTTCAACCGTATGAACTTTCATTATAAGCTCCATTGTGAAACTAAAATATTTGAGAGACAGACAAATTCACTATTTCATGCTCTGTACCTTACTGGTTAGGGCATTGGGCTGGGATGAAAGTCCAGGTTTAAGTGGAGTGAATCAGTGTGATCAGAGATGAAAGCTCTTGCTTGGAATCAAGCTGAATGAGAGCAAATTGCAGACAAGAGCTCAAACCAGTACATTTCACTCACATTTCAACACCTACTTAAAAAATAGAAACCTCAGCTTTTCATTAGAAATGGGCCTGTTCTACTTTGGGAAAACTTTCATGCAGTTTTGTTTTCGTTCCAACACAGTGCATAAAGCCTTTAGAAACTGGACAAGAGAAATGTCATCTCTCTGTCAGTTCTAGTACATATTCAGTGAACTTCCAGTTATCTGGAGAAAAATGTTTACTAGAATAATTCAACAACTGTTTGCTCATGTTCTTTCATCAGGTCTTGCTCATGTCCTTACTGGGCCTATCAGTGTTTAGGGAAAATAGTTTTTCTGCTGTCAATGCTAGGAAAAAATAATTGGTCTGTTTTTTTGAAGTTTACACTGATATAATTTATGAATGGTTTAGTTGAAATAGTTTTTCTGAGCTGTCTGCTCAGTTCCATCTATTCTGTGCATCTGTGCCGCTTTACCATGGCAGCTCTCTCATGCCAGTCAATCCAAGAAACTCCTGGCTCTGGATTACCTCGCAGGTTGTGGGGTTTTCAAGCTAGTTTTTAGATGTGACTAGAACTTCATGTTTTGCGATTGTTGTACATATACCAATCTTTGCTTAATTCCAGTCCTAGTGCAGTACAAAACAAAGGTTCCTATTCTAGTGTCACCGTATTCGTTCCTAAAATATTGCACGGTTGAGTTGCCCTCAGTAGTCCTTACTTGGCTTCAGTGTAGTAACCTGGAAGATACAGAAATATTAATGCCTTGTGGAGCAGACCCCAAGCTGAGGGGAAAGAAGAGGATATATGTCTGTGGTCATGTCGTACTTTCTGTGTGAAAGTACATCCCTAAATGAAGGGAGAATTCTGTGCTGGCGTAACTGCAATATTATCCCTGAAAAAAAACCCAAAACAAAACAGGAGAAAAAGATACACTTCTTGGCACTTGTCAGCATCTTGAAAAACAAAAGTAATTTTGAAGCTATGCTACTGTAGTTGCCATCTGGCCATCGAAAGCCTGTGTGGTTTGTCCATCGGGCACTTTGCAGGTGTCCAGATGCTGCAAGCAAAACTGAGCTGAGCAGTTCCCGTTCTGCTATAAAGGCAACAGGAAGAATAGAAGAGGTCAGCAGAAGTTCAGGATATATGAGAAGCACCTGAGGGAGGTTTAGAATAATTTTGGAGGAAAGGAAGCTGTTGGAAGGGTTTCTTCTCTCCTTTGTGGCCCTGCTGCTCCCATGTCATCTGTGCTTCTCCTGCCCCTCTCCTCGCTTACGTTGGTGCGTAACCAAAAGAGCCATGAGAGGGTCTCCTTATCTTCCTCTGCTTTTAAAACCCCAACGTGGACACTAGAACTAGGGCAAGAAGAGCTTGCTGCTGCCCAAGCTGCAGAGAAAATTGCTTCCAGGGAAGTAGGAGGAGGATGCTTCTATGGAGCAGGGCTGTTGGCACAGTCATGAGCAAGGGAGCAGTTCTGCTCCTGATTTCAGAAACTCCTGCCTATCCTATAATCCCATGGTCCTTCTTCTTTCTGCTGCAGCAGCAGAAGTGAAAACAGGAGGCAGCTTAAAGCATAGCAGTTCCCTCTCCCTTTTCCCATGGGCATGGCAGCCAGCATAGCTGTCCCAAGCTGCTATTTGCTCCGCTCGTGCCTCGAACTGCCCCTGAAACCATGGGGCTTGAGCAGGAGCTCCACTGGAAAAATAACTCCTTGCAATCTTGTAGCGTTTGGGTAATGTGAAGAACTTTTATGCCCCATGGCACATCTTTGAAAACCCAAGAGAAATAAAGGAGGATGAAACAGTTATGTCTGTTTCACAGGCATGTTACTCAGGCTTTAGTGCTGAATCCTTAGATACTGCTAAAAATACCAAAATTCAGCATACTTGTTACCTGTTAGGTGATGGCTAGAAGGACTGCCACCAGTCAGAAATAGCTTCTCTAATTATATTATGTCAAATTACTGTCTGCTGCATTTTTAGCAAACCCAAGTCTTATTGTCAACTGCAACTTGATTTATTTAGTTTGAAACAAGAACTAGGCTGAAACATCTGAAAAGTGTCGACTTTTTTCCTTTTTTTTTAAAAACAACAACAACAAAAAAAAAAACAACAACTTTTTTTTTCTCCCTGCTCTCTTAAGCTCCTCTGTTGTCAATACCGTGACACTAGTGAGTGGGTGTTCAGTAATTTACAGCATATCTGAACTGGTCTTATCGCACCGAAGGGGCACTGCTAGGCTTCGGTTCCCATTGCTCTGACAAATATAAGATATTTAATTGATAATAGGAAGTAAGCTGAAATTTGCAAGTAGAAAACTTACTTTCACTAAACCTTTTCTCCCTGTTTGAAGACCTGTTCACTAATAAATGAAGGTGACAGGGAATATCTCTGTGTATTGGAGTACAAATTGAGGTGCAATTTGAAAGTGACACAGGTGAAAAATTCTTCCTGTAATAAGCTATTGATTTTGTTCATGATCAGGGCTTAAAGAACAGGATATGTAAGCATAAGTGTGTCTAAACCTGAGTAATAATAAATGTTGGGTTTAGTGCTTCAATAATTGTATATTATAGAAAACACAGGGAAGGTGATGGGGGAGGTGGGGGAAAACACAGATGGCTTTTTGAAGAAGACAAAAAAAAAAAAGGAAAAATTTTCTTGCAGTCCTTGAGATGTATTTAGGCATGGATTAGTAAGCAGAGTTAAACATCTGGTACAAGCAAACCACCTCTAGAGCAATGAGCTGTCACAGTGACAAAAATGCATTTTCAAGTCATTAGCATCACCTTGAATGAAGTAAGTGGACCAACTGGTTTTAAATACTGTGCAGTATTGTGTATTATAAAGCATAAGAGATCTTGATCACATAGAAACATTTAAAAACTGTATGGACAGCAGTTCTTTAGCAAACAATATGTCTGGTTTTAGAAGCACTGTTCAGACCTCTATCAAGCCCAGTTACACTGCAATGCAAATAAATTCTCAATGGATACCTATTTATAAAGTTATTTTATCTAAGTGTTACTAGAGGTTCTTAGAGCAAAACATTAAGAGGATTATCTCTTTTCCTTTGAATGAGCTTACTGTCTTAAGGGGGAAAATCAATAATTAGTTTACATGTTGTTCAGAGTCCCCCAACTTCCAATATCTGCTGAAATTCAGAACTGAACTTTTTAAGAGTGCTTTGAGAAAAAGGCTCTTATCTTGAAAATACAAGGTAATGTCTGGGTTTGGGGTTTGGTATTTATTTTAATTTGTGTGTGTGACCTTTACTGAAAGGGCTGTGTTCAGCACATACGGGTTGTCCCTAAGTCCCTTGACCTGACCTCATCCCATCTCCTCTCTCAAAGAACTTCCCAAAGCACAAATAAATTAAAAAACAAACAAACAAAAACAAAAACCCCAAACCAACAAAAAACAACCCCAAATGGAGGAAAGCCATTCTCTACAGTAAGCTATTGTTCTCTCACTATTGCTATTAATTTCAAATGAAATGTTCATAATCAGCAGCCTAGATCTTTTAAGCTTGTTCAGGTGATAAATGGAAGCATAAGGTAAAAGATTTGGCGGGACAGATAAGGGAAACATGATTATACAATGATGGCATTTGGAGTTGAACATCTATGGAGTCTCCATCTCTGCAGGCTTTCAAAACCTGCCTGGATGTGATCCCGTGCAACCTGCTCTGGGAGAACCTGCTCTAGCAGGGGGTTGGACCAGATGGGCTCCAGAGGTCCCTTCCCACCCTGACCATTCTCTGATTCTATGAACATCTACCTCTGGAACAAGGGAGTCCATGGTGGTCCTGGCAGTCGAGCTTGTTCTGCATATGCAGTTACAGCTGCACGGTGCATTGCAGCATCGTTGTAGGTCCTAAAAGCCCAACTACACCTAGTGCAGTGCTGCACCCAGGCTAACGGTCCCTGGCCCCACTCCCCCAGCCCAGCAGGGCTGGTTAATTCACCAGCTGTGGCTGTGCTCCTTCCAGTCCCCATGCTGCTCCAGCACAGTGAAGTCCTGTGAAGGAAGCTTATGTCCAAGGAGTGTTATTGAGGGTTAAGTTGTGCTTAAGTCTGTATCTTCAATAGCCTGATTCTAGCCAATTGTGCTCAATTTTATTATAATGAGCACTTGTGGGTAATGGGGTGTACAAAAGGATATGCTTAGTCATACTTGTGATTTCATGTGGCTTCTATTTGCTGTGGGACGGCATAGATACCACAGTGAAGGGGGCTGTAACAACACTTCAGGTTGCAGATGTCTCTACACATCAGAAGACCTGATCTGGCAAGTTATGATTCAGCTAGAATAAAAGCACAAAGCAACACTTACCCAGACATTCCTTATCACCTTTCCTTGGTTTTCATTTGGGGAGAGCTGTGTGGGAATGGTGCAATACCTCACTGGTTCTCATTCCCAATACCTGGCACTACAGGAGAGAGATGATACTTTGCTTTTCATATCCACGCTTCCCATCCTGCTTGCAGGTGGAATTGCAGATGATGTTCAAAGCATTAATCTGGTTTTGATTAAGTAGCTGTTAAAGAAACCCTTTTGTCCTTTGGGCCATTAAACCAAACTTTTGAAAGAATACAGTGAGGCGCGATGCCCAGAGCACAGGCAGTACAAGGGTTCACAGCTGCTGAACTGCCCACTCGCCAGCTTTGCTTGGATGTTGTACATCGCATTGAGCTTGATCCACCATGGCTTCAAGGCTGGCAAAGGCAGGTCCTGGACGCATTACAGAATCTCAGCACAAGTTCTGTTTATACATCTGCTTTTAGAAGAAAGTGCCTAATATTTCTAAGTGACGCAAATGGGCCCTGCACTTTGTTTTGTTCCACTTTTCCAGCTTTTTTTATACTACTTTTTAATTGGGTTCCAGTTATGTGTTGTGATACTAAACCCAACAATTTATCAAACGCTTCTGAGCAAATTGAGACTGAAAGTTAGGAAAAGTGTTCTCATCATCCAAGGAGCAAGTGAAAGCGTGGATATGTTTTCCAGAGGGGTAGTGGTGATGGGAAATAGAAGTTATTTAAGGTAGCAGTTGATACTCTGTAAGAGTAGGCTACGCAATAAACTAGGAGAGGCTTTGGAGATGGCAGCTTAAGCCAGTGAGACAAAGCCTGCCTTTGTCCGAAGCGCTGCTATATTTACGGAGACATGTTTGTTAGTGCTATTGCTACATTCTGTTAATCCCCATGATTGATTGGAAAAAGGAGGGGTGGGTTTCATCATCCTCTCCTCTGCCCCTTGATAAATAATTTGCCATTTGGGGGGAGGTTTCACTCTGAAGTGCTGGAAACAGACTGCACCTTGAGAAAAGCCGTCATGATATTCATAGCGAAATTAAATTCTCCAGGGTTTGGCTTGTGTAACATTGATATGTTGAACATTATAAATTGACAAGCAGGGTTAAATAGCAGGTAGTCCAAAAAACCCCTCCAAACACCATGAAAATAAGGGTCTCCATGGTATTAGCTCACAAACTGTAGGATAGTAATGGAACTTTGTATCTGCCTTGGAGATGACTGTTCTTGTTTGAGTTTTTTCTTGGTAGGGGGGAGGAAATGGTCCTCCGTTCATGAAAACTAGAAATTTCTAAGTCCCAGGGTTTGTTTATTTTGATTGTGGCACTGGAAGTACAAAAGATTAAGCTGGATAGTCAGTGTAGCTGTTAATGCTAGAATTAACCTTCTTGCTCTGTTTTTCCTTGCTTTGCCCTTCTGCCTTTGAAAGCCAGAAGCTTCAGGTCTCTAGCTACAGAAACAAAATCTAGATCAGAATTTGGGAGCCTGGGTTTGTGGCAGAAACAGACGTGCCTGCAGGCTTGGCAGGTTACTCATTAAGCTTTTCCATGGCAAAGTACTTTCTGCATACGGTTTAAGTCAGTAGCAATTTCCAAAACTGCAAATCACCAAACTGGTTTGGTGAGATTTAACTGCTCCTTAAGGAAAAGGATGAAGTAGTACTCATGCCAGACTTTACCTTGCATGGCTTTCCGAGCCTTTTAGAGTTAAACAACAACATTGCACTGTGTGTCCAAACATATCAAAGCAAGCAGCTCATTGTGCCTATCACTTGATTCTTTCAAACCCGATTTCTTTGCTGTCTCAGTTTTTAATAAAATGTACATTGCAAACATGTATCTTTGCTTTCTAGATGGCTCTTAGCAGTGTTCTCCAACATCTCAGAGTGCTACCTTTTCTTTTGCTCAAAGAAATCTAATGTTTATGTACCTGTCTCTGTAATGGATGTTCAAGTAATGTCGGATGATATTTCTGTTTAATCAGTCTGTTATTACCAGATGTTGTGGGCAGAAATGTCCAAAAGCTCTGCTTTTTTTAAATATTCATTTCTAACAGAAAGAAAGTTCCATGATTGAGGCATAGGATTAAACCTACTACAAAACCTCATTGTTTTGGCCTTTGCTATTCAATTTCCCCCCCCAAAAAAATCTACGCACCATGTTCCAATTTGAGGTACTTTGCAAGGAAGGCAATGCTTTTATGCTTGATTTGAGGGTAAGGTTTAGCCCTACTCTGTATAGAGAAGAATTTGCATCCTACATAGTGTCTTTTGTTTTGATTTAATGTCAATATAAATTTTCTTCTGATTTGAAAACTTTGAAATTACTGCTTATTATTTCTACTGTTACTCTACCATTTTACAGATTTATTTACTTATCTCTCTTTATTACTTCGTTTTAGTGCCAATTACACAAAATATGATCCATATGTGGATTGTGGTGCACATTTGTAAACTATGTAAACACTGTCAAGCCTTATGAGTTTAAACAGCGGAGTTTACTTCTACTAAGAAGTATTCTTAAGTCTATTATAAACAACACCATTTTAGAATGATAGGGATTTGTGCAGACAGACCAAAAAAAGCTTTTTTATAAAAAAAGGGAATTGTAAAGAAATCGTTTCAAAGTGCAGTTGGTAGAAGGTGCAGTAATAACTACCAAGTTTTTCGGCTTTGGGATGTGAAGTAAATTGGGAAAAAGAACAATACCCAAGCGTATAATGAGTCTTTTAAAACCGCAGATGATGTAGAGTGGCATTAGGCCGACTAATGTCCTGCAGTTTCATGTAGAGCACAGCTATTTTCTTAGAAGTGTGCTGCACAGCACGTCAGGACCTGGAAATATGTTGCCTGTGTAATGTCAAGACCTGACTCAATCAGCAGTTTATCTTTTGGCCAAGAACAGTAGGATCAAAACATCAGGGTGGTGTGCCCTGGCACCTTTAGGTTGTTTCCGAATAACCTCCTATTGAATAAGCTAAATCTCCTGCACCCTCCTTTCTCCTGGCTATAGTGCACAGCCATAACGTGGCAGGTCCGCAGGGTGTGTGTGCATCCACCTATGCCTACCTATGTAGTAACGCAGAAGGATGCGACGGGAGAATTGCCACAATTTGTCTGCATCTTGTATTAAGCTGTCAGTGAATATCTAAATCACTTCCTTTTCTGTCACTTCATCCCTCAACTACATCCTTCGAGACACAACACCATTCAGAATGAGCCACCAGAAATACCCTCTAAAATGATATGTAAATCCGGCGATTCATCATGCTCTGTGTAGTACAGGTTTAATTCTTCCTGCTAGGCCTCAATCTGCTGAAACATTACTCTGATATACAGTACAAAAGCAGTAACAAAGATGTTCATATCAGCCCATTGTGAGCTGGTGGCAGGGAGAGAAATCAATGAAGCCATGGGGACAATAGCCAGGGTTTAAACAGGCTGCAGAAATTTGCTAAGACGCAGACAAAAGGCCCACGCTGAAAAGCGGGCTGCCGAGGAATTCCTCGGGCTCCATTATCCGGCTGAAACAATCCTCACTTAGAGAGTGGATTTGCATCTCTAATAGGGTTCAGGCTCTGTTTGTGAAAGGCTTTCGCTAGGCCTGACCCCATCTCTCAAGATCACATTGATACCCGGCGCCTTGCCCCTGCCCTGTCCCGCGCCGTGCGGGGCCGTATCATGGGAAAATGCACCCGCTTAAAGGGAAGCGGAGGAAGGCAAAAAAAAAAAAAAAAAAATTAAAGGCTTGAGGCAGTTTTGGTGGTACTTAGCAGGGAAAATTACTTTGGCAAATAATAGAACCTACTGCTGGTAATTACTGCTAACAAGCTTCCCCCAACCCAAATGTGACACTTGGACTGATGTGAGAAAAGCTGATATAGGCCAAGCTTATTAAGTCTGAAAGAAAGGAGGCTCTTCCTTATGAAAATACAGCACTTGGAACCTGCAAATCCTGTAATCTAGTGTTACCAATTATCCATTAAAATAGAAAATAGAGCTGTAATATTTTAGGTCCTTTCTAGTGTGCGCAGTGCCAGATGCTCTAATCTGAAGTGATTTTAAATGGAAAAATATTTTGTTTCATTCATGTGCTCCTGTTTAAACCAAACTTGGCTTTACTTACTCCATCTTCTTCCGGAGATAAGCAACAAATCTGTCTTTTAATAGCACTGTGTTGATGCTATTATTCTAAGTTTTCTGAAAACACAACTGTCTTTACTCTTGGGAAAAATACTTTGAGTCAGTTGAAACACCCTTCAAACTCTCCTGTGTGTAGGTTCCATACTTGGATGGGCCCCCTGTTCTATCCAAGTGCATCTAATTACATAAAAATAATTTCTTAAAAAAAGCCGACCCCAAAATAATTTGAACAGCAACGATGTCTTCTATAATTTATCTGGAGTACTTTAAATAATTTTCTCAAATTTCAGGGAAATGTTTTGGGCCTGACCATGTTTTTAGAGGAGAAATATGACTTGATTTCTTCTCAACCTCAGCATCCCTCATTTCTTAACAGCAGAGAGCTAGAAGTATTTTTCCTGTGCTTTTGCCAGTGAGCGCTTTATTAGGTACAAGCATCTTTGCACTAAGATCAGCTCATCTGCATTACATCTGCTTTTTCTAGAGGTCTACTGTGTAGTTTATACTGGGTCAGCTTCATTTAATTTCATCTACTGCTTAAAAAGATATTCTAGAAAAGGAGAATATGTATACATGATGTAAAGGGGCAACGGTTACAGGGTGCTACAAGGGAAGCTCCAGTTCAAAAAATGGGGAAAATAATTCTTTGCCATGAGTAAGGTGAAGCCCTGAAAAAAGCCCAAAGAGGCTGAAGATTCTCCATCCTTGGAGACTGATAGCTTGGCTACACTGGGCTTCCTAATCTAATTTTGAGGTTCGTTTTGCTTGAGCAGGAGATTGGACTGGAAATTCTCCAGATGTCCTTTCCAACCTGATCTTTCTGTACATCTATCAAACTTATCTTTGTATAGTTTGCTTATTATTCCCATTTTTACCTCCTTCTATGTTGCGACAACCTTTGAGCAGGGAGATTATGTCTTTAGATACCTGTTACATCTTTGGGTGGCACAAACCAGAATCAATAACTGAGAACAGCGTGAATATTTACAACTGAAATGTGCTGAAAACAACCTCTAGTGCTCAGTAACCCACTGTATAAAACATACAGCCTCATTGCTACCAAAACTCACTGATTGACATCTGGATTATCCTTTTTTTCTTTAGAAATTTATTTGTGGGCTTGGATTTCAGAAAATTTCTGAGATTATGCTATCCTAGAAGTTGTACTTGAGTTTGTAGGCTCTTACTGGACCAAAGAGAGTAGGTCAACTCTTTAGGAATTTGATTATCACCTTGCTGCAAAACCAGATGGGAACTCTCAGTCTGTGCAGTGTTTATGGATTTGTGAAGCTGTACTCACTTCTTCAGCAAGCACCTTGGATAAATTCAGGCACAATGATACAACTTTACAAATTTCAGCAATGATTAGAGAAAGAAGAATGTTGATTGTAGTGCATTTGCTTAGATAAAAAGGCAAAATATGCTCTGTTAGAAGATTTTAACTAATGGATGTCTAAACCATTGGCGTGCAGAATAAAACATTTGTGTTTATATAACATTCTGATATGTTGCTAAATTGCACAGCACATATAACAACATATTAATTGTTAATTTGTAAAACATTTTTCTTTTAAGGCTTAGATTTACAGACCTGCTCTTTCCCTTTGTGTTTGGTAAAGCTGTTATACCTATAAAATGGAATCTCATTACTGTGTATAATTGTAATTATGTAAATAAGGTTACTTCTGTCTATCTTACGTTTAAAAAGCCAAAGGAAAATGTCGATGGTGTCGTTAGCACGATACATTCAAAGTGACTGTGAATACAGCTGCTGAACTCTTCCACAGCATTTCTAAAAACCTTCCTTTTCTAAAGGGGTGACTAGAGTTCATTCTGACCAGCTGCTGGTTTGGGGTTTATTCACCTCGTACTTTAGGAGAAGGAAGAATCAGTTTAGTTGTCCAATTAAAAAAGCAGTCTGAACAGAAGCAGCAGAAATTAAGAACAAGCCTGTATGTATACTCCATGTGAATTTCAGTGGGTTTCTTTTCTTTCTTCTTAGTAGACAGCCAAGGGCAAAAGTATGAAAGAAGCTGGTAACAAACATTTCACCTGGTATTGGGTTGCTGCTTGGCAGCAGCATCGTGTCCAGTTCACCCTTCCAGGGGTTTTATGCCCATAGTCTGACTGTCCCTCCCCTCATTTCAAGAAAAATGAGTCATCTTGTTAGGTGTAAATGTTGCCTGTACATTTATTTGCTGCTGTGAGGGGAATTTTGTTCCAGCTGAGTTATGTTACCTGGGTACAGACGTGAAGTTGGTTTTCAGTAACGCCTTGATCTTAAAGCACGCGGTGAGGTGGAGTTGTTCATCATTTATTTATGCAGATGAGGAAACAGAGGCACACAGAAAAGAAATCGCTTTTCAAGGTCATTTGAATTTGGCTGTGGTTGGGTTTGAGTAGAAACCCTTACCCTCTAACTCCTAGTCCAATATGTATCTTTCCAGTCACATTTACCATCTTAGTGGTGTCCCTGTCTAAGAAGCTTCATGAGGTCCCTGTGTGTTTTTCCTGTGGTCCCAAGAAGCCCACCAAACTATGCCTGCCTTGCTTTTTATGTGGGAGAAAAAAAAATAATCTTGTATTTGTAGTGGTAGTTTACTTGAACTAATGCAACTTTCCCTAGCACTGATTGAAGGGAGAAGTAATATGAGTGCAGCTTATTTTGGTACAGCAGTAGATTAAGTTACACTTGCTGATACCCAGAGTCCAGGGAATGTGTGTGTATTCACTGTGGGCTGGCACAGCATACTGATGTGGCGTTTCACGCTTGTATTAATGTTCAGAGTTAATTTTGCATTGAGCTATCCTTGAGACAGGCCACACCTTCATTTTAACTTCCCTCGTTTTTTTCGTAAATTGGGTCCTACTTGAGTGTATATCATGCGTAATGCTGCACTACTGCATAACCTATGGAATGGTAGATTGGGAGGCTGATGAAGGGTGGATTCCCATGAAAGCAAGTCTTTTGTACGTTTTTGTTATTTAAATGGTTTTCCTTACAATTGTGCAATGATACAAAATAAAAGCTATGACAGATTAACATGTTTTTCTTAATCTGTAATCAATTTATTTTGCATTATTGCACAATCAAATAATAGCTTAAATGTTCAGATAACTGTTCTCATTAGCTATGTATGAGATTGCATGTCTATTGTGTGTCTCATAGGAAAATACTACTCTTGTTTTCTCCATGCAAAAATTAATTAATCACCTTTTCACCCATATACTCTAAATGTGCAGGTTTACAAGTGACCACTAGCTGAATACATGAATTATCGGTTTTTGATGAAGCATTTTGAGTTGTCCAGGACAACATAAATTTGAATGACCTAGAATCAGTGTAGAGCTGCCTGGCAATAACAATTGGTATTTAATTCTGCAGTGGAGGTAGTTACTTAACCTTCCTTCTAACATAGAGATATTTCTGTCATAGATAAATGTATTATTCAGATGCCTCCTAAATTAATTCAATGAAATCTCACGTATCCTTAGGAACAAGCTAAGGGGAAAAGAATTATCTTTTTAGAATCTTCCCCACATAAGCACATCAAAGTAAAAAATGCTCTCGAATATTATATTCTAGCTAATGCTTCTGGGTTTTGTGGGTTTGGTTTCTGTTTTTTTAATTTAATTTTATTTATTTATTTAAGTGTATGAGGCACCAGAAATAACTGTAATTAACCAGTGTAGCAAACATGTCCTGTCCTGGGAGGGATGATATGTGTAATCTGACCAAAGAGAGCACGAGCCGCAAACCTGGTGAGTAACTGCTGGTTGGAACTGTTCATCTGAGTGACAGCGTGGATTTAACTTGGCTGACGTACACTGAAGTCTGAGATGGGGGCTTTTCTGAGGTGTCTGAAGTTCTGGTAAATGGGGTGGGTGTCTTGTTTTCATCCTATCCTTCACAGTTCTTTTACACGTATGTTCTTCAATGCATTAACTCTTATTTGGATTTGCTTGTCTGTGCTGTGGCTTTTTCATAATTGTGGTACACATACCAACCAATGATAGTTCCTAGAGGTGTAGCTAAAAGATTTATTCTCATAAATGGAAACAAGTATATAATGATTTACTTTGTTCTTTCCCATTCATGAAACATGCTAATGTTCTTGTCAGCGAAGCAGTAACAGCCCTAGCACAAAAAAAAGGTACGTGCTGTAGGGTTGTGTCAGGTGTTTATAAATTTTATAATGGACCTGGCTTACACCAGATGACCTAACAGGACATTAGACAAGCTACATTTGGCTATTTTACATAACTTGCAAAGTTAGTCTTCAGCAACACTATAGTTTCAGTGACAGAAAATGAGAGTTTTGTAGATGGAATATTAGTATCATAATGTATTCTGTGACATCCCTAACTGGTACGTGTAGCTTACAGATCCTTAAATGAGTTATAGTATATTTGCCTATAATATAGGCAAAGGCAGGTTTCTTTTTAGGTTTGTTGTATGTAGAAATTACTTCAACAGGTGCACGAATACAGCAGATAAAACTATTGTTGATGGGGTTTCACTTAACTAGAAGTCCTGTGCTGTCCATTGAGTATTACCTGTTCAGAGGGGAGGTTCTCCTCTCCTTTGGCATCCATGGCACAACACGTTCCCAGCTAAAAGGCACCCCGAGCTCACACCTCTCCTACGCTGTTCTCCAGTTTGGTCTAGGCAAACCTTTACTCGCCGGGTGAGGAGAGCTGTGCAGACAGGCGGGATTGCCACCTATTAGCCAGTATCCTTGATGGCAAGCTGGAATTGAATGTGGAATCCTGCTTTCTTGGGCTTTCTTGGACCCATGGGAGCAAACAATAAAACCTTTAGACAAGTGGACTTGTAGTGCTACTCTGTTGGCCTTGGTCAGATAAAGCCCCGCTTTATTAGTTACTGACCCTAAGTACAAGTTGTTAAAACTTGAGCAGGGGCAGGCTATGTAATTTTCAAAGTATTTTTCTGGCTAAGAATTGTTTAGAAAATGGAAGGTTTGATTCTTCAGGTTACCAAAATGGGCTTGTCTTGGCTATCAGAAGTATGTGTCTTGCTAGGCTGAATCACAGGTTAGGTAATTTTATGGGTAGGGAGCAAAATTAATGTTCCTTTTTGTGCTCATCATCTCTAGTGATACTTAGAGACATCATTTTCAGTAAGCACCGCTGCAGGTTTGACCAGTTCAAGGAGTATATTGTTGGGATGAGTAATGCTAAGTGTAGATGGCAGGTGACTACTCCATTAAGTGCTTTAAACCCATCTCCTGGATTCTTCTTCCCCCAGCACTTGTCCCATCACCCTTTTTATTTCCTCCCTTCAGAAATGAGAAATGGCTGCACTTGGTTTAGTTTGTAGCAAACAAGAAACCCAGTCTATATCTGAACTTGAATTTTAGATCATAATAACATTTCTTCGCTTTGAGGATTTTCTTTTTTACAAACTGGACACCTTTGTTGAAGGGAATAAAGGGAGAGGGCTTCATACCGAGAAGGGACTGATATCATTGGAGAACAACGCTCTCTACAAATGACATATTGTACAGGCAGGCACAAAATGAGCTTTCATGCAGGGTTCTGTCAGTGTTATTCAGCCCTGCCTGAATGGACAGCCCTCTTGTGATTTATCTTCCATTCATCAGTCAATACCCGGCACTTTTTCAGCAGTGATGGATAAGATCTCTTGCTAAATTGACTACTGCCTGCTGAGCATTGTTGAGCCTGAGAACTGAACGGAAAGGCAAAGCTTAACGTATCTCACGTGTGGAGCTGCAGGTCATGAAAGTTACGGGATGATTCTGAGGAGCTTAGAAAAGCACCTGCTTAATTTTGGATCCTGCAGACAGGGGACAGGACTATCTTACTCATGTTATATAAGCTAATTTGTGCATTAGCTGGTGTCTGTGTAAGAAAGACGCATCTAGGCTTCAAAACTGTTTTTATTTTCTATCCCCTTTCAAAGCTGCTGTATTTTCAAGGTACTCAGCAGACACAGTGTAGTCCCATTTACTTGCATATTTCAAGATATTAAGATATATAAAAAATGTTATGCGCTTTGTGTGTAAAGAGAGATTATTTTATAGCAGCGTTGGCAGGAGACAAAAATCTTTTTCCAAAACCAAGCAAACAAATTACATAATACCTCTTAGCAACAAAACAGATTTTGTCTAACAGATAGTCCTTTTGCCCTACTGTAGACCATTTTGCCGTGTATTTGAGCGTGAAGTTTGGCATTGAAAGCTCCATCCTTCGCTGACCTCGCTCAGCCACCTTGTCCTTTCCCCCAGCGCAGGAGCCCTCCACAAGCCGCTCGGGCTTCGCTTCTGCGTATCACCTGGCTTCTGAAACGGCATCCCACGTTTTCTCAAGCCAATCCAAAAACCCAGAGGCTTCCACCTTTTCGCAGAAACCACTTCATCTTACACATTCGTGGCCTCTAGAGTGCAGCATAGGGGAACTGGAGGTGTATGTGGGCAAGAACTGTTTTCAGTCCATTTTAAAGCAGACCCTCCCCGTATATTTTTGGGGGTGGGATCACATATCTTTACATGACAAAGTGACATGCTTGAACCAAGCCCGTTCTGAGCAACGCACGCAACTTGTTAGATATAGGGCAGGGCATGCATATGGCAGAACATGACTGTCAGAGTTGGAGCACATGAGCAGAAAATACTTTGTATGTCAAGCCCAATGCCTCTTATTTGCATCTTGAACAACAGCAATTCTTTTCCTTATTTAAGCAGAGGGAGTAAGCTTTCTATGGAGGAAAATGGCAGTTCAGTTGGGAAAGCTATGGACCTCATAGGTACATCCTCTGCTGAGGGACTCGATAGCCTCAGGAGGCACAATGGTGGAAAGGGAAAACAGCATCCCTTGCAGAAACTCCAGTTTGACCTGGTTGGCAGTGCACCTGAAATGCCATCTTTCCCACGTGACCAATGATTTTACTCCTTAATTGTGCTGCCTAACCTGATTTTGCTGTTCATAACTAATGCAAACATTCAAACATGTCACCACCAAGAAAACCCATAAAAATGAGTTGGTGAATCTAGAGCTGACTGTTTGTTCCACGTTAGTTAATAAATCATGAACAAGAGCCCATGGAGATGAAACCCTTTATCACAGTGGGCAAGGAGATCAAGCTGTGTTCTGGGTGACTCTCAGTTGTCTTCCCCCCACCCCGACCCCGGAAACTCTTGAATAACAGTGCCAGCAGAGTCTGCAAAGAATTTCAAGGTAGTTGGTAAAACATGCTTTAAACACAATTTTTAAGGTACATAAATGATCTTAGAAACTTAAATTCATGGGCTATTGGTACTTATTGCCAATTTTAATAGTTCATTTCTAGCATTTTATCACAGGACATAGGACACTAAAGAACTCTAATAACCTTTTGTAAAGGAAAGAAGGAAGAAAGGTTTAAAAAAATTTGCTGACAGTAATGTCTATTTCAGATACTTAAATATAATGATGCCAGTAGGTGCTGCTTTAATATTGCTAGCTGTAGTCATTTTGGAAGACATTCTTTTGTTTTAGGAAGGTCATAAGTACGGTGACATGTGATATATTTAGTGCAAATGAGTACTTAAAGAAGCAGCTGTTAAAAGATTAAACAGTCACATAAAAACTTCTTATAGTTTTATACAAATTAAAGCTGTCTCCAGGTAATCTAATTTTATATGCACTTCTTGTTCAATTCTTTCAGATTTTCCCTTGGAAAATCAGCTAAATATGTTTAATAGTAAAAAGAGATTTCTCCTTGCCAGAGTAGTAAGATTTTCAGCTTCAAGTCTCTTCTTGTTGCTGACTAAGTGGAAGACAGCCAAAATCCATGTTTTCTTTGGTCTTTCTCTTGGAATTAGGTTAGACGGTGATCACTTCATCAGGTGTTTATATGTATAAAATGGAGGCCTCAACTGGAAGAGGACCACTAGTAGGACTATAAAGTTTTTTTTAAATGCATGTTTTTATCTAAATGGTGTTGTAGAGAAACACCATTTCAATAATTTTATGCTTGAGCCTGAAAGCCTGTTTGATGGGTAGTTAAGCAGCCTGAGCTTTCGGAGCCTGAACATCTTGGGGTGAACTTCCAATACATCTCCTCATACAATAACTCCCCAAGTCTTTTGGGCGTTTGGCCACCCCCAGAGCTGGGCCTCCATGACATGTGGCTTTCTAGGCGGGCAGAGTAGGGACTTTGCAGTCCTAGGGAGCTCCAGTGCAAGGTGAATCTCCCAGTTCCAAGCCTTCGGCCCAGGGGTCCTCAAACTTTTTAACCAGGGACCGGCGCGTGGATGAAGTGGCAGGCAGTCATCTGCGGCTGCTTGTTTTCCCCCCCAACCCCTGGCGGGGGTGGGGGGTTCTGTAAATACCAGGGGGCTGGATTGAGGACCCTGGGGGGCCGTATCCAGCCCGCAGGCCATAGTTTGAGGACCCCTGCTTCAGACCATTTGGAAGCAGCAATGAAGCTTGTCAAACCAAGTTCAGTTGTTCCTACCTCAGTTACTGCTTCCAAAGTTTACTGGCTGTCTGTTTGCTTCAGATTTTTGTGGTCTTGAAGGTAAATTTCATTTTCAAAATTTAGAATTTTCATTCAGTGAGGGACTTGAACAAGGTTGGTAAAGTTAGGCATAGTTACAATTCCCAAATGGAATTTGAAGTTATTGGATGTGTTTGAATATCTTGTTTTGAACTGTTGAGCTGCATATTTCTGAAAAGCAATATAGAAAAAAGGAGAGTGAATATTTTTAATTGCTTTGTCGAGGGCTAACAACTCTGTAAAGCTGCATGTGATGTTTCAATGCAGGTGAGACTATCACCTGTTTCCCCTCATATGCTAAGCACTTTAGTGTGTGGTCCACTTTCATGGGCTTTGTATTTGAATCTTAAAGGTGCATTGTATGTAATATTCTTGTGCTTTTCTTTCATGGATGCAGCAAAGGGGTTCTAGCTGTTTTTTGTGGGTTTTTTTCACTCTGGATTATCCATCTGCTTAATTGGATGAGGGGTGTGCATGTTGTTTCAGTTAGTTAATTTCTGGAGCATTAATTATTTGATAAGCTCTAATGAGGATTTAGGCTTGAAGACTCCCATAAATTTGAATAGTAAAAGTTTAATAAAATAAATCCAAAAAGTTAGTGCTTTTTTTTTTGACAGCTTTGGCAAGAAGGTGGGTAATTAGGAGGAAAGCACTCCATGCCATTTGCATGAGAATAAAATAGACAGAAAGAAGGATGACATGTTTGTCCTCTGCCTTCAGAAATGAAAATCAGGGGGAAGGGAGGCTGTGTGGCTATTGAAGCCACCTCTTGGATCTGATTTTTCTACATCACCCCAGTGTAAATGAGAGGAAAAATCTGTTCTAATTTCCTGGGCCCCTTGGGGATTGCCTGCTGTCTCTTTTGAATTGTTCCATTTCAGCCGCGTTCCTGGCACGCTTGTGCTAGGGTGGGCAAGAAACCTGCACGGGGCTAAATAAATAGCCACCTGCCAACTCTTTTTAGCGTGTCTCAGGGTAAATATCTGTACCTTAATTGGCTGTGGCCTTGGTCCTGCTTGAATCCTGGTCAGGATTTCCATGATTGTATTTTAAACTGGGATGACAAAGACTTGGGTATGAAATTATTCTTGTTAGGTATCTTGTAGGCAGAGCTTTGTAGAGCATTTGCGATCATTTCCCTTTGAAGTTTTGGGCTCTTTTTGGTGAAATTTGGAGAAACAACAACCGCAGAACTGCACATTACTGTAACACGCTCTGACAGACATTTAAGAAAATAGTGCCAAATGCTGAAAATTTAAGGAGGGTTCAGTTTTGCAGCAGTGTGAGTTTGTAAATAAAGTTTTATTTCGTGGTGTTTTCCTGTTTAGATAAGTGTTAATGGCTTCAAGACTCCTTGGAATGAACATCTGTGTTGGAGTGATTCCAGTAATTTAGCTCTTCAGAGTAGCTCCTATGCCTTGATATTGAAATGTTGTTATCGTGAATATGGAACAAGGTTATTTTTTTAGTGGCACTGAAGTTCCATGCTTCAATTTGAAGTAAATACCTGCCCTTCAGATGGTATATTTCCAGCTATGAGTGATTGTTAATGAATTAACAGTATGTTCCGTGTTTCGTCATCTTGCTTTTAGCGTTCTGTATATTTGTATGGGTCACCACCCCAATTAACTGTATAGTTACTCAGAAGAAATGGATGAAAATATTGAATCTTTGCAGATGGATATATCTGGATGGTTGCTTAATTCACATTTGTCTCCTGGCAATTGATGATAGCTTTACAGACCACCGGGGTGGGCGTGCAGTGTTAATCACAAAGGTACTGTAATGTGTTTCCAAAAAGAAGTTAATAACATGGACGGCGAAACATGTAGCTTTAATTCTTCATTTATTTCAGTTTTCGATGTTCTGTGCACAAGATGATTTACGAAGTGTTCAAGTTTATCCTTAAACATCCAGCTTCTCATAAGTGAGTCAACTAGAGGGAAATAGAGCATCTCTTGATTTTCTGAGACATAGTTGTCATTGCATTGTTTTTAGGGTCTTTTATGTGATGGACACTTGAATTTGGTCTTAACAAAAATAATTGTCCTATAACTACTACTAGTTTTGGATATAACCATAGAGGCTAACATTTGCATTGTCTCTCAGTGTAATTACTTTTCAGCTTGCTTAAGTGTAGAATTCTTTGGGTTTAATTTTTCTGGCTTTTTGAGTTTCTGCTTAATCCAAAGAAGCAGTTAAAATTAAACACTGTTTACTGGCCTCTTGATCTGATTATAGAAGCAGTTACCATGAGGTGCTCATGCAAAGTGTTAAGTATGAATAAAAAGACAGTTGCTGTATGTCTTTTCCAATGTACATACAGCAACCTGAAGTAGAGTGCTCTAACTTGGCAACTAAACTTTCACGAGGATTTTTCATAGCACTGGAACAATGCCAATTTACTTGTTCCTTAACTTGATGGTGAAAAGATTCGTTACGCAAAAGTCCAAAATATCCTTTCAGGGGACACGTACTGGTTGTTGGCCTGATTTCTCTTGCTGTTCTGGCTGTGTGGTGTGGAATAGAGGACTACAGACACATGGAAAATGAACTTGATGTACAAGTATCCCTAATGTTTATCAGGCATATCCGTTTATAATCTTTTCACTTTAAGATTTATGTTGCTCAAGAAAAGAAATCACAATCAGGTCAATAGCAATTTTACATTTGGAGTGCTGCACAACTCTGCTTTTAATCATGTAGGAATTGCAAAAAATAAACATTTATAGTAAGCTTCAAGTGGTTTCTTTATCATTGATACACTTCTTGATGTATCTGATCTCCCTTATGAAGAAAATCTTTTAGTCTCCCTTGTAATGTTCCATCTATTGTGACTAATTTCTGCTGTTTGAGTTCATGCATTAACTAGCATCCAGATTGCTTATTCAAAAGCTTTGGTGTCTTGGCAGTTAAATCTGAACCATCTTTGCAAGTTCAAATCTTGGCCACTAATTCAACAGCCTAAAATAAATGGGATTCTGTGATGCTATGTTTCGAGCAGCTACAAGACTGCACAAAGGACTCCATTTCCCTTCTCCCCCCAGCTTTTTGAGTTTGACAGTCACTTCTCAGTTTTTAGACTTAAGTTTAGCTCCAGCTGTTGGTCTTGAAACACCCTGCAAGTTAGGCGAATGCTATGAAGTTTTATTTAGAACACAATCTTTCAGTAATCAAGAGCTTGTACGTATCTTATCAATCTCTAGTTATCCAGGTTCTTACAAATATAAATCCTGTTTTTAATCAGTTTATGGCCCCAGTTCTGTAACACCTATACTTCTTTTATTTAAGCATCGCCTACTTACGTGACCACATCTGTTCTCTCATTCTGTTAGAGATTATGATCTCTGGAAGAGCAAAACCCTTTGCAGTGTGAGAAATAGAAGGTTGGCAAGAGTCTAACCCACTGCTTATGCTCAGTGACCCTGACGGGAGGCAAGGCTGCTGTTGGGGGATCAGTATGGTCTATAGGCTTCAGCTGCTTCTGTAGCTTCCCTAGAAAATCAAGTAACTCCTATGTTTGTCTTGTAATTTTGGCTTCAAGGCAACAATGCGATGTTTGCTAAGATGTTTTGCTATAGTGGCTGCTAAATGTTAATTAAAAAGGGTTATAGGAATCTTTCATGAATATCACTCTTACCTGTTCGTTGTGTTTTCTTCTGACTTAGAATAGTAGAGCGGTAGTTTTTACGTGTCCAAAGCAACAAACCTGTTACTTCTTACTGTCGTTGACACATACTGTTATAGTAGTTGCATTCAGACTGAAGCAGAACACAGTTCTGCCACGCTTAGTTTTAATTCTTGGGAGTAGCATCTCAAAGACAGTCATGGTAGGATAGCTCCACAGCTAATGGGTACTTGGTAATAAATTTCCCTTGACCTTGAATGAAATTGCATTGGCTGTACCATTGAACTATCTTGAAAATCCACTGTGAACTACGGACAAATTCTTGAATATGTCTTTTTATTGTTCTTGATACATGAGATGGGATAAATACATCTCCAACCAGGGAGAACTAGTGAGAACTGCTAAGTGGAAATTGGCTTGGGTGAAAGGACAGCATTGTTGCAGGAAAAATAATTCACAAATCTGAAAAAGAGGAACAAAGAGAAGAGAAGAAATAGAGCAGTAATTTGAAGATGAGAGACAACTTTAACTCGAGAATAGATGATCTGTTTCCACCACAACATTTGTACTGGAAGACACCTTCATCTTCCACTGAATCTCTCATAACACAATTTGAGTGGGAAGAGGCAAATTCAAATGCTAAATATTGTGAGCCTTGCAAGCTGTTTACATGCAGACAGGATCTTTGCTTCAGAGGCTTTAAATACAGATTGGATAAACATCTGTTAAAAAAAATATTACAGTAAACCCCCAAATGAATGAAAAACTAAAAATGCTTAGTTAACCTGCACAGGAGGCAAAGGGTGACATGATGTTACCAATTTAACAGAGTCAAAACTGACAGTTAAAAGAAACACACACTCTGATTCTTCAGAATTGTTTTTTGCTGCTTTATTTTAATTTGGGCAAATAGAATAAAGATGGAATTGATACATAACAAGGCTGAAGGAATATTTTTTTTTTTCCTTGACATTCTCAATCAAATGTAAGTATTTTGAGAAAAAAATTTCCATGAAAAAGTTGCTATCACAGAAACCTTTTAAATTTGTTCAACTCAGATTTAGTTTAATTACATTTGGAAAAATACATGGTACTAGAATTCTGTAGAGGAAGCTACTGCTTCTCTGGTCACTACTCTGATTTTCAGTAAGAATTGGCTCAAATTCACCTAAGCGTGCGTTGTTGTCTCTGCTGTGTTCATTTCTGAAAGTACAGTTTCCCTCACTTCGTTGATAACTATGAAGCTTGTTCAAAGGAAAAGCCTGTGGAGGAGAAAAGATTTCATTAATCATGAATCATTACATTTGTCACTTGGCAAAGGGAGACTTCCTCATTTATTCCTTGAATGAAATTAGCTCTGGCCTAGTTAGAAGTTCTAAATTACCTTGGCATCTATATGTTACTGTTTATATATGCATCACAAAATGGCAGATGGCATTTTATTAATAGCAGATGAGTTGAGTCTTTCAAGATACTTTTTCTGATGTTTGGGGTTTTTTCAGTTTGAAATGGCACCTACCGACATAATTTCATAGAATCATGTAGGTTGGAAAAAACCTTTGAGATCGTCAAGTCCAACCATTAACCCAGGACAGCCAATCCCACCACTAAACCATGTCCCTGAGCACCACATCTACACTATGTGGTTTTTAATTGCCTCCAGGGATGGTGATGCCACCACCTCCCTGGGCAGCCAGTGCCAGTGCCTGACCACCTTTTCAATGAAGAAATTTTTTCTACGATCCAGTCTAAACCTCCCCTGGTGCAACTTGAGGTTTCCTTTTGTCCTATCACTTGTTCCCTGGGAGAATGGACTTACCCTTTCAGCCTCAAACTCATTGTTTCAGGTTGAGATTATGAAGGCTGCGTGACAAAAAATTGACTGGCTGGTAACCTATTCTGTAAAAGGCAACAAAATTAAATAACTGACGGTCTCTCCAGTGATGGGGACTCCTGCAATTAAGGACTTGCAGGTATTTGTAGTTTGTAATTCCGCCCATGTATGATGTGGGACCATGAAGCAAACTCTTCTGCTTGCTTTCTCTTCTTTTTGGAGGTAGCTGAAGACAGAAGGAATCTGATATGCTGTTGTTGCAGGTCTAAAGCTGAACAATACCTTGGGGAAACTTGCTGCAAAGCATTTATTGCAAAATATTATTGACATTTCCGGGCTGTTCTCTTTGGAAATCCTTAAAGTTAGCCAGAATAAACAGATGTAGGGAATCTTATATCCATAGTATTTGCCTTTGTCTTTTTTGTCATCTCTCATGCTATATATGCATGCAGCAGAGATGTTTTCAAAGTCAAAGGCCATGCATGCAAAAAAAAACCAAAACCCAAAACACATTAATTACCTTTAAATGGCAGCCACTTATGATTCAGCCACTTATGATTCACCCACTGGAGAGACTACCACTAGTCACAGAGTTACACCATTTGGATGACGTCGAATCTGTCCCTGTGATAGCCACATCAAAGTCTATAGGAGGTAAATCCTGCAAAGCTTTTCCCTCCCACAGACAGCTTATTAACGCTGGAATTAGTAGCATCTTTTTTCCACAGCGTATCATTTGAATGATGCTAATCTTACATTCCCTAGACCTGTTCAATGTATTCCTAGTTCTAAATTCTACCCATCTCTGTAGGGTGGTGCTGAAAGGAAGGTCTCTGTGTTTTGCAGGGGTGAGCAAATTGTTTTGGGGTTGACTTCTTCAAATTTTGTTCCAATACCAGTTTCATACTACTTCGAAAAGTGAAGTGAATGTTCTGCAAATATCTTTTTTTCCCTCCTGTTTCTGTAGTGGCTCGAATATAACTCATCTGCGCTAAGATTGTCTCCTTGAGCAGAAGTGCTAGGTGCCTTTCAAAGTCCTGAAGGAAAAATAATTACTGTAGAGGAATTTATGAAGAATTTCTTGGAAGTGGGTGAACTTGGTAAGAAAAGTTGTTACGGTCTTTGTTTCAGCATACTTGTGCCTGAGATAGCATTTAGTGTGTGTTTCTTAAGGCAGGTGGAGTCAGGGTGAAATAAATGTGGAAAACTTACTGGTGCACAGGCATGGGTCAATCACATGTGCAAAGTAACCAGATACCAGTCACACTGGAAATGCTGCTTTCATGTCTGGTAGTATTCCCTAAAAATAGAAGAGGTCTAAAAATGATCACTTGATCCAGACACTACTAGGTTTTTGTTCCACTGGAGAAGGCCAAACCAATTTTGTTTATCATCAAATGAGAAAAAGATCCCAAACAACCATCACCTTTCAAATATTATCATTAGATTGTTTCATTAAACTCTTTTCTTCGTTATCAGTACTGTTTTTCTAGGTTTGTATGCCATAGAAAGAGGGACATCTGTCATCTCAGACAAAATAAATTGTGGATAATAAAACAAATTAAGTAACTATGCAGGGTTCTGTAAAATGTGTTCTTGCCTGTTGTAAGTCTTGTATTGGTAAAGCAACCAAACTGACTGCAGATCTTTCTTTCCAATATTCTTAGACTAACTAGCGTTACACCATTACTCTTCTAGTTTTACAATCATCATCTCATTTTTCCTGTTGTGAATGCAACTTATTCCTAATAACAGATTCATAATTTTGAATTAATACTTTATTCTATGCACGCTGCTTTCTGAGGCCAATATTGGCTATCCACCAAAGCTATAAGGTAACTTTTTATATCATAAAGTGTTTTAAATCATTGATTTTTTTCAGGTCATTAACAAACTAATAAGCAGACTATTTAATATTGATGCTAAATGTAAATTGCCAATGACAGCAGCCAGTGGTATCCTGCTGACAAGTGATAATGTCATTTCAACATGTCCTCAGAGCATGGTAATTACTGCTGTATTCATGAATGTATATAGCTTGATGTTTACCTGATTTGAATATGAACGGCTTTCTGAAAAGTTCATACGTGCTCTCTGCATGCTGAATGCACTGCATAAAATGTATTAGGACTAACTATCTGCAGAAACAATTAATTCAGATTCCACTGACCTGAAGCCTTCTATTATAGTCTCCCTCCAACATCAACAAAAACCCCTCGTGCCATGCAGGATCGGTCTGCATTATTAAAATGTTGTTCTCTGTTCTCTCTCAAAAACAAAATCAGTATTGAGCAAGAATGGCAAAAGCAGTTATGCACTGTATCGTTAGCAAAGTAACAAATAACTCTTGAAGTCATTTCTTTCATGCTATATAGAAGCAGGTTCTACATGGGTGAGGGATAAAAGCTTGGCTTGTTTTGGTTTTGCTTTAATAATTGTGCAATATATGCATGGAAGTCAGCGTTTCCCATTTTCCCCACTACAGATTTATCAGTTCTGTGGCACTACTGTTGGTGTTCTGTTGAATCAGAAAAAAATCTTTCAAATATTGTATAAATGTAGAGAGAAAAACCAGATTGCTAGCGATCTGGCATTTGGGGACTAGCAGAGATGGGGGTCAGGTGTACTCCAAGGCCTTGGGATCTGAAGGAATGAAACATGGATATGATAAGGCTATAAGGTACTTCTCCTGTACATCGAGGAAAGAGTAAAAGTTCAATACTTACATACTTAATTCTGGAGAGCCAGAGTTCCTTACAGCCTCTCCATGGCGGTTATTAGGGATACTTCAAGCTGTACAATTTCTTCATTCCGTTTGTACAGTGTATGATAGATTTCTCTGTGTGTACTTTGGAACCGATGGAGATAAAATCAAAACACTTCATCCAAAATACATGTAGCTGGTGTTAAGATAAAACCCCCAAATACTCAAAGCCTTTCCAACAGTGAAATAGTCAGAGCTTTTCCAAAAGAAACAAGCAAAAATCCAGAAGTTAAATCAATTATAGTCTATATCCTATTTTGTACCTCACCAGGAGGAGAGGAAAAAAAAAGAGCCTGTGGAAGCAGATTAAAGTCCAGTAAACATCAAATTATTGTTTAATTGCATTTATAAAGGAAGCCTTAGAAACAGATTTGATTTGTCTCCTTGGAAAACTGTTTAAACCTCATTACCTAATGGTTATATACCTTCTTTTAATTTCTGTTTTGAATTTTCTCATTACATCCTTTATTCTTACGTTAACGTTGTACTTTTACACCCTGACTTTAAGCTCCTTACTTTAGTCTTACTCTATTTATAGAAAGCAGTCACATCTCCTGTCAGCTTTTCACAAAGCTGAACAAACCAGCTCATTTCACTTCTTCACATAAAATTGCTGTAACCTTTTCCTTCAGCTTTTCCCCTTCTTGTGCATGGCTGGCTGTGATTCTCTCTCAATGGATCCTAGGATTGCATTCAATTCCTTCTCAGACATGTCATGCTCCTGGTTGATAATGTCCCATGATTGAGCAGTATGCACAGGCTTGTCTGCATTGTTTTGCACTGATGACCAAATTTGTTGGTCCCCAAAGGCATAACCTTTCACTTTGTTTTATGCAATTTCTTTTATTCTCTTCCTTAAAATCATCTAGCGCTTCCTGTAGGCCCCTTGTAGACAGCGTTTCCAAATGCTGAGATGTCGGCGCGCTCATGGTTAACGTGTTATTAATGATTTCAGCAAAATTTGTCCCCAGATTGCTCCGGGAGGAACTGCAGCTCTAAGCCCTCTTCTCAGCCCTCTCCAGCCGGTAGTTCTTTCCATTACTGTTACGGAGGGCACAATCCTCCTCTTGTTCTTCCCTTGATCTTAACCAGTAACTTCCCTGTGGCAATAAGTCAAGATGCTTTACTAAACCCCAACAGAGGATCCCTTTGTTCTCTGTTCCTTCTAGGCAGCCAGGTAGATTATGAGAGAAAGTATACTGGGTCGGTTTGGATCAATCTGTTTCTTGTAAATTTGATTGTACTTTACCCTTTTGTCTTTAGAGCTCAAGCCAGAGTTTTATGTATTATTAAAACTGCAGTCGTGCAAAGCGTTTCCTTTCTTGCCAAAGTTACTGCATTTGCAGATTTCTAACTACAGGGCACTCTACGCATTTTAATAGATTACTTAAACATCCTTGCTACTGTACATACAATCTCATATGCCTCTTTTTCCAGTCTTCGGAACTAGACGTTTTCAGCCCCTCTGGCTCCCATCAAGCGATACTCTCACTAGGTTGTATCTCTGTTGCTCTGTTTCCTCTTGATACTTATACTTTGCAAAATCTGGCACTGATTCTGCCTGTTCTTGCTTTATTGTTACACATTTTGATCTCCAAGACAGCTTTCTCTGTCAGTGAGCCTGTTTTCTTCCATTCTGTGAGGGTTCTCACTTTGTTCCCCGTAGTGTTCTACAGATGGGCGATTTGCTGCGTCCTTTCTACAAAGTTCCTCGCCCTCATAATTTTTTCCATCCCTGTTCACTCCTCAGTGTCCCAGTCCACTTTACAGATTCCTTGTAATTGTAGCAGCTCTTCCCTAAATAGAATCTGGTCCTCCTGGAGGTTCATGTACCTCAGCTGCTTTATCCAGCTGAATTCATAGCTTGGGTAACTTCTCAGTCTTCCCTTTTCAGGTCAAGGTCAATGAAGCCTACTTCTGATCCCGCTTCTATTTAGGATGAGCTAATTTGTGATAGCTTGATTCAGAGTTATCCCAGAAACTCTTGCAGGGGGTGCTCGCCTACTACTTACCAAGGCAAGATGTCAGCCCTTTGCACCCTTTCTGGGCAGAATGGTTCCCAGCTGAGCTCTGCAGCTCCCACGGAGGCAGAACTGCCTCCTGTGATGCAGGACTCGGAGGTATTCCTCTGTGCCAAAGCCTGTCCTTATCCAAACCGGGCTCTGGCACGATATATTCCAGATCATCTACCACAACAGTGCAATTTATCAAAGAAGCCTTATTTCCAAATGGAGTATTTTATTCATCTTATTACAAATCAATAAACTAGTAGGAAGCTCAGACTTAAACAATGTTGAGTTTGGTTTTGGGTGTTTTGTTATTATTATTATTTTCTGGACCTCATTTTAATTTTTACAAATGTAGTTGAGGCAGCTATGTGTGCTCCTCAGCAGTGTTCTGAATTGCCGGTGATATTTGTCTCTTCTAGATCAGCACCCCTTTCACAGAAAGAAAAATCTTTTTGTTTTGAACTGTTTTGTTTTGGTTTTTTTTCTTTAATATAATCGTTACTGCTAAAATAAGGTGGTGTGAAAAAAAAGTTACATTTTCTTTCTCCATGGGACCTCCTACCCCCCACCCTTCTTCCCTCCTCCCTCAAGTCTGGATTCTATCTCAAAGGCAAAGAAAATGCTTCTTTGTACTCTGGTTTTAGGTGGATGTCTAGTCCATTATAATTTGATCCACCATGATCAGCACATCTTTTGAGATACTCTGGGGTTTTTTTTTTCCCATTTTTCAGCTCATAATTTGTCCTGGCTCTTACTTAAGTCTCTGTCAGTCTTCACATCATATCAAGCCCAATCCCAGTTTAAATATCTAATCTTCCGAGAGGAACATCTCCTGCAGTGTGATGTGCTGTCACACTCCAATTATTTAGAGAGCTGTAAAGGCATCTTTCCTCTCAAAAACTGTTTGCTGTAGTGGATCCAAATAATTAGGGACTGATTTATTTTTGAGTAAATAATGGAGAAAGGGGCATTGGAAAAACTGGCAAGGAAAAGATGTGATTTCTGCATGCAGGAGAGGGGAGAGAAAGGAGGAATGGATAAAAAGCAATTAAAATTTGAAGAGCAGCGCACAAAGTTGGTTCATGCACATTTGTTTAAATACAGAGAAATGCCTGAATTCCAGGTCCCATTATTATAGGCCCATTTTCCAGATACCGGTTTTGAGAATTAGCTTGCTTTTGGGGACTGGGAGCAGGGGGAATAATCACATAAGGTTCTATCTGGCAAATAGTTTTATAATCCTCTTCACGGTAAAACACAGATGGCCTTTCGGCAGCCATCCAGCTGCTCCTGCAGGAAGCTCCATCTCTCTGTGGAGCCATTCGGAGGGTATCCGTGGGTGCCGCTAGCTTGTAACAATGCAGCGTTTCTTTTCTTCTGAGAGATGATCTGAAAAAGCAGAAGTATGTTCCTACGTCAATTGGGAAGCAGCTTTTTATGTTAGAAGTAAATTTTGTTTTCACCTCGAGGGATGGTTGTTTCCACCTATCCATAATTGGGATGATAAACGTCACTTTTGTGATGGAACCTTTGGCGTGGCGTGCATTTTGCAGCCAGAATGCATGCACTACGGTGTGGACGTTAGCCTCATATTGCATCGGTTGGCAATAGGGCATCAAGCAGCATGCTGCAGGAAAAGCATCAGTGTATAATAAATACAGACAGTTATAGTCTAGGGAAGAAGGCAATGACTGATTTTATGGCATAGACAGTGGGGCATAGTGAAAGGCATTTCAGAAATATTTCAGGAATATGCTTATTTTGCCTTGGATAGTAAAATGCCGAAGAAACTAAAAAGAGTAGGAAAACAAAGTAGACAGATAATAGAATTCAATATCATTGCTTCAATGAGACTACTAATAAGCATGAAATTGAACATCTGCTTAAGTGCATGTCTGGGTTATAGCATAAAGATAACTATTATAATTGTACCCTGATATTTCCATAGCAGAGATTTTAGTGGGTGATAACTATCATAATGCAAATATAAATGTTATACTGTGGTAGAAGCTGTACAATTATGTTACTTGTGATTGATAGGAAAGAAAAAAAAATCAAGTGTTCTACAGTTTAGTTTTTTGAAGGAAATCCTTTGAATCTATTAAATAGTTGAGAAAATCTTATGAATTTAATACTAAAACTTTGATGTTAAACGACCTTTCCAAATAAAAGGAATGGCTCGGAGCAGTTTCTGTCCCATAGCAGTTTGCAGTGGTGGCTGGGGGTTAGGGTATTTCCTTTAATGAAAGAGACATTTCTTATGCTGGCTGTTTGAGCCCCCACGCTGCACGAAATACCTTCTGGAACAGTGTAAAGAAACAGTAATGATAACATAACCAAATATTGCCCTTTGTGTTGGTTTTTACAAGCTTAAAAATAACTTCCATAGCAAACCTTTCAGGTGAGATGTCGTGTTAGCTTCTGTTGCCCCTACGGGGAAGACCTGAATTGAAGACCAAAATGTTCTGGCAGAAACGGTGTCTGGGTGTGGGAGGAGGACACGGAAGTGATGTAAAACAACTGCATAGTTAGTTCTAAACAACTGGCTCAACTCCACATGCTGCTTTCATGTTAGTCTATAGAGATGATGATGCAGTAGAGGCTAGTTTATAGTCTGAATTTCAGGTCTTGAGCTTCACCTAAGCCAAGGGAACCTTAGCCTTCTGGAACAGCTTTGTAATATGTTTGAAGTTTTTGAGACACTGTGGCTACACCTGGTAGATGATACAAGACCTGGGGCTTTTAATTTTTTCCTTCTCATAGGGTGCTGCTAAAAAGGGCTGAGTCTTTGTAATGCCTCATTGTTATTCCACCAAGTACAGCTTTGGGGCAGCTGGTCTATTATAAGCCCACATAGTTATGAGCGAGAGACTGCGAATCTGTAATTCTGAGAAAGATGCACTGTTTCTGACATCCACAATTAGCAACTGTGGCTTTCTGGATATTTTTTATTTGTTTAGTATCGGTTGAGAGTGTGGTTAAGGTGTACGTAATAAGGTGTATTACAAATACTGTGTATTTGTAAAGGGAGGATATATGGTATTTTATTACGCAATGGCCCTCAAATTCGGTATTTTATAACATTTAGTGACTCTGACTTTAAAAAACAAAACCAAACAAGCCCATCCCACCACCACCACTCACAAAAAAAAAAAAAAAGATAACAACAAAACCGAACTACTTAGCTGAACCAGCAGCAAATCATGGTGAAATCCTAAAGTAAAACTTCTGCAGGAAGGATAGGTCAAAACTGGGCAGATACTCCGCTAGTTACCATGGAGGGCTGTTGAAAGCTAAGCTTTGAGTTTTTACAGCCTTTTCTCCGAGCTGATGACTTCAGCAGTAGGATAGTAAATAAACACTGCTTGCCTGTCCTAACACTTTACAATTTCAGGTGTTTAATACTGAAGTATTAAGGGAGTAACTCACTTCCCTCTGCTGCAGGCTTGGTCGCTTCTAGAACTTTCAGCTTTCCCAGGCTTCCTGATGCAGCCCTAGGGGGTCTGGGCTGTCCCATGCATGTCCAAGGCAGCTGAGGTGACAGTGACACAAGAGGGGGCTGCTCCAAGTGAACATTGTTGTGTGAGAGTTTGTGGTGACACTTCTGTGACTGCCTCAAAGAAGAGAAAATAGCGTTGAAGACTAAACTGTCTTCAGCTTTTGGCAGAAACTTTCCAGAAGCTGTCTGTGAAGTTTGAGGACTTAAGCCCATACGTTCTGGTTAACACCTGTACAATCAGGAGAAATAATAAGTTCCACGGTTTTTAGGTGGAAGGCTAATCACGGAAAAAGGTTTTCCTTGGTGAAAGTGGTGTTTTTTCTTTTTACCAAATATGTGCCAGCACACTTTAAATCAATTAAGTTTGTCATTGAGAAGTGAAATGGCAAAAGTGATATACAGTCTCTCCTGTATATATGTAGCCGGTCTCTCCTGCTGCAGACACTTGATTTAGCTGTTGGGATTCAAGCACATTGTCAAAACTAAGTTAGTGTTGAAATTTAATTAGTACAAGATTTACCTTTTTCTTTCAAGATAAGTAAATAGTTTGCATAATGAGATGCAGAATTTCAGATTACAAATACAGTAATAGAAAATAAATTTAATAGCTGCGTCTCTTTGGGGGCAGATATAAATGGGAGAATAAAGAAGCTAAAGAATGACTCTTCAGCAATAACAGTTCAGTAAGTTTCTATTATGTTAAATTTAAAATACTCCAAGTGAATCAAAATTAATGGTCTGGCATCATTATTAACAATAGCCCATTTCAGTAAACTTTTTTCCCTCTAATTTTGGGGGGTTTAAAAATAAATTTATTTTCATATAGTACTTGATTGAGATTTAATCATTGGACTCAAAAAGCAAAGCTGCTATTTTGTACAGCTTAACAAGCTCTGCTTGGGAATGTAACACTAGCCAAATAACCACCCACAGTACGCAACAGAAGTGAACAAGGTATTTCATTCACTAAACGTAAACATAATTCCTGTTTGCATAGAAAATAAATTCAACTCAATTAACCTCAAATCTTGGTTATTAATTTATTGAAATGAATATTCAAAGTATGCCTCAGTAAAAACTTTTTGTCGAAATTGCACGCTTGTATTCTAAGAAAAAAAAATGCATTGAAGGGAAGACTGTTGGCTGATTTTGAGAGTAATAAACGCAAGAAATACAGTTTTAGGATCACCTGAGCTGAATTTATGGGAGTGTTGAAAATAAACTCTTATATTACAGTGAATATTTTAATGCTGTTGGTATCAGAATAATTTCCTTGGCTCTTCTTTACTCCCTCATGGTGGGACTATCCTCAGAACACGGCACGACATGTTAAACTCTATCCGTGACTATGGGACTGTATTACCATGTGGTGGTGGAAATGGCTCTAACCTCTGCCCCCATCCCTGTTCTTCGCTTATGGATTCAGGAATCGTGTCTTCATAACCAAAGTAATGTTAGGCTTACAGCTCCGATTGCCATGCAGTATTTAGTATTTCATCTGCTTTGGTTTGGAGATTAAAGCAGACTCCAGGAACGTCTTTCTTACTATAACGATAGTGTGTGTTTTGTTGTGTTTTTCCCCCATCCAAGCTCTCCTTTAATCCGATCAAAGTGTTTCAGCAGATTGCTGGGAATGGCTCACCTTCTCTGGAACCTCTGGCTGATCTTTATGGTGAACTTAACGGAGTTCCATTCGGGATGCTGCCACAGAATATCAAGCACAAAATTTATAGAATGTTTTCTGAAGGAAGTTTATGTGACTTCAAATATATTGCTTATAAATACCTCGCATAGCTCATCCCCTGCATGCTGGGATGGATGACTGGTTGTTCTGGTGCTCACCAGCCCTCAAGAGCAGCCCAGAGAGCCGTGACTGTGCAGTCTGCATGTGAACTGTCTGCTGCCTTCAGCTGAACTCTGTGGCAAAACAAACCCTGGGCAAAATGCAGCTAATGGTGTGACTACAGAAATAATTTACAGTGGTGACTTGGTTACTGGTGAAACACCAGAGAGACTGTTACCCTGGTGGCCGTCCTTCGTAGATGCAGCAGCTTATTTTATGATAGCAGTTAACGGAGAACCCCAGATGCTCTCTGACCCTTTTAGGTGGCTTATGGGTTTTTAATAGGACAGCTGAGAATTAATTCCCCAGTAATAGTCATAGGGACATTAGGGAGCCAGCTACATGTATGCTTGCAGGATTAGACCTTAGGTCAGCTCGCCATCGCTAATATTTCTCCTTAAGTGTCAGAGATGCAATAGGTGCAACGCTTGGCGTGCTTCGGAGAGATGACTGCATCTGTTCGCAGAAAGCTCTTTGTGGTCGCTGTAATTAGCTTCAGGGGCTGAATGCTTGCCCAAGCTGAATGCAGCTGGTTCCAGGGCTGCGGTTTGAGTTTTACACAGGTTAAATCTAATAATCAGCTATCTGTGGTGGGTTGACCCTGGATGGATGCCAGCTGCCTATCAAAGCCGCTCTGTTGCTCCCCTCCTCAGTTGCACTGGAGAGGAAAAATATGACGTAAGGTTTGTGGTTGAGATAAGGACAGGGAGATCTGTCACCAGTTACCCTCACGGGCAAAACAAACTCAACTTGGGGAAATTAGCTTAATTTATTAGCAATCAAATCAGAGTAGGGTAATGAGAAATAAACCCAAATGTTAAAAACACCTTCCCCACACTGTCCTGTCTTCTGGCAGAAGCTGCCCCATAGCCCCCCGCTGCCAACACCTTACAAGCCCAATACGTTATCTTAGAAATGCGCGTAGATGTAGAGGATGCAGGACTTGATATCATTCCTTCTGACTCCGTAGGGACCGCACAAACAAGGAGTGGCTTTCACACTTTTCTCTCTGTAAGCGTAAAAGTAAAGGCTGCTGTTACTCATGATGACATCTTTATCTTCCCTTTGTTGTGTTTATTGAATTCTTCTTCGTAGTTTTAAACATGGAAGATCATTTAAGTTTGCTCAGAGCTGGTTGAATTATTTTTATTTCAATCGTATATATGTGCACAACAGATTCTCTTCAGTGTGACTGAGCTGGCTGGCTTGATCTCTACTACTTCTGTCCAGAAGTTACTAAGATTAGCAGTGTTTAGAACAGATGTACATTACATATATTTATCTTGCTGCTATGACAGATTTTGGGTTGGCTTTACAAAGCCTATCAAAGGATTTGCATGTTCTTTTTGCATTAAGATTTCCCTTTGCCTTTGGCTGGAAAAAACAGAGGTAAACAGAGTTTTGTTTTCCACAGTTCAGTTACTTCTAGATTACACTGCTGTGTAATTCAGCCCGTGAGGTTTACCTTGGGGTGCTCCAATGTCAGAGACAGTCCCTAAATGCAGCAGTTTTGCAATGGAGATGTCTCAAATCCATGTCAGCCTGGTGGTCCAAAAGCTTCCTTGCGTTCCTGGAGGAGGGAAGAACAGCAGCAGCTTCTGGGCTGTTCTGAGCCTTCTTTAAGTAAAGCTCTTGCTCTGTTTGTAGCCTATCTACCTCCACAGATTTATATTCTGTAGAATTAATATCTTACAGGTTGCTCCTGATGAGGGTCCTTAGCCCTGAAGACTGGGTGATTTGGCTCAAACAGTACTGCGACTGCTACTAGTTCTGATGCTCAGAAATATTTACAAGGATGTCATTATCCTATCAGTAACAAAATACTTTTTTTTTTTCCCCTAGTGTTCCTCATCCCCCTCCTCGTTTTATATAATGCAAGTTGTTGGAAGGTGCAACAGTTCATATTTAAAAAGAAACCACAACAAAAATAAACCCAAGCAATTGGGAGTACAGGCAGAGCCTTGACAGCGCTGATGCAAATCCCAGCGGTCTGTAGGTGGACCAAGGACTGTCAGACACGACTTGTAGTGTGCAAGAAGGAGAATTCACAGTCTTGCATGAGAAGACCCTTTTTTCTGGTTTTGCCCTTTAGAAAAGGTCATCGGTCTCATGATGACTCAGAAATCATTAAAACTATACTATTGAGCAAAAATCCTATTAAGAAGCACCCAAACATGTTTTCTTAAGCATATGGAATATGAAATGGCATAGGAAAAGCATGGCCAGCCTTGACCACGTTTGGAGAAGGCGAATTTTTGTCTCTAGCTTATAGCTTATCCATCTTCAACCTTACAAAGTGTGCAGTGGCTATTAATTTAGTCTTTTTAAATGCTTTGAGTTTCTAGAATGCTTAAAAAAATCTCCTTTAGCCACAGCATTACAACACCCATCTCCTATCCTTTATTTTGTTTTCCAACTAAATTTTTGCACATCTTTTCTCAGGTGGTGGGCTTATTCAAATGCACAAAGAAAATCAGTTATTTTGTGTTCATACGTCTGCAGAAAGCATGCACTTATCACAATAAAAGGGGAAAGAGGAGGAAAGGAAGATATTGTCACTGTTCTTTTTCCTTCACCATTAACCTCTTAAGTCCTCAGTAAATTGATTGTCCTTTTAATCACGTCCCTAACAACCTATGATAAGCTATTAATTGTGTGTGAGCTACGCTGTTTGCAAAATCTCCCTGTACACTTTTAGCTTTTCCGTTCTCTTGGATTATAGCAGTGAGGCTTATTTAGAAATACTTTCTTTAGCTTTTTCCTAATTCTGATTTGAATTCCAAAAGCCATATCCCTAGACCTCTATGAAGTTGATTTTTCCCTTTTATCATGGTAATTTTATTTAACATGTGGAGTCACAGAGATGACAACCATTTCCTCTTCCTACCTCTTCCTTTTTCTCCCCAGATTTTTTCCTTTTTCTTCTGAAAACAGAAAGAAATTAAGACAATACCTGGCAAGGACTTATGTTTCTGTGCTTTTTCTTGGATGCCCATATTCTATTTGTAGAAATTTTTTTTATTTTTTTTTATTTTTTTTTAGGTAAGGATTGAGAGGATAACATGTTCTTAGATGTGTTTGGTTTGTCTGACCTTACGGACAAGATGGCAATTTCACATCAGTAGAACTTACCGTTCAAAATAGCAGCTTTCTTGTTGCAGCTGGGTTTGTTCTGAAGGTTGCCAGCTGCAAGCTCTGCTTCTTTTTATTGCCAGTTTGGTAATATCCATAGAAAGAGTTCAGTCACCTTGTTTGGGTCACTGTTACCTCCATATTTAATTGCTCTCTAATATTTCTGATTGTCCCATTTCACTTCCTCAGACTATGCTAAAGTAGAACAATTCCAGTTTATTCCCTCTTTGGGCAGCTTTAGCACTGCATTTTCAATGCCATTCAGAGCAATACATTATTTTTTTTCTTTCTGCTTTGCTAAATACGTTACAGGACTTTTATAATAAAACTAATTCTTCAAGAGCTTTTTCAGTACAGAAATCTGTAATATTTGAAGAAAAAAAAAAAAAGCCTATCCATGGCATTGGTAGTTGTGGTGTTATATTTTTTAGCTTCTCATGGAAAAACTACAAAAGAAACAATAGGGAGAGCAGAATGTTGGTACAACACGCTGATTTACTGAAAGACAACCAGCAAAGGGTTTAGATGAAAATTCATTTGATCTACATCAACAACATGTATGGATGAAAAGGATGTACTTTGTATGCTACTGAAGGTCCGCCCGTTCCTTGTAGTATATATTATTGCCTGCTGTGCCTATCAAATTGAATTAACACTTAGTGATCTGGTGAAAAATGGTGCCTAGATCAATTGTTTTGGGAATAGCTATAGGAAAACTGATGTGTATTCCGTCCAATACCCAAAAATCAATGAAACGTAGCTGAGTGTGCATATGTGTTGTCATCAAAGCAGCTCGAATTCAGATCCATGTTTGGTGTGCAATGAGAAATCAGCACTTACAGGACAATAACAGCTATTTTCAGCTGAGACTAGTTGTTTGCATACCTGCTTCAGCCATGCAAACAAATCAACTGCTGCACAGTAAGCGTCCTCTCAAAAATAAGTAGATAAACCATTTTTTTACAATTTAGTAATGTGTGACTGATATCCCATGAGTTTTGGCAGAAAGCTTATTCTCACAAGTACCATTTGGCATACTCCAAGCTCTGAAACAGTCTTGAAACCTCTCAAGAAAAGAGAGAGAGGGAACCGAAGTGACAACACAAGAGATAAAATTTACACAGAAACAGCAAAAATAATGCTTGAAATTCAAAAGTTAAACGTGTTCTTAGCTTCAATGAAACTCTGTGCATCAATCTTATTTAACATTTCAGCCTCAAATGCCAAATAATGATTAAACCTGACCAAAAAAGAATAATCATTAGATTGTCCTATATTATACATGTTCGTTCTTTGAATCTGTGCGTGAACAAGACTACTGCCATGATTTAGTAGAATAAAAAAGAACATTCCAGAAACAGGAATTATTTTTCATAGAAATTAATCTGGGAATTTTTACTTTTTTTAAAATTATATTTATTTTTTTTTTACTCTTCCTATGAACCGCATCCTATAAGCTACAGAAACTGTAAGATTCTCTCCTTGCATCAGAGTTCCCCTGGTGTATTTAGTTTCCCCTGTCACCTCTCGTATGAAGAACTCATCTCTGTACATAGTTACACAATTGACTTTGGATAAAGGGCATCCAAAATCTTTTACACTACAGGAAGCTGGGAACTGAAATCACTGAAGCAGGCTCACCACATTTTTAAAAGGTAAGGAAGTTACTGCAGCTAGGAGGTGTAACCTCTTATTAGCCAGCTACACATGGGACTGTTACTGCCACGGGGTACACAAAACATTCCTTAGCTCTCCTTTTTCACCGATGAGGGAAATACTTTATCACACAATTGATTAAGACTGAATGATGAGATTGTGCATTGAGAAACAGCAAAAAGTAGCAAAGATTATTAGACCACTTGAACCAAACTCCATTTGCAAAAATCAATTCTATCGTGAGAAAAAGATTTGCCGCTTTTTATTTCTGTGAAGGATTGACGCTTAATATCGCAGAAAACATCCAGCCCCTGACTGGCGCTCAGAAACTATGCTAAGTTTGCTTAAGCTTCTATGCTGTTGCAATATTGCATTTAAACAGAAAGAAATTATTCACATTAATTTCTTAGAGGTGAGAAATTATAACATGGGGTGGTGATTACTTTCCTAACGTGTATTTATCTGTCTGACATGTCAGAACATAGTCACAAGTGGTATCAGCAGGTAAGAAGATTTTTGGGGACCTAAACTCCCAGGCTGCTAAACCAGTCAGTGCATCTCCTCGTCTGTGCTTGTTGCTGGGGCTGCTGTAGGAAACCTCTCCTCAGT
>JAVJGJ010000014.1:116363641-116390381 GCA_035590215.1 Microhierax caerulescens | reverse complement strand
CTCCCTAAGATTTCAGCAGTTTCTCTAGTGTTACAATCGCTATTTGGTATCTTTACCCTGCAGTAAATGCGAAGTAACTTCACTATATTTTTGCTATAGTTAAGGGGTAGGGTGTTAAAGTATGCTTCTTGTATGAGGATTGAAAAAATCAGTTAATTAGGGAAGTCTGAATCTCTAGTGTTTTGAAGCCACTTGTTCCTGACTAAACGAGCGTTAAAGTGTTATCAAATCAGAATTTTCAACGTCCTTCATGCTATTAAGTGACCAAACAGTGCAGATAACACAGAACTCTGCCCTGTGCCCTTGTGCATTCACCTGTACCATAACCAGAAGAGTAATCATATCTTTTGAGTCTGAATGGCTTTCTTTAAAATAAGCAAACAAAACCCCTCTTCGGCAGCAGACAGTGTGTGTCCCCTCTCTTCTGGCACCTGGGCTGATCAGCTAAGCGGTACCTTCCTCACAGGCATCCAGGAAGGGGGTTTCTGGTCCGTTGAAAGGCAGTAGCAGAGACCGGGCCACCTTTGGGCTGCCCCAGCTTTTTCCCTTCATAATACTTTTGATCTACCTCTAACCTCACCACCTGGGTACATGGAGTGCTCTGGATTGCCCTAAGCCTCTCTCCCTCCAGCTGGAGCAGCCAGCCTGGGGTTTTCTGCACTACCTATCTTTTCTGCCCACCACCCCCACCCTCTCCAAAATAAAACCCATCCATGTTTCCCAAGCACCAGCAGATGTAATTGTCAGGTCCTTTACTGCTGTGCAGCTTAAGGCACCTTTGCAACCTACTTCTCTAGGCAGCAACTTCTTTCAGAGTCCCTGGAGGTCCCCTGTGGGCAGGGAGCATCCCTTGCTGCCCCATTTGCAGGGGGGAATGGGGGGATCTGCCCCATCTGCAGGGCTAGGACAGCGGCTGTGGCATGTCCTCCTGGCTTTCTTCAGCTCCTCCGTGGGCAGGGGAAGAGGAAAGGTGGAGAGGGATCAGTCCTTTTTCTGCCAGCTCACCATTGCCACGTGTAGCATGCCTCCAGCTCTTCTCTTGTTTTGCCCTCCCTGCCTGCCATCTCCTGTTCCCCCTCCAACCTCTGAGTCGTAGTAAATCCAATTTTATTGCTGGGGGGGGGGGGGGGGGGCCCCCCCCCCCCACAGTGGGCGCGTGGTGGAACTTTGGGGGTAAATGTAAAAGGAGCAACAAACAGAAGAGGCAGAAAACCGAGTGGGGTGGAGAGAAAGGCCAGGTGTACCTTGGGCGAGAAGCTTTCTGTGGTTCTCCTGGGAAAAAACTGCCGACGTAGTCTACATCTATAACTGTTTTTCTACCACGGGCAAGTTAAATGTATGTAATTGTGAAGCACTTTATAGCAGTGTGTGTAGCATATTTGAACTGCAAAGTGCTGTTATACTTGGCCATAATATAAAAGTAAAGTCTAACTCTTTTTTTAATCCAGTAAAACAGCTTGAGCTATTATATTAGTCATTACGGACCCCAGCAGAGGTGTCGGAATCTCATTAGGAATGTAAATGTCAGGTAGGACACTTAAAAACCTCATTACAGGGAAGAACCCAAGTATCAAAAGTGACATAAATTGCTGGCCAACCTGAATACTGCAGAAGGAAAATCCTTCAGAGCTCTGTAATGCGGTTTAATTGGAACCAAAATTACTACCAGCTTTATCTTGATATAATGAAGATTAAAGATAGATAACTAGACTTGTGCTTAAGCTGACTGAAAAGAAAGTAACGTAGAGAAAGGTAGTAAGTCTCTTTAAATATTGAATAAAGCTCTTAGGGCAATAAAAACATTTCATAGGGCTTTTGTGTACTTTAGTAGTATATCGGTGAATAAGCTACAGGCTGACAGATGGTATAAAATTAAATAGATATGCCTATGTCAGGTCTGAAATTTAGGCTTACTCATCAAAAACTACTTTTCTAATGTGAACCTAGCTGTTCGTTTTGGAGGCCTCCCTATTTTGTTGTTTACTACTTGCCTTGCCTTGCTTTGTGATGGAGAAGCCAGGCTCTACCTGGCGAGAGCATGAAGGAACTCCAGGGAAGAGGGTAAGCCCAGAGAGCTGGAGTGGGACCGTCACGCACCTTTAAGTGATTTCAAAGCCAGTATTGGAAGAAATGAAAGGGTAAGGTTTGAAGGTGCGTGCTTGCTGCTCTAATGATGAAGTTTGGGTGGTGTGGCAGGGAGGGAGGATAATGTTTGGAATTCACCGAGGGCGTGAGGAGACCACAGGCAAACTGGTTTTGACTGCTCGTCACCCTTCACTGTGTCCTTGTTCTGCCTTTCTCTCCTTTCACAGCTTTCCCCATTACTGGGGAAAACGTTGGAGTACAGTAGGGTTGGTCGCTTGCTTTGATGTGAATAAAATTAAACTGGACTTCCTGCAGGGCAATCAGTTTTGATTATTTTGATTTCTTTTTACTTCCAGAAATCGATCGGAGTGTTACAGCACCCCCAGAATTCCGATCACGTCATAGAGGCTAATCAGAATACGGAGCTTTACATCCTCTCCAGCACTGAGATTAGCCACACCGTGGTTAGGAAGAGCTTAACCAGGTTCAAGAACCTGCCTGACAGAGGCATAAATATCCAGAAGGCAGCTGTGCATGTTCAGCAGCTGAGCTGTTCTATACAATACCTGGCATATGTATATATATATATTTTTTTTAATCAGTGGTGGAAACACTGTCCAAACAAAGCATAGTGCAGCACATGTGTTTTTTTTTTCTTTTTGAGGAAAGACAGCAGAACTGACAGGAGGTGCAAGTAATGAAGGCGCTGGGTTGAGTTTTTTCTACCCATAAAGCATAAAAGAGTTGGGCTTTAGCTTTAAATCTCTATTGGATTTGCTCATTCGCCGCTGTCCATATAAAACCATTGCACTGTTTAGCACAATTAGGCTTGATTGTTTAAACAGTCTGGATTGAAATAGCATTAATTAGCTATGTCATGCTATTATTCATTGTCCATAAACTTGCTGTTACCATGCAGATCATGCTTGAATTTACTGGCAGAGCAAAACCTCAAAAACATGTCAGACAAAGCATACTTTATGGAGCTGGTTTAGTTTTTGCTTATTCAGTTTTCTGAAGGAAGAGAGACTGCACCATTATGTCAAGCTTTTTTAAAGCTAAAATAGGATAGGAAAAGAGAGAGATGAGGAAGATAGGACCAAATTTTATCCATGTTGGTTAATGCGTAGCTTTTCAACCAAGAAAGCTTTCTATTTTTTCCAGTTTAACAGTCCACATTAAAATTTCTAAATTGACTTCCTGGGTGCACGGAGTTGGCCTTTGCCTTTTACAGAGATCCCAAACCAGCAATTTACAGGCACAAGATTTATTTTCCTTCTCACAGATGTTTTGCTTTGCCTTACTTTTATAGTCACTCTTTTCTTTTTAGCTCTTTTACAATGAGCGCATATACTCAAGGAACACAGAATCGCTTAAATTAAGATTTAACTAGTTCGTTTAAAGCCGTATAAAATCAAGCATAGAGGAACAAGTACATCATGCTTATGGTGATTCAAGCGACTTTAAAAAAAAACCCACAAAGCTGAACAAGAATGCCAGCATTTATGTTCATTTACACAAACAAGTGCCTGTTTGGGTACAGTATGCAGTTTTTTTTTTTTATTTAAATGAAAAGTGATTTTTCTGGTCATAAACTCCAGGCATTACCAGATCCCTAACCTCATCTAATGGCAATAACTCTGCTCTCCCCAAATTCTGCTTTGTGCTTGGATGGTGCACCAGCTTGCTCCTTTGGTGTGAGCAATTACTGTCATCAGGCATAAATCCACTTCATAAAGCGACAGTTTAAGCTCGGGATTCTTGACACTGGGCCTCTTAGCTTAATGGTTTCTTAACATAACATTTGGAGAATTACCCACGTGGATCAGAAAGAAGTCTCGAGTGAAAAAAATTGTTCTGTCTTCGAGAGGAGTCTCTGATTGTCTTTATACTGATTAAGCATATAAACTACTGTTATTTCATTCAATAGTAAAACTTGTACTGAGCTTATGTAAGAACTTCATTTGAAGACACCAAGAATCAGGAGAGAGTGACTGTCTGCCGTTTAACGGACTGTCTTCTCCTCTCACACAATGTTTTTACATAAAAAAAAAAAAAAATTATAAATCAATGGAGAGGCATAATGGCAAACTAACTTCTCCTTTGAGCCATGAGCCTTCTGTATTTCTTGGGAAATCTTCATTATGTAAGATATGTTGATATGCTTAAAGACTGCATTAAATTAAGCTAGAATCCTCTAGTCCTTCAGTGTGAACAAAAAAAAAAAAAGCAACCCACCCACTCACAAAAAGTGGGCATCGTTGAGAATCTTCAGCAGCCCCTATGTAGATAATGTAGGGAAAGCATACGGGGTGTACGGCTGTATTTTTGTGTTAGGACTGTAGGATGTGTAGATTTTTATATAACTGTTGTTACTGAATCCTGTGGAAATTTCCAGGTGATTGGACACCACACTTCTCAAATTCTAGTCCTAGTTTGGTTTTTGACTTGCTGATAAGCTTGGCAACCTTCACTGTCCTTCCCTAATGACAAAGGAGAAATATTGGCCTCTTGAGTAGCTGGTAGAATTAATGCCTGATGATTCTACGATTAATGTAATCTTTATGCAGCAATTTCCACTGTTGTCCAATATCCAGGATGAATCTTTTCATAGCGGCTATCAAATATTTTAAGGAATTGTAACTTGGTCAGGAGCATGAGATACACATCTAATCAGAACTTTCTGAATGTAAATCATATTCATGCAAGGCAGACAGATTTCCTTGGTAAAAGAAGTCAATAACACCAACCAGGAAAATTCATTCTGTCACACATACAGTACTTTTAATGTGCTCAAACTTTGTTGGGTGCTCTTAGACTGTCTTTTTAATTCAGATTTCCAGACAGAGCTAAACCACATCCTGGATACAAACCATACCACAACTATATGTAATTCTGATCCAGAAAAAATTACTCACAACCATCAAGGGCTACGTGGATATCTTTTTTTTTTTTTTACTGTTCTTTCAATACTATCGACATCCAAGTCAGTCTCAGCAAATGTGGTTTAGTCAATAATTTCTACTGGCATTACTAGTACGGCTTAGAATAGAGAGTGAGTCACCTACCAGACATAATAACTGTATTAGGAAGGATGCTATTTGTCATACTGATCTTTGTCTGCCTGCACAGCAGGAGATGAGAAGGCAGCTTGCCTGACTTTGTGATTTTATTGCCCCCACCCCCCTGCACCCTTTCTCTGATTTGGCTAAACCTAGTTCTCCCGAAGCCAGTGGAAATACTTTGCTCATCTCACACAGCCTTGGCTCGTGTAACCTTTCACAAATGCCTATTTTGTTTCTGTATCTCAGACTTATTTTCATTCAGGAATCACAGCAAATATTGCAAAATCCCTAGCATTTACACTAACTGATAAAGGAAACCCTCCATCATTTTAAAAACCTACAAAGCCTGTGATCAGTTTCTGTATAACACGAAGCAAATGTGTCGGGAGAAGATTTTTGAAAACCAAGGTCGGGACTAGACTCAAAAATTGTACGGCTGTGGTGGGGCTGAAAGCAAGAACGTGTTAGTTCCTCCCCTACCTTCAGCAGTTGCCCCTGCTGCATTGGTATGGGTCATTCCTGCAGGCTGGCGTGTAAATCCACGACTTTGTCTCACTGGGAGTTACTTAATTTTTTTTTGTTGTTTTTCTAGTATGTTTTAAAATTAGAATTCTGAACTCTGTTCAAAGTTGTTTCTCCCGTTTGTGTTTTTATAGTCTAAATCAACTACAGGGAGAAACAAACCCAGACGTTTGCTTTGGTGAATCATAATCTGTTTTGTTACGTGGACCTTGGTGGTGGAACATCGGATAGGATGAGATGTACGGTGCACGAGCTGCTGCTTTTTCTACAGTTGAAGTTCAGTAAGATGGCAACCTCCCTGCCTCAAGGTCTCAGCATTAGCGAAAGAAAATTTCCTTTAAAGTAACACATGAGTTAGAGCAGTATAAACAGTAAGGCTGCCAATTCATTGCTATAGACTTCTGTCAGGAATCTGAGTGAACTTGGGACTTGATTTTGACGTGCATGTTTATTTTACACCACAAGGTTTGCTTTTTCCAATCATACTTCTCCTCAGGGTTTATTTAGTTTTGCCAATACTAACAAAACTATTTGTGTGGTACCTGCTGGATTATTATCAAAGACATCCAGCAAGTCATTCTACACCCTCTTCTTAACGTATTTTTAACTCGACTACATAAACAGTTAACTTATTCCTTAAGTAACTGCCTTCCAAATCTCAAGTCACTTAAGCATTCTCTGATTATGTATTTACTGGATGTCACTTGTTAGATTTTGTTTTTTCAACATTATTGGAGTGAAATGCTCTGGCTATCAGAATGTACTAGTGGTGTTTCATATACTGCAGTCATCCCACATTTGCCTGGGCCTCTCATCCTTCTTGTACTTCTTTTGCTTGTCAAAATGTTAGTTGAAGACTGAATTATTTGCTAAACATTTCATTTGGTGTTTGCTTTTTGCTGCTTTTTTTTTTTCTTTCTTTTTTTTTTTTTCTTCTTGGTGGGGTGGTAATTGGCCCCTAACTTTAATATATTTTATATATATTAAAAAATATATTAAATAATATATATATTATTTAAAATATTATATAATATATAAATATTTTAAATATATTTTTAGACTTTAAGACTCCTGAGATGGACAAAGGGAATGTTTTTTTTTCAGCTTGATAAACTGGAAAGCCTAGTTCAGTGCTCAACAAGGAAGAGCCTATTTGCATGCTCTTTCTGCTTGAGGATACTCTAAATTTACCAGATCTCCAAAGTAATCTCACTTTGAGTTTAATATACTTAACGCTTTATACTGTCTCTGCGTTATTTTCTGCTGGCCATCATGGATCAGCGCTAAGAACTCCTGCAGACCCTTGTGTATTTTAGCATTTTTCTGTCATGACCATCATTAAGCGTTCTGTTTTCCAGGGACAATTTCACATGGGATTGGTGAAAGTTTTCTGCCGAATTCCATGAGTGTTTGGCAAAGTGGCGGTATTAATTGAAGGAACCTGTTGGTGGTTCATGCACACTGATGTAAACAGGGCCGCTTCTTGTTTCCAGTCATGTGTTCTAGCCATTTACTGGTGAGATTTTAGCTCCTGGGCATATGAAAGCTCTTGTGCTGGACAGCAGCTAAGTCTTCCTGCAGGAAGAATATTATTCCCATTCCAGACAAAACCAGATTATGTCAACTGAAGTTGCCCCCCTCCCCTTCTTGAGAAGGTGCTATTTGATGTTCTGGCTGAGGAAGGAGCTGAGAGAAAGTAGAGTAGGTAAGTTTATCCTCAAGGTGGTCATCTACCAGGAAAATGGAATGGATGAGGAGATGCCTAATATTCCATCATCAGGCTTAAATAGGGATTTCCAAATCTTCGGTATTGGCGTTGTCGTGTTGCCTGCTGCGAGGACAAGCACAAGCCTTTATACCATTTTAGGCTTAAGTGACGTACGAGCTGTGTGATACCAAATTGCTGGTGACGCTCACTTGAGTAGGTACAACTGCGATCTCTCTTTATTCAATAAGCAGGCTCCTACTCTGCTATAAAGGTGTCTGTTTTTTTTTTTTTCCAGGGAATAGAACATTTAAATTCAGGTTTGAAAACAGTAGAAGACCATTTACTGTGAGGAGCTATGAGCGGCACGTAAGAGAATGGAAGCCCGCGTAAGGACTGTTGTGCCTGCCTCGCTACAAGGGCGAATCCTCTTCTGTTAGGATCTGCTGTGTTGGCTGGGCCAGATGTTGACTTGCAGTCACAACGTGGCTCTCCTTTCCCCCGCAGTTCTAGGGAGGAAGAATCGCCACTGGGATGAGCCGTGGGCCCTGCTCACTCACCGCCTTTGGCATCATTAGCCTCCAGGCCCCGACGCTTGCACTCTGCTCTCCAGCTGAGTAGACTCTCTTGCAGGCCGGGAGGCAAGCTGGCCAGAATATTTTAATATTTAGCACTGAAAATCTATTTCTAGTTCAGGGCAGGATTCTAATTTAAAGTAGCCCTGCTGGTTTTGATGGGACGGGGAAAACACTTAAGCCCTGCTTTAATCCAGTTAGTCAGTCCAGGTATCAATAAGAAGGTTCCAGCCAGGATCTGGGATAATTAAACCGGGTATTTGTGTGGCGCTTTTTTCTCTTGCTAATACCTGAGCTAGATGTCTTCAATTTATCCTGGGTAAGGACACATTTGCTGCAGTCACGCTTCTGACTGCAGTGTAGACATAGCCTATGACTCTCATTTCTCAAGGGAAACAGGCAAGTTTTCCTGGCATAAATAGAAGAAACTAATGACTGCATCTACTTTTCTTCATTATCCTCATCGTTTTGCTGCTGCTGTTAGACAACATGTCAGCATTTAGCCATAAACATCTCGGCCACGGAAAAGATGTATGCTGACTTACAAACATCATGGTAAATTGCAAGCATGGATACGATTTCGAGTGTGGGCTTTTTTTTTTTTGCCCCCCTTTGTGTCTGCAGGGTTGTTTCTGTGGGTGAGATTACTCACTGGTCTGCATCCCTCCTTTCTTCTAGTGTTACTAATTGGCCCTTGCTTTAGAAGTAAATCAAACTGCACATATTTGTTTGGGATATAAGCAGTGAGTGTTGCTGGTAACAAAAGCTACTAATTGTGAACCTACATACTCGAAAAGAGAGGCACGGAGCTGTTATTGTGACAATTTTATTTGATGGAAATTGCTGCAAATTTTTATGAATTTTACTAAGAGGAGGAAGGCATCAAGGCTTGACTTGTTTGTATAGAGTCCCTGTTTGTGAATAAGTGTTTGAAACCTGATGAAAACTTGAAGCTGCAACTTAGCAATTGAAAGAAAAAAATGGCTTGGAATAAATTGATTAAAAATGTAGAAAGAGCTATTATGGAATTTCCCCCGAATTTAAATCTCGTGATGTATTTGAGTCAAATCATTATGTGCCACATTCACAATTTATACCAGCTGACTTTAAGTGTACTTCATTAGTGTAATGCCAGCGAGAATTTTCCACTTATTGAAAACCTAACGAATGCAGAAGAAGATTTAACAAGCTTTTAATCCACATTAATCTAAAACATGAAGAATCAAAAATAACAATGAAGTTCCCACTTATAATGCCATTGATCATGCTAGTGATCCACATAGCCTAGAATCCCTGTATCTTTTGTGAGATCTTAAGGACTGCCAAGCATAGGAGATTTATATAGAATGAATTCCTTGCAGTTTATCTAGTAGGAAACTCGAGCCCGGCTGTGTTCATAGGCTTTCTAGTTAGGATGTAACCTTTAATTATTACAGCATTACTAAAATCAGTCTTTAAAACAACAACAGATTTATATAAAATAAATTCTAGCATTTCAATATATCAGCCCGTAAGATGAGTTTTGCGTGGTCTTGAATAAACTCGTGCTCTGTAGAGGCAGTATGCTTATTTTATGCAATGATAATAGTAAGATGGGTTTATGTAAAATGTAAATGGAGATTTTGTTTTATTGCTGTCTCTGGCGATGACTTATTGTTTGTTCATGGAGGCAGTGAAAGACTTGTTAAACTGAAAGTTTCTTTTCAATGTTTCTAGATAAATGGGCTAATTCTGATCTCCTGCTTTTTATACTTGAGTGCCTTCAGCTCTGCTGCTGTTGTTTTTATGCCATCCAAAGTCATGATCTGGCTCGGTGGCAAACGGGAGACATGAAGTTCAGATAAGTAGCATTAGTTGAACATTATTTGGGCATCGGTAATATTTCAGACTAAGATATTTAATCTTATTATTCAATTAATTAAATTTTATTAAGAGGCACAATGAATACAGGGAACTGCTAGTCCTATTACGTGTCTGCATCCAACTTTAAAGCCAAATTTGAAATTACTTCCAGTCTGCAACTTTTTTAGCAGTCAGGCTGAGTTAAGCTGGTTGAATAAACCCACACATGTCACTAAGTAATGATAGCTTACCATAATCTCTAAAAAACCCTCATATTGCCAAAAAGGAAAGTCATGTGCAATGGACACAGAAATCACAGGAATTAGTGTACTCTTTGAAAAGCTTCTGAAGTTTCTCTGCAGCTCTGACACTACAAATCTATGAATATGTAATCAGTTTTTTTCATTAACATAAATCTTTATGTATTATAATGTCAAATGAGTGAAAGATGAGGATTCAACATAAGAGTTTTAAGCATTTCGTAAGGAAAGTGATTTAAAAAGGGATGATTTGGTGACAGAGGCAGGAATCTCAGCCTACAGTCTGTGCTCTGTTAATCTTGGGCAGTATCTTAGGCAGCATAATAATACAAATATAGGGCAAGCAAAACGTGGGATTTTTGTTCCATGAAGGAATAGTTTTCTGTCATAAGCTAGGTTAAAACGTTGACATTTTAATTATATTTGTAGAATATTATGTTTATTTGCAAATTGTAACATTATCAATTATGTGTGTGTGTGTGTGTATATACATACTTAAAAGCAATCAGATTTTTATGGAGCAATTCATCTGGCAAGTCACGTTGGTCTGGCATTGCCTTAGAAGCCCTACAAAATTAAATCTGGACTTCAGGTGCTGCTCCAGAAGGCTGGAGACCCTCAGCCGTGCACGCTGTTTCAACGTGCATGTCTTGCACACCTTAGAGGATCTAAAATAGCATTAGATGCATATGTTTTGGCAGCTGAATATCATTGTTACAACCATCTGTGTAACTTATAATTCCTATTGCTTTGCTTTTATATCTTATGGAAATAATACATTTTTAAGATATGAAATTAATTTTATGAAGAACCTAATGAAGTAGAGCATTTGAGTATTTAACTCGCAGTTGCTTTCACGCAGAAGAGTTTGCTATAGGAAACCTTTTAAAATCTCTGCTGGCTCTTCGTAGTGCTTTAGATACTTCAAATGACAGACAGAAGCAGTAGATATCAACCAGTTGGGTAGTTTAAATTCTGGGAATGTTACTGCAAGCAGTAGTTCAAGAAACAACATTCAGCCACAGCAAATTGAGTGAAAACCATACTTAACTGTTTTCAGACAAAATTTTTAACACTGTACAAATGATACTGTGCAATAAGAATATAAGACATAGATGTTCACTTTCACATTAAGTAGGAAAATGAGGATGCTCAGAAAACTGAGACTAAAACGAAAATTAGGAAAAAATTAAAAATGCAGTATGTGGAAAGATCTAATGGAGAACTCTGGTCGTACAAAGAAGCAAGTACAATAAACATCTATTTGAACATTTGTGTGACTTCCATCAACACACTGTTGGGCTGACAGAGAAAGGCTTACAGAAACTTGCTGGAAAAGGTCAATTTTATGCCCTTCGTCTTGGCAGTTGGTTAAGGAGAAGATATGGAATCAGACCTAATGACTGTGAATGTATGTTTGTGGCAATACAAAAGCAGAGAGGCAAGCTACAGGAGTCAAAAACTTCTTATGGAGCCAGGGAGCAAGTGAAGCCTACACCGCAGACACAGAGCCCCGCGGCCATGTGGGCAACAGCCACCTCAAAGAAGCTGTAAACATAAGCTGAGACCTCAAAAAAAAAAAAAAAAAATGTTTTCTGTTGCCTGCTGGTGTAAGAAAAATCTGGAAAGCTGGCAGAGAACCCTCTGCTACTCTGGCAGCTTGCCTCCGTGCCTGGGGGTGATGGCTTCGGGTACCCCTGTGTGCACGGAGTCACCCTGCTGCCGTTCCACCGCCTCCATAGGCTTTCTGTCAGTGCTGGCCTGTTGCGAGGCACAGATAATACACCCACTCCCTGAGGTCCTGTGCCAACGCCTGTCACAGCCCCCTTCTCCCTCTGCTGAGTTTGTCTTAAAAAAAAAATAAAATTCCTTAAATTATGTGGGTTTTGTCCCTCCCTCAACTTTTGTAATGCTTCTGCTCATGGCAGCTCAATAGGTAACTTTTGTCAGAAGTACATGATGCAATCGTATTGGGCTTTTTCTTCAGAAATCTCGTACTGGAGGAATTTCTGGGAAAGTGTGCCAAAGAGCCACCTTCTTTGTTGGAGGTTTGTACAGCACCTGCTGCTGCATCTGTATATCCCGTGCATAGGGGACGCAGATATCCAGATATGCTTGAAAGTATGGTTATATTGATAATAGAGGAGCAAAACTCGGTTGGTGTTTGGATGTAAAGAGTGGTCATCATTATTGCTGCAACCAAGCAACCCCACTTATTTTCTGAGGGCAGCGCTTGTGTTTGTGTTAGGCCAGGATCAGGCAGCTGGTGAAAGGAGCACTGGGAATATATTAATGCTTGTACAAGGGTGGCCTTGACAAACATGGAAAGTGAAATCCTAGTATGGACAAGGCTGTTTAGAAAGGAAAATCACGCTGCACTAGGAAAGAGCATAAAAAATGTGGTGTAGGCTCCCAGTTCACATATGAGACTGATTTCCTAATGCAGAATCGCAGGAGTGTTGGCTGGAGGGGACCTGTGAAGGTCCAACCATATGTTCGATGCAGTCCCGTGACCAATGGTAGATTAGATTTGCTGTGCTTTTGTCTAGCTGAGCCTCAAAAACCTCTAAGAATGGAGACTCTAACATCTCTCTGGGCAGAAAAATAAACAAAAACATGCCTTATAAATCAAACTGAAGCCAGGTGATGAGTTGCTTCTGATCAGCCATTCCTTTGTGCTGGCCTGAAAGAAAACGCACAATCAAAAGTGATGATTTGGTTATTCTCTTTGTTTTAATTTTCAGAGCTACATGGAGATCCATCATATGTCGCTGAAGAGATTTTTGAAGCAATATTTTTGACACAACTGTGCTTCTTCACTAGTGTCTGGGTGGTTTATGCATAGCGGGAGAAGGTGTTGTCAATAAGCTGTAGGTGCAATCTGGATGAGCAGGTGGAAGTTTGGTAGAGAGCAATCCAAAAAACCCGTTTGTCAAAAGGGGCTACGGCCAGATATTGCTATGGGCTGCACAGAATAGACATCTACATATAGAAGAGAAATATGACCGTTTCCTTAATGGATGTGACTTAATTACACCTTGCAGATGGGCAACAGATTGACCAGAAGGAGCCGTGTGCAGCAGGGTGTGCAGTGATCCATGTTGCAGGTGCTGTAGGATCACTTTCCACTTTTGCAGTAGTGGTGGTTATCTGGGGGGTGGTGGGGGTGGTGGTGTATGTGAGTGTGGGCTGTTAGTACAAAAAACTTTAATGATTTATGCTACTGGGAAGAAGGAAGATGTGTTCGTTTTTCCCCCACCCGGTGCAAAATGTTTGGGATATTTCTATAGAAATGGTGGTTTCCTGAAGACTTAGGAGGTCAAAAAAACCTGTAAAGGTGTGGTTGTGGGGGAATAGAATAGGAACGTGTATGCTGCTACATCACGTAGCAAATATTTTTTGCTCATATGGTTACTTTTCTCTTTTTGACCTGAGATCTTGTTTCTGCTTGTTGTTTCTGAATGCTGTGAAATTTTGGTTGCAAACAAGACAGTTGCTTTAAATGACTGTTACTAATATTTCTCTGTAACTTGCTATGGGTTTTAAGAGATACATGGATGATAATTGCTAATTTCACATCACTCATGAGATGTGTGCAATAAAAAGATGAATCCACAGTGCTTTGGTTGAGGCACGTTGATAAAGCTGAGGTGTCCTGGTGCAGTACTGGTGTAAAACTTGGTCTTGCTTCACATTTTTAAACTAGGAAAAATACTTATTCAGGTATGAATTCTGATGGTAACTGGAACAGAGACCATTTAGTTTCCGTAAGATTAGAAAGATACCTAGAGCAGAATGAGACCAAATGTTCACCATGGAATTCAAGTTCAGAATTTGGGGCATCACATCTTGCAAACACTGCTTAGCAAACCACAGTAATATTTAGTAGCATGCACCCTAACCAATTTTGCTAAGTTTTGGATAAAGTAATTACCACAGAGCAATTTGTAAGTTTTCTTACGTTTCTAAGGTTGTAGTACTTTCAAGCCCATTGCAGGAAGCCAGGAGAATTACTGTTTTCAATGCTCTAACAGTAACAAATTCCACTTTAAAGAAAGAACGCAAAACAAAACCAACAAGAAACCCCCCTTTTTGGTCCATGGAAGACAGAAAAAATGAATTCTGGTTTCTTTAGCATTTCCATGACAGGACATCTAAAAATGTGAATAACTGCATCCTATTGCCTTGCATTAGTCAAGTGATACTATCCTCAACTTAAAGATAGAAACAGAGAAAAATTACAGAAGCTGCTAGTGTGAACCATATTTGATTTTTTTTTTTTAGAGTAGTGTTTTCAAACATTCAAGTCATACGCATGTTTTGGAATTCCCTTTTCAGTATTTTTGAAGTTCCCTATTTACAGTCCAGGTAATTCTCTGGTACCCCTCCCAAAGCAAGAGAAGCTATGGAAGTGTGAGGGTATTCCCACATCCTTGACTGCTTTAGTCTTATGTTCCTGACTAGGATTTTCAGTTCAGATTTTTTTTTTTTTTTTTTTTGACAGTTAAAGTTGGTATCAATTTTGCAGAATTGCTACTCTCGGCTAATGTGAAAGTTGTAATCTACAGGTGAAATGATATTCTCGTTACTTCATATTTGTCCTTGGTAATGGGATTTTATAAAAGTGAATACTTAGAGCTCTGCTCTGTATTTGCTCTGAGTTGGACTAAAAATCTCACATGAAAGGAACTGAATCAGCTTGTGTTTTGTTGGGAGAAAGAATGCATGTTTCTGCTTGATCTGTTTGTACTTAAGTTCATTAAGTCTAAAAAAAATATCTGGCAAACAGAGCCATGTGTAGTTTTGTTTGTTTATTTGTCTTTTGCCCAAAAATGCCTGTAGCAGGAGTTTATATCTTCTGCAACTTGCTCAAACTGGGTTTTCTCCTGGAAAGTGTGCAGAAGTTATGGGTTTTCTTCCTTGATTTTTGTTCTTAAGTTTTTACAACATTCTTTCTGGTTGAATAGCTGAACAGCAAAGCAGAAAGTCAGCTAATTATAGCATGTAATTAAGCTCTTTATATGCTGAACCTTTGTCATTAACACAGGAAAAAAAAATGTTTGCTTCTCTTGTGTAGTGTTTTGACAGTAAATACTGTGAATAATTTCTTTCATTATTACAGGTGAATTTTTGAGAAACCCACGTTTCAGGCAGAGCTTTCGCTTTCCTTTACAAACAGATGAAGTATTATAGAAGAGGCTGAAAATTAAAAGTGATCCCTAATGCAAGGAACATAACAAAAATCACACTTTTGCTGCCCATCTTCACGGGATGCTGTGTGTTACAATTTATGACAATCAGTGCAAATCAAGTGCCGTGCACCACGCTGAGCTTGGAATCGGCATTCAACATGCAACCCTCAGGACAGAAAGAGGCGGTACTGGTGGGGATGCAAACTGGTTTGGATGAAAACTACGAAAAGTAGAAAGATAGATCTCCTAATGACAAAATCACACCTGGTGTTAAAGCCTAGTCTCTCATTAAGCAATGATTATTGCCTGCTGTGTATAAAAATAGCCAACACAAATAGCACAGCTTAGCAGTGCTAATTTAATAGTTGAATGTGCTTATGGGTGTTCAGTGGAGCAGAGCGAATAATCCGCCGGGAGTAGTATATTGAGTGATTTTTAGTCCCTCTTTTCTACTTCTGGAATAACCACAAACAGATCACAATTTCCTTGTGTTCATCTCTTCAAATATTTTTTATTAACAGCTTTTCCCAGATACAATTTACGGAGTTGATTGATCATGAATAGTCTGAATTTAAACCATAGTGCATACTTGTGGTTAATCAGATAAATCACATTTTATTATTCTTGTTGACTGACTGGGTGAGTAGACACCAGCTTTCAGGAAGCTCAGCCCAGGTGTATGTAAAAGGAAGCAGATGTACTAAAGAACATCTAAAGTATGATACTTCCCTAAACACATTTGCATTATCTATCTTCAACACAGGTAGAACAGAACCATCACCGTGTGCCTTAACTACAGAGTAGAATGGGACCAGTAACTTTGCACTTACATGTTATATTTTGCTATTGCAGATGTGCATTCTAGGGGGTAACATGCGTGCTTGGTTTCCTTCACAGGGTAAGGTGAAATAAGACTTATCCGTTGGCTTTCCAAGGTGGGAAGGAAATGTCACACTGGAAGAGCACAGGAGACAAAATTTAAGTATTGTACCTTTAAATGGAATGTGGAATTCATGCACCGGCTGGTAGCCTGCACGCCCCGTGATGAATCGCAAGCAAGAGCTGAGATGATGCGGGGCCATCGAGCAGGGCTGCAACGTGCTGGGATTCACTCCTGAGAGCGCTAAGTCATTGGGGAGCTTGTGCGAGTAACAGGGGTGAGCGCAACGGTGGGGACCCCGCGCGGAATAAGTCCGGTGGTAGATCAGGAGGGGCTCCTGACAGAGCACCGTGCATCTCTGTGGTCCCGTTCTCTTCCTTTCTCCCACTTTAACTTTGGGTATGATGTTCCACCTCCATGCACATGATTCATGATGTTTTATCAAAGTTCATTTGGAGTTGGCAAGCAGTTCAGCTTGTGCTTCATAATATATGTGCATCGTATTATGAATTTACATTGTGCAGAGACCTACAGGCACCCCGGCCCATTTGGCTTTTGGATGCAGTAGTAATAGCTGATGCTATAGACCCCACAATATAGCATAGGCTGGGGCTTTACAGATCACTCTTACGCTCTTGTGTGATTTATGTATGGTGTGTACCACAGAAGAGCAAGGCCTCTTTTTTATATTCTTTTTCTCAGTGCCTGAGCCAGTGGAGAAGCCTGGGAGGTGTTTTCCTGTTGAAAATCCACCGTGCCTCAATTACATTTAACTTGCACATAATTACTGCTAAATTTGATCGCTTGTAGCTGCTACTTCTATACCCAGCAGATGCTCAAGAATCTTTTCCATAATGAGAATAAAACAAAATCGTGGCTACATCAATGTATTCTTCTGTGTTTAAAAGAGGAAAACTCTGAGATTTTGAACCTAGTTTTACCTGAATCACTTGAAATCACAAAACGGGCATTATTGCATTGAATATTTCTGTTGTATGCTCTGACTTCTGCCAGAGCCATAGTGCAAACAGTTAACAAATGCACTGTTACGTACATTTATCCTGTGGTCATGCTTTCATCTGAGGCTGCTGGAAGAAAGCAAAGATGAAATAAGTGAAAATAATCTTGAAACACAGCTAGTATTGACTGCCTCATTGAATGTTTTTCCAACTCTTTCTGCCCCTGGAAGTTGCCGATAATTTAGCCTTACAAAATGCAGGAGGCAAGTTAACAAGAATTTGGAAAATAATATAGTAAGAGGATGCTTGAAAGAAGAAACTAGCAGAGTTGTTACGATATTTACAAAACCAAATCTGAAGCCTCACAATGGACCCCGGTTTTGGCGCGTAAGGATTGTTTTAATTCAGTTTTCCGGTCTCTTCCTGAGATCTGTAAGTAGTTTTTCAGCTATAGGAATTCATGGTTTATTTCAAAGGGTCAGGGAGAGGAAACAGAAGCTCAGAAGCTCCTACATTCCAATACAATGGAAATTGATGGTGCTGATTCTGTAGGTACTAAAGGTGGAAGGTATTGTCTGCGTTCGTGTAGTGCAGAACCTCGCTCCGTTTAAACTCTGACTTTGTGGTGTGACCAGATGTTAGACGTGGTTCTGCAGTGACTAGAATGAGACTTACACCTGTAACTGTGTGATATTTAAATATTGATTTATAAAACTGGGAATACTCACTCTGAAATCACCTTCTTCTGGGAGCATTTCTTCCCTGATAATGCCTGATAGTGTTCGTTTATGCTTTCCTCCCCTTGCCTGCCCTTCCTCCTTTACAAAAAAAAAAAAGAAAATATTGCAAAATATTTTTTCCCAGCCAGATGCATTTGCAGTTTGCTGCAGCGGGAACTGTGTTAGCCCAGCAGGAAAGAGCAGGCATGAGAGGATGCTTCAGCTGGATTAAAGTTACTTGTGCAGCCCTTCTCCCAAGCGTGTGAAACCACAGCTCTTGCACCTTTTGACACAAGGTAACGTAAGAAAAAGAAGTAGGACAAAAATTGAATTTTTATACCAAGAGGTGCTAAGCAGTTTCAGCATTCACTGACAAGTACCTGCATTCCATGCTGCCTAATCCCAGGTTGCTTTTATTTGCAGATTTAAATTTGAATTTAACGTCCATTTCATTACAGACTGAAAATAAACACTGGCATTTGCCACAAAATTTAACCTCAGTTCCAGTTATGGCATGTGAGTCTTTAAAAAATAGGGTCCCCATTGACTGGAGATTTAGGATTTCAACTTTCTTTTGCTAATTTGGACGATTGATACAGTTTTCAAACGGGATAACAAGCCATAGACCCAGCTAACTTTGCTGTAGTAGAAATGAAATGAAGGAATCTTGTAGCTGATCTGTCCCAAATGTTTGACATACGTCATAATGCCCTGAATTAAATCATAATAGCCAGGGCTACTGTATGGTGTCAAATGTAACCGTAAGGGTAGGAAAGCCTCTGGCTGAGTGAGCTCAGCGAGACGGATGCGGCGTCTTTAACCAGGTGTCCTCTGGTCGTTAATGCCCAGCTGGTCTCCTTCACCCTCAGCTGGCGGAGCCTTTGGGAGCAAACTGAAAAAATCCTCTCTCCACTCCTACCCACCTTAACTGGAAACGATCAAAACCCGTTGATTCAGAGGATGCTACAAATCTTGCTCTCCCATTTATCCTTGGGAGGAAAATGCCTTCTAAGGATGGCTTGACGGATTATGTTCTTTATTTCCTGGGTGTTGAGTGACTTTTAATTTATTTGCATAGCTTTCCTTTAAAACACAAAGACCTCTACAGTTGGGAAGTGCCTTTTTAAGTGAGTGTGCTATAGAGGCAGGTGTTTGATACAACCGATCCAGCCGGGGTTTAGAGTCCATTGTGATCTCCGGTTCCATTCCTCCCACCCGTACCCCTGCATCGCGCATGCTGCATGTTCTCCCCTTGTTTCCCCTCACTCTTCTCCCTTTCTTCTCCATCTTCTCCTAAAATCTCCTCTGCTTCACAGGTACCAAATTGTCTTATTTGCTTAGCTTTGCCTTGGCTTTTTTGCCTCACGTTTGCCTTTGAACCTGTAGCATCTATTACAGAGCAGAAGAAACCTGCCGAATTTTCCTAACCACATCTGTTGGCCTTATGAGGATTTTTTTCTTCTATCTTCAAACCTATGGAAGTGCTGAATTTATCCACGTTGATTTGTATCTTATGCATATAGTCTCCTTCCTCAGGAAGATAACATCAAGGTTAGAGACACATCTTTAAAACGTAATTACAAGCATCAAGAGGAAGACGGAGCGATCAAGCCTTTCGGTTTGCTGGGACATAGGTATGGTGTGATATATGGCAAACATTAAAACTGGAGATGATGCAGAGTTCATTCAGGAAAATTTAAACACTGTAGGATGATGTATATGCAAATGACTTTTCTAGAACCATGGTGGTGATTTATGAACTTAGTGATTTCTAAAATAAGAAATGAGAAGCTTTCGTGGAAAGCTTCTTTGTCTTTATTCCCCTAAACGAGTGACGAGCTGACAAACGGCATAAGCCAGAGATGTCACCCCAGGAATGGGCTTACCTGAACTTTTCTTGTAGTGGATGTCTAAAAAACAAAACAAAGCCCCTTCAATGTTCTCTTAGAGTGTTTTATGTCACACCACTTACATTACTCCTGTTTAATTTTCCTGAGAGCTCTTTGCTAAAGTTCTATAACCGTGCTTCATTATAGTGTCTCATTATCTATGTAGATAGCTGTTGTTAATTTGGTTAAAACTGAATTTCAGTATGTGTGGATGGATAACGTTAATAGAACAATGAACTGGGTTGTGTTTGGGGTTTTTTTTTGTTGGTTTTTTTTTAACATATTATATTTCTAGATTGGCTCAAATTAGACTTTTCTTAGAATTAAGGAAAAATAATCTCAAACAATAGAGCTTTGACTAGTTTTCCTTGATCTGAAATTGTCTCTTCATCCTGCTTCATAGACTTTATATAATTTGACCTTGAGTGAAAGAGCTTTCATTCTTGATAGAAACTAATTGTATGTGTGGTGTTCAAACCATAGTGTTAAAATGAAATTAGTACTGCACAGAAGGGGATAATACAAGGAAAAACATACTGTCTTAATGGGCTATAAACCTTCTGAGGGAAGCACTGTTTGCAAACCAGCGAGACAGCCGTAAAGTCATCTTTACTATCTGTGATTCAAGTATACCCCTGAAAGTTATAATTTATACCTGAAATAAAAAAAGACTATAGAGACTGAAATCTGCGCTCTGATTCTGCAAGATGTCTTCCTCTGGGTCAGGAGGGTCGGGCCATGTTCTTAGGCTGTTCAGGAGCTGTAAAAGCTTCCTAGAAAAATTAGTTAGGAGCACATGTGCCTTGTGTCATGGTGTTTGCTAAAAACCTCCTTGCAGTCCATTGTGTGGTGCAGAAAGATGCCGTGAGGTCCTGGGCAGTGTGTGTGTTTCAGTAACGTGACGATAAGCCTCAGAGAGTCCGTGACAGTGTGGATTACAGCTGAGATAAATCAAGTATTTTACCAAATTTTAGTGCCAAGGATTGACATATAAAGGTTTTAGTATGTTCTTTAAAGGAAGGTCAGCTTTCGTTATATTAATATGAATCTTTCAGTGGTGCTTTCTTTCCTTAAGAGCACATGTTGTAAATTAATGCAGTTTCTATCTTGCTTTTTTTTTGTGGCACGCTTCACTTTCACAGTGTACACAGTGATCTGATCTCAGCTTGTTTGCTCTAAAGATAATGTAAGTTTTGCCAATGACTTTGACAAAGAAAAGCACTTTGCCCAGTAATTGCTTGTAATATGCAGATATAACTATCTATAATAATACGTGCTATATTTTAAAAATAGAAGGAACAAGAAATGTAAAGCCGGAATGCTGAAGAACTCCGGGGCTTCAGTTCTCGTCTGTGCTACACCCCCACCCCACCACCCCCACCACCCCCCTTCCTTTTATACTGCTTAGCTCTGGGAAGGTAAAGTGCTCTTGAAATGGTACAGTTATAAATTGGGTCGCTTCAAGGTTGCTTTCCTGTGACACAAGGTAAAGAAGCCTTTGTGCACTCGGGGGCAGGCACCTAGGAATAACGGCTGCCCCTGCTCCTTCCTTGGTGCACCGATCTGCAGCTTCTGGGCGTCTATTCTTCAGGCTCTGTGCACTTCAGGTAGTTGCCCTTCCAGCTGCGGTGATCTCTGAGGGAATGTGACAGAAGAGGAAAGTCCAAGAAAATATCTGTTGTAAAGACCTTTTTAAAGTTTGGGAATGATTTAGGTATTGTCTTCGACCCCTCTTCTTCTGTGAATAGCAACGGGCTGTTGAAGGCTGCGTGTCACAGACGTGCCGTGGTGACGGTGACTGCTCCGTGCTCTTGCATCAGGCTGAGAACTGCCACCCTGCTCCAGAGGCTCTGACGCTGCCGCAGTGCTGCCTGCCCTTGGGGTGGGCTTGACTCAAACGGTAGACAGTAACCGAGAAATACGTTGCTTTAAAAGAAGAAAAGTCTGAGCTGTAGACCGCTGCTGCCTCTGCACCGTGAGGAAAGGAGACTTCCAAGGATGCACGGGAACCTTACCACCCCCCCGTCCCCACCCCACCCCGTCGGGCGGTAGCATGCCCAGTACTCCAGCTTTCCAGTTACGCTGGAGCACAGTTGGGGTGGAGACGGCTGCTCCTTGTGACTCCGCCACTGACTGTGTAGCAAGCACTGTCACCGCACCCCACCGTATTTTAGCTAGAGTGGATATCACCCTGGCCAGGGCCAGGTCACCTGGACTAAAGCACTAGGGGACATGTCCAGGAACAAGTGGCAGGTGTACGAGGACTGAAATGACAGGTTGGTAACCCCCCAAATGGGTGTGAAGACCTTCACTAGTTTGGGTATGGGAGTGCGAACCTAACCTGGCATGTCCTTTGTGTTTTCCATCCTCTGTTTTGGAAATATGACTCAGCAGAGTAAAACGGGATGAAGCTTGTACTGCTTCTGAAAATGAATTTAAATGCGCAGTGTCAGGTGGCTTTCTAGAAACTTTGAGGTATCAGCTATGACATCCTGCCCTCTGGCATATCCAGGCATTTAGAACGACTATTGCACCAAAATTATACCCGTTGCTTCTCCCATGACACGCATTTACTAGGAATTTTTCCCACTTTAAAACCATTGAGTCTATTTTTTAAGTGGAAAAAGTCTCAGCTTGTATTTAAACAAACAAACTTCTGTCTTCAGAGAAAGACTTGCGAGTGTAAAATCAAACTGAAGGCAGGAAAAACAAAATTTTTGTCCTGGACTTTTCTGTAGCGTGTTTCAGATGAAGCCAGTCTAAATATTTGTGCACGCCTAAGGCTGACGATCGTGATTAGGCATAGTCCTGAGACCAGAAAATGGAGATGACTGTTTGTATTGGGTCTTTCCCCTTATCTTACTTGGTTGCAGAGAGAGTGAGAAATGATAACAAAATTACTTCCTGAAAAGTGGCTCTGGCAGACACGTCACCTCTGCAGAGTGTCTGATCCAAAGCCACCGTGATGGCTGGAGAGGCCGGGGCCCCTCGCTGCCATGCCACTGCACTTGCCCCATTTCAGCTCTACTTGGCTTCTTCCCGTCCTTTGCACCCCGAGTGGAGAAACCTGGCAAGACGGCAAACCAAGGGAAATAGGTATCATTTTCCCTTGCAAGTTAAGGGACGGAGAGAATCTGCTCACCCCTGAACGGTTTGCGTGCCCTTTTTCACGCAGGGAACACCTACTCACTGCCTGAGAAAGCATACAAAGTAAAAGAAAGAAGCTGATGGCGTGAGACTAAGATACCCACATCCACTTACACCCATTCTTTTTTAATAAATTAGGGTGCTCTTCCTACTTCTGGTGAAGTTCTGGTGTTGCAGTTGCGTTTAAGGAGCGTTGAGTCAGCGGTGCTTATCGAGAGAGCCCTGATCCTGATCCTGCAAACTTCCCGTGAATGAAAAATCGCTTCATCCTCTCGGGTTTCCTGGAGTTCCTTCAGGCTGAGTAAAAAGGGCTGTCCCACTCCTAAAAACTGCCGTATCTCTTCCATATACATTCCTATTTCTTTGGCTTTCCTTGCTGAGGGGAGTTGTTCAGAGATTTTGATTAAAACTGTAAAATCTTTACTATTAATATACAATCTCTAACGGTTAAAATGTTGCTAAAGTACAAACCGTACTGGTTCACACCTCTGGACTTTTGTTTCTAATTTATTTCTTGTCAACAGCACAAAATGTCTTTGGCATCTTTGTTTAATGTTCACACATCTGAAACTGCTGCTGTGGCTTTTTCTAACGGGCCCTGGAATTACACTCCAGTGAAATTAAAGGAATTTCATTTGCTTATATCTTTGGCAACGGGACAAGAGAGTTGGTAAGAGAAAGTCTTTGCCAATTGTATAATCGCTTAGTAGTGATACAGGATAGTGAGGTACATCTGTGAATTATCAAATGATTGAATGAAATATATTTATCTGCATTAAAAAAACCCAACAAAACAAAACCAATGTAGTGTTTTTTAAAAAAATTCACAGATTTGTACAGGACCTTTGGGATGAAAAAAGACCATTTCTGTGTTGTAATTGTCAATTTGTAGTTGAAGGAATGCTTAGTAGCAGTTCCTAATAACTATACAAAAGAAATGTGGCAACTTTAAATAATCAGACTTTGCTTTTTCAGTATTTTAGTAATTTTTCTTCTAAAAGCGAGGATTGTTTTATAATTTACAGATGCAAAAGCATCACTGTTGGTAACCAAATCATTAACATAAAATGTCACATTTTGAAAAGCCAGAAAAGTAAAGCAGTCATTGCTTCAACTGAAAACTGAAGGTTTTCCTAACTCTCACGCTGCTGTGAGGTGCCATGAGCTCCGATGGCATCTGAAGGTACTTTTTTGTTGTTACTTTCCATTTCAGAGTGAATTGCGATCGGTGGCTAGAAGGAAGGAACTAATTGAAGTGCAGTATTTTCAAACAAAGGTGGTTTTTTTCCCATGGAAAATGGTGGAAATATGTAAAATTTAATTGCATGGAAGAAACATTTTTTTTTTTTTTTTCATTTTCATCAAGTAACGACTGCTATAAAAATTTGAAATTAAGATTGGTGCTTTATAAAAATGCCTTTTAAGAAACCATTAAAAAAATGGTCCTATTCCTTTAAAAACAACCGAACTACAAATAATGGGTTTGATGTAAATTGACAAATGACTTCAGCTGATCTGAGCATGAATGCTGGTGTGGGCAAACAGCTCGGCTGTATGAAAATGTTCATATTTTCAGTTTAAAATGAATCTAGAGAATATAGATACCCTCTGGACTGAAACGCACAAGGCACAATTTGAAACAGATTTATGGAAAAATCCAAATAATTTGCGCATGAATTATGATGTGGCTCTAACCCTATTGTTTATAGCTGAAATTTAAGATACGCCATATACCCAAAGTAAAAACAGTTGTGAGCAAATGGGAAATTTTTGTTCATTCCGCAGAAGTATTGGATAGATACTGACGGTCAGCGAAGCAAGCTAATAGTTTGAGTCAGGTTCCACCAGTCTGTTCTACCACGAGCAGGGGCCACGCAAAACATCACTTTCAGTAGCGGAGTCTAAAGGTTTCCGCTATACAGCATCACCCAAAGGTAATAAATTGAAACACAGAAAGGGTGCCCCTTTGGATGTTGATTGTCGGGGAAAAACGTCAGAGGATTAAGACAATTGTACTTGGAATTACTTAAATCTTGAATTGACGTAACAGAGAATTCAAGCCCTGTTAATTTATTCAGGTAATTCTGAATTAGTTGAAACCTAAGGATAGCACTTTCCGAGGGACTCAAAAATAGCAACACACAAACGAAGAGGTTTTCTCTCTTTAGTCTAAGCAGTGATCTTACCTAGAAGGCTTAAAAAGAACAGCTCCACACTTTTCACACTGTATTTTAATTTTTCGGTGATTATTTGAGGGTAATTAACTCCTAAAGTGCTTTCATGCTTTTCTACAGGCCATCTGTGACAAATAAAAGAAACTGAGGAGATAGGAGCATTATCTAAATGATATGAGGATAACCAGTGGGGCATCCAAATGCACCACATTAACCCCTGTCAATAATCGGAGCAGTAGTATTTATAATTGGCATAATGTGAACCCTGTTTCAGACTATAACTCCGCACATATTTTGTTTCCTTTTAAAAAGGAACAAAACCCCTTACCGGTATTAATTTAACTATAGTACATTATGAACTTTTAGACAGGGAAACATGTCCAAAAGTTTGTGGGGAGTCCTCAAAAGGGAGGTATTCATGACAGTTCCAAAACCTTTTTTTTATAAACCCGTTACGTAAAAGTGAGAGATTGCTGGAATCAACATTTTCCCTTAAAAAGGAAAAAAAGTAGTGACTTTCCCTTGCAGACGGGAGGTATCAGGGAAGCAGCTTTAACCATGGAAAGGGGATGGCTTTGCTACAAGGGGTAACATAAATCAGATGTGTCTCCAAAGTTAATTCCACTACATATTCTTTTTTTGCCACTAGTTTCAGAATCATGGAAAAATAACCTATAAATAAATGAAAATGTGATTGTTTTCTACCTTAGGGATATAGAATGGATTACATTTATTTGATTAAGTTAATCTGCTGCTTAAGTGGAAAACATTTCCTTGGTGGACTAAACAGACAGGAAGGCTAAATTTCTGAAACTTTGTTAATGCCCAAGTTAAGCTACCTCAAATAAGTTTCCCTTTGATTCCTTGAGAAAGGAGGAGAAAGAAGGAAAGAAAGAAAGAAAAAGAGCGTAGAATATTGGCCCTTCTCCATGACCGCAGAGATGATGGGATTTTTCTTAATTGTAGGAAGCTGTTACCCTTTCACGTCCTTTTGTCTTCAGATTCAGAATATGTTCAGGTTTATGATTTACTTTTTTTCAATATCACAGTCATGTCAACTGTTGACTGTCCGTCCAGTACAGAAGACATGTAAGATGGTGATGAATGTCACTATTTACCGTGCCTTAAGGTGTTTCAGACAGGAGAAAACGCTATCGGAATGCCTGTTACGCCTACATTGCAAAATGAGTCCTTTTTCAGGCAATCAGAAGGGGGAAACTGCGAATATAAAAACAAAGACATCACATCCAGTATGTACGGAACCTTCCTCTCTGCAAAACCTACTTAGTTCTTATTTAGGAAGTTAAGACATCATCCAGAGTAAGAGTCCTGCATTGGTTGCAATTTTTGCATGTAATTGCAATTTAAAGTTTCATGTTTTCTTAGTACTAATAAGAAACAAATGACAAAACCTTTTGTGCCTACACACACAGAGATTTTATCTCTGAAAGCAGAATTAGGGTGATTTTCATTCTCTTAGCCACTTTGGATGTTTGGTTTGTATATATATTTGATTTTGTCTGCTTGAAATCAGCTCTAAAAGAAACTTTCTGCATTCTGCCTTCACTCTTAAATCTGGCACAGGGAATGGAATCAGTGCTGGGAAAGATTATTTTTTGCAGAAATAATGAAGCAATAGGAACATTGCTGCTTGTGGGGGGGGGGGGGGGGGGGGGGGGGGGGGGGGGGGGGGGGGGGGGGGGGGGGGGGGGGGGGGGGGGGGGGG
>JAVJGJ010000014.1:116340648-116360544 GCA_035590215.1 Microhierax caerulescens | reverse complement strand
TGGGACAGCATCGCAGCTTCCCAGCAGAGTACGTGGGTCAGCCTGGGTTACCTGGTTGCTTACAGTCGCATCCTTTAAAGCTGTGGCAGCCTTCACAGAACTTGTCAAGCAGCCTTTGCTTTTTCTGGAACTACGAAGAAGCTGGGAGTCCTGGTAGCCCCAGCACAGCTCTGTTTCCCAAGAAAATTCTGCTACGGTCCTGCTAGTTCAGGTAGTGCCAGCACGGTCCTGCGCCTGGGACCTGTTGAAGATGAGTTGCGCAGCTTTGCAAGCTGGCTGCATCGACCTCCGTGTCAGTCAAGGTACAGCAGCTCTTTCTCCATGTAACAACTTTTTCACCTCAGGCCCTGTTAAAGGGGTGAACTGGCTCTGAACTGGGACAGCCTGGCGATGGCGTTTACTCAAAGCAGCCAACCCTGGCACCTGACCGCGTTTTGCTATTGCAATCAAATGAAACAGGGAAGGACGCAGCCAAACCGGTATGTCAGCAGTCAGAAGTACGACAAACTGCCTGGGCGTGTGGAGGTCGGTACAGTTCAGCAGTGCTGTTCTACCACGAACCAGGTTCAAATAAGCGCAGAACAGTGCAGTGTGTAGTTCGTCACCTGCCTGTGTCACTGGTGAAATGCCACAGCCACTGAGAAGCGCGGGAGGGATGCTGCAGGAGCAGGAAGGAGAGGCAGAAGAGCAGAGGACCTGATAACTGGAAACTAAAGAGCCTGGCAACCGCAGATAAGCAGATGCTTATTACTTAATCTGCGAGGAAGTATCATGAGACAGGTAGCAGGGCTGGCATGCTACGGAATTTATTTAACATGTCATTTTTTGTTTTGCTTCCAATTCCTCTCTAGATCTTAGAGCTACTTTTTCAGAGAGGCGGAGACCTGCCCGTCAGTACGGGAAGGCACCGACTTCTGTGCACTTGTGCCACAAAGCTCACAGGCTTCCACCCCAGCTTGCGGGTTCTGTCGTATCTGCAAATAAAACTAAAAGCACAGATGCTCTTTTTTGGATGCTGCTGTTACCTACTCAGCTGCAACTACTCAGACAAAACCGTGGTCCTTGTTGAACAGATCTAAAGGAAGAAATCCCACTGGCTTCTATAAATCTGACTTTTTGCAGGACAGCTGCAACGTGGGCAGAAATAGAATCAACTGTGCCTTATAGCTGGAATATGAGATGTCACCTCTTTTTTTTAAAAAAAATAATTGCTTACAAAGTCTGCTGTCCTTTAATAAATATAAGTAGTGATAACAATAAAAAGCTTGATGTAATTACGCTTGATCCGGTTCAAAGCTTGTTTCTGTTGACAGAAACATGAAAGGCTTGGTAGCTATAAAAATGCAAGGGTTTAGTAGAGGATGATTCTTTCATCACAAAAACGTTGTGAAGGGGGAGAAATAAGCACAAAAAAAAGGAGACACTTTATGGATTTCAACCACAGAAGCCAACACTGGAGTATTCAGCCCTGGGAAAGTCAAAGAATGGGGATCTACTGTGGGTTTAACAACACTGCGATTATGCTGTAATTTATATCTTGTGGCATTAAAGTAATCTTGTTAGAATCTCTTTTCTGTGTTTAAGAACAAAAGAAAAAAAAGGTTTGCTTTGTGCTTTGTAATGTTGAAAGCATTAAGATCCATAAACAATAGCATGGCTTAATCAAGTTTTACAATTGACTCCTAGAAGTATTCCAAAAGTTCCCAACGTTTCCAGCCATGTTTCCCCTTTCTCATCTGCACCCGCAATCCCCACGATGTTCTCCTAGTTTCATCTAATGTGCACAAGAGCCTCCACAGAGATCACAGCTGCTCTGATCACAGTTCTTCACTAGTGACACTGCTTTTTAGCACAAACTCAAGTTTTTTGGTAAATGAAGACCTAGTCTCAGCTATAGATTTTTGATATCGACAGGAGTCATTCCGCTAAAGTAACTCTGGGGTGCTATCTTTTAAAATTTGTATAGGATTGAGAGCATCTGTATTTTTACTGTTTGTGGTTTTATTGCAAAGCCAAAGGTATGCGGTGACTTATGTCTCATGTAGAACACATCTGATTCACATACAGCTGGATGTCAAAATACCCATTTTGTAAGGTTATTAGCTCTGTTGTTTGACTTAGATACACCCTCATTTGTTCAGTTGTCCTTATCGTCCAGCACCTCTGGTGAGTATCTCTTCTGGAACCTTCTCAGATGCTTTGGTCAGAGGCATTTGCAAACTTTGTCAGCACCGTTATCAGGAACACTAACCTTAAAGAGATGTAATTTCATTGTTAAGGTGTTTACAACGAGTACACAGTCCAATGTGTTGGCAGTAATCCATATTTTACTGAATTTTTCTGGGAAGCTTACATTTATAAGTAAGGAATTGGTATGTCGGGAAACTTCGGGCCAGACCTTGACCTGCAGCATTTCCAGGTGTGCAGCAGTGTCGGTGTCTGGCAGAAATCAGTTCTGGGTTTCTCCTCGGTGTTCTGATGGTCACTATGGAATGCTTCACAGGCTTAATTTGTCTTAAGGTTGCACATCTCTTTCTTGATCATGTGAGTTGTTATTTTACATTTACATGTAAACCAATGGTGTTTCTTAGTGTAAACTTCCCTAAAGAATCTCAGCCTACCAAAGTGAGCGTATCGAGGGGGCTGCAGTCGTGCATTTCCAATAGAGAGGGTTGTTCAGGGTTTGAGTTTTTCCCTCCAGTTAGCATTTGTTCTGTTATATCCCTGGTCTGAAACAGGTGTTCTGAGCAGGTCCCATTCTTTGCTGAATAAGGACAGCAGTTACTGTCAGCCCAGCCATGGCTTTATTTTTGATGTGAACAACGTAACTACAAATGCTTCTTAATTTTTTTTATTAAGAAAATCTTTTAAATATTGTTGTTAACAATTGGCGATTGCTTTATATTCTAAAACCTATCACAGACTGCATTCCTTTTCTAAAGCAGTGAATAAGAGAAAATTATTTTGAATGTGACCGAGAACTTGTAATTTATAGACAGGGTCAGAATAACTTTGCTTTTGTGTTAGTTGTGGGATAGTTGCTTGGCTCAAAACAATATTAAAAAAATGCGATATTAAGATGTAGGAGCAATTCTCCCAGGTGACAGAGCATGTTTCTAAATCAGATGAGCTTGGTGTACATATTCCTTTAACATAAAAGGGAAAATACTCAGAAACTTCATTAAGCAAAATAAGCAGAGAAGGTTTGGATGCCTTCATTGCGTCGAGCCCTTATATCCATGTCAGTGCATCCTAGAACTCCTTTTTTCCCAAATAAGCTTTCCAGCATTTGAACAAAGAAGCAAATGCTTTCCCTCTCATCTTTCTTCTTGCCCCTACTGTTTTTAATAATGTATGTCTGACACGCTAACAATCAGGCACATGCTCATTCATTGTTGTCTCATCTCAGCTGCCTGATAATGGCTTAAGAGGGATGATGAGTGGAATTGCACATCAAGGGTCTCTTTTGTTGATGGAGTAACCAGGAGTGCGTTTCCAATTTGCACTTTGGCTCTGGGGCTTCAGAAGCACCACGTATGTTTGATATCCATTTGGTTGCTTGCCACCGAACCTGGGTATGAATTGTTGTGAGAGGATATATGGGGAAAAAACAACTACAACCAAATCAAACCAAAAAAAAAAACCCAACAACCAAAAAAACCCCCACAAACCTACAACAGGAAAAGAAAAAAAAAGCAGGAAACCCCCCTGACTTTTAGTTTGGAAATAGTAGGATATCTCACAGATTGAGAACTTGTCTTATTGCAAAACATGTGGAGGAATGTGTGTGTGTGTCTGACTGAGAGGGAACATATGCATGTCTGTATTTCTCTTTCATAATATGTCAAAGACAAAATAATTCATAATTTGATTCCAGTGACTGTTTTTGAGTTAAACCAGGGATTACACCGAGCCATTCTTAGACAACCACTTCCATGTTAATTCAGGACTCCTTGTGGCAAATCTGCATTCTTCTTAATCACTTGCAGTCAATCAGATTTTAATTTGTCTTTGTCTTCAGCCTTGCAAAGTTTGGGCTTGGAATCCCTTTGCTTCAAGGATCAAAGAGTGTTTTCCCTGTGTACGTCAGGCACACTTATGGAATGCTCTTGTATGTTTATTTAGCTCAATAATTATTCTGTATTAACAAAAGCAGATTGCTTCAGGAATGTTGTTCAGAATAGCCTTTTTGAAATCTTGCTTTGTTGGCATTATGGCACCTCCAATCCTGTTGTTTTCCTTTTCAAATACATTGTAGGAATTCACTACAAAATCTATAAAAACCCCATTCAGGGATGAATGGCTTATTCTGCTTCTTATCTTGTTAATCAATATTGTTAAATAGCTGTGATGGACATAATTAATAGAATGACCCTAGCCCCCCCTATCTAGAAATAATTGCCTTATTCAGTCGCATTCACTGTCCAAAATATATGCGCACAACCATCAATGTCAGAATATATTTTAGACTCCACCACAACCATTGCGTATTTTTTCTTGTTAACAACTAATTTTAATTCTAGCTCACCCAGCAAAGCTGAAAGCCACGAAATGGCCCTCGTACCTCTCTGAGCCGGATGGCTAAATAACACCTGACTGCATTGCACGGAGGGTCGAGGAGGGTAAAACCAGAATTCCACTGCTTGCTGGGCTCTGCTGCTGGCATGAATCCATTGCCCAAGAGCCTGGTAAGATGCTGCCTGATGAGATACGAGTCTTGGCTTGAAGTTAAATGGTGCTGATATCAGAATAAACCTCCTGGATTTTGGTATGTGTTTCATGTATCCTTTTATCAGCTTTATTATTTGTTATGCTTTTGCTGAGCTTCCTTGAATAAGAACAAAAGGGTACGCTTATTATGCAGCAACTTCATGAAAGCTATTTAAAATAATATTTGAGGAGGAAAAAACAAATCAAAATGAATGAAATCTATGAAACACATGATGAAACAGAATGAATATCAGAGCTATTAAATTAATAAGCTTGCAAAGTATTATTTATGGTATCTCAATGGAAGTTTAGAAATTGATACTGACTTTCCAAAATTAATTGAGCACCTTTGTTGTGTTTCAGGAATACATATGCAAACTTATTGTGCCCATTCCTTGTGGGGAAAATTGTTCCACCTGCCAAAAACCTCAGGAGCTTCATCTGATCTTCATCTTCTCGAGGTAAACAGTGGAGTATTGACTCAGTGTACCGTTCACTCAGCCAGTCCGTACCGCCAGCGATTGCCTGTAGATGCTTGTCCTTGTTTTCCCAAGTTGCCCATTAAAAGAGTGTTTGAAGCTCTGCAGAAGCAGTAGCCTGAAACAGACAACTCCACCAACCCACACGGTGTCCTGTCAGGCTGGGTTATTTTTGGGTTTTTCCCTTCCCTAACAGCCACTTGTGCTGCTCATGAAGTGGCAGAAGGGCAGGTGGAGGATTTCGTATTGAGGATTGACATGCTCAGGAAGACTGTGGGCTCAGCTCAGATGTCCAGCTGGCTTGATGCCCCGCAGCACGTTCCTGTGGAGCATCTCACATGCTTGGGGCTGAAGGACATCCCTCAGCGGTGTCCCCAGTTCCCAGTGGCCTGCAAAGAAGCACAGGGTCAGTGCTGCTACAGGCAGAGCAGCTGAGAGCGCTGGAGGGGCAGAGGACTGGATGAACCATCACCGAGCCTTGTGGTGCAGAGTTCTTTGGATATTACCTTCACATTTTTTGTGAATATTTGAATATTCACAATATTTGAATATTGAATACCATATTGACTGGTATTGGCTAGTGCAGACCAGGTGGAGATGCAGGTGTTAAGATCTCTGAGAAATGGATGTCAACAGACCAGAGCAGTCTCTTCAGAGTTAGCTGGCTGGTTTCTGATGGCTTTGAGTTGTGAGGAGCAGCTAAAATTCTAGTCCTTTGTGTTACAGCCATGAAATCTCCCTGCCTACCTACATTTCACCATTAAAAGTAAATCTGTTACATTTTCCAGGATAGATGACTTCTGTGTGACGCTAGTTTGCCCCAGATTTACTAAACTGGCTGTTTCTGTGATAGCTTCTCATGCAAAATGACAGCTGAAGTGACCCACCAAAAAGTGAACAAGGAAGATACAGAAGCACTGACAGAATCCCATACCTGTTGTTGTTGTTTCTGTTGGTTATTCCATTTCTCGTCCCTCTTTTTTGCTTCTTGTCTCTGAAGGAGCTTCTCCTGGACATGCAGGTTTTTTATTTTTTTTTTTTTTTCAGTGAGGGCTCTTTTCTTTTTCAGAGCAATTGTGCTGTGTTACGAAATCTGTGCTTTGCAAGTCCTTAGCAGCCACATCCCCAAGCTTATGGTAACGTAAAACCCCCATGCGAGGTGTGCTGCAGCGTAGGTCCTTTTTTTTGTATTTTTTAACTATTAGTGGGGTAGTAACTTAAGCTTTGCATTGTTTTTCCTAAGGCAGCTGGGTGCTGTGGTGGACGAGGGAGCTTGGCGAGTGCATAGCATGCTGGAAGCATCGCTCACGGGGACCTGTTGGAGCTGAGCACGTGTGTAAGCTCCCGCCAGCACCCATAGCAAGCGCACCGTTGTCTGTGCACTCTTCTTGGCCTCCTCGTGGTTGTTGGACAAATTAACAGGATTTTCAGGCCGCTGAGGTGCTCAGCCCAGCAGCTCACCTGGCTCCATCTGTTTCAAGCAACCTTGCGCAGGGGCCTCGCAAAACCGGCGTGATTACGCAGGGAACCACGCTCCCCAAATGTGATCTTTAAATGACGTGCTGGGTGAGAGCTCACATTTCCAGGCTATGTAAAAGATGTTCAAGGATATGTAAAAGAAGCAACAGAGCAAAGTGAATAATAGCACAGGGACAGCCAGTTCCATACTTAATCCTTCTTGCAAATCTACGTCTGCAAGTGTTTGCAATTCCGCCAATAGCTGCAAGTACTATTTGCCAGTGCAGCACATCAGTTCGTAGTAAGCAGTAAAAACGTATTTTACATTAAGCTGATTTTTCCCCTCATTGCTTGTCTTCAAATAGTGACAGCTTAGCTACAAATAGTTTTGTTTCCAACCAAAGTTTCAAAGCTTTATTTCTTTGATTGGTAGGCATCACCTGAAAGGTGATATTCACTACCCAGTGAGTAGTACCATCCCCCCAAGTCCTCCCCTGCTTAAATGGAGAACCTTGCAGAACCCTGTTATAGATAATAGAGAGCTATCAAAGCTTTTGTCCTTATTGCTTTGTTCTGAGATATTATCAAAGCAGTATCTTTCCCTTTTAATATTGTCTATGCTAGGTAGGGGTATTTTTCTTTCTTTTTTTTTTTTTTTTTTCCTTTCTCTGAAATGTTCCTGACTTGAACTTCTGAGATTAAGTAGTGTTTTAACTGCTTAGGATTGTTCTCAGCAAGGGTGAAGAGTGAAAGACCTCGTAATTGTTTGGACCGAAAGAGGCAGAGAATAGGTTTTTTTTTTTACAAATCCAGCTTCTCTCTGCACACTAGCAATGAACAAATGCTCGTGGGTTTGTTTCTCTTTCATTTCTTGTCGGCACCTTGCATATCTTATTGGCTTAACACCAAGGACTTTATCACCAAGGACTGTGCCCTCATAGATCACAGCTCTAAAGGACATTGTTCTTGGCTGGTATCTCCAAGCATTGCTATAATAAAAAATAAAAAATAATAAAAAAAAAAAGATAGAGTAATTGTAGCTGCTGTTTATATTCATGTTTGTACCTGTAGGGATGCGTCGATGAGGAGGTGTGGTGAAATGATAAAAATGTTATGAAAGGCTGTTACTCCTTTCTGTGAAATAAGGAAACCTGACGGCACCAATTTAATTCCTGGGAGCACAGTGAAAGGAACTAGGACCATATAAAGGCAGCACAAGAAGGAATTGAAAAATAATAATGGAAAAATCTATATCTAAAGCACTGGCAGAAATAAATTTATTCATGAAGAGTATTCAGTGATTGATCTACAATAAAACCGAGTGAGACACAGAAACAATACATAGACATTCATATCACTCTACAACTTCCACTGGAGATAAATATGAAATATAGTCATATTTCATGAGCCCTATTTTAAGCGTTCCTCATTGCAGCATGCCCTTAACTTTGTAGTGGATTTGTAACCACTTCCTTGCTACCAATGGAGTCGTGTTCATCTTTTTGACCCGTGAAATGCTTTCAGAGAATAAGTTTTGTCCTCAATATTGAAATAGTTACCTTAAACTACAGAGGCTAGAATTCTCGAAATACATGCTGAGACACAGCAGCCCTGATTTCTCTCTGTCATATCTCTCCACTCCCCTATTTTATGTTACACAAAGAAAACCTTCTGTCACTTTGTCACTGTACTCATTTTTCTATTAACCACAAAGCAGGAAAATGTCCAGTGAATTACGGTTGCCTCAGTCTTTCACTGGGGTATTTTTTCGTTTACATGTGGCAAAAAAAATATGCATGGGTAACTCAGTTTTTCTCCTCTCTTGTTTGTAAAAAGAGTGAACTAAGAGAACTAAGTTTTAGCAGATTGGGTAGATTCCACTTCTAAATCTCAGGAGTACTGGGCAGTGGTGAGGATTTAAATGTTCTCATTATTCATCTCCTTTTTTTTTGAATGCATGCAACATTTAATGCACTGGAAGATACATTAAGCAAAACCAGAAGGTTTCTGAAATACAGAAACTGTCACTCAAACTCACCAACATGTCTCCTGAGTTTGAAACACCAAGGTCTGACTCCTGGCCTCAAATTTGTCATCACATGCCTTGAATTTGACATCATAGGTTTCTTTAGGAAAGACTTTAACTACTACGTTCCTTGGCAAAGACTTCCACTAAATATTCTTCAGGTTGAGCTTTTCCAATTAGATACAGAACGAAGAGATTTCACTTTTTATCACCAGTTGATTTGAGAATATTAATTTTCTAAGTTGGATTCTCTCTTCAGGCTAAGGAGGATCCGGTCCAGGAACGAGCCATAGCTCAGAGATGGCTTTGCATCTCTTAACGTTCAGGATCTTACAGTATCCTATAGGGGGAAGAAACTAGGATAGTTTTTCAGCGTGTGGAAGGGAGAGGAGCCTACAGATCAGGACAAAGATCTTTCCATCACATTTTTCTTTGATATCTGAAATCAGATTGGTAGTACTACTATTTTCTTTTTCATTTCAGAGCCTATAAAAAATTAATTTAAAAAAGCAGAAATGGGCAAGTGAGTTCGAGTGAGACTTGATATTTATACTCAAGATGGAGAGTCCAAAATGAAGAGCTGTGTAACAGAGTAAATGGCACCCGTGATACATTGCCCAAAATAGCGCCTGGCAAAAGAGATGAAGTTTGAGATCCTCATGAGATAAAAGGAAAATCTTCTGTGATATGATTGGCCTTTACCTCTAGAAAACAGTATGATTTATAAAGCATTTTGTATTAAGGCAAGTGATGGAAGAATCAGGTGAGACAGCGACGAGGTTTTATGATAGAAATCTATTTTCTATCTTGGCTTTTAAGATTAAGTCTCAAATTTTGGAACATTTGGTGTCACAGAACCACGTAACTACTTTCAGAGAACACTTAGTAGTTGGCGATGCATGAGGCAGACCGTATTCCCTTTTGAGAACGTGCAGCCCCGCAGAAGTCACTGGGGTGTCTGCAGGCTGATAGACACAGCGAGGCGAGTCTCTAGAATGAAGTATTAGTTTAAAACCTTACATTTGCTGCATCGTATACTATAAGATTCATGGATTTGTTCAGCATTTGGGGAAAAAATCACAAATGAGATAATTGTTCCGCAATTATTGATGGAATGGAATACTCAGCAGTAGAAAAACCAATCTAAAATTCAAGTCAGGATAAGGGAAAGTCATTAGCTATGCTGTGTAAAGCAGACATATACAATCAATGTGTGAATGTCACGTTTGTCAGGCCAAAGTGATGGGAAAAGACTTCTACTAACAGAGAGAAAATTGAACACATCTATAACGGTGGAGGATAGTTCATATCCTGTTGTAATTGCAGTGCACTCGAAGCAGAATGAGAATAGCAAAGGGGGAAAAAACCCTCTCCGGAGCTTTACAGCAGCCTTGCCTGGAACGTGTGACACAGGTAAAGGCTTGAAAGGTGATGTTGTGAAGCAACCTGAAGCCAAGCGAAGAAGCTCAGGGAGATGCTGTGAAAAAAAAAAAAAAAAAAAAAAAAAGCTTTAGGCAGCTAGGAAGAAAGTAACTGTAAAAGAACCCCAGATGGTGTCAGGGAGAACTGATAGGTTTGTTCCTTCTGTCTATTAAAATGTGTCAAGCGTGCAGGGTCAGAGTGCACGTGATGGGTTGATGGCAAACAGAGACATGGTAAAACATAAAAAGGCTTTGGAAGTTTGGATATGCATTATTGATAGGTATGTATTGGATAAGGTATTTACGTACCACTGCTCGCTCTTGTGCTATGAGGTGCCACCAAGAACAATCCTTTATGGAGAAAAAAACCTGCAAAAGAAAAGAGAAAATGGACATAGTATTACCTCATCAGAAAAACATGAAAACCAGATTTATTTCAGCCCATATCAGTTAAAAAGTCCAAAAGCTTCTGAGTGTGCACCGAAGAAAAGTCTGAAGGCATGAGATGGTTCTTGAGATACTGTGGTATACCACTAGATGCTGTAGTCACGGACAAGGATCTTGTTATGGGATGGTAATAATAATAACAAGAAACCCCACACACAATTAAAACTCTAAATTAAACCCACACCACTATAGATAAAGCAAGAGAAATAACAGGTACACAACTGAGAGCTGAGTCTAAAAAAAAAAACAATAATAAAATCAGACAATATTGCTCAGCGAGACAATCAGGTAGTAGTCCAGTAGTCCAGTTCCATCAGAGTGAACCAACTTACTTTGTGGTTTGGTTTTTGGCTTGCTTAGTAGTTGGTGAGGGTATAGAGCTGGGGACAATTTAGTTCAGTGCCACCTTTGGCTGTGCCACTCTCCGAAACAGCCTGGTGCTGGTGTGGGTTAATCTAACGCCGAAGGAGCGAGACAGGAGGGCGAGATGCCTGCATTTCTGTGCATGCATTTCCGCAGTTAGCTTGGAAAAAAAACTCACTTGCCTGAAAATAGTCTTTCTTTTCACAGCTGACTTCATAGTCCAGAAACACAAGCAGCAGCTTCTGCACATTAAGGGACTGAAACAGTAAATTTTACAGCACAATTCATCAATGGCGTCAGTCAGATTTAAGAGAGAGGGAGCATGTTTTTGCAAAGCTGCAGAGATTGCTGTAACTGAGGTCAACGGCAAGCTCCTAGTGCTTTTAAAAATTGATTTTACTGAAATCTTACTCTATTTTCCTAGTAATAAGGGCCTCCAAGGATTTAAAGTGCTGTAACTGAGAGCTGTGTTTGGCCCTGCTCCCTAAGTAGGTGTGGTACAGTTCCATTACAACTCCAGTGCAAAGAATATCCTTCAGAAATGGAGCACCCTTCCTAATATTTTAGTAAGCATCCTTTTGTTTTCTCCTGCAAAAGCTTAGGGGTCACAGGCTTAAACTTCTAATGCCTCCAAGAAACCTATTCATGGCCTTTGCAAAAGGTCTAAAATGAAATAAGAAAACATATGTGACAGGAGTATAAATATATTTGCTTACCTGACAAATCCAGTGCAGATTGCTTTATCAAAAATCTTGGCAAAATCAGCGTGGCTTGGTTATTTAATTCTAGACAGAATATTTGATACTGTATAAAATAATAGAAGATGTTGCCTTGATTATTCCAGACCTCACGAGAATCTTCCACTGTTTTCCTATGGAAATCTAAAGGGCCGGTGCCCCAGCATATATTGATCTGAAATTTATAGAACAGCAAATTCTTTAGAAATGGGTAAGGTTGTAACTTGCAATTTTAATTAAAAAAAAAAAAAAAGACAAAAAACCAAACCAACAACAAGCACACACACACACAACCCCCAAAAAGCCAAGCAAAAAGCCCCCAAGCCACCCAACAACCAGGACCTGTGCTATAAACGATCTGACCTGATCTGCTGCCGTCGAGTGAGTGTTGTCACCTCCGGGTCACAGATCTCAGGCTTCTGCAGTTCTCCGAAGGCGTGTGCACGGTTCTCTCTCCTTAAGCAGTGAGGGAGGTCACGGTCCTCTTTCCACTTTCTGTGATTTATCTGAGCAGCTCTTACTTCTGGGTATGCTGCAGTTCTTTTCTCTTCTGGGGACCGGTAATAAGTCACCCAAGTGCCACCTTAAAGCAAAGTATTATTTAAAACAAAGTCACACCAGACGAAGAATATCCATAAAGCCACCAGAGTACTGTTTGCATATATTGTGTTTCAATAAAACTTTCCCCTCTGCAGGTCTGGCAAGTCCCTTGATTTTTTTTATTTTTTTTTTCACAGCCCCTCTGCACAGCATCTCCTTCTTTAATTTCATGTAAGGTTCTCATTTTATGTCATTTTTGATGAGCGTCCTCTTTTCTCAAGAAATGCTCTTTGATTCTAGTGGGTTTGGATTTTTACTTTTGCAGCTTGGCGTGATGTTGGTGTCAGTTCAGCTTAGAAACTGAATGTGGACAATTTCCTACTAATTGCCCTCAGCTTTTCCAAGATTTTTTTTTTTTTTTTTTTACTTCTGGTCCCTTTTCTGTATATGTTTTCTACAGCTGCCTTTTGAGTTAGAACATTGCATTCATTTGGGAAGATCCTGCAACTCAATTCATTTGTAATGAATTTCCCCCACCATATTGTGCAAATTATTTAACTGTCACATCTTTCTATTCATCCTACTGTCACTTCCCGGTTCCAAAGCTGATGCAGTGGGCATCTGAGTGAAACGAGTGGATACGGGGTAGTTTATTTCTCTCATTAAAGCCTCCAGAGAGAAGAGAAGTTTCAATGTTCGTATACCTTTTGTTAGCAACTTTTTTAGTTTGGAAATACAAATGACTAGGAAGTAAACTGGTGGGGTTTTTTTCCATTTCTGGTGCCATAAAAGTAACATACACGTTCTTCCATGGCTGGTGACAGTTCAAAAAAATGAGAGGAGCTATCCATGCAAATGCTTTAGCTAACAGACCCGTTAAGTCTTGGACTATCTGTATCATGAAAAATAACAAATGAACAAAGGTATTTTAAAGATTGAAAACTTAGTATAGATAAACTGAATCTGATGTCACAGTGGGAAACCCCCAGTTTTTTCACGTTCAAGAAAACAGGAAATCTTTGTGATACATTTTCCTGACATAGATAGCACAGCTCCAGCACAGGGTATGTAATGTTTGCATTTGCAGTCCTGCTTGGTGGCCCTTCCAAGTTAGAAAGGTTGAGGAGCTCCATCCTTCGCTGCAGGGCTGGGGAGGAAAGCGTATCAGCAAAATAACCTGTTTAATGGATAAGAACTGCTTGGCTCAAGGTTAACAGACCATCTTTCTGCAGGGCATTTATTTCCTTTTGGGCTGGGAGAATACTAATGATGTATAATTATTTATTGCACGTGTTGTATAGTAATTATAACAACAATATTGTAAAGAATAATATTTAGATAATATTAGCTTGATCTTCGGCAGAAACTGCAATTCATCATTGCCCAAGCGGCCAGGGAGGATTATTAAAAGGTACCTCATGTGTTCTGGCAAAGTGATTAACCCGATTATAATCAAGAAGAGAATACTGGAAGTAATTCAGAGCTTCCTAGCATGTCCAGGGGCAGCTGGGATGCAGGGTCAGGCGGATGGGGACGTTTCACACCCTGTGGCATTCAGGCTGAAGGCATTCAGCAGTACGGGTGAGACCGCGGGCAATGCTCTGCACCCAAACGCTGCTGACTGTAACTGAGTCAAGCCTGGTTCGGGGTCCCGGGATTTAGGGGTTGCCTCAACTTGTATGGTCTTGCTCTTGCTGTATTTTGATCAGGGGCTCAGAAATCTGGGTAAAAGCCAGGTGTGCACATTTGATTCCATGAAGGAGCTTCTGAAAGACCTGGGTACCCTGACAGGGATTTGTTCGGAACTTGCGTAGCTCTTAATTGTCATATATGATGTTGTTCTCCGATTCCAGATTTGTTAATCTCTCCCCAAAGACCTGAGATGAGCATTTTTTGAAGTAAATAGGAACTTTTTGTCTACACGCTGTCATTAGAGTTGGGATCAGGTCTTTTGAAAACGTTTGCCGCCTTTTGAGTTCTGATTTTCTCCTGGAGGGGGGAGGCGTTTAGTTGGGAAATGCTGATTATAAGTACATCATGCAATCAAATACATATCTTGCCATTCTGAGCAAAGATGTGAAATGATTTTGTACCTTTGTGCTAGATGTGTAGTTGAGGCTTCTAAGGTAATGCTACTTTATGGCCCTTTACCAATCTTATTCCAGATGCTTCCTTGGACCATGGATAAAACTCATAGTGCCGGGTCCAAGAGGGTAAAGAGGAGAAAAGCCCATCTTTGAGTACGAGGGGGAAAGTGAGAGGACTGAGGAAAACCAGCAGATGCACACAAAATATGAAAAGACCAAATTTATATATGAGATCTCAGGTATTCTTTACTATAACTAAAAAGTATGCTGTAAGATACCCGATCAGTTGTCAAATGCAAAAGTTCACTGTGGAAATGAAACTAAGTTAAGGAGCTCTGCGCATTCAGACTCTTCAAATTATTTGCATTAACACTGGCTCTTCAAATTATTTGCATTATGCTATTCAAACTTGCAGTTTACAATAACTCTTTCTGCAGTTTTTTAGATAGCAAAAATAGACGACCTATTTTGCTGTCAATGTGCAAGCTTGGCTCTGCAAAGACAAGGGAATACTTCCAATCCGGCTCAGCCAGATCACAGAAATATGTCTGTGCACTCTCCAAGTGCATTCCCTAAATTGGATCCTGATCCCTACTATTAGAAGTACTGTGGCATTTATTTTAAAATGTGTCTGTCTATTTATTGTCCAATACTGCCTGACAGCATTTTCTGAAATGCAAAAAAAAAAAAAAAGGAAAAAAGAAAAAAAAATCAGTTATTTGAAATACATTAGAATAAATAATTTAATTTCTTGGGGTGTGTATATATATATATTATTTTTAACAACAGAATTGTTTTTGAACATTCGTTGTGATCTGCAAGAAAAAAATAAACTAATCAAGCTTGCCATTATGCACCTCACTGGAGGTCTGCCAGCATCTCCATCATACAGTCTGGTTTTATAGGATTCATAGATTTCTACTGTAAATGCTGCGTCCAAGCAGAGATTTGGCAAGCTTTTTCATGATATAGTAATACTCTCTGCTGGATGTAATTGTTGCTTTTCCCTGAAAACGGACGGTAATGCTAGTGAAGCTTTTCTTTTATGTCTTCTATAGATTTTTGTTTACAGATAGGTAAATTCAGTCTAAGTGCTTGGAGTGTCACCTTTTTATTGCGTATTTAACAAATGATTCAGCCTTTATCGGGAAAATTTGCAGCTACGCTGCATTTGCATTTTGCATGCTTTCCTACTGTATTCCATCTCCATAATAAGTCATGCTTTTTTTTCATTACGGAATTGGTGTGCAGTCGCTTCATAATTACAATTGCAGCTATGTTGCTGCTCAAAGCTGAATTTCTTATGCTGCCTAGTTAATCCATTTTTCTGGATTTTCACGTAATTGTTGTGGAAGTATTGATTAGAAAGAGCTAGAGCTTAGCTTTAAATAACTGACTTATTTCAAGTAACTTTTCACACTTCATTTATCATGTGTCTTTATTGCATCCTGTCTTTTATTCCTCCGCATCCTGCATTTTCTTCTCCACCTGCACTTTCACTGCAACTTTCTACGTTAGGAGACCTTTCGGTTGTGCTTTAAAATCTCTCCTAAAGAATATTTAAAACATTTAAGTCTACTTACTCGGTGGCTGGTAGGAGGGTTCTTCCTCCGTGGTCCCCATTTCCAAGGCTGGCCCACGGCAGACTGCTGCCTTCTGGTGAATTCCAGCAGCAACGCTGCTGCTTAAAATTTATTTATTGATGCATAAAATTTATGACATTTTAACACTTCGAGAGTTAATCTGAAAAGATACGCTGATCTATAAACAGGCGCGTTTTTATAAGGAGGCCTAAATGATCGCTGAACAGCTTGGAAAAGCTGCCCCTGGTGTGATTTGTGTGGAGATTGTGTCAGTCCAGGTCTCCGTGAAGGTGAGCGGGTGTGCGTGGGCAGGTATCAACAGCACAAACCAGAACCTTCACAAATAAGTACCAGAAATGGAGGGAGAAAATGTTCTTACGCCTCCCAAGAATCCCCTGGCACCGGAGGTGAGGTACGTACCGCTGGGGAGCATCGCTCCGCCGCGCACCTTGCCTCCTCCCCCCGTCACCCTTCTTTGTGAGTGGGGAACCTCTCATTAATTAATTAATTGGATTTGTTTGTTTTTAAGGAAAATACTTTTAAACTTCTAAGATTAGAAGCTTCATGTTGTTCAATTAATTAAACAATGCAACTCAAGAGCCATAAACATTAAAAAGCCTTCTTGGAAGCAGACTGTGGCCCAGTCCATTGGATAAATTGATTGATTACTTCTGTGGCTGTTCCTAATAATCTGTAACATTTTTTCATTAGGCAGAAAGTTGTTTTCCTATTTAGTATGCAAACATGAGATCTGGAGCATTCTGCCCATGTGTTATGATTTCTTTTTTCCATTATGCAATCACAGAATGTGTCACTCCCCTGTTTACAAAAGAAAAATGTAAGAGATAAAATTTGTGTTTAGTAAGGATTTTGATCTCCAATATATTAAAGAAATTAAAGTCCAGGGTTGGCAGAAAATCATAAATCATGGTTATGTGTTTCTCTAGAATGATTTTATGGATGCTAGGGCAAAGATATTACCATGTGCTCCCTGGTTATGTAGAAATGCCACTAGAGGCTATTTTCTTTCTTCAAAGGTGCCCTTTAAGCTCACACAAAATTACTCTTAATAGAGTAAACATGCAACTTGCACAAAACTAACACAATGCGTTCCAGGTTACGTGTCACAGAGAAAAAAGCATAGTGAAAAATTTGCAATGTGTTTTGTCTGTCTTTCCCGATGAGAATTTTTCCCAGAACCTGCAGTTTCCTAAGACACGTTCTTAATTTCAAATTTTTCCAAATATTTCTGCTATTCACTTCTAGCTGGTGAGGTGCCCTTTGTACAGGTTTGATACTGAAGATTTGCGTTACAGGGACTGCATGGTTTAATACTTTTTTCTTGAGTGAGATGAGTTCTCTGGTGTCAAGATATTTACGAGTTCAGAATGTGTTTGCTATGACTAACCTCAAAATATTTGTTTAATGTTTCTCTAATCCAGACGGAAAATTCTTCAGGATTGAGCTTTAGTGTTCGGCTGTGTTATCCGTGTTGCCCATTGTTAGGAAACTCTCTAAATGTCCACAATATGACATGAAAATGTGATCTTTCTTTTGTTTCTGGGAGGTGCATTTCTAACCCTCACAAGGAGAAAAGGCTGAGAAATACACCTTGAGGCACAGACGGGGAAACTAACCCAAAATACGTGTGTGTACGCGCACTGGCATGAGGCAGACTTGGGAATTCACAATCTGTTGTTTACTGTATAGACCTTAACTTGTTCCTCCCCTTCCTTCTTCTACCTCCTTTATGGTTTTTTTTAAATTATTTATTTATTTATTAGTTTTTTTTTTTTTAAAAAAAAACAAAATCTTTACCTGGTAACCACATTGTTACATTAGAAAAAGTTGCATAGATATTTTAACATCCACCCTTTGGTTTCTTATAGCAAACCAGTGAAGGAGTTAACGGTGACCTTAATACTTGGAGTAATAATACACTTTGTAGAGTGTATTATCTTTTTTGTGATGTTTTCTTACCAGCTTTTTTCTGTCAATCTCACCTACCACGTTTTCCTTTCTTTTTTTCTTTTTTTTTTTTTTAGCTTGGTCTTGTAGAAAAGGACACCACGACAGAAGATCGAAGCGGTTTCTCTGGTTTTGGGGGTGAGCTGTGCGAACATTCCCAGCCCTATGGGTGCAGGCTTGGGACCTGCTCAAAAGCAGGTGGGGTGCTGGGGTGGGACCGTGCCAAGTCCGGAGGGATGCTGCTCAATCCAGCTTCGGAGCGTGACACAGGGCAGGACAAAGCGAGGGGATGCTGGGGCTGGGCTCAGCCACTGGCTGCCACCCCCAGCCCCTTGGAGGAGCTCTGTTCCTCCCGGGCAGGAGGACATGCGCTTTATGTGACCAGCAGCCATATGTATGATGGTGTGGATATGTGGCTCCAAGGGTCAGGAGCATCTGCGTGCCGGTGGAGGGAGAGTTTGGCCTTTGGCAAAGCGCTGCACCCTGTGTGTTGGCAGGAACCGCCTGAGAATATTCGCATCTCACGGGCTCGAAGGAGTTGCCTCTCCCGCTTCCACTGTTCATGTGTCGGAATAATTTCTCCGTCGCAAAGGGAGGATTGCCCTCCATGGGAAGGGAAATGCTGAACGCTGCAGCTCTTCCCAGAGGAGAAAAACAAGGTTTGGCAGTTGAATGTGGTTGAGTCTCCTTTTTCTCTTTTCCTTTTTCAGCAAATCGTTGTGTGGTAGAACCAGGATGGGTGCTCAGCCTCCCGCTCCCAGAGGGGAGCAAGAGCAGAATCAGGTGCTGCAGCTGGATGGTGCAGATGTTTTATACACACACAGCTTGAAGACTGGAAAACAAAAATTTTCTCCTTTGCTCCTTTGGAAGTATTTTTTCCCACTAACTGGAAACAGAAGGTTTTAGATTTTTTTTTTTTTTTTTGTGGTGGTCCGTCCGTCCGTCCGTCCCCCCCACCTCCCAAGGGATTTTCTCCTACCTTTTTCTTTCACCTTAAAGAAATATTTACCTGAAATCATGAAAGAAAATCAACAGAGGCTCCACAGAGACCCAAACTAGTAGTTCTGATATTTCTGTGGTGTTTTAAATAACAGACTTAGATCTGCTGCACGGAAGAACTCAAGGAACAGCGTTGTGTATTCTAGAAAAGACTGGGAAAAGGTCTGCAAAAAAACCCCAAACTAAACCAGTTTTTATTACTAGGGACAGTAATATTTTGAGGAAATTAGGTCTATTTGTGGATTTTTTGCTGTGGAAAAGCATCTTTGTCATATAAATGACAAGTTGTAATGAAAAGAGCCTTGAGAAAGACAGAGGAGGACAGGAGATGCCCTTGTCTGGGCCATACAGCGTTAGGCATACAGTCGGACCCCCCTGCCCTCTTCTCTCGCCCCTGAAGGTGGCTGCTCCAGACGGACCTCTCTACCCTCCTTCTCTCACCCCTGGAGGTGGCTGCTCCAGACGGACCCCCCTACCCTCTTCTCTCGCCCCTGAAGGTGGCTGCTCCAGACGGACCCCCCTGCCCTCTTCTCTCGCCCGTGAAGGTGGCTGCTCCAGTCGGACCCCCCTGCCCTCTTCTCTCGCCCCTGAAGGTGGCTGCTCCAGAGCCCTGGGCAGCTCGCTTGCGCTTTTTGGAAGTTCGACCAGAGAAGTAAGTAGGGTAGATGGTAAATACAGGTATAAGCGAAAGGAAGGGTTGGAGGCATGAAGGAAGCACTATTGTTCATTTGGTGATTCCTTAATCCGGTTGATTGAAGAATCAAACCTAGACACAGGAAAGGAGGAGGAAAGTGCTGCTGGTGTCCTCAACCCCTGAAACAAATGCCCGGCCGAGTGCCTTCGACAGCCTTACGCCCGCTTTGGTTGGCCTGCCGGGCACTTCCGACCCCTTTTGTGCAGCGCAAACCTGGCCGAGTTGGGTGGCTCGGGGTATGGCCGTGTCACCCAGGAGGGGCGCGGGCCCGGGCCCTGGCTTGGCACCAGCCCAGCACCTCCTCGGCCGCTGCTGGGGGCCGCAGTGCTGGGGGGTGGGGGGGGAGGCTGGAGCTGGGATGCTGCCGGTGGCCCTGAGGAGACA
>JAVJGJ010000014.1:116324097-116338678 GCA_035590215.1 Microhierax caerulescens | reverse complement strand
GGGGCGATGCGCGGAGAGCCGCGGTGGACCGGGGGCGAGGTCGGGAGCACAGGGGATTTGCGGAGCCGGGGGGGGGGTGTCTCTGCGGGGCCGGGGGGGGTTGCCTAGCCCCCGGCAGGTGCCCAGCCGCCCCGGGCAGGGCAGGGCGGGCCGCCGCCGCCCGCAGGCTGGGATGGCGGGTGCTGGCTGGCAGCCGCAGGCGATCGGCTTCCCTCGTTAAGTAATAAAAATCCGCGGTAGAGGCTAACGGTAGCCCCCGTCTCCCTCGCCCCGGTGCTGACCGGGCTGTGAGCCCTTTCGGATGTGCAAGGGGAGGGTGATGGGGTGGTTCAACAGCCGTCCTGCGCTTCAAAACTTTTTAATTAACACCAAAAAGAAGCTTGCTCCCCTTTAAAACCTCTTTTTGCGGTTTTTGCAATGTGTTGAAATGCCGTGTGTGGATGTGAACGTGTGTAAATTCCCAGTAACAAAGCCCGAGTGGTTTGTTCTCCTTTGCTGTGGTAATTTTTATGATGACATTTGATGATAACGCGTGTTAGATTTCAGCGAAAAATAATGACCACTAGATGCTGTTTAAAAAATAAGTAAAATACTTTTTTTTTTTTTTTTTAAAAAAAAAAAAAAAGATAAAATCGCCCTTTCCCTATGAAAAAAAAAAAATATTATGCAGCTTTCACTCGGTTGCCCAGTGGAGGCAGCCGGCACGGCTGGGATGTCCAGTTCAATTGTCTTTAGGGATAGAATCCAGAGGCCAAAGGGTGGGAAGAACTTCCAGCATCAACCACCCATGTAAAACTTGCACCTGCTTGAGCTGTGGTGCTTGTGCAGAGGAGCAGGTATCAAAGCTGTTGGAGCAATCATTTATCCTGCACGGATAACGCTGATGTACTTCCTGATATTCCGGGTGCTTGCGGGATAAGGCAGCGAGGTAATGACTTTCAATGACTTGGGGAAGGATAAAGAAATAGGATTTGAACCAACTAAGGAAAGAGTCAAACTTTGCACATCCCGGATAACCTCACATCAGTTTGGTTTATTGCTAGGAAGGAAGCTATGGTACCATCACACCAGAAGTGCAATATATCATCTGTTTGTATGTTTTATGTAAATTTGTTTTGCATGCATGGCCCTTTATAGGTTGCTTAAAAGAATGTGGTTTTAATAGTCGGTCACTTTTAAGCCTCCGTATACGTGCTGTTTTGTAAGTATTGTCATCTTTCACAAATTATTTTTGGAAATGAAAACAGGAGCGTTAGTAGGGGTTACTCTTGTCTTATTCTTAAAAGCTTTTTGGGAACGTATGTAGTTCTGTCAGTCAGCGGAGCAGCTCTGCCTCCACGGCAGTGATAGACAGACACAGCCTGTAAACTGAGGCTAATTATGCAAAAAAGATATTAGAATGTTCCAGTTTACAAAAAAAACCCCAAAAACCAAAATACCAACCCCAAACCAACAACCCACCCACTTTTTGTTTCTTTGTTTAAAATCACTGGCACTGAGAATTGAGAAAGGAAGAAAAAAATTGGTATCATGCAGAACGTGCATTAAGCATCCTCGCCCGAGTCAGCTTTCAGCAGTCTCTGCTTCCAGTCTCTCCCTTCAGCTTCAAGCACTCGTACGATATGGGCAATATTCTCAAAACAGCTAGCGAAAACAACTGCATCAATGCAGTTACCGGACAGGCACTCACTTTTGCATGCTTCCTTTTTTTTCCAGTATGTATTTTGCAATTCCTTTCAGAAACAGGAACACTGACAGTTTCTTTTAAAAATGAGATCAACTTTGAAGCACTTACACACCCAGAGCCCCTTCCTTAGGAAAGCTCAGCAATTCTTTTATTTATTTACAGCATGTTTAGGCTAATCATGTGAGTTTAGAAATCTGAGTTATTACAATTTGCGGACACGCTGATTTGTTTGACCATCAAGGGTTAGCGTGCAGCTTTAGACCATGTCAGAAGATTGTTTTCCTCTTTTTAAATAATCTTTTTCTCACCACTTCACTTACTTCCCTACTGTTGTTACCATACATTTCCTCTTGAAACTAGATGTGTCTGCGTTTCTGTGGGGTATTTAGAAAAGTTTTCTTTTTCCACCACCAAGAATGAAAAACAATTTGGACAGAGGTTGTTAATATGGGCTCATAGATAAAAATGTATACACTTTTCCCCTACACTTTATATAAAGTTTCTGTTTAAATTCTCGTTGTGGATTGTTTTAATAAAGGATGGAACTGATTTTTGGTGTGTTTATATAGCTTTGCCTAACTTTTAGGGGATGCGAATGTTGCAGTGGGCACGCTACAAGGGTATGTTCAGTAACATTTCTTAAATTTATTTGACTTGAATTATATCTCATTTTTCAATACAACTTCAGTTAACGTTTAAAGTTAATATTAAAACTGATGACTGTCTGAATGAGTGCTAATACTGCAGTGGCAATGGATGGGACGAAGGGAGGGAAGGATGAAAGGGGCTGAAGGCAAGTTGATGGCTTTATGGTGTCAAACGCAGTTGTTTTTTTTTCTTTGGCTTTTTTTTTTTTTTTCTTGAAGTGCTGGAGTTTTTGTTTACTTGTTTCACCCCTAGAAGTGTTAGAGTTTTTTTCTTGACAAAATGTAAATTTTTCCACTGCGTTTATTTTTAAACTCTCAGCTGTGCTCATTGCAAGGCTGCGTGCATTTTACCTACGTAATCACTGGAGCTCGGGAGGGTTCTCTTAAGTTCAGATTTATCTGTGTGCGGTGGTAAGGTGTGTGCCGTTTTCTGCGAGGCAGGAAAATGTCAGGAAGATTTAACATCTGACTTTTCCAGTTTGAAGCCACAAGCCGAACCCCATAGGTGCACAGAAACCACATGTTCTGCTCTTCCATTCCGTTTGATATTTTCCACCTAGGGAGGACCGTGGGTTTTTTCTTAAAGGATGCGATTTCTTTCTGAGTAATTCCTATGGTATCAAGAAATCGAATGAGCTATATCAATCTGTAATTTAATAATTTTTCCTCAATCTCTTCTGTAACTATATTGCCTGCCTGAGGGTACCAGCAACCTTAATTTCTCTGTTTTATAACCCACAACAGTTAACACTTGACCTAGGTCATTAACAGGATTATCAGCAAATTTGTTTAAGCTTTTACTGACAACCTGAATTGCTTCAATAATATTTTGACTGTGCAGACAGGAAACTTCTTGTAACCTCTCAATCTAGCATAAAATTAATTTCTTGCAAACACAGCTACCAAAAGATCAATAAGGTAAATCTGCTTACAGGACTTGGTTTCAAATGGTGCCTGTTCTGCTTTACAGCAAGAAGGTTGCAGTCAGCCTCTCTTTTTCAGTCTGTGTTGGATTTGGAGATGTGGTTTCATCTTTTATTCATCGATTACCATCTCGGAACTTGGTGTAACTGTGCAATTAAACACTCCATTTTATCTGGGCTGGTCTCTGTTGACACTTAAAGTCGCAGAAGATGACTTAGTGTGCCTCGGTGGGCAGGACAGCTCTTGGCACAGCTCTGAGAAACACGGTGCTTGCATGTGGGGCAAAACGCCTGCCCTGCTCTCGTGTGTAATTTTGGGAAAGGCTGGCAATACCGGGAACTCTTCTGTAGAACCAAAACGGATTGCACAGGCAAATGCTTTTTACAAATCTCGCCTCACTGTGTGTCAGGTGTCATTAGGTCAGAGCAAGCCTTCATTTGCTGTGACACAATTCCTGCTGGTGCCTCTAGCTTGCTCTGGAGTGTTTATCTGCAAAAGAAGTTAAAAGTAGCTTTAGAAATCTTAATGGGATGCCTTTTAAAATTTAATTTCAGAAAGCTCAAAGTCATGGGGGTCTGGAGGGCTGTTTTTCATACAGCTGTATCTTATTCAAAGCTTCTGTGCTTAATCCTAAGCTGTACGATTAGACAAATAATGAGTGTGCTTTAAAATTCACACCATGGTGTTTTTAAAATCCTGTGCAACAGGAGAAGTCAGTCGGGTAAATTCCTCATTTTCTGTCAACATTTTTGATAGCAGGCTGCAAGACATGGAATAATTATTTTTTTTTGTTTGTTTGTCCCTGAACTTTGTCTTGATTACTGCTGATTTCAGTGTGGTGTATTAAAGAGAAAACCCCTGCATTGTCTATAGCAAACTTGAAGCAGATGTTTGAAATACAAAGATGTCCAAATTGGACACAGCAATTAATTCTTATTGGAGTTAATTTGGATACAACGTATTTGCTGCCCAAGGAATCAGTCAGGGCATAGACAGGGGTTAGAACTCTTCTTGTACTTGCAGCCTCAGGAAATAAGGCTTCAGAGGCACTTCCAGAAGGGAAAGCCTTAAACAGATAATAGGCACGCTAAGTTTGACAGTTGTTTACATGAAATCTTTGCAAATCAGAGTGTATTCAGATTGAACATTAAATATTTTTTCATTCCCATCTGGGAAGATATAGATGTTAGTTGGGGAACTGGTGGTGGTTTGTGTCTTTTTTTTTTGTCTTTTTTTTTTTTCTTAATTATCACTTATCTGCTGGAGTTAGGTAAGTTGCTGTGAGTATACTTACTTTTGATTCTGTTTGAGAACCTGGAAGTTTTCCTCTAGGAACGTATGTAATGGCTCTTGTTCTTGTAATCCCCACTTGATGAAAGTTTAGAAATACGGATGCAGGTGTTCATTTTCTTGTTTTCAGAGCTCTGGATTTTATCACCAGTGAGGGTCACTACAGAGCTGTTACCAAATCCAACAGCACTGTTTGTAGATTTTTGTACAGAGCCTGAGTTAGTTCTACAAGTTGCCTGTAATTCATGTAGGTACCGCTGCTTTGTAGCTGCTGTTTGATTTTTCTGCTAAAAATATGAAATAATAAAAAAATACAGATAACTGGAGATATAATCATGTCCTTACTTTTGTTAAGGTTCAGAGCTCTGCTCAGTGGGGCTGCTATTGAGACACAGAAAGTTCATTTTGATACCCTAAGGTGTAAAATTGGCTGGACTTGTCCATAGCCACTAGATAAAACTTCAGAGGTAGGGCAGAGGGCTCTCGCTGACCCATCGCAGCTCAAAAAGATAATTCCAGCATCCAAAGAGTTGTTTTTCCTGACGTGAGATGTAGGGATTTTAAAATTTATTTTCTAACTTTTCCTTTCTTATGAAAATGGATTGTTTCATTTGTTGAAGCGTTGTTGAAAATGTGTTTATGAGGAGGAAAAGACTTGCATTAAGGAATCATACAGTGAAATGGAAGAATTTTTGTTTACAAATGCATTACTAAAGCATTTAGTTTTGCTAAAAATTCACTGCAGTGAATTGTGAATACAGTGCACTGTAGCCCTTCTTATTTCCATAAACACTTCAGAGCAGTAGCTTTTACTTTTCTTATATTTAAACTGTTGTAAACAAGAACCACCACTTAAAGGAAAATAGTTTAATTCAGAAGATTAGATATGAACTCCCAGTGGTGTAATTTTGGAAACAGAATGTGGTAATAATTTGCTGGGTTAGGGTTGTGTTCCCTACCGGTAGTCTTGTGCTTCTTTGTTCCTTAGGTGCTTGATAAATCCTAGCACACATACTTCTTCTGCAGTGTAAGTACTCATTTTGCAGTGTGAAACGGCTGTAAGATTAAAATTCAGCCTCTTGGACTGAAGATTCCTTTTCAATTTCTGCAGTGAAGGGATGAAAGAAATAAAGATATAGAAATAAAGATAATCCTGCCTGAAAGAAATCTTGGGATGGTGACAAAAAAGTTCCAGTCTAGGAGGGTGGCGGGTAGCCTGAATGGAGCACCAGCATGTAGAGCCTTAAATTTGCAGAGACATTATTAAACCAGACACACTGTAAGCAGAATCGTTGCTGCCACGCTCCTGTTTTTTTTCATTAAACTACTGTGTCCTGCTGTTTCAGGCAAAATATGGAGGAAAATCCCATTAATCTGCTGGAAAAATATTGATGAAAGAAGAATAGCAGACCAAACGAACAGTGGTTGAAAGTTGCTTGCAATTAAGTGAACAATAGGATGAATGTTAAGGTTCAGTCAGGGCACTTTAGTGTAAAAAGGTTGGGAATTTTTCTTTCTTTTTTTTTTTTTTTTTTAATTTTTATTTCCAGATGGTTTTTCATACCATTTTTATATCTATATTTTAATTGAAAGGTTTGCATTGCATTGGTCTCTCTCTTCCTTTTTTTTCTTTTTCCTTTTTCTTTAAATAATTAAAAAAACTTGCCAAAGCATAGCAGCCTCATGTAAGAGGAGATTACTGAAAAACGCAAACTTTTAAATTGGTGCCTAAGAAATGAGGGGTTTGTTGAAAATCTAGAGCGGCTAGTTAACATTTAAATAAGTACTAATTAAAGCATCAAAATATGTTTTGGTCCGTGGTAGGCTTCCCACAAACTTTGTGCCGTAACAAATCGCAACGAGTGATGGTGGGTTTCTGGATTTAGGTGCGGAGAAGCTAGAAGGCAGCAAGAGAGGTTTTGCTCTGGTTGTTTTTTGGAGGGGGAAGGCTTTTTGAGAGATCTCTTGGAGCAGGAGAGAAGCATTAAAGGAAGAGGATAGGTAGGCAGAGGTGAAGTTAAAGTTGGACTGGAATCTTAGAAAAATCAGACCAAAATCCAAATTTTCTGTGGTTAATGACAGTGTTAGGAACCCAGAATTCAGTGCTGACAATGAACTGAACACTCAGCAAACCACAAATTAAGAAATTCCTTGCCTCCCTGAAAGTCTAAGCTTTGTTTACATTAGTAAGCTTCATGACTATGATTTACCAGTGGTGAATTTCAACAGAGGCTGCAGTTGAGACAGGGTGGAGGCTATTTTTTTTCTTTTTTACTATTCTATTTAATCTTTCTTTAATGGTGCTTTCTTTTTTTAAAAAAATAATATAAAGAAAGAAAAGGAAGTTATGTCTAACCAGCCTTAACGTTCATGACCAGCCACGGAGAACACCCGCTTAAGGCATTTATTTCAGAACAGGTTCTGAGATGCTGAGGGTCTTATCCAGCGCAAATGTTTCTCCCACATCTGATTTACTCCGGAGAGCAAATGTCCTACAGCAATGGTTGAGAGTTCAGTTTTCCTAAGCGGTGTGGCTACAGCTATGGAAAATGTACTGTGCTCACCTAAACCGTCGAGAGAGAACCCAACCGTAGGGACAACTCATCGGTCGCTTTTGTTCCCAGCCCACCTACCCACGCTCTCTCGCAGCCTTTCTCTCATGCCTGGGCTTTTTATTCTGTCCCTTTCCCCCCAGAAAACAGTATTTGCCCATAAAGAGTAGAAGGCAGAGATTGTTTTCTTTTCCTGATTGGGACGGCTGCATGTCCGTTCCTTCTTACTACGTGCTGTTTGCCAGAAGGGGGATGCTTTCATGCTGTAGACACCCAGGAAAAAAAAAAAAAAAAAAGACACTGGAAAATAATTCTATGTTTAATGGTTTTGCTCTTTGTATAGTTAGTTGGCTGTGTTGGTCCTGAAAGTTGTGTTAAAGCTGGACAGAGAGTGTTGAAGGCATCAAAGCAGAAGTTGTCCATGCTATCCAAGAAAAAGCAGTTCTGGAGGTGTGAGGAGCACACTTAGTTTGTGGAACGTGATGGAAACCCAAGCTGTTTGCGGGAGGGTAATGGAAGCAGAGGAATAAGCAGAAGACGGGGTCTGAAAAACTGCCTTGTGGGTAGATGGGAATAGAACAGTCATTTAGGCATTTACCTTTGTTATAAATATTTGTATTTCTCACATATGGAAATAGTGAAAAAAGATGTTAGTGGGGTTTTGGTTGCAAAGGCAGTGAATGAAGTCAGGGGCAATTCCATTTTTCATATGGATAGCTCAGCACACATGTTTTGCATTAATTACCTCCATAAATTCTGTTAACCTGGCGAACAATGAAAATATCATGTTGGTGACATCACTGTATTGGAAAATAAAACTGGTTTTAGTATCTTGGTTTTCTCAACCTGACATTTGAGGAGATTTCTTATGCTATTGGCATTTTACTCCCCCAGTTTGCACCAAGATGTTTAGTCATTTGCTCTATGGGTTTATTTTGTCTGTGGAGTAGCTGCGTAAGGATCCAGGCGTTTCGTATCCCATGTGAGCTGGAGCCCTTGATTCATGGCATTAGAGAAGAAAAGCTTGACAAAAAAACCCTCTGTCAGGGCACACCTGAGTAGGTGGCTTTCCAAATGTAGTACTTCAGGATTCTCAGAATTTTTTTTACAAGTCTTAACATCTGTGTTTCAAACTAAAAAAAAAAACAACAACCCCAAAACAACACCCAAACAAACACCAAACCAACCCAGAAGTCAACCAAAGCCAATGCAACTATATTCACTTGTAAGGGTTTTTGTTTTTTCTGTGCCCCATGTTAATAATTTCTTAAAAAGCGATTTGTAGTGATTTTTTTAACTTTTTTGTTTTTATTCTGAGTTGTGGCATGTTGCCAGCTCATTGACTCAGGGGGTATCCCAGCCTTTTAACAAATGAATGGTCATTTGCTGGGCTTATGCTCTGATGCCTGCCTCAAAAAATTCTGTCCTCAGAGGAGTATTGATTACTTGCTGTGATTTTTTTTGAGATTTCAGGACTTTGAATATGTTTGAACTGCAGTATGGTTTGTGGGAACTTAGGAACTTTTAGTTATGGGTGCTGTGCGTGCCCAGGTGTCTTTTCTGGGACACTTTTTGGTGTCTAGAATTCTAGAAACGGTGTCGCACTGGGTTTCGAATTCTCAGTTTACCTTCAGTGAACTTGGATGCTATGGTGCAACGTGGTTTTGCCCGCATTAAGTCGCTAGAAGCCTTCCCGGAGGGGACCATTGTGATGCTGTGGTAGACCCCAAATCTATCAGATCTTCTTTAAAACTAGTGAATACCGAATGTTATTTTTTTCCCCAAGGAAGGAAGAATGCAGCAGTGAAAAGACTTACTACTGCAATGTGCTTAAGGCTTTTTGAAGAAGTGCTTTATTAAAATCGAGTCATGTTTGCTGTTGAGTTTTGGTTAGACATATGCATATGTTGACATGTCCTGTGGGAGACCCACTTCTATTCTGGGCTAGTGAGAGGCACGGAGTGGCTGGATTTAGGCTGGGTCTCATCCTCAATGTCTGCTTTATGTGTGGTGGGTTTTTTTTGTGGTTTGGTTTTTTTTTTGGTTTTTTTTTTTTTTTTTTTCCTGAGAAAGGTGAACTTGGGTTTTGCAATTTCAACTCCTTTTTAACACAGTGGCCCTCATTTTGCATTTATGTGTTTAGAGCTGCGCTTTACTGATGTCAGATTTAATGCTATAGCAGTAAAGCAGAATCAGATTTGGAGGATCTGGATCTGAATGTGAGTTCAGCTGAACAGTAATTCAGATATCCTGGGGTTTATGCCTATTGTCGGCGGCATTGGAAAAGGACCAATTGGAATGGGTTAAAAATAAAAAAAAAAGAATGCAAAGAAGTGAAAGTGACACAGTAATTTGGAACCCATTAGGTTAATCCATTTTTAATTTTTATATCCTCGTCTTAATGAAAAGAACTGGCACATATCAACTTACAGGAAATAGCCTAATAAAAGTGAAACCTTATTAGGCCCCTTTGATAAACATTGCATTCCAGCCCACCAGTCGTATGTTTTTGCATACTTGGAAATTGAGCTTTACGCCACTTTAACAATATCAAGAGAACTCTCGTGTTTCAAACTAATAAAAATAAAATAAAAAAAAAAAACCCAAATCTGTTTTGTCTGTGTCTGTCCATGAGAATGGATGGGCGGTTGTCAGTATTACTCAGACAGGTACTCCGAGAAGAAGCAGCGTAGAGATTTGTCACCTCGCTCCTACGAAAAGAGCTGCGAGTTCATATGTCATCGTCGGCGCGGGAACGGCTTGTCTTGGTTTTCTCTTCCCAGTAGCAAGAATAGTCTGCAAGGTGCCAGGGTCGGTGGGAGCGCGCCTGCACGCCCGTGTCGGCTCGATGGAGATTGATGAGGGGGGAAGGGGAAAGCGTCGCATGCGCCGCCTTGCCTTAGCTGTCACCTGGAGTCCCCCCGCAACAGGATGGGGGGGATCGGCTTTGGCGTTACGGGAGCGCTCCTAAGGTTTCTAGCAGCAAAATGTTTCCTCGCTTTCAGTGCCCCTTTGAAATCAGTTCCAGTTTTGCCTGCTAAGGAACAGTATCGTTCTGTGGGTTTGCTCTCGGGATCCTCTCATGAGCCTTTTATTTTTGGAACCGATTGCCCTGTCCGTCCAGGAGGCTTGGGATAGCGGCATCCCTCTTCCGTGTGCAGGCTCCGTACTGAGCGAAAGGAGGAAGGCTGCCAGAGAGCTGCAGCTTGGCGTCGAGCGCAGGTGATGGGCCGAGGCACGCAGGGCAGTGGCTGCAGGGGACACGGGAGCGCGGCCGATCCCTAGCAGTGTCACAATTCACGCTGCACGCAGGGAGAGGGCTGCTATGTGACCACAGAGCCTCCCTGACTGCCTCTGGTTTTGCAGTTTACAATCTCTGCTTATATCGATAGGCATTCCTGCGTTGCTTATCGCTGTCCTGTGTTCCCTTGTTCGTGGCAGCCTCTTGAGGGAAACGTGCCGTGAGGTTTCTGCTTTGGCTGCTTCAGTATCCAGCTGCAGAAAAACCAGAGGTGTCTAAATCTGGCTGCAGATGCTTTTGGGGAGTGTTTGATGAGGAGAATAAAATCAGGGAGGAAAACTAAATTCTTCCTCTTCAAAAGCTGGGGGCAACTACCATTAAAACAGAATTTGCCAAATAATCCAGACTGATGTAGGAACCTTCTGTGTTCTGTAGGAGCAACGATGTGTAGGGTAACTTGACACGTATTGCTAGTCTTTTGTCTTTTCATCTGAGATTTGTGACGCTGTCTCCTAATTTTGGAAACATTTATTTACTGCACATTTAAATGAAAATGATGGAGGCTTGGGCTATCCAGTCATCTTTTGTGAAGATTCCTGTGTTTAGTATCGGACAACTGGTTTTGAATTCATTGTTTTTTCCTTGTTTGCTCATCTCTTGCCCCCACCCTGGTGGAGCTCTTCAGTCAGCAATTTAACCACAGATTGAACATGACAGTTGCCAAATTTGGAACGTTCTGCACAAAATCACATTTGTATCGTACAGTACAAAGGCACAGGCAAGGAGGGTTGAAAGTGCAGACCTCACAGCGCTGTGCCTCTCGAAGGACTGTAGTCTGGCTTTGAGCTGTAGCAGAAATCTCACTGAGAAATCTCGCATTTGGCAAGGAGTTTGTGTAGTAAATGGGCCAAACTTTGTTGTAGCTTAATGTCACTTCGCTTCCTGGGGTGTCCCAGGCTGGAGGGAGACAAAGCCATAGAAGTGGAGTGGGTAGATGGGGACGCAGAAGATTTCTCTTACGCTAAGGTTGTTTTCTTGTGAGCAATAATAACTTCTTCACTACAACATTTGATGGGAAGTGCAGAACCATAAAAATCACAGGAAACTTGATTTTTGTTAATGGGCAAGCAGTAAATTAGGCCTCAGGTCTGCTGCTTAAACCCAGGCTTCACTGTGGGACACCCTGCTGTGAGGAGAGTATTGCATGTGTTAGCACCGCTTCATGGAGTGCTTTCTTACCTACCGACGTTACTGATTTGTTCTCCTTCCCGAATATTTTGTGGTCTACCTTAGCAACGTTCAGCACGATTCCAGCAACACCAGCATGATAGCTGACCCTAGTTGGTGTTGCACCTAGCCTTGGAATAAACCAAAGGCACAAAGGTGATCTGCTGCTGCTCTTATTTCACTTTTACCACTGCTGAGGGATCGGAGAGTTGAGAAAACTCAGATCTGTCCTTGTAGGTAGGTGAAAATCCAGGTGCAAGTCCCCTTTGCTGGGGAGAGGCCACCATTCTAAAATTGCATGCCGGGGTTTGCTCTGACTCCGCTCTGTCCCACCCCAAAACCAAGTTCTGGCTGTCTTCCTGCCGCAAAGGATTTTCTTTGCTGCTCAGGATTATATGACACATTTCAATTATGGGCACTCACCATTTATTTTTTTTTTATACAATTTTAATTTTTGATTGCATAGCAAACTTAATTTTCCCCATTTGTTGGCATTTTTTTAAAAACCAGCTGGTGTATTTCTAAACTGATGGTTTGATGCCAAAGAGGAAAAGACAAAACAGTGGTGGTTTCTTGTTCTTGGCTTTTTTTTTAAAAAAAAACCCTTTTAATTGGAAAATGTTAATTAGGTAAAGAAAAAATGTTGTATATGTCTTACCTCATTGGCTGTTGCTCTCTATTTTCTTTGTAAAAAATACGACTTGGAAATGCTTTCTAGGGGTGAAGTTATTTCTAAGTGGTTCTTTAGATATTGCAAGTTGCCTTCTAGCAGGTTTTCCTCACCGCTTCCTAGGCAGTGAGGGGGATCCTCGGGGTGGTTCTACCTGGCACAGCATTTACTTGTTTATTTTTATACTGGAGGGCAGAGGTATATTTATACTGCGTTCAGGCTGTGGTAGCAGTGGTTATTCAACGTGTGTCTGGAAATGCTGCTGCTTTCTAACTGTATTCAGGTATGGTGTTAGTTTTACAGTTCTCTTTCTGTCACTGGCGTGAGCCCTGATGAAACCGCTGCCGGTGAGCCTCGCAGCACGCCCTCCACCATCGCGCCCAAGCTGGAAGGGATTTCTGGTAGCGTGAGGGGCCTGTGCGTCAAATTCCACCCGAGCCATCGTTCACCTTCTGCCTGATGCCAGCAAAAGGAGAGCGAGCAAGCTTTGCATTTCGTGTCCGCATCCCTGCTCCGGTTGCTGGAAGGAGATTCATCTTTACCCCCCGGGCAGAGAGGCGTGCTGAGGGAAGGAACAAGGCTTTGCCTTGCAGTGGTGGGGAGGGAAGGCCGGAGGAGTTAGGCAGGAGAGACCTAAAAAGAGGATGTGTTCTTAATCGGCGTTTTGCTGGTCTGCTGCCACTTGGCAGAACTAGCTACGGCGTACAGCGCGGGGAGCGAGGCTGTTGTACGCAAGGGCCAAGCTGCTGACATTCAGAGCCAGAAGTGACGGTTGCTCCGTTTGTGCAGCACTGCAGTATTTTTAATAGCAGTAGCTTCTCCCTCACACTTACCACTAGTTTTAAAGCAAGTTAGTTATATGATGGGAACCAGTGCAGGACACTGAGGTTATTAGACAGCACTTTCTTTCTTTCTTTCTTTCAAGTTGTTTTATGAGAACTCCTCTGTGTCTCCTTAGCATAGCCACTGATCCTTTTCAAGGCATTGTGTAGGAAAGAATCATCAATAGCAACAAAACTGTTCAGCTAGTTTAAGAGTTACCCTTAGTAACCGGCTGGTCAACCTCAGAGATGTCTGTAAGCGCTAGCTGAATGATGCTCACACAGTTCTGCAGGAGGAGGAGATACAAGGAGAGCAAATGAGTTGTGTGAGAAACAGATAAGCTTCAGAAGGAGCCTGGAGATGCAGATTCTTTTTCATGTGGCTTGACTTGTAAAACTGCCTCCTCACTCTCTTCTGGAAAGTGGTAAATAGGGAGGAAGAGGAGTTACGAGGTTTATTTTTGGAATATAATATGCCAACCTTTCCACTTCTTGTGTTCCTCACCACCTCATTTAAGAAGGTGGGAGCTGTGGGTGCTCAGCCTCCCAAGTCAGGACCGTATCTGACCTGGGGTTATGATGCCTTGCACAACCAATGCTCTTCGCTGGGCCAGGTACTCTGGTACCTGCTTGTTATGCTTGCAATGAAAGAAAATATATTGCCGCACAAAGTAGCTTGACCTCTTTGTTTTTGTTTTTCTTAAGTTGTACAATTCCCTTCATGCTCATGCAGCTGGAGGCACGCACCTTGCACAGGACAGTGGCACGAGAGAGGTCAGAGCTCTCTTCTCTTCAGTTCCCTCTTTCATCTGGTAGATACGTGGTTATAGGTGTTTGTAGTACATTTAAATGTTGGCTTTCATCTCACTTTAATTGTATATGGAAAAACACGAGTGTCACATGCTGCTGATCTGACTGAATATGTCTTTGTGATACACTTCATGAATTGGTTGGGCCAGTTTTGTGAGCAAGCGTTGCCTTTTGCCATGCTAAAGGATGTATCAGGGTTAAAAGCAGTTGGAATGAGTCGCTGTATGAATCAAAGGCTTGTGTAAAGTTTTAGTTTATTGCTCTTTACTGCTGCAAATCCATGCAAAAAAATTCAGACAACAACTATCTAATCTGTTTTTTAGGTATTTCTTCAGTCTTTTCTGTAGGGAAATGCCATTTTCTCCTTCACTTCCAGATTAATGTGTAATATTAGGATGTACAATGACAAAAACGTAACCCCAGCCTTCCTTATCAGTTTTGTCTGGGACCATTATCATGGCAGCCTGTAAGTTCTGTATGAATTGTTTGTTCTCTGTTGAGGTGTGCAGCGCTCTGTGGAAGTCACAGGGAAAACTTTAGGTTTTGCTTTTTCTTAAGTCGTACAATTCCCTTCACGCTCGTGCAGCTGGATGCACGCACCTTGCACAGGACAGTGGCATGAGAGAGGTGTCTTAGAAACTTTTTTTTTAGGGAGAGGGAGGTGCTTTTTTTCAGGTGACTACCTGAAAGGAAACACACTTTGCATTTTAGA
>JAVJGJ010000014.1:116287493-116303495 GCA_035590215.1 Microhierax caerulescens | reverse complement strand
TTCTTTTTGTTTTAATTGTTTTTGTTTTTTTTTTTTGTTTTTTTTTTTTTTTTTTTTTTTTTTTTTTTTTTTGTCTGTCCATTTATCTTTCTACATTTCACTTCCCTTATTAAGGTTTCAGACTTCTATGGACGTGACATTTTTGAGTCAGCTTGCACTATTTTGTCATGCAAAGATTCCCAGCAGCAAATTTGGAGAAATATTCTTGTTCCATCAACGCGGCTTGTACTGCAGGTAGGAAAGGATGCTGGGAGCAGAGACAAAGGGCTCCGTGTTGATGTAGGGAGCGATCAGCAAGAGAGGGGGAGGGCGAGAACTGAGTATGTAGGGAAGGTGTGTGTGCAGTTGGATGGCATGGGGGCTGCCCCTTCCAGGGAGTTTACAAGCGGTGCTGATGTTTGGGTGCTGTGGGAGTTCCCACACATAGCACTCTGTGTGGTGCATAGAGAGATGTGCGTGAGCATGATGTACTCCTTTGGTAAAAGTATTACTCAGGATCATCGTGGAGGTCTATGTTCTCTCTTTTCTCCCCGTCTTTCTGCTTCTTGTACCTAGTCCCTGAGCACAGAAATGGAGGTGAAGTTTCTGCTCTTGACTTTCTGAAGTAATAGGTACCTTGATCTGAAAGGGGCTCTGCTCTCGATTTCTTATTCATGAATACATTTTACTGATTTAGGACTTTGTATTCAAGCACTTGGGACCAGTTTTGTAGAAGTTTATTCATATGTATTACTACTTCGTTCCTTCTGTGTTTGGTTCTGATGTGCTAAGCTGGTGAAGAATCCCTCTCAGCTGTGGAATAAAATCTTGCTTTGTTGTGAGGGTGGGAGTACCAGCAGGTACCGCAGTTCCCGTTCAGCACGGGTCTCTGGTGCCAGCACTTGCAGAATCGGTGAATTCTTCTTGAGAACGTTTTCTTCCCCTCTCTGTACTGTGTACAGTACTCTGTACTCTCTGACTGTGTCAGAAGATACAGTCCTTGTGCTGTTTGTAAATACCCTTGGTTTAGTGGTGTAAGCATGAAATAAAAAGCTGTTCTCCAAGTTGCTGATTCCTGTGACTGGCACCAGTACAGAAACTCCTGGCATCTGCCAGCAGCTGGCAAAGGGCAGCTCTACGTACAGCATTTTATTTTTCAGCTCTGGAAATACAGGTAAGCTTTAGGGAGACTGTGCTACTTGTTTCAGTAATTTGATGGAATTGGTAACAAGGAGATAAGAGTATTTGAATTGTTTTCATGATGGAAAGTCATTGTTAGGAAGTATTTTCTGCTGACCAGCTGACCTTTTGGTGCTTGGTGTTCTCTGCCAACGTGTTAACTCTACTTTCCTATTAGGAATTTCCCATTGGAAGATGAGCTGCTGCTAGTAATTTAAAAACACCCGTAACATCCCACCCCCCAACTCTGGGAGCGTAGTTATACCTTATGGCCTTCAGTTGAAAATTTTGTACTGAATTATCTGGATTACATGGCACTAAACACACAGATCACACAGATCAAGGGATTTTATCATTGCAGTCTGCCATACAAATCTTGTCTTCTCATCATGCAAACTCATCCATGTTTTGGTTTTTTAGCGTAAACAAACTAATTTTAAAAAGAATCTCCTAAAAGAACATGAGGTACGTGTATGTTTTTGTAAACTAATATTTATTACACTAGAACCTCTAATGCTAAGCAAGCAGTGTGCTGATATATCAGAGTAGTTACCTGCAGTGAATGTGAACTGAGGGAAACACTGTCAAGTCTTGGAAATCAGATTTTTATTTTATTGGAAATCAAAAAACCCCCACTAACTACATCTTACAACTAAAAATCTTACCATTCCCAGAGAAAGCAGTAAGTATTAAAAGAATTCAGCTTGATACAAATGAAGGCTATTGACCAGATAATTGTATTGATAGCAAGTTCTTTCTGATTTATGGTACAAGAGTGAATATGAAATTAACTTGATAGTCATTGATCTCCTACTGCCGTGTATTGACAACGTGCAATGTGATATCTGTATTCCAGACTTTGACTGATTTCTTATTGCTCTTAAAGTAAAGATTACTCCTTATTACTCTAACTTCTACTTTTTTATTGCTATGAAGGCGAAGCAAGCATTCTGACCTGGCTCCCACTGTTTTGAGCAACTTGTTTGGTTTCACTGGCATGAGGTGATTTGGCCTGGACCACTTTGCTCCAGACTCACATTTGAGAAATTAAGTCTTCATGAAATGCCTTGCTTCTGCAGTCTTTGTAACAAAATAAGACTTAACTGGTGGCTGTATGTATAAAAGGTATGCAGAATTAAAGTCTGGGTGATACATTCCTCTGCATTGGACCTTGGACCAGTTGCTTGCTCTGTATTCTTTACCTCCCTTAGGTCTATTGCCTTCATTCCACAGCTCCAAATAGTTTGAAGTAGTCATCAAACTACATAAATAGGATTTATTTTATAAACTTTGGAATTGAAGTTGCCATGTAGACAGCATTTAGACACAAATACAGCGTTCAGTTCCATGTCAGTTTTTCATATTACCTCTGGCTCTTTGGTGCTTGTAGGCACAGGAAACCTCTTGTAGATACTATTCAGAGCTTTTGGGTATTCCTCTGAGCCAGTCAGATCTGCCTTGAGGGCTGGTTGTAAGAAGTAGCCATAAAAATATCTTTCAAATATCGCTTTCATAGTGAAACAGAAAAAACACAACAGTATCTATTAGGAGTATAAAGGAAAGTAGTCATATATTGTATAAAATCCTTTAATGGTTGGACTTGCTTACCAGAAAGAATGGGCATTTCAGAATATATAACAGTTTCAGGTGAGATGTAGGAATATAGTGTGCAATGGGGGGAATTTGGTTTTTTTTTATTTTATTTTATTTTTTAAGCTTAGAGTCGTAATATTTGATCATGGCAACTTAATTTGAATAGACAGCAAGTGATGTTTGATATCACAAGCCTGATCAAATCCTGATAGTTGTAGTAATGCATCTCTGTTTCTTGAGGGGAAAAGAGGAACTGTTGCTGTTGTATACTCCTGACTTGTAGTCACATGTGGCGTCTGCTCAACAGCAATCTGGATTTATTCTGTATGCTACAAAATGGTTCTTATTTGGGTTCTGGTCTTACTAAAGGTTGATATATGGAACTAGTTTCACTGACCATTCTGTGAACTCACAGCATTGAGTCTTCCAGTGGCGTTAAGGTAAATCCATTTATGACATGAGTCATGTGAACAGAATGTGCCTGTGACTGGCAGGTAATTTGCAATGAGCTTTTCCAGGGATGCAGCATAATTTCAATAGCAGCTATAATCATAGTGTCTGAAGAGTTTTGAATATGTGTGCGTGTGCTTTAGTGACTATTATTTTTTGTTGCTGTTGATTTGAATTTTAATAGGAAATTCTTTGGGTGCAAATGTGATCTCAATTTTACTACCTTTTACTGTAGCATTAGTGTGCTGATTTCAGAGGATCAGCTCTTATGCTACTGTTACATCACTATATAACCAGAATAAATGCTTATTTTACAGTGGTGTTAATGAAATCACATTTGCTTCCCAGACAATCACTAAATCTAAGTGGGTGAAAGTATAGTAACAGCTAGAATTCTAACTTAATGAAGCTTGGCTGTTGCTTTGATACTCATTGATGCAGGCTACTGTTACAGGTTTGGTAATTCTTAATACAAAGAACCATCTTTCACCCTCCCCATACTTTTTTAAGGCATAGGCACATAGCTGGTTAACATGAAGTATTGCTGTTTTCTGAAACGAAATTAGTAGTCTGTGTAATTTAGTGATAAATAGAAAGAGAAAATGTGTTTATTGCATAGTTGCTGTATGTCTGACTACCATGTTTTCTTTGAAGAAAGAACCAAAGTAAAAAAGCAAGAAAGAAAATACCAGCCAGTGACTGGCCGAGAAAAATTACATAAAAACCTAAAGGCTTTTGAGTGTGTGAGACGGTGAATTTGAATGTAATTTTTAATGAGAAAGTAGTTTTCTGTTTCCTGGCTGTGATTTGTACTAGTTACTGCAGTGTAAAATAAAAGTTAAAATTATACAAATGGTACAAGAACTAAAATTACTGAGGTATGGTGTTTTCATCTGAGCTCTTAAACTCTGAATTGTGATTTTTACTATATCACTAAGCATGTCTCAGAAATGTAGAATCTTGATATTTGGAGACAAATAAGTTGTGCAGTTCTTGTAGCTTTACTCCCTGGACCTGATTTTCACAAATTCTGTAATGTTATTTTGAGCAGAAGTTCTTTAATCTTCTGTTAATATTGTTTGACACATTCTATACTACAAGATGATGTTTTATTGTGGTGGTGGTTGTAAACAGTACCTTGGGTACCAGTAAAGAGCTTCAGGTAGGCATTTTTGTTCTTTAAATCAACTAGTAAACCACTCTTCAAGGATGCTTTAACTAGAATAATTAATTTAGTAGGATAATGGACATGCAGTTGCAGAAAATTCTCGTTTGAGCTATATCCTTAGGCATCTTCAAAGATCTGTCAAAAGCATAACTTATAGCAAAATCCACGTATTGGAGTTTCTGTGACAAATAGTGATCATTAGTCTGCATTATGTAGAGTGTACTGTAGGGGGGTTGCATAGAGTGGAATACTATGACACCTGGAAGCTGGGGACGTGAAAACTAAGTTGCAAAATTCAAAAGACATCACACTACTTGGGTAGGTGTAAGCTTAGCTGGAATTGACCAAGGGCAGAGTTGCAGTTCAGCAAATACTAGTGTTTGGGTTTGGTGGATTTATCCCAGCAAAATGCTGAACAAAGTAGCAAAAATTAAACATTTCAGTGGGTGAGTGGGATCGTTTTAGAAAGAACTGCATTTTATTGTGGCACATTGAAGATTGCTGGCCATTTTGTGTAACACTGGGCTCCTCCACAAAACCATGTTTAATTTTAGTTTTCATTTCTGGTAGGCGATCTGTGTGCCACACACACATGGTATGTTTATGGCTGATAAATGCATCAGCTGTCCCAACAAAGTCACATCATGTTTTTGAGTTTTAGCATTTTAATTGTATCTATTTGGCTTAAAATACTTCTACATTTCCTTTTGTGGTCAAACAACTGTGTATCACAAATCAGAGGAAATCAGAAAAATAATCTTTGGTGTTGTGTCTTTTATGACTTGGAGACTAAAATTAATGTCTTGCTCTTCTTAAATTGGCAAGACCCAGATGTTACTGAAATGTAAAGAATGAACATGAACCTCCATAGAATATTTTTGTAGGATGACATAGTTAACATTGTATTTCAATCACATCCATAGCTGTTAAAGTTATATATCGTTTGAAAAATTTATGGACAATATATTACCGGGGAGGATTGCGGTGTGGTGAGAGAGCACAGGATATTAAAAGAGATTATAGATCCAAAAAAAAAAAAAAAAAAGAGAGAGATTTACTGTACTTGGCAACTGCAGCATGGATGTGGAAAAATTAAAATGAAAATTAGCTTGCAGATAAAAAAGAAAAAACTTGAAACAATTGAAGGTCAAACACTGACAAATTTTGCCTTTGAGTGATAGATGTGGCTACATCACCTTCTCCCATTTTCTCTGGCTTTCTGTGCTTACTGGGCTCCAATGCCGGGACAAACTTCCTCGGTCCCCTCCCAAGGCAGTCTGTAGAGACGTTCATCTCCGTGGCCACGATAAGTAGAAGCTGCAGTGTGATGCAGAATCAGAATATAGTGTTTCCCACCCTTTCCCAGAAAACTGAGTCGCAGGCTGTTGGATGGTCATGAAGTAAAACAGCCGTCCGGTTGGGATTTTTTTTTTTTTTTTTTTGTGGGGCAGTAGTCTGCCTTTCTGTTCCTTAACATCAGCCAGTATTTTTCACCCTGAATTACATGTATTTCGCTATTGTGTAACTGACACCATAGTTCACAGCATCTCTGAATTTGTTCCAGTGGCCATAAATACCTGATACTTCATTGTCTCGTGTTTTTTGCCTGCTTGTGCAAATGAAATGAGAAGGACTTTACAGTTTTTCTATAAATATTGGGTTAGTCAAAGCAGATGTTTCCTGACAAATAATTTGAGGGGTAGCATTGAAGAGTTACATGAAATAAAGCCGCTTGAGAACAACATTGTTTGGAGGAAAAAAACTTAAGGCATGTGGAGAGAGAATAATCCAGCAGTATTGGAGCCACTGTAGTCAAAAAACCTGAACGTGTTTATTTTGGTGAAAGTTACTGAGAGAAATTTATTTAAGGTGGCTGAGATGTTATATGGAGTTCATAGTATAATTTATTGTATTAATTCGTGGTAAGATTTTATTAGTTCCTAAAAAATATCTGGATGTAATAAAGCAAAGATAAAGTATTAGTAAGCAACTTTAGCACCAAAAAATGAGCACTGAGAGAACTATAAGGAACAGCTTTAGACTGAAAAGGAACAGGTGGATCAGGAACAGGGGAACTTTTTTATAGACCCGTATAAAGGCTCAGTACTTGCCCCCACTCCCTGTTCCTTTGGGATTGGAATTTTCAGAGTTTTATAACTCTGAGAAAAGTGCTGGGTAAGTGCAGAAAAGCAGGAGACACTTGCCGTGGAGCTTTTGCCCAATGCGCTACTGCAAAAGCGATGCGAGACCTTGTAGGTTAGAACACTGTGAGTGTGTGTTCTTGGATCAGTGGCAAGCTATTTCACCTATCTGTTCCTGAAAAAAATGGGATGGAGTAGCTGGTAGGAAAGAGTTCAAATAAACGAGGCCATAACTGGATATTCCAGCCTGGTAGACCCCCGCCCCAGAGGGAGAGAATGCAAACAAACCTCCAATACATTCACTAATAGTTCCACCTTATTAACTATAGAGCTGCTGCAGCAATATGTGTAAGGTTAGTGGGAGTTCTATTAGCATCTACATTTTCAGTAGTCCATCTTAACTATTCCAGTCTTACTGTGTTGGGTATCTCGGAGAGAAGCTAACGGGCTTCTTAAGATTTGTGGTCGGGAGGTGCTTTTTACAGTATTAGACTGTTTTCCAGCTTTTTCATAGGGAATTTGTAGTACGGAGCTGCAAGAACAACAGATTGTGCTGTTCTTACTTGTTCTGTTTGGCAGTCAACTTGTAAATATAATAGAATTATCTATTTGTTAGAGCCTAACTCGGGCTTTTCCCTGTCCTTTGGGGGAGTGCGGGTGGTGTTACTGCTTGGCTTTTTTCTCGGTGCTTTTCTCATTTCAGATCTTCTAACCAGGTGTTGCGCAAAGGAGCAGAATAAATCCTACTAGACTGGGAAAGTAAAACACTTGAAAGGACATCTTTCTATCCCCTAGATGAGCAGGCTGGATTCCTAAAGTACATGTTCTTATATCTTGTTCAGCCTAATTTTAAAATTCCAGCTAATGGGGTTCCTTTGGGAGATCTTTTTGCAGCCTGCTTTATATCTCTCGCTGTTATGAATTATTTGCTGATAATCAGTCTCCTGTTTCTTAATGGGATTTTTTTAAAATGAGTGCTTTTTGAATTTTACCCTGGTGAATCATATGAAATAAGTCTTTTTTTTTTTTTTTTTTTTTTAAATTCCTTTGCTCTTTAAATAGCTGTTACGTGATCATTTTGGTTTTGCTCTATTTAGCAAAAATACATAGCTTTCTAACTCCTATTTCTTGCATCAGTCTACCCAATTTCCAGATCTGTGTTTCCTTTGAGTTCTCTGCCAGCGTTGAAACCTTTCCGTGGTTAATAGTAAAAAGTGGACTCAGTGGTCAGTCTCCCTAGTTTTAAGCTGGTGAAAGTGTAAGTATCCTGTGAAGGAATCTAAAAAGTGTTTCACCCATAAGAAGTGATAATCAGCAATGAAGAGGAGGGCAAATGACTATTTATGAGACAAGGAAAGCGTGAATTAACAGTGCTTGCAAAGGGACTGCTCAAATGAATCCTGTGAATCATGCAAAGTGTTTGAAAAGTAATAGTTCTCTTTGAAAGTAATGGTTTATTAACTATTTATTAATTGTTTGCATCAGTTTGTATGAAAGCTGAAGTTACACTGAACTGTGGTAAATCGGAAATATGGAGATAGTAAGAGGGGAACCACTTGGATTTATAGAGCAAGCAGGAATGCTAGGCACCATTTATCATTTGAAAGGCAAAGAAGTGTTTCTTACTTTGTTATCATCAAAGGAAATCCTCTTTGTACAGTGGACATAAGAACGCTTCTAAATCTGGGCTTTGACAACTTTGTTATCCCTGATTCCTGCATGCTTGAATTAGAGAACAACAGGAAATTCCATGAATGTTTTTCATAAATATTTTAAAGCACTGTGCACTATAATCCTGCAATTTAAAAAATACGATTCCCTATAGAAAAGCACATTAGGCCAGGTTAAGATTTAAATAACTGATTTTAACATAAATGCTACTGGTTGTCCAACTGAACTTGTAATTCTTTCAGTTTCTGAAAATTGCACTCTTTCATTTGTTTCTGCCCACTGTAAAGTCACAATGTGACAAAGAGAAAACAAAATTAGTTCCTTCTAAACACCTTTCACTTTTTGTATTGCTTGAGTGATTATCATGCACATGTTTCTCAATTACATTCCATGACTTCTAAAAAATATTAATTAATGTTTTGTATGCAACTGAGACACTAGTTTCTGTGTGTATATATCAATTGTAAATGTTCTGTATGGTGGAAGGAGAGGAAGATTACTGGTGTTTATACTACCTATTGGTTTTATTTGTTGTGAAAACTTTTCACCTGACAAAGCTTTCACAATACAAATAAATATGCTTTGGGGAGCATTTAGCAGTCTGGGCCTCACCGAAGCTGTGTTTGTCATGGATAGAAACCAGCTGAAAGATGAGTGTATGCCTTTGTCTTCTCCTTCTGGAAAAGAAAAGTGGAAGAAGGTTGCTTGAAAACTTGATCCACTGCGGTTGTGTTAGCTCAGTCTGGAAGGACCTGGAGATATCTAGTCTACAAATTGTAAAGCAGTTTCTCTTGATGACAAACACAAATAGGTTGGTAAGTAACAAACTTCAGTAGTGTAAGATCCATAGTAATAAATCAGCCACAACTGTATTTGACACAGAACTGAGACCAGACTTAACATCATCTCTCTCAGCAGCAGGAAATTTGTTATGTAAAATTGCAGATGTTCTTAGGAATTCATGACGTGTAAATGAAAGTTCCTGAACGTTCTTTTCTGATCTGAAATATTTTGGTAATAATCACTTTTTACCTCTAATGTCTAACAAGTTGTATCGGTTTCATCAACAAGAGACTTTATGGACGTGACAGCCACGAGGATACCCGACGGAGGAGGTGGATTTATGTTCTTCCCTTTTCCATATCCATCCTTCAGCATTCCCACCCTTTTCCAGTTTGCGTTACCTGAGGGGTTAGAAAGACACAGGTCGGTGGGAAATGCCCTAATACAAAATAACGTGGTGTGAAGACACCCAGCGGAGCTGTCTTTGGAGCTCGGGTGGGGATGCTGAGGGATCTGATCCTCGAAAGAATTGCACTGCAAGCTTTGTTTTCTCTTCTTCTGCCTGGGAAATTTAGTATAGCACCAACTTAAAACACGTTAGCTTGCTTTGCCTCCTGTCAGAAGCCTGTTGGTAATGCAGGATTGTGTGTCAGCTTTAGGACTGCTCAGACTTCATCTATTAATACGTTAGGTGTATCTGATTTTAATGGAAGAGCTATCTGTAATTAATGTTTTAAGCAACTGTCCAGCAGACAGCTTGAATTTCTGTTTTCCTGTGCATGTTTTCTTTTTAATAACATGTTATATTTTGTAACTGAATGTAACTTCTTTAAACATCTGTCTCTGCTTTGGTTTTATTTTTGGTTTGTCTTGAAATGGGAAAGTACATAAAAATATCCGTAGCTTAAAGGGCTCCAGAACAGCTGGACTGGTTCCTGCATGGCTTATGCTTCCCTGAACAGTGGAGTATTTGTGGTCCCTGAGAGGTGTGATGCTTGTGTATTTGCACCTGAATGGAGGAATTCAGAGATGGTTTTCCCTGAGTAATACTTGCAATTTGTGCATTGATAGCTCTGGCTACTGTTACATATTTTTTTTGTTGTCTCCAGAAATGAAACATCTGTACTGTGCTCCTGGACTGGAGTAGTGTTTAGGAATTAATCAGTGGTATGTACACTTAGGTTTTGGTCTGATAGTTTCTTCTCCTGGAAACCTTCAGGGTGGGCTTCCTTTCTTTCAGCTGTTCTTATTTTAAACCTGTAATTTGAATAGTTAAAGGAGCACACCACCAAAGAAGGTACATTCATTACAGTGAATCAAATAGGGCTTTAGTTCTGCAAAACCTTCTGCACCTGCATTGCTTACCTCTTTGGATCCCACTGGGATTAACAAGTTTGCTAGCTGTAGAGTTAAACAGATATTTCTGAATTTGCAGGAGCAAGTGCCTTATAAATTTATTGTTGGTTATGTTTGAAATGTCAGTGTTATGGAAGTTCTCTTCTTCGTAAGAAGTTAAAGCTGCAATAGAGAGAGTTCTGGGGACTGGAACAGCTTTAGTGTTGGGGTATCAGAATTTACTTTCAGGTTGTGGAAGAGGAATTGTGCTTCTCGAAGAACCTTGTTCCGCAGCCTTACGGTGAGGTTGTATGTGCTGACCTTGTCTCTCAAGTTTTTCCTGTTAGCAAACTTGTTGTCGTGCTGTAAGACACAAAGACATTGTTGAAAAAAAAGAAGGAACCTTGTTGGCATTTGATTGGAAATGTTTAAAGCATCAGAAAGTTACTGATAGAAAGGTTAAATGTTGGCATTGTATTAAAAAAAAAATAATAATCTTGAACTAATTTAAAGTCCGCAATTAGCCTGGATCACAGGTGGCAAAAACAAGTTTTAATGATAGACTGGCCCAGACCTTGAGGTAAATTATGCATAATTATTCATAACTGCTATTTTTGGCTTTTTTCGCATTTGTCCTAGACCTCTGCCTGAGGAAACAATTTGAAATAATTAGTGTGTGAGTGCACTGACAATGATGAATGAATCAAATGCATCTGGTGCCAAACATGGATCTTGATAAGAAACAGATAACTTTTGGCAACTGTGGATTTTTTGTTTTTAAATTGCCGAGACTGGGAATGGTTTGTTCTTTTTTTTTTTCTTTTTTTTTTTTTTCTTCAGGCTGACATGTTCGAGGTAGAAAATTACCACTCACTGGGCCATGATCAAAGTGCAGCAAGGAATTCTAGCATTGCGAACATGAAACAGGTCTGCACCCTGTGTGTGCAAATATTCGGGGAAAAGAAAATGAAGGGGATATTAAGGCGGAACGTTTGGAACACGCGGGTCAGCAAAGCCAAAAGCTAATGTTCTGACAGCGAGATGCATTGCTTATCTGACACAAGTTGCAGGCACATTTTGCGTAAATATTCAGCAGCGTAAATACAGCTGTATGCCATTACTCAGGGCAAAGCAAAAGCAGAAACAAGAAGGTTCTGTTCGGATTCATGCATTGGAACTTGGTTAAGAACACTTCTGGTGTCTTATGGGGGTGGTGTTTTTTTTCTCTGGCTTGAGTGCTCGGCTTCTTGGCTGTGGAATTGGCTCTGTGTGGTTTAGATGTGGATGAATATGAGGCTTTTTTCAATGGAGGTGTTTAAAGAAGAGGAGAAACCCTACGTTTCAATTAGTATGCTCAAGATAGCTCATTTATGTCTTGTTGGACTCATGAAAGAGCTCTTAATGGGTTTGAGTTTGCTCCTAATACATAGAATAGAACAAGAAGAGGGCACACCATAGCGGTCAGGCCATCTTCGCTGTGACTGGCAATCTCTCAGTGCGGAGATGATTTGGCTTGTAGTTACTACCTTGAAGTTACAACATTGCAAGTAAAGTTCTCTGAAACAAATGTGACTCTAAAGGATGACTTTTCAGACTGAAATGCAAGGTATAAATTTGACGGAAGAGCTGACAAGTTGGGAGCTGAGCTGTTTATTCACTTTTGTCTCTCTGTGTTTCAGGTAAAGTTGTTACAATGAGGGCTTAAATTTTCCAGCTTGTCGACTGCTGCTGCATGTGCTGTCTTTGGAAGGAGTTTCTTGGTGTCTTTTATGCTTTGGATTGGATCTTCAACTCTGCATAAACTCAAATAGGAGGAGTTTAGGAAGTCTGCAACCTTCTAGCTAGTCTTCCAGCTTCTGCTTCTATATGTAATTAATGTTTTTCTAGTGATTTTTCTGATGGGGATCCTAACGTTGCCTGAGAAACTTATGCCTGTGTGGGTATTACTCACTACAGAGCTCTGGGGTGTGGGTGCCTTTGGCAGAATATTAATATAAAAAAATGTTTAGCCTATCTAAGTGAAATCCCTGTTCCTAAGAGAAGTTCTGCTGTGATGGTATGCTAGTATGATCAGATATTTTTCTTGCAAACATCTCTCAGGGCCATGTCCAAATTCCCTAAAATCACCAGGTTTTTTGTTTGTTTGCTTGTTCTTTAATCTCAGTGCTCTCTGGATCTGCTGCATGGTATTAATGTGAGAGGAGATTAAAGCAAGAAAACATAGTGAATGACTGTGTTCAGAGTCTGCTAAAATAAAGTTCTGATGATAAATTCAGCACATTTTCCCACTCTCCCGGAACAGAAAGGTCCTGTGGGAAAAAAGGTAATCACCTAATTAGGCAATATCATAATGCACATGCACAGTGGAGCAGTTAGGTTTCCGTGTCTCAGAGCACATTTTTTCAGTTCAGAGACTTCAGAAGAGTGAGCCCAAGTACTAATTGCTGACACACCACATCAGCAACGTTAAACTTGTACGCTCAGAGTATCTAACTACCGTGGGTCATTTCATATTATTTTAACTACCAAAGATCCCAGAAGCAAAACTCCTAAAACTCCTTACGGTCCTGAGGCCACCAGGTGAAATGCCCGAGAACAGGCAGTGCCTCGGCGGGGCTCTGAGAGCTTTTTCGTGAGGCTGTCATTGTGGGTTCTGCCTCTCCCCATCACTGGTGCTCCCGAAGCTGGCCCTCGGCAGGTGTCTGCTGAACAGGCATCCTAAGATGCATCTACCTGGATCCTACCTGGCTCCTGTACTGGATCCAGGGGCACCTTGACCTGTGGCCTGAAGTTAGGACACAATTGTTGGCTGCCCTGTAAACTGGCGGTCTCCAGAAGCATCTGAATCCAGACCAGATCTTACTATTCAGCACAGTTTCCCACTCTCCTGGAACACAAAGGTCCTATGGGAAAAAAGATAATCACCTAATTAAGCAGTATCATAATGCATATGCACAGCGGAGCAGAGTTAGATTTCTGGGTCTCAAGGAGCATACACAATTGATATTGACATTTCAGTGGCTCTGTGAAGAATGAGAGGGAATGATGTTATTTTCTGCGTTCCTCTCTTTTTGAGGATCTGGTGGGGATGGTTTATTTTAGGAGGTGGTACAGGCCTTTTAGTAAAGAGTTTGCAGCTCTGGAATCATCCCACCATTTGTCTTCTACACTGTCGGGTCCTTTTGACTTGTAGGGCAAATGCAGCATCTTGACTCATTGTCGCTTCCCATTTCCACATGATGTTCCATGGGAGAAGGGACAAACGCAGTCTTCCTTGGGAGGCAGAAGTGTTAGCTGGTAGTGCGGTGATTTTTACAAGATGGTGACTGGAGCACTGGGGGAATGTCTTTTTTTCAAACTGGAAGGAGTAAGATGATTTAAAAAAATCAGGTTGCGAGCTCTCGTAAGTTGTTAAAGCTGCTTATAATCACAACGTTTATCTAGGTTTTTACTTTCTTGAAAAGCTTGCTACATATTGCAAAATGCTAATGCCTGCTCCTGTCCCCTCAGCTGTGCTTATAATTATGTCTGGACAATTAAATTTGGTATCTTGTTCCACAAGCGGCGCAACGAAGCCATTTTTAGTTTCCAGCTGGATATCCTAACCCTTGCTTGCCCACAAACGTCCTGTGGCTTCTCTCCTCCGTAGCAATGCCATTGCTCTAGTGTCCGTTGTCGTTCCTTTGTAGCATTTCAAACTTTCTCACGCCGCACCGGTCGCCCTCCTCCGCTGCCCTCTGAACGTGGATGGGCAGGCAGCCGGCAGTCCCCTTCTGTTGGCTACAGCTCTGGAAAGTGTGCGTATGGATGGCGTGACAGCGGCCGCCTGGCTTGCCCTTCGTTGGATTCCCCTCCTTTAACTGTCCGTGGATTTTTCACAAAGCCCAGCAAAATCCTTTGTGACCCCGGCCCTCTAAAATTTGAAATTGGCCCAGAGTTTCCATCGTTACGGGGGCCAGTGTGGATGGGGAAAGGGCGAATAGAAAGGGTCGGCGTAATTATGGAAGTGGTGTGTCTGGGGGAAAACAGCCTAACGCCGTTATTTCTGCCTTTTGCAGGGGGTCTGATGTGTGATTACCTGAATCTTGCCTGGTGGCTTGGGATCCTAAAGTTGTCCAAAGTGCATTACAATCTGTCTGATTCCAAAAAGTGTCAAATTTGCGTGCAGATGTGACTAGGACTTAAAGAAGTGTGAAATTACTTTTTGGTGGTCAGCTGCTTGTTCTCTGAGCACCTGGTGAGGTTCACGTAGGGTGCGTATCAGGCGTGACAGGGAGTCTGTTTTGCTCGTAAAATGTCACCTCTCTCTGGACACCCTAATCTTTCTGCTGAGTTTGGATGGCATGCCAGTACCTGGTGAAAAAGGCTGGAAGCCTTTGCTTTGAACGTGTTTTTCTGGGGACGTTGTTGAGAAATTGCACGTGCTTTCTGGAGCAAATACCGCTGCCATTATTACATGCATAGCAATCTCTGCCAAGCATGCAGCTTGCCCAAGGAAAAAGGTTGCTTTTAGAATTTCAAATGTGTTCTGTTCCTATTAGCTTGGTTTTGTAACAGTTCAATTCTGTCGTTCTTTGTGCCAGCTCATAAAAAGAACCATTTAAGATATTTTTTTTTTTTTTTAGTAGTAGGTAGGTGTGCTTCTCCGTCAGGTTCCTGCATGCACATGTTCACAGCAGGCTCGCTCGCTGTCCAGAGGAGTGAGGCGTGGGGAATATTTCTCTTTAATTCATCAGTGGGTCAATATCATGCAAATGTGGATTTCTCAGTTGAAGATTAATAAGACCAATTGATACTTCTGGTAATTAAAGCATGAAAACGGTATCGGGAATGCCTGCTGTCCTGATTAATGTATTTGCAGGTGGAAGCCTGGCAGGTTCGATTTCACGGTGTCGTAACGTAAGTGCAGACATCCGTGGAAAAAGGATCAACTGGCGAAAAGGATCAAATGCGAACTAATCAGGATGTTGGTTTCTGAGGGGAAGAAGTGAATGCTCTCATGCTGAGGAGGGAGAGACAGAACATTTGTTGGAGGTTTTTTGAGCGTTTTTTGAACTTACCATAATTGATGTTAATTTCTGAGGGTTTATTTTTTCCTTATGGAAGGAGTGATACTGCAAGGATTTGATAGCTTTGAGCTTCATAGGACTAAGATGCTTTCTGGAGAAAAGGACTGAACTCTGAGTTTGGGGGAAATTACTATTTCTCTTTTGGAACCATTAAAAAAAGATTATCAGACTTAAGCAAATAATTCAGCCTTTAAAGTCTATTCAGTGGTCCTAAAACTAACTGGAATTTTTTATGGTCATAGAAACAAGAGTAATTTACTCTTTACCTATAAAATTACTCTTCACAAATCCCATCTATATATGGTATTTTGCATGGGTTTTGTTTTGCTGTGGGCAAATATTTTGGTTTAGATTTTCATGGACTTTGAAGTTAGTAGATAACTCTATTTCACAGCAGACTCCTCTCCTGAAAAGCAAAACGAGAAGGGTAATTAATTTCTCTGAGGCAACAGGATCAGACTGTGTACTGGTTCTTTCCAGGTGGAAGCATGGTGTAAATAAGAAACTTCTTTAAGGAGGAGATTATGAAAACGTGTTATTTGTAGCAGATAAACCTGTTTTATTGTTTGTGTCTGAAGCTGTTGAGTATGGTAAAGCTGGCTTGGAGGTGGTTAGCATCGACTGGTAGGTGCTA
>JAVJGJ010000014.1:116273760-116284441 GCA_035590215.1 Microhierax caerulescens | reverse complement strand
TGGTGTATTTATAACCTTTTGTACTCCAAAATCAAATAAAAGAACCTAACCACGAATCCTATCTTTGGATCGTGACAAAAGGATGGTTTCAGCACAGGTATACCATGGCCCTCCACAGGGGTGTGTGCTGCAGGGGGTGGGGGTCAGCGTTGTGAGCAAAATCATCTATCTCCTTAAAACCTTTAAATTTTAAAATGATTTGCTAGGTGGTTATGCTGCAGGGCTGAGGTCTCTTAAGTATTGCTTTTGGTTTCACATGCTGTGAGACCACCAGTTAGGCTTTTTAGAGTGAAGCATGTGATGATGGGACGAGTGTTGGCACGCAGTTGTCTTACACAACCGTCACTCCTATGTTCTGAGTCCTTCCAACCTGACACACTTGTCACACCTCTGTTTTACTGGGGGGAATTCTATCACACTGATACGGTTATCACCTTTCTCTTCTCCCAGTGGAAAAAATAAATACAAAAAAAGAAGTATCTCTCAAATACTGACCTCAGCTACATCATCCTAGGATGAGAAGTCTGTCTGTCATTACAGGGCACTCTTGGTCTTTGTCTCTTACACTTTTCTCTGTCGAAGCAGGTGGCTGTGTATAATGTTGATGACGTGAGTTTGGCCACCCCTGAAAGTGATTTCTTTATCTCTGGTGTTATGCAGAGAATGTGTCTTTCTATTTGTAAAAGATACTTGATCTTGTGTTGGTTTTGGTTGTTGGTTTTTGTTGTTTTTTTTTAAAACCCCTTTCTTACATCTGTTACCCTATATATGCCAACGACCATAGAAATCTGTTAAAGACCAAATTGTCTTAATTAGGGCAGCTGGATGCGCTTGCTTGTACTGTCCTTCACAGTCATGAATGAGTAGTTGTTAAATGCAATCCCATTTCATTCTTCCCTGCTTGGATCACACTGCAGTCACCCCAGATTTGCTGTCGTGGCTGAATTAGCCCAGTTTAAATAAATGACTGCCAAGTATAGCCTGGAAAGAGTTAACAGCAATTGTGTTCCTGCTGTGAAGTGACAGTACCTTCCCTGCCGAGGGAGGAGGTGGGGCCCTTTGGGTTGGGAGCTGTGGAATAGAAAATGATGCTGATGGGGCCTGAGGCATCAGAGAAGGTGTCTGTGGAAGTGCTTTTGTGTAAGAACAAAACCCTTGCGCAGGTATTCAGCACAGGCTCTCGTTTCTCTTCCTTGGTTTAGAGCAGGCTTCTCTCCTCACAATTTAAAGCAGCAGCTTTGTGACCTGTATGCATCCAGGTCCTGGAAATTGCAGTTCCCAAAGTTCCTGATCGACCTGAGCTCACCTGCCAGCTCCCACGGTGTTCCTGAGGTTTGTGCTGGTGCTATTGCTGAGGTGGACAGCTTCACCTGCATGGCCAGGTGCTTTGTGCCAGACGCGGGAGGCTCTTCTGAGAATCAGAATGAGGTCGCCCAGCGAATTGTGCAGGAAACCAGCATTGCTGGCTCTGTTAGAAACCCTTTGCTGCCGTCTATAGTGATACCGGTGTGGAAGGGGAAGTCATCTAGAAAGCAGGCGTGTGGATCTAGGTGTCTTTTTACCGAAGCTGTCTGCTTATGTTTGGATCAAGGCGAGCTGATGCAGGGGACGAGTCCGGTTTCGCTAAGCAAAATGTTCCGAGTATGTTGTAGGTCCTCAAGTGGAGAACTTCGCGGTACCCTTTGGCATCCGTGAGGCTCCTGCCAGCCCGTTTCTCCAGCCTGACCCTCTAGCGTAATTGATGTTTCTACCAGGTTTGTGTCATCAGCAAACTCGCGCTTGCCCGTTCGACCCCATCATCCAGGTCATTACGGAGGTATGGAAGAGGGCCGGTCGCATCGCCAGCGCTTGGGGCACACCGCTAGCCGCTGGCCTCCCGCTGGACTTGGTGGTGCTGCTCACAGCCTGCCGAACCGGGCAGGATCAGTCCACCTGGCTGCCCCTCACCTAGCCTGGGCTTCCTCAGCTTCTCCGTGAGCATGCTACGGGAGACAGTGCTGCAAGCCTTACTGAAGTCCAGGTAGACAATATCCACTGCTCTCCCCTCATCTACTCGGCCGGTTATTTCGTCGTAGATCTTTATGGAGTTGGTCAAGCATCACTTCCCCTTGGTGAAACCATGCTGGCTGCTCGTGTGGATTTCTCTTGTCTTCTGTGTGCTTGGAAATAGTTGCCAGGATGAGTCATTCCATCACCTTCCTGAGGTGGAGGTTGACCTGCCTGTGGTTCCCCAGGTCTTCCCTGCTCCCCATCCCTCTGTTCCTATCCCAGCCTTGGACTGGCATGAACGCTTTGGGATCAGCGATTATAGTAGCCACTCTTGTTGGCTTTATTTAGGTTTTGGAGGGGTGTGGGAGGTTTATTCTTCTTCTTTTTTTCCCTTTCTTTCTTTTTGCCTTTGTTCTGTTTTTAGCGTGTTTTTGCCAGGTTCACGTCCGGGTGTATTTTCCCAGTATCAGCTCCGTTCATTGCCACTCCAATGCAGTAATGGGAAGAGAAGGTAGGAGCAGGGCAGAGCAGAATCAGCAGTTGAGCCGTTACAGAGCTATGACTTCACTTACTCTGCAGGTTCAGCCACTTTTCCACATGATGGTTAAAGATCACACGCACATTTCTGTGCTCTTCACGCACACCAAAAAAAAGTCATCAGATAAAATTTTGGCAAGGTGTTTTGTTTGTGGCGTTTTAATTTCAGCTTGGTGTTGCAGTACTCCCACAATGGTTAATTCTGAAGAGCAGTGTCTTGGAGTCAGTGATTTTTAAATTATGCCTTAGAAAGTTGTTAGGCACTCTTGAAAAAAAGAAACTCGTGTCCAAAATGTCCCGTCTTGAGTGTGGCAGAATTGTCACTCGTACCTGAATTGCCACACTCTGCATGTGGAGGTGTCCGGGTTGCTGTAGTCAGACTTCAGCTTGGCTTCAGACAGCGTGAGCGTATTGCCTCCATATTCCATCACCTTCACAGCCTTCGGATTTAATTAGGGGTTGCTTCGTTACATCTCCTTGAGGATCCAGACCTTGGTGTCTCTGCTTCTTCCCCACACTTCCCGGTGGCTGGGAACAGCTCTTGTACAAACCACCACCTTTCTGTTTGCAGTGCCTGCTTTTTTTCCCAGCTTTCACTCTTTGTGTATTAAGTCTCTCACTTGACTCAGTTACAGCTTTCTTTCCTCAACCCATTTGTTCATAATAGTTTCTGAATCGTACCAGCTTTTGCATTGGATTTTATGTCATCGTTTATTCTTTTTCCTTTTCCGATTGCAGCAGCAGCATTCTTCTTTCATCATTTCTTGTCACTTAACTGTCCTTGCTGTTGCCTAGTCTTGTAAGCCTGACAACCTTTTGCCACTTTTCCTCTCCCATCTAGCCTTCTGATACTGTTTTAAAACTTTTTTTTATATTTTAGTAAAATCTTTTTTTTTTTTTTTCTCTATTTTACTAAAATTTTGTTTTCTTTCTGCTTGGAAAGAAAATATCATTGCCTTTTGAGACAGAACAGTATAAACAATTTATAATTTGTCGTGTGTGTTTGTTTCTTCCGTAAAAAGAAGTTTGTTCAAACTGGGGTCATTCATAAATATTATTTGAATGTTTTGTGAGAATAAATTTCAGCTGTGGGAGGCTCATGATGAGACTTTGTGTGATTAGTCATGTACACTGCATGCTGGAGGTTTTGTTTCTTTCCTAAGATTACAAAAGCTTTATCAAACATCTACCTAGAAAACTGTTTTGCTTGCCTTTTTTGTCTGCCCCCCCTACACCTCTAGGAAATGAAGCAAAACTATTGCAAAAACCAGTATGTAACCCCTGAACGGCAGCAGCAAGAGGAAAGAGAGACCAAGTCTGGGCTTTTTTCTAAGTACTATCTGCCTGTCTGGGCAAAAAGAAAAGAAAAAAAAAAATCCACTCTCAAGAACAAAATTACAGTTTTATACTTGAATTCAAGAACCTGCGTATGTGAAAGGTAGCATAAATCATAACTAAATTGTGCTTTTACATTCCTGTCACCCTTTTTCCAAGCAGAAGGCTTTTATCTTTTCTTGTCAGTCCAGCATTTTTTGTGGGAAACTGAGTTTTCACAGAGTTCAAAAATGCTTTGATTAAAAGAGAAATTACAGTACAGAATAGGTGTATGTATGTTATATAGTATATCCTTTATCATAAAAAATGATGCCTCAGTATTTTTTTAAAAAAAAGTTCTTAAATTATTTTTAGCTACTTGGGCTCTCTGTCTACCCAATTATATCTAGCAATACTTCTAATTCTAGTCAATGTCTTCTGAAACTGTTGTGTAAGTAGGCATGTAAATAATATTATTTTCTTTGAAAAACCTCTGCATATAGTGAATAAAGGGTTAAATCTGGGTAAATTATGTTCAGTCTTATGAAGCACGATTTTTCAGTATTTTCACAGACTTTTTATATTCAATTTAAGTTAAATAATTGCTGATTTATCAATAATAGAAACATAAATATTTTCCTGTTGGAAATATTCTTGTTTATGGAGCAAAATAGGTGCAAGGTAATTACAGTAAACAGGTTTTCATTTAGTGTGAGATAATATTGCATTTAAAATTAGCAGACCAGACTATTTGAGAATGTTTAATGCATAAGTTATTAAACTGCTGGACATAGAGTCTGTATTTAGCATCACCTGCATAAAATACTTCCATGAACTCAAAGACATGTTGCGAGGGTTTTTAGTTACAAATACTGCCTTTTTTTTTTTTTTTTTTAAATATGAGTTATGGATTTAGTTATCTTTTTATTCCTGACAAAATGAGGTGGAGTCAAAAAAATTTGGGTTTTTTAGGCTGTTTTGGGGGGAAAATTACTGTTTTCGTGACAGAACTGTTAGTCTTCCCATATTTTGGTATATGAGATGTGGGATTTGGTGACATGAAAGATAATGTGTATATTTAATTATTTTCTTTTTCCTTTTTTTTTTTTTTTTTCCCCCTGACTCCTTTAGTTTTGGATATTGTACCACAGAGGTTCATCAGTAATAATTTTGTTCATTATCATTTGAAAAATGGAACTCTGAGTGTTACGCTTATCAGCTCCCTACATTCTCCATCTTATTTTCTGCTGTTGTAAGCTGTAAGTGGCATATGGAGTTCAAGCTGTAGTTCTCATTTCCCAAAACATTGCCAGTTAGGATGTTGGCTCTGGGACATGTGAATATGAAACAGCTATGAAATGCACTTTTGAACTTTATTGCATATCAGTAAATCTGTATTACTAGCTGTATTTCATGGGTTATAAATCAGCAGTGATACTGAATTTTTCCTGTTTCCTGTGGCTTGATGCACATTCCAAGTGTTTTCATGTGACAGGTTTCTCACTAGGTCCCATCCATCTTGTGGGAGAGAGTTCCGATTCCAGCAAGGGCCAGGATTCCTGACAGCTCAGGTTCTCCGTTAGAAACATGTAGGCTTTGAATTTCATTCTCACGACGTGTTCAGACGGACACTGGGAGGCAAGTGACTGAAGCCAAAGATCTGAGAGACAGTTGCCTACGTATGGTAGCTTTCCTAACCAAGTATATTAAATTGTAATTTTTATCTTTATTGGACTTCAGAGACTTAACTCGCCTAGAAATTCTGTGATGGTCTTATCACGGCGTCCTGAGATTGAGTCTTCTTTATCAAGAGCGTAAATAATATGATGGAGGTCCTGACCTTTGGGCAGGAAGAGCTCAGGGGAATGAGATAGTGTGAAGGTTTAGTTTGTCTCTCATCCTTTAAGCTGTGATTCACCCGTTACTGCCGAGGTCACTGTCGGGGGATGGGATGGAAGCCTGTACGGTTATTACTGCAGGGCAACCTTGTTGGCAAATAGAGGGTCTCATTGTGTCCTGGTCTTGCATAAACTTTAACCTCTGGAGCTACAATTCAGCAAAATAAATAAAACGGTGAAATACTTGTCTGATTCCCCCCCTGCCCCGTGCAGTTACAAACGCAGAGAACTGAGTCAGACACAGGTTTATCGAAACGCGTTCCCAGCAGGCGTTCATCTGTGTTTGGTGCTGGGGGTTGTGAAAAAACAAAAAATCAACAAACAAAACCCAACCAAAAAAACAAAAAACACCACCCCAAAACCTCTCTCCTGTGCAGTTGTTTTCATTTTGAGCTTTTCACAGAATTTAATCAGTGTCTTACTGCAACCACTGTGAGGTTAACTTTTTTTTTTTTAACCGTGGGACCTGGAAGTCAGACAATTTTGAAGGTTTGAATACGAAAACGGCAGCGCTGCGCTATTAAGTGCATTGATAGCTGAACTAGTTATGACAACAAAATGAAGCTTGAGTAAATAAAAGTAAGCTATAGAAACATTTTCAGCATTACAGTTAATGAGCACTCTTTAGCTCGAGAGTAATTCTCCAAGCTATATTTAATCTCCGCGGTAAGGTATTGATAGTAATGATAATAATTAGTGTGGCATATTTCTTGAAGCACGTAGTGCTCCGCTCTATCAGAGTAAGCTAGAAAATGAAATACAGGCCTCATATTTACATACGAGGTCTTGGGGAGGAATTTTGTTAGTAGGATTATAGCTCAGGAATTTGCGTTCTTGCTAACGTCTGTCAACCTCCCACACGCTAAACATACAAATACACCTCTATAATGAGATTTGAGTTTGACTTTTTTTGCGAGGCTTTGCTAAAATATGACAGTACCTTTAGTATGGCGCGTGTCCTATTCCCAGGAGACATTTGACTCCTGCTTGGGCTTGTGATGACCTGAGATCAAGGTCTACAGCAAAGATGCTGCGCAGGATGCATGTAACATGGTGTGAACAACAGATTTTTTTTTTTTATTATTTTTTTGTGTGTGTGTGGTTTTGTGAGCTATTTTATCGATTGAGCTTCTGTTTACCCCAAACTGAAAGTGATTGAACCTGAAAGCTTCCCAGTGGCTGTAGGACTATGATTAACTCTTTGTGGGGTTTTGTTTTTTCTTTTTTCCCCCTACACGTAAAACTACCTATTTCTGTGACGTGCTTACTTTTCTGCAGTTCCCAGTGCGTACAGTTTGTCAAATAACGAACAGAGAGTTTGTAGGAAATGGTGCATCTTCAACTTACTGCTACAGTCTAGAACAGTGAAGATTAGCTAATACCGCTGCTCCTCAAGGGTCTTTGGTTAAATTCCTGGTTGAGTTACTTCTGTTTATTTATCTTATAATAAATTAGGCATGAGTTCCTCTTTCATCCCTAGCTTGACATATGAAAAGTAATTGTTTAATAATGTTTCAGAGCCTTGAGGAATTAAGAGCATCTTAGCCAGAGGTTGAGAAGATATCTGGACTATCTCCAGAATTCCCAGTCTAATTACTTTCTTCTTGTTGAACCGAAGCAAATTTATCTTTAGAAAATATGAAATGTCAAGCTATGAGTTCCTGTATTAAACATGTTTTTCAATTAAAATAACTATGGAAATATGTGCATAGAACTAACTTTTCCTAATTGCATGGTGAGAAAATTAATTTCCATAGAATTACAGTAAAAATATAATAATTATCATTACTCTTTTGACCCAGCAGTTGACAAAAGATTAATAACCTTTTTAGAGGTATTTTTAACTTACCCTTTTAAGCATAATGACTCTTCTCTGATTTTAACACACGCTTAATTTTAAAGACCCTTTATGATAGTTAGATTTTAAAAGTACTATCTGTACTCTCTTTTATTTATTGCCATTTTTGCAGTACTTCTCCAGTAAGGGATTGGAGGAAACATTATTCTGCTTTTCGGGTACATTTCATGACGATTTCTGGCTTATGCCCGTTAAAGGGAAGGTATGATGGCAATGACAGGATTTCAAACATTTTCTTTAAGAAAAGAGTGGGTGCGTTGCCTTTACAGCAATAAAAAGGCAATCTTGAGAGGAAAAACGTTGCTTTTTTGTTGACGGCTTATAGGAAGACGGGAGCATTAAGTGCTTCACATGCTTTGCTAATGGCAGAGCTGCAGGTTGACTTTTGTTAACCTGTGGTCGCCGGTTCAGTTGGTTGTTTCTGAGCTGATGTAGGGTTGTGTTGGTCCTTCTAGAAGACCTTTTGTGTGCCAGACTGAAAGGCATTCTGCGTGGGTAAGGATGCTGGTTCTGAATACAAGCCTTCCTCAGTGCCTGAGTAAGGGAGTTGAAGGAGGAAGCTCTTAGTGTACAGATGAGGTGAGGGGGGCTGTGTAGGCTGTGGTCATTGCTACAGCTGAAATATGTGGCAGGGGTGCACAAGGGGTAGGTCTGGATGCTGGAAGAAGATCTCTATGAAAGGGAGCATCTAGGCAATGGGATGCCATAGCTGTTCGCATCAGCTGGGTTGAAGCTGGAGCTGAAGAACTGGTGGTCAATGACTAACATTAGTGTATGCCTGTTTAACATTTTTTTGCTGGCAGTCATAATAGTGAACTTTGTTTTTAAATAACTACACTGAAGAATGCGGTTTTCAATGAAAGTATGAAATTACAAATTAAAGGAATGACCCTTCAAGTTATTAAGAAATGAGGCTGAAGGTGGGAGCATGGAAATTTGTGAGTGTGGAACACCGCTAAGCTGAAGAATATCAAAAAAAGAGCATTGGTGTATGAATAAAGTAAAAACAAAATAACCCAATTACCTCTAAATGATGGTAATTGCACTGAGCAGCCTTTTATGGAATAGACTCCGGGCTCCATCTGTCATGGAAGTTTTTTGAGTTTTCAAATTAAATTGTTCCCTCGTATGAAGTTACGAAGCATTAACTATGCTCTGCTCATGCAAGTTAGACTTTCCCATTTCTGAATTAGCTCTCCACCGAGGTTGCTCTCCACTGAGGTTGCTCTCCACCGAGGTTGTGCCAGGGAGCTGAAGAAGGTCTCGATGCAGCCAAGGTCTTTCGGAAGGGAAGGACTCACAGGACTTGCCATTCCCCGTCTGCCGTGCAGGATTACAGCCAGTGTTGTGCTCTTGAAGGTGGTTACGTTGGAGGCCGCAGACCCTGAAGCTTTTCTCAGAATCTCCGAAGCTGCCTGTAAAAGGGCCCAGCTCTTTGGCTTTGCCCGACCCTCTTGAATTGGAGGGAAGACGATGGCATTCGGCAGGAATCTGCTGCACCGTTGCTTCGGCAGTGATGCAGTGGCCTCGCCACCATCAAGTCTGCTCTGCCAGAAAGCTGGAAACAGGGGCACAAATCTTAGAGCGTGTCCGCAGGGCAATGCTGTTGTGTTTGTGTTCCCAGGTGCGTTGTGCTCGCTGTCCGCTCAACACCGACTTAGTCTGCTTGGGAGCGGCAAAGCTGTCCTACACGCGCACAGAAGAATTGCCTGTGGGCATAAGGTCGGCTTCTGGGCTGGCTGGTACTATCCGACAGCTTGGTGGGGCGATCCAGTACTTTCTATGGAATGAATAATGAACCACCCCCCACCCCAGAAACTTGTGCTGTGCCCCGTCTTTTAACCTCAGCACACCGTTCTGGCCAATTCATCTTTATTCGTGGTCTGTGAAAAACATTGGTGGAAGGCTATGTTGGCCTTAAAACAGCTGATGTAATGATGCCTGGTAATTTTTTTTTTTTTTTTTTTCCACTTAGAAAACAAGCAAATATTGTGTGGATCAAAGAAAAAAGATAGCTATTTAAAATTTACTCAGAACTCTGCATCCATCTTTGGTTTAATCATTTCAGAACAAATAAGATTTTCTGTTGGGAAGTAGTTTTATATGCATTTACGTTACTTGTCCTTGTGCAGTAGTACTGCCAATTATATTTATTAGCCCTAAATATTAAACAGCTGGCAGGATTCCATTGTATATAAATAAGACATTTGAGACCTGGAAGAATGCCATTTCTAATACAGCCAGCTGGTGCTTTTTACAGTTACATTCAGCACAACACTACTGAATTTCACTGTACGTTCAGCGTTGTGTTAATGACAATAGAGGAACGTGGAGTGGTTTGGGATTTCTGTAGGAAATGCCATTGTGTAAAAATACCTTGTTTTGAAAGCCTGACTGTACCAAGGAAATGCTATCTTATGCACCTGTCCTGTGCATTTTGATGTAAATACTTTAGTGTTTATGTGTTTTGCTGGCAAATGCAAAGCAACAAACTGCAGGGGCTTTTTAAATGTTGTAAGTGTTCCTGTGCCACAAATGTTCTTCACTTTCTCTGTTGCGGTGGTGTTTTCCTATTTAAGTGATGGTTTAATGCTTAAAAATTCCTGCTGGCTGCTACTTTTGAAACCATTTTGCTTATCGTTTGGGGTTTGTTTACAAAGGCATGATTGACTCTTTGTTAGAACCCAAGTAATAACTGAAATGGTAGCAAATATATCTCCCTGCTACTAATTTGTTCCTATTCTGTGTATTAGAAGATTGAGGTTTAAATGTGGGCAAAAAGTATCTTCAGATTTACGGAACCAGCAAACAGATTGGAGAACTGGCTTCCTTCCAGGCTGGAATGACCGTGCCACGATCATTTCTTTGTAAAGGTTTGCCATCAGTATTTGTCTGGCTACACCCAGAGGCAGCAGCGCTTTAGGTGAAACAGAGGAGAACGCTGGAGGACGTGATGCTTTGCATTACTACTATTATTTTATTATTATTATTATTATTATTATTATTATTGTTATTGTTATTATTGTTGTTGTTATTATTATTATTATTATTATTATTATTATTATTATTATTATTATTATTATTA
>JAVJGJ010000014.1:116239125-116273660 GCA_035590215.1 Microhierax caerulescens | reverse complement strand
GTTGTTATTATTATTATTATTATTATTATTATTATTATTATTATTATTATTATTATTATTATTATTATTATTATCTTATTGTTAATGAGCCATCAAGCTGAAAGTGTTAAATCTAACACAAAATGTGAAATCATCTCTAATTGTAATTAGTGAAGACAGAATTTTTCACCAGATTGCTATGTCCACAGCCTTGGGTGGGTTCCATCTTTGATAAAATTCTGTTTGCTGAAGTCCCCGTTACATTAAACAGCTGCTTATTTCCATCTCTGAAACAGCTACACTTCAGGGTTGTATCTTACCCACTCTGTACAACGCTCATGGATGAAAGGTGCTTGTGTGTGAGTGGGAGCTCAGTGCAGAATTCAACCATGGGCGCTGTTGTGTTGAGAACTTCCCCAGAAAATCAGCGTAACCTGTGAGATAAGTGAGACTGAAACCTGTTTCTCAAGTTGACGTGGAGCCTGGAGAAAAATGAAGCTGTAAATGTTTTGCTTGTCCAAGCTCTGAGCGGGCATTTGGATGCTGGATTCAGACATGTGTCAGTCAGTCAGATGCTTTCCTCATGGTAGCGACCTTTTAACCTCACTGTGATTTAGAGGATTTTGCTTGCAAAAAGGGTGAGAATCAGCTGTCCTTACAAGTTTGATGATGAAGTATCCAGCTGTCTGGCAATTAGAGATGGGGAAAAAACAGGGCTTTACTTATCTTTCTGCAGTTTGGTTTAATTATTAGTTTAGTATTCCCATGGTAAGGTGTGTACTCATGCTTTCTTAATTATTGTGGGTTTATGTGTGCTTGGTACCTATAACACAGTTGCACTTTTTTTTTTTTTTAACCCTATTTATTGCAATATTTATGTTATTTTACTTCCCAGATGAAAGTTCTTTAAAATCTAAGAGGTGTTAGCGTGTCCAACACTTTTTGTGTTTTTGTTTTGAGAGAGGAAGAAGAGGGTCAAGATTTATGTTAAACCTGTATGGTTTTGTTATGTCTTGGTGAAATGGGGTTTGTTTACTTTGAAAGACATTCAGGTCACTGTAGCAATACACACTGTGCTGTAGGTAGCAAAGTATGATGTGGCTGTAGTAGGCAGAGGGAGGAAGCTCTTGTGATTTCCAGCTTCTTCCATGTTTGATCCTATTTTTCTGACCAGGCTATGATTCTGTGGTCACACCATGGGACACCGTCCCCTGTCAGTTCGTGTGCCAGGAACTGCATGTTTTTGTGGGGAGGCTGAGGGTGGGCTTGCCTTTTTTTTGTTAGAAATATTTTTTTTTTCCGAGTTTTACTACTTTGGCTTTGCTTATAATGAAAGAAAAAAAAAAACAAACTTGAAAAACCAAACCAGGCAAAAGGTTAGCTAAGAATCTTCCATTAGACCTGGTGGGTTTGGATAATCTAGGATAATTTTGTAGCTATGTGTTACATGGCAAATGCTATATCTCAGGTTTTGTTGGCCAAATTTAATACCTGGACACTGTATGAGTTTCTTAGTTCATCTGAGCTCTTATCAGATGAGAAATCAAGATCTTGTCTTGCTTGTAGTTCTGAAACTGTTTTGCTTGGTTATGAAGAAGACGGAGTCTCCTGAACCCAACGATACTCCATTGCATGTGTTCCTTCTGCTCTCACAGATGTGAAGACTTCAGCGGTAACTGAACAGAGGGCAGAGCACCGCAGTGGCAATACCAGGGTGACCTTCGAGTACAGTCGATATCCTCCTTTCAGCCACACATTGTCTCTAATCTGCTTATTTTCTGTCACTGTAGAGCTTTTTCATCTCACAGTTATGAGTGGTTGATGTAAGGCCATAGGTTAGTAAAGCAGCGCTAGGAGAAAGCGTGCTAGGGTTTGTGCCGTAGAAGGGTCTATCGATGGTAATGTCATGGATGTGCAGCAAAACTGGAAAACTCTCACCATGCAAATTCCTCTTCTTTCAGTTGCATCTTAGAAAAAAACCCCAAAAAATAAAAAATGGGGGCTGACCCAGTACTATCAAGTAATTTCATTGACTTTTGAAAGCCAAACGTAGAAGAAAATGTTATTTCCTAAATTTCTCCAATTCCCAAATCAGGTAATTTTCTGTCCTCTGATCTCAGCTGATGGGTGTTTATGGGCCGTGCATCAGCATCTTTGGTGATGTTTTGAGGAAAGTGGTTTCACATAGATGAGTTGGTGTGGAATGTATTCTTCTGATATAGCCGTTGCAGGGTGTTTTGTCAATAGGAAGCTTTCAGAGTTCTTGGGTCCTGTTACAATTTAGTTAATTTTTTATATATTATGTGGGAAGGTACACTTTTCCTGTAGATTTGAATTATTTTAATTCCTAGTATCAAGCTGTCCTAAAATGTGTGCGAATTTTTCTTGGGTGTTTGATTTCCCCATCCTCGGGATTTTGGCTTTTTTTTTTTTTGTGTTGAACACTCTCCTCAAATACTTTTTTACTTTCAAGTAACAGCAAAAGTTCGTATTCCCAATGTATTGGCTATGAGGTTGAGTAGGATACATTAGAGTCATGTTTAACATGTGAAAGCTTGAATCTCTTACTGATCTGAATTTGGACATATTTAACGTTACAGTAAGAATGGCAACAGAAGATCTAAGTACTAAACCAAAGGAGGCATCAAAGTTATTCATCTTAAATCCTTCAACCTGTTTCCCAAATGTGTGCTTCAGGGTGATGGAAATGTTTGAAATATTGGACAGTGTGTGACAGAGAAAGTCAGACTGATATATATTTGTGTATGTATGTTTGTTTAAATACACTGTAATTCCCTATTATCATACTGAAAGATTAGGTCAAATTCTTGTATGCAAAGTTCTTTTAAAAAAAAAACAAAAAAAACCACCAAAAAGCAAAAGCAATAATAGAAACATTATTTAGATAAGTGGCAAATATTCCCATGCCTGAGGCTTTCGATTTTGGCCTGTTATGTTGCTATAGTATAAAGTATGTCAGATGTTTCATATTTAACGTGAATTGTATCCTCAGTCAATTAAGGTGACAAGCACAACGTTGTCAGAAAATGACTTATATATTTTTGTGTTCTTTTATAAAGATGCAAATGTCTGTGATGGTGATGGTTTGTCTTTTGGGATGTGGTTTCCCTGTGCCCATTATTATTTCTTCAGGTTTTGTCCTTTCTGAAAGCTTTGCATGTCACAATGCATCTTCCTTAGAAGTTGGGATTTCATTTAAGCATTTCAGCTCTGGCTATGCTCATGCTTTTATTAAAGTTAATGGCTAATGTCCCTCGAGAGCAAGATCAAAGAGTCTTGGGCAAGTGTCAGATATATAGACCAAGGAGTAAATGAAAGTTTTATATCAGTGAAGATTAATTTCCCACTCAAGCTAAATAGCAGAGAACATTGCTTAATGCTGAAGGATGCTTAAGTATTACAGTAACGAATATGCAGAACAGTCTGTTGTAACATCAATTTGACAAGGATGCCATTGGAACTGAATTTTCTTTGGTGAAGAATGTTTGTTGGTAGCACTCCCACTTTCCAAAATAAGAAAGTTGGCTTAATTTTTATACATTTCTGGCACAAGGAAGTAAAAGTAAGAAAAACTGGGGGGGGGGACGACACAGATACATGATGTCAAATACTTCATATTGATTTCTTCTTTCCAATGGAATGAATATTTTCACAAGAAATATCTACTTTATGCTCTTACTCAGGATTTCTACTGAACTGCCCCTGTAACTTTTTCCTCGCTGAGGAAAATAATAATTCCAAAAAGTATTGCTATAATACAGAGCAATACCTCAAGCGCCTGCTGATCAGTCATCTCAGTACTTCTAGGAATTAAACACACATCGGAATATTTCAGCATTTTCCAAGTTCTGTGTGAAACCCTCACATGCTTAACATTAAGCTCGTAATAGAACATACTATTTTGATTTTTTGCTTGCAAATATATGTTTGTATCAAACACCCACCCCACCCCCCTCCTTAAAACCTCAGTAGAAAGGCATCGTGTCTACACTAATCTTAGCAATTTTAAATGCTGTGCTTGGGCTGTACATGGAGCAGTTGTCGTCTTTTAAGCGTAATCTGTGGAGCAAACGGAAACTGCACAGACAAGTATGTGTTTGGGTGTGTGTATATACAAGGGAAAGGAAGATTCCCGGTTAGTAGTTTTTGAACTCAGAGATGAATTGGAACAGTTTCACGGAGGAGTAGAGGTCTCCGAAGGCTTAAGTCACTACAAGATTTATGAAAATAAGCAACAGGAGGGAAGAGGGAGACAGACAGAGATGGCATTAATGCTCCCAAATGAGGAAAAGACTTTTTTTACACTCACCTTTTATTAGATGTCGGAGTCGATGTTGGACACCAAGCATGGGACACAGATTTGTAGGAAACTAGGCTTCGTTCGTTGGGTTGCTCACGGCATGGCTTGTTTGGTTACCTCTCTTTATTGTAATTGCCTGGCAAATAAGGGAGGGGGGGAGGGGATAAAAATAAAAAAGATTATTAGCCAGTTGGTAGTATGTCAGTGAAATGTTGAAAATTTGCATGTACTCATTATCTGCAATGTGAGATTCCTATCATAATGATCTTCTGTTAGGGAAGGGAATTGCTTGACTAAATAGCAGAACGCAGAAAGTGTGCGTACAACATTTTTTTTGTCATTGCTCAGTGAGGCATAATAAAGGTGATTTTTTTTAATTTTTTTTTTTTTTTTTCTTATTCCCCCTGGCTGAAAAACTGTACCGAATACTAAGAGCCGGTAGATGAGAGCAGGGTCAGTTTTCAGTATTAGAACAAAAAGTGCTTTTCAGGTTGAGTTTGAATGGCAGTTCTGTAGAGGCTTAGGTGAACGCCTTGCATTGGTGAAAAGCAATGACACTGACAAAAAAAAAAAAAAAAAATAAATTAAAAATTAGTTTAGAAATAAGCAATGGTTGTGAGTGCTTTTCTCAGCAAGGGTGGGACATCCTAGCACAGAAGGAATTTTCGTGAGGTTTCAAAGGCATGTCACTCACTCACTACTACTTTTGTTCCGATTCCTCAGCACCGTATTCCCAGTCTGTGCTTGAGCATGCACAGTGTTTGTGTAGGTTATGTCCCATCTAGCCAAAATTAGAATTATTAATTTCTGTTAAAGGACATTTGGACATTACCTGAAATGGTACTCGTACCAAATTGTACTAAATACATCATCAAACCAGATTTCTTAATGTAAAATAAAATTGTAAAGCCATATCGTTAGACTGCTGCCTGAGGCTGTCAGCGGGCTCTTAGGGAGTTAGCTGCCTGGTTCCAGAGGCGCCTTGGGAAGTCACCAAACTCCGGTTTTAGTAGGAGCTTTATAGTTTAGGAGTTTTATAGCAATGTGATGCTGAAAGATAAAATGTAATTTTTTTTTTGAAGCATGTGGTTCTGTGTGTGTTGTATTATAAATCACAAATAGCCTTCAATTTCTTAACTGAAACTTCAGGGGGTTTTGGGTTTCATGTTGGTTGTGTTTGGTTGGTTTTCAGGGTTTTTTGTTTGTGTTTTGTGGTTTGGTTGGAGGGTGGGGGGTGTTTGGTTTTTTTAATGAAGGCTAAAAAGCCATGAAACCTGCAGCATGCCACAGGAAGGGTGAAAGGGTTGAGGAGATAACATAACTCATGTTCTAGATTAGCACATTGAGAGGGGACTTCTCAGTGAGACTGATGGTGACATCCCAGGAAACGGCCTAGGTTCGCTTTGGTGCATTCCCTTTCGTAAAGAAAATGGAAGAGAAAAACCCAAAACCGTAAGTCCAGCACACCCTGCTAGGTCTGTTCTGGAAAAGAAAACCCTTTCTGTCCCACCTTTGTCGGTCAGTATGACAGGAGCAGATGAGTTAGACTTCTCACTGGACATCTCGTATTTTTCTGAAAATCTGAAAGCACTCTCTTGTCTCCTGCCATTGACAGCATCTAGAGAAGATTTAAAAAATGAAAAGCAAACCAAAGAAGGCTTTCCAAAAGCTGAATTACGTGCTGGGGAGGGAGTGGTGCTATGGCACTTCTGGATGTGTTTCAGTAGTGTGGAAGGTTCCTGAAGGCATTAGAGTAATATGATATAAGCAGTGTGTAAAAAATAATGTGAATTCAGAGATGATGTTCACACCTCCACTCCTTCCCTCTTGACAATGGGAACAAATCCAGCACCCAAAGCCTCGTAAAACAGATTTCCAGCTCCCCCATCATGCTGTCATAAAATCCCTGACATGATATTATAAATCTCTTCTGTAAAAAAAAAAAACAATCAAAAGAAGTTGGATTTATTGTCCCTGTCGGACTGCTTGGAAGATAGTCCTGTTGCTTCATTCTTCCAGTATTTAGAACCCAGCTATTAATTTCTAGTCTAACCATAGCCAGGGCTGGTAAATATCCATTAGTTCTATAGCGGCACAGTACTGAAAGAAATAAATGTCGGTTGGGACACCTTTGAAGTCTTAATGTCCCTTGGACCACAGTCACCCAAGTAATTGATGTAATTGAGGTGACAATTAGGTGTGAGTGCCACCAGTGTCTGATTTACACGGTATATAGGTATGGATCGTTCATACGGCCGCTCTGCCAGCATCTCAGCAGATTTTCTAACAGTTAAATTGTTTTGGTCAAGTTAGCACCTGATGTGAGGCTGGTGCTTCCGTTCAGCAATGCTTCTGTGTTAAATGATAGATTTGAAATTTTATTATTTATGATAGTGGTCTAACAGTTTCCAAGCAATTCGGTCTTCGTTGCAAATTAATGAAGTGGTAATTGCACTTTGCAGTTTCTAGGTGAAGAACACAGTAGTGGTGCTACCTTTATTGTGCAGGTCGTACATCTGCATTCAATTGTCTGTGTGAGCATGTTAGGTAAGAAACTTCTGGGAAAAAAAAATGCAATGAGACTTTTTCAGAAAAACCACATCTGCTGTGGAGATGTTTTAAATTCTGCGAGTTCCTGGTTTTGTTTCTATATCTCACTGGACATGATGGGAAATTATATGGAAGAGGTAAGAAGTAGATCGTTCATGAATCAGTGTGAGCGGCTTTAAATGCCCATAAAATTATGTTTCATTGTAGAATCTTACCTAGTTTCATCCAGTTGTTGTCACCGGACTTTCATTTGTCCAGGTGGGACCTGTGGTTGAATGAGTACATCCAGCTTCCCGAGAGGCTGTTGCGATATCTGAACGGCTTTTTGCAACAGGATCAGATTATTGGCTTGGGCTGTACTTGTACAAGGACATCTGTCAGAGGAGGGTCCTCCACTCGGTTTTGGGAATTTGGCAGAGGCTGGGAGCCAGGGTCCAGCTGCCTCTTGCATAGGCAAGAGCTTGTCCTTGTACGTGGGGTCCTTGAGCTCTAGTGGTGCCTCTGACTCGGCAGGTCCCCGTGCTGCTGGCTGCCCTCCGCACTGTGGCTGTCCTGGCTTTCTGCCGCGTTTCAGCTGCTGCATACACATCCGAGATGGTGGTTTTAACTCTGAACTAGCCAGGAAGAGATAAAACTTGTGTATAGTCAGGTCGGTAAAGTGGACTAAAATAAACTTTGTTTCAATTAAAGGAAGTGTATTTATACTGCTTTTATCTATTGGTTTAATAACATGCTTTAAAATCACATCTTCAGTGGTGTGTGGACAATTTCATTGTGCTGACCAGCCCTTAGTCGTATCAAAACTTCCTTAAATCAGTGGGTTGGGTCTGAGAACTCTCAGATGTTACTCTGATGTGGCCACTTTTCTTTTTTTTTTTTTTTCTTTTTTCTTTTTTTTTTTTATCCCTTTGTGTGTGCGCAGTGTATGTATTATAAAACCAGGAACCTGTAAAGACAGTTAATGCTTTGGCCTCTCAGTTTCTTTGTGGGTATAGTGGAAATAGTGCTTTGCTAACGTTTGCTAAGGTCCTGCAGCAAAAGGTGCTCTCATACAATGAACAATTAATAGCCCGAGACTCTAAATATGACATTGATGTGACTTGGGTTTTGAGGCAAGATGTTTTTGTGCTAGAAGTTCTTCCTTTCTCCCTCCCTGCAAAATGGCAGTTATTTCTCACAACAGACTTAATTCTGTCTGCTTCACATCGCTGGGTTTTGTACCACGCAGCAGCTCCGTTTGGAGCTTTACTGTTCCCCAGCTGTGCCACATCTGGTTGCGTGGGGCAGCGGCTGTGTTTCTTGCAGGGGCTGTGCACGTGGGTGACGGCGAAGCAGGGATTTCTGTAGCTGCTGTGCTACCGTGTGCTCTGGTGGTGTGCGCTTCGTTATCACGATAGGAGTTTACCTCTTTTGTTTGTGTAATTAACTTTGAAGCACAGAACAGAAGATGATCAGGCTCAGGGGGATCTTACCAGCGTATCTAAATACCTGATGGCAGGTATAGAGAGTATGGAGCCAGGCTCTTCTCTCTGGGGCCCAGTGAAAGGCCAAGAGGCAACGGGTACAACTGGAAATACAGGAAGTTCTGTTTAAACATACGGACCGAGCTTTTTACTCCAAGTACAATTAAACAGCCCAGAAAGGCTGTGAGGTCTCCATCCCTGGGGATACTCAAAAGCCTGGCTGGACAGGATCCTGAGGAACCCACTGGGGCTGACCCTGCATGAGCAGGGGGGTTGGCTGGAAGATCTGGGAGGGTTTCTTTCGATTTCAGTCATCGTGTGATCCTGTAACAGGTATTGTTCATGGTCATGAGTTTTAATTCTAGCGCTTTAGTGGTGAGGCTCTTCATTTTGTATTTTAAGACTTGGAATATAGCACAGCTGCAGGTCTCGTGTGGGTGAAAGCTGAAGAACGATGACCCTAAAAAAAACCCACCCCCCAAAATACTGGTCCTAGTCATCCATTCAGATAGAAAGCAAGGAAGGATGCATCTTAAGTCACTTAGTTGTGTGTGGTAAATGACTAAGTATTTACTTTTAAGGACCCCTGTAGGATTTCTTTCCCCTGTGATAGGTAAATAATTCCCCTCCAGTGAGTGTGACTTCAGAAATCAGGTAGGACTGGTACACGAGTAATGCACAAATAGGAAACCCATTCCTTCCCTGGCTGGGTCAAGTAAGTTTGTCAACTGATGACTGATGTAAAAACAAATAATGACAATATAATCTTCAAAAAACAATTTAGCGTCATAGCCTATATAGTATAGATGTATTAAGTAATCAAGATATGGTAAGTTGATGGTAATTTTAATAAGTCTGGAAACCGGGCTAAGCTTGACTGTGCAGAGGACACACACCCCGAGCAAAATCAATTGTCATGCTTTGTATAAATTTGAAACAGTAACATTTTGTTATGACTTTATGGAATTTCAGTGGGAGCCATTGACTTTTGTTTGTAAGATCTTAAATCTTGTTCAATCTTTGAAGTGAAGCTTGATTCTAACAGGGAAAATGTGATGGTGTCCTAGCAAATGTCTTCTGTTTGAGGTGACAGTGGTTGTAGTAAAGAGGTGAGATCACGTCTGAAAGGATGGCACTGCATATATAGTTTTAAGAAATCAGAGGGTTTTAATAATGCAAAACAGCTGTATCATCTCTTTCATGCCACCTTGAAATAACTTGGTTAAACCTGACTTCTTAATGGTGAATTCTGTGGTCCTTTAAGATGTTTATATGTTTTAATAGGAAAAAAAGTAAGTACAAGTTCAACCGGACTTTGTCTATTTCATAGTGATTTCCAAGCAAAGTGGTTTTGGCTTTTTCACAGCTTTTCTCTCTAAATGTGATATTTTTTAGTATAATTATTAATTTTAAAATATATCCTTTTTTTTTCCCCTTTTTTCCTCTTTTTTTTTTTTTTTCTTTCTTTCTTTTCTTTTTTTCCAGTGGGAAGAGATTAGTGGTGTCGATGAGCATTATACTCCAATCAGAACTTACCAAGTGTGCAATGTTATGGATCACAGTCAAAACAACTGGCTGCGAACAAACTGGATTCCACGCAATTCAGCTCAGAAGATCTATGTGGAGCTCAAGTTTACCCTGAGGGACTGTAATAGTATCCCTCTGGTCCTGGGCACTTGCAAAGAGACCTTCAACCTCTATTATATGGAGTCTGACGATGACCATTTGGTAAAGTTCAGAGAGCATCAGTTCACGAAGATCGACACCATTGCGGCTGATGAGAGCTTCACCCAAATGGATCTTGGGGACCGAATTCTCAAGCTGAACACAGAAGTCCGCGAGGTGGGGCCTGTCAGCAGGAAAGGCTTTTACTTGGCTTTTCAAGACGTAGGTGCGTGCGTTGCCTTAGTCTCGGTGCGAGTGTACTTCAAAAAGTGCCCTTTCACTGTCAAGAACCTCGCCATGTTTCCAGATACGGTACCCATGGACTCCCAGTCACTGGTGGAGGTGCGGGGTTCTTGTGTCAATCATTCCAAGGAGGAAGAGCCACCCAAGATGTATTGCAGTACAGAAGGAGAATGGCTAGTGCCCATAGGGAAGTGCTTGTGTAATGCTGGCTATGAAGAAAGAGGCTTTGCGTGCCAAGGTAACGATGCCCTCCATGTTCATAGTTCGATGATTAACAGGGGCTTCACTTTGTGCCCCTACTCTGTGTATTGGGTCCTGTTAATAGTCTCCAGATTCTTGAGAGAAATAAATGAGTTCATAACAATCACCGTGAAAACGGGGTTTATTTAATCTCTGTACATAATGTAATCCGCTAGAAATATTTGATAAGGGTCAGTAATTGATTTTTACTTAATACAGTCTGTAGCAAATCTAACCTCTCTTACCACTCTTGGACTTCCTTCCAGTAGATCATAGTTTTCTCAAATACATTGTTTGTGTCAAAATATTTGATTTCTCTGTGTGTGTGTGTGTGTTTGTTTTTTTTAAACTTTGTGGCTTGATGTACAAACTTTGCTCCTGAGCTGTGCTGATTAATTGGTGTTGGTCAGAAAAAGACAGGTAGCATTTTTTTCAGTTAGTATAGTTCCTAAATGCAGATGCATTTTGAAAATCAATATTTGGAACTTCAAAATTGCATTTTCATGAATACTCATATATTTAACTCAAAATAGTTGTCTCCAAGCTTTTGGTTTCTGCAAACTGTGGTTATGTGAATGCTCCCAAGAATGAGACTATACCGGGGATTTTGAGGTTTTCCAAAAATGCTCTTGTAAAAGAAGCTAGAGAAATGCATGTTGTGTTTACCTAATTTTAATATCAGCCAAATGATGGTGTTCTACACTTTCCTTTTTATAAAAGTGCATGAAGCTTTGTGCTAATTGAATCTCAATCCTCTTTTCACAGAGTGCCTTAAAGGGTGCTGGCTGTGGCAAAGGGTCTTCCATTAAATAAGTAAAAATTGAACAGTAATATCAAGATGTGCCATAGATGGAAGGCGTAGTAGCTGAGATATTTACTGTGGGGTATGTGTCTATGTATATGTGCATATGCAGATATCCATAAAACCAGAAATTTAAAGTATTCTGAACCAGGTTGAGAGAGTACCTGTCCCTTTTTCATCAGTCCTACAGCAATCCTTATGTAAAACGAGGGCTACCAGGAGCCCACCAAACCATAGCCACGTCATTGTGAAGATTGTTGTTCTAATTAGGGTGACTTTTTCTCTGAAAATGCCAGGGAGGTGTGGGAGGAAAGGGGTAGGCGTGTGTTTTGTTTGCTTTTGCTTTTAACTAGATTTTAAGTTGGTTTTACCCTCAAAATGCTTGGAGTAAACAAGGCAGCTCCTACTGAGTTCTACAGAGAGTAGAGTGAGCTTACATCCATGTGTGAGTATATCATACATGATTTGAAAGGCATAAAATTAGACTGTAGGACTACTGTATTTTTCTTTCCACCCCTCACCCTGCACCCTCCTTTTTTTTTTTTTTTTTTTTAATTACTCACCACCTTTTGATCGAGGGAGTGATAGACGATGAAACCATTGACAATAGCGACAGTTCCTCCTGGTCTATTCTGATTTAACATGTAATGTTCTACTAACTTTTATTGGAAGTCATATTTATCAGATACTTTCAGTGTGGTGTGATTGAAGTGGCACTCTAAAAGCAGTCAGTAATTCAAACCCTCCCATTTGTTGGCATCAGTAACTCGGCTGGAGTTGGAAAGCTCGGAAAAGGGAGTTCAGGTTTGACCTCAAGCTCAAGGCTGCTCCTGCACCTTTCCTTTTCTTCTCTCCTTTTCTTGCTCCTTCCTTTTGGGTGTTGGGGTTTAAGGTGCACTTCTTTTGCCTTTTTTTTTAACTTTCTTGTTAACAAAAGTTCTGTAGAGTCAGGATTATAGAATCTATAGAAGATCCAAATTGGTGTTACAAGCATGGGCTAGATGAAGGCATAATTTGGGGGGGGGAAGAAGTTTCAGTTTAAGTTTGAAAGAGTAGTAAGTTATAAAAGTTATCTTCCCAGTAGTTGAAAGCATTCAGTGACTTAGTGTCTGTCACTACTTGATCCTACATTCAGACCGTTTCTGGTTTTGATTGTTTCTGTAACACTCTTTTAGGAAACAATGTATTTTTGCACTAGCGGGGGATTATCGCTGATAATTAAAATGAAGGACCCTAATGGTATATGATCAGCCTATTTAAATTTCATTCGGAACAGGTTTTTTGGTACTTGGAAAAATACTAAGGCACAGTCGTGCCTCCTGCTGTTATCCACAACTGCTTCACTTTTTCTGCATAACCAAGAAAAGTTGACATAAGGCTCAAGCGATTTTTTGTTATTGGTGTACATGTACATATAAAAACATACATGTTTTTATAACACTTTTACACCTAAACTCTGAAAAGCCAAGACTGGACTATTGGCTTTACTTAGCATATTGGTTCTTGTTGGAAAGGTTGTTGTTCTCTTCTGGGTCCTACCAACTGACAAGCAGTTTACATGTACAGCAGCACGATACCTACCTGTCAGTCAAAGAATCAAGACCAATTTTGAGGTGACCATCCTTGTCCTCGTTAATGTGCGTGTGTGGAGAAATGATTTCTCAAAAGCGAATTGTATAACCTTGAGGGATTTTGGTCTTCGTGGTATACTTCAGGTTAACAGCTAAAGATTTAACTTGTCCTCTAGGAAAGACTTTTGCACCTGGTCAGTATTTTGGGGGGGTTAGGTTTGTGTACAGTAAGGTAATAGATGTTGGGGAGCATGTTGGAAAAAAACACTCTTTCATACCTTTTCTCCCCCTTAGCTAATATGTATGTTAGGTAACTAAATGTGGTATATTTTATTTGCTGTAGACTGTTACTACAGCTTTGTTAGTACTTGTATAGTAGTGATCCTGTCTACTTAATCTTATTGTAGTATGCCATGGTTGAATAGGACTACTTCTTCACAGTGTCTTTCCTAAATCATGTCTTCATGCCGTTTTGGCCAAACTACATCTTTATAACATCATCTCTCTTAGAATTAGTGTGTTTTAATTAGAGGAAAACCCCAGCTGGCTGTAACTGCACACTAAACCTAATGCTTTATGGTAGTCTCCGTCCTGTTTCCCAATCGACCAGGATAACTCATCTTTCCATTTGTTCCCCATCACACAGTCAGATCAGAGGTTTGTCTGCCTTAGTGCCCTTTCTCCGACACTGGCTGGCACTGGATTCCTAAGGAAAAGTATAAGAAACTGTAATGTGCAGCTTTACCGGGTATACCTGTCACCTTCCGCCAATCTACTTTTGATTTTCAGAGATTTAAGATACATTTTGTAAGAAAGACTATGTGTAATAGGAATCGGTGACCTGTCACCTGTTAATTTTTCTGGGTTTTGACTCGTTTGTATTTTTAGTCTGTAAGTTTTTATGGCAATGGATGCTGCATCTTGTCTTGTGTGGAAAGCTGTTTTGTGTGAAAACACACATATTGCTGTGTTCAAGTCTTCTGCTTTAAGTCAGTTGGATAAGGTTTTCCATGTCCTTGTATAGTGAGAAAATAACTGCTCCCTTTTCAGCCTCTGGATTAACAATTTTCAAGGACCCATTCATGTTTAATATCTCATCTCTAATACCTGTTTCCCCCACTCTCCTTCTCTACCAGTGCTTTCTTATTTGGAGGACAGGCTAATTGCTCCCTACCCGTTTCTGTACCTAATCAAAGTAAACGACGTGACTGTTTGTTATGAAAAGGCCAATGAAGCTTGTGTATGTGCTGTGTAAAGTCCACCAGGAGATGATGCAGGGGCATAGTGTTTGGAACAGCCCAAAGATCAATGAAAGAAAAGGAGCATTCACATCACCTGCCCAGCGAGTGATTTGTATGTGGAGAAGCTAGGCTCAGTTTGGTTTTGAATGCTGCAGAAAAGAAATAGATCTCATGATGTGAAGGTGGGTGAGCTGGGGTGAGAGTATCATAATAAATGGGAAAATGTAGGCTAAATGTTAGCAAAAATGTTTTTAGTTCTGTAATGATCTAGAGGTCTCCCTGGAGAAATAATGAAAGCCTCGTTTCAGGAGCTGTTTCTTAAAAATGCAGTAATCGGATGATAAAGGAAATCCTGCACTGGCAGGCTTGGACTAATAAATTTCTTCCATCCTGAATGTGTCTATGCTGTTGTTGGTTTATTTCGTGCACTTCAGAAAGACTAGCTGGCCATGGGGAACGCTATTTTTCATGATGGTCTACTTAATTAGCAAACATGCAGCGGGCAGTTGTATATCTGTGTGGGAGTATGAGTGAGCTTGAATGTTCTTTTGAATGCTTCGGACAGGTGACCCTCTAGACCAAACCCAAGCTTCGTGGCTCCAGTTGTCAAATGGAAAATTAAACTGGTGGGCCTGAACAGCATGACTCAAAAAGCACAGCTTTCTATTTTCTGCATGCTATCATTTCAAGGTATAGTTCTAAATTTTAGTTGCTGGAACGGAGTAAGTCTGAATTGTGATTTTCCTTTGTAATACTGTGTAATAAAATTGTAAGTTTTAACCGCAAGTGACTGACACGTTTTCTAAAACAAACCAAAGACAAAAAAAAGAGAACGGAATCGAACAGTCCTTCCTTATATACACAGGTTTTAGGTATTAATCAGACTGAATGGGAGAAAAAGGAGTGAGGGGTAAAGGAGGGAGAGGTGAAGTTTGCCCACTGTGCCTGGTTATTGCAAAAGTGTCCTCACAGAATTTCCCCTAACACTAAATCATTCAGTGCTTCAAGTTTTATAGTGAGCATAGACTAAATAATTTTTTTTTTTTCTCTTGAGTTTATGGAAATATAAAAGGAATGCCATCTGCGGCTGCTAAATCTGAACCATTGCATACATTACTTAATTCCTTCAGTAGAATAAATGCTGTACTGGAGATAAAATTATGTAAAACATTACTAAGGATGCAAAACATTTCTCTAGATCTCTTTTCCCCTCCCTATGCTTTAAGGAATCGTTTTGTCTCTGCATAAGTAAATATACTTCTTACTTGCTTGTATCAGTGGATAGAAGATAACTTTACATGTAAAAAAACAAAAACCCAAAAACGGTGCTGTGAGGAGCTACTCAACTTTGTACAAGTGAAAACAGACGGAAGGCACACGTGCTTGCTGCAGCTGCAAGGATGGTAACGTTTTCCCTTGGGAATAGCCGAGTGGCTCAGATGTGTCCGTTGCGTTACAGAAGTACGTGGGTTTAACTCTTAGGCTCTGTATAGGAATAATTATATTTAATAAAAAGTAGGATCTGATCATACGAAGATCATATATAATAATAGAAGTATTAAGAGTGTTTCTTCTTACATGAAACCTGAAAAAGCTAGGGATTCCCATTTTTTACAGCAGAAGTTTAAGGTGCTTTTTTTTCCCCCCTTCATTCTGAAGTATTGTTTTGAGTTTTAAAAGCAAGAGAGATGTTTTTTGAAAGAGACTCTTAATCTTTCAAGCTAGTAAACTAAAATGACAGAAGCTATAAATTATGAATCACTTTATTTGTAAAATATTCATTGTTTTTATCCACTTTATATTCTATAAGTACATAAACAGAGCACACAGTGAAGGATTTACCTTCCTGCTTAGAGTTTATTTAACTCTTATGAACGTTATGTCAGAGATAGCCATATAATTTGTCATAGGGGAAGAATTATGTTGCATTGAATACTTGGAAGATTGCAGCCAACTTATTTTTGTAATGCTTTGTCTGTTCCAAATTTGGAAAATACTCTCCAGTTTATACATCATAAGCAGAAGCAGTAGATCTAAAATGCAGGTTTTTAAGGCAGACAAAATTTCTTGGGCACGATCTTATGGTTTGTGAACACATATGTCACACATCCTAAAGAGATTTTTTTAATCTGACACTATATGGATTCTCAAGTTAGAAAAGCGTTTCAGTGCTCTGTAGTTAGTTGAGAAGAATCTTTACTAAATTTCTTGGAGGCGGTGATAGAAATATTTAAACAAAGACGTGACTTCTATTAGCTTTTAATGTTCAATGATTGGTCATTGATGTCAGTGTTCTTTAAAAAAGCTTACTAGCACATCTCTCCAGGTTGTTCAGGACTACAGTGTCAACGTATGACATGATTAGGTAATTCAGAACTGAATTTTTGTACTTAAAACTAGTTGGGAAATGAAAAGGTTCATTCAGAAAATGAAATAATTGCAGAAGTCTTAATGACTCACAAAATGCAACTTAATACAGTTGCCCTGTATGTTTGTTCAATCCAGATCTCTTACCAGTTTAGGGTGGCGCTTGCTATGCCACATTGTGTTTATTTTGGCAATTTTCCCCTTGTCCCCGTCACCTGCTTTTCAAGCAACAAGTAGACACCCCCCCAACATAAAAAAGCAACACACACACACACACCCTCAACAGTAGAATATACTGGGTATTGACCCAGACCCTTTTAAATTTAACAAGTATGTGTGAGACATTTGCTTCCTTTTCTTAACGTAGAAATTTTTGCCTTGGTTCTCTGATACTTACGTGTTCAAGACCACTACTGTTGATTTTTTGTGCAGGATTTTACTGCCAATATCTTACAGATGTCTATTGCAGAGAATCCCAAGGGGTCTTGCTGGCATTTCCTTAACCTTTTCATGTTAATGGCTTTGCTTCTTTGGAGGCTTTCAAAAGATTAAACCCTAAATTAATAGTATCATCCTGAGCATGTTTTTTCTTGCACTGTCTTTGGTGTGATCTTAGCTTGGCGTTGCACAAAGATTGTATTGTCAGCGTGAATTCATAGACCACAACGCTTTTTCCATCGGTTTCTCTGCCACTTGCATCTGTGTATGGAGCTATTTGACAATCCCTTATTAGTTCCAGAGAGGAACTTTTAAGGGCTAACAGGGGTATGCATTACAACTGACAGCTGGTACTAGACTTTAATAGAGAGCAATTGTATTGAGAGCTGTAAGTTTTGATAATGTTCAACAAAAATGCTCTTAAAGCAAGAGCCGTCTTGAAAGATGAGTACAAGGCGACAAGAATCTTCTGCATGTCTGTTGCCCCTCAGCGTGAAGCACAAGGTGTGCTGTTGGCAGACATCTAAATAAGCAGCAATTGATATCAGACTTTATCGAAACACTTGGACTGCAGAAGTACCAAAACTGACTGTTTCCGGGATTGCAAACTGCATAACAAGGGTTGCATTTGTAATGTCTCATTTGCTTTGCATTTGAAATTGCAGCTTGATTCTTGATCGCACAACAGGAACATAATAACTTGGACTTCCCACAGTCTTTTTAGGGAGAAAAGATGAGTACTTCCTTGCCTGGAATTTGTCAGCTTTAAGTACTTACCTACATCGGCTACCCCGACCATCGGTGTAGCCGTTCTGCTAAGGCAGAAATAGACCTAAACAACGACAAATCCTTCGTAGGTCAAGGAGGCAAACTATTTCACTGTCATGAATCTGTGGGTTCAGTGGTTGTCTACTGTAAGGTTAAAATTTGATGTGATAATTTAGAACAGCTGCTCTTTGACAGAAAGATTCACTTTCAACAAGGGAAGCAAAAGGCATATGGTAAAAGTTGACGCAGTGCCAAGCCAGAATAACTGCAGAAGTGATACAGGACAGTTCTCTTCAACAGCGTGCTTGAAGTAATGCATTTTTACTTGCCATTGATATTTTCAATCTGTATGCTTTTTTTGAATCATGCTTTATCCCATGATACTTCTTTTGTAGTTATCTTTAAATAGTATTTTTTTAGTAACAGTGGAGATTAAGTGACAGAAAAGGGGTTGTAGGCTTGCAAACCACACGGTTTGTTCATAGCCCTGGCCAGGCCACTCTTTGGGCTGTAAAAACGTACTAAAGGTTCATGGAGAAAGTGCTTCGAAATCTTCAACCGAACTTACACGCAGTGTTAGCGAGGGTGTCTCATAGCTGAGTTTCTGTGCTTTTAGCAGAGTATTTAAGAATTCACTTAAGTTGCAGTGCCTTTATACGCATCCCTAAGTTCTAGTAAACTGAGCATGTGAATAGCATGAACCCTAATGGAAGGAGTGTTTATTTAGTCTTTATTCCTATATTATATAGGAATTACCATTCCTAATGGAATGCTCAGCCGAAGCAGTAGTGGACAGTTTACATGTAGGAGTAAGGAAGTCATCAGGAGTTCACAATCCTAGGAAGAATTCAGTTCTCCAATTTAGAAGAACCATTTTCCACAGCAGTTTTTAGTTCTAGGTGAAAAAATACACAAAGTCTCTTTGTTGATTTGGCAGAGATTTTCAATGGAAGGAGAATAACAGAAGAAATTACTTGGAAGTACCCCTCAGCTCTAAGAAATGACACTAAACAAGTGACCAAACCCCTTCTACCATCAGTGTACTTACTGCTATGAGCTCATCTGGTTTTGTGTCCCCCCCCACCCCCATATACTGAGACTGGGGCACAAAGTTGTTGTGTAAGGAAGAAAAAAATTGTCTTCCATTCTCAGAAAAAAAAAGATAAAATCTTTAAGGTGATTATTATAAAGCAGTAAAATATGTTGCAATGGTCATCTGTTACCCAGCTGAAGTAAGAAAGGACATAAAGTTTGGCAAACATTAAAGTCGAATATTAAATGTGTTCTTTGATGTTTTGCAACCTTTCACAGAGTTCGCTCGTACAGGGTTTGACCTAACCCGAACAGTCCCTTAATTTCTGTAAGTGGTATTTCTAGGATTTATGTATGCATATATAGAATTGTTTTATTTATATATGTATCCTGTAGCTTTTTTATAATGTGACATTAATAGTAGGAGGCTGTAGGATACCATAAATAAGACTTTTTCCTTTGCTTTCATAATGAATGGCATAATGTAGTCGTTATTATTATTATTATTATTGAAAGAAATACAAGCAAATTATTCAATCATATATAGTTCCAGTTTAACAGGGGCATTTCCAGCTGCTGTAACGTGCTTTTTTAGATTACAAAACAACTTGAATTCCCTGAAGGTTTAACAGGAATTATTTTTTTTTCTCTTCTTCTTATTTTGGTAATGCAGTCCTAATACTGAGATGACATGTATGGGCAGTTATTTTAATAAGCTGCTCTTCAAAGCTGCTCTAGGAATTTCCACCTTGTGCTCCCAAAAGGATAAGATGGAAAATGAAAGCAGGGCTGAGGAATTGTGACTTGAAGTGAAGTCAAGGTGTATTAACCATGAAAATGAGATCACTGTTCCAGCTGTAAAACTGATGTTCATCCTGGGGCGGGGGGAAGAAAAAAAAAAATGAAAGAAAAAGATCTGGGTAGGAAGCAGGACATATTAGCAGAAGATGATGTTGTTCAGAAATCTGAGTTAACCACGGCTAATGAACCTTCTGTTTCATAAATTAATAGAGCATTCATTAAGGTGCCATTTTTATATAATATTTAATGTCTGGTTTCTTGGACTGTGAAGAGCTTTCACGTCAAGGCCATGCAAATATGTATTTGTAAACACAGGATAGAATTAGAAAGACATAGAATTGCTACTTGTGCGTGACATTTAATAAGCAATGATGGTCGTGTTTCCCATGCTGTGTGAGGGGGTGAACTGGCAGGGAAATTAACAGTAAAAGGGGACTCAGCTTCTGTATCTTTTCTCTACCCGCACTAACCGCAGCAGGTGGTGGAAGAAAACAAACTAAAGACAATTTTTTAAAAGGGTCAGGACAGGGAAGAGAACAGGAGTAGAGAGAAGAATGGAGGGGGAAAAAATACCATGGTAAGTAAAATATATCTATGTAATTGTTTCACTGAAACCTAAATGCTGCAGTTAATATTCTTAAAGAAAAAAAAAAAAAGAAGAAAAAAAATAAATTACAGAGACTGCTGAGAGAAAGGGAAGCGTGCTGATTTGAGTTCAGACAAGAGTATCATTCAACGGTGTCTTTAAAGGCAGATGAATATCTCTGCAAGTTTGCTCTGTGCCTAATTGCTAAGAAGACATTACATTTTTAAGGTGGGGAAGAATGTGGTGACCAAATCTTGCATGGAACTGGTCTGCAAATAATAATAATTAAATTGTAATAATGAGCCTGTTACACTGAGAGATTCAAAACTGGCAAACCACACGGTTTGTTCATAGCCCTGGCCAGGCCACTCTTTGGGCTGTAAAAACGTACCAAAGGTTCATGGAATGAGTGATTCGAAATTCTGAACTGAACTTACACGCAGAGTTAGCGAGGGTGTCTCATAGCTGAGTTTCTGTGCTTTTAGCAGAGTATTTAAGAATTCACTTAAGTTGCAGTGCCTTTATACACATCCCTAAGTTCTAGTAAATTGAGCATGTGAATAGCGTGAACCCTAATGGAAGGAGTGATTTACTCTGCTCAGCCGAAGCAGTAGTGGACAGTTTACATGTAGGAGTAAGGAATGAGGACACATCTCCTGCGTTTCGCTGAGTGCTGTCTCAATGAAGTCGCAGAGGAGATCTGTTGTTATCTCAGGAGCCTTCCTCTCAGAGGGAGGTGATGTGTAAATGGTCTCTCTGATTCTCTTCTGGGCAGTATTTTAAGAACGTTTCCTTGATGTTTCTTTATGTCACTGAGCTCTCAGGAGCTCTGAGTATGCACTTAGCGGTGGCTCAGAAAGGGCTGCATCTTGCCCTCGCCTTCGTGGGCTTTTTGTTTTGTTTTTTTTGGTTTTTTTTCCCCTGCCACAGCGATTCAATGAGCCTCCTGTCGGGTGGCCTCAGCCCTGCGCTGGATACTTACCGGAGGGACGTGAGATAAAGCGCTTGCCAGTGGCTGTGTATATATGTAGTTTCCCTTTGTAACTATGATTTAGAGGTGCAGTTTATCATCTGCATCCTTTGGGAACAGCTGCCTCATGCTCTGTTCGTAGGCAAACAGCTGCTGTGGCCGGGGAGGGAGGTGTGTGTGGAGCTGGGATGTCCTGAATCCCCCCGCTCTGCCCTCTCTAGCCACTTGCTCACAGTGGGGAAGAGGAGGGTATCGAGCACCGAGTCCCTGGAAGAGCTGGAGGAAGGCAGTAGCAGAGGTTTCGGGGCTGAGTAGCAGTTAATCCGTGTTTGCCCCCACGCTGCAGCCATGCTACCGATCCGTTCTAATCCGCAGCGAACCTGAAACGTGGGTGTAATACGGAGCGCCTGTTCTCACTCAGCCGGGTTTCTAGTTTTACTTCTGATTCGCGCCTGCAGGGTGGTAACAACCTGACCTTTTAATTCTTAATCTCATTGCTGAACAAGTAGACTCTGCTCTTCCCCCAAAAAAGTTAAATATTAGTCTCTTAATTGAAAAACACACAACCCCTCTCCAAGTCCTGTGGTAAAAGCAGGTGTTCAGGCGCAAGTCTGTTTAGTATAGAGTTTATTTAAACATGGATTAAGGGCTGCTTTGGAATGGAGTACGTTGTTTTCCCGTGCAATAATTACTTTCCAAGGGCAGTGTGTTTAAATTACTGCCTTAAAACCCAGGCTGGACATCTATCCCAAATTCTCTTATAATTAGGGATTATCTCATAGCCTGTCAGTTACCCATCTGTTGGGAAGCTTCCTTGTCCATCTTGCCATCGCAGCAGTCAAGTTGTTACCTCACACTTGCATATTAGCATCAGATCCCCAGATGTGCATCTACAGATTGCATGTGAACCAGGTTGGAATAACTTTCCAACCTACAGGTGTTTTCTTCTTTTTTTGTGGCAGAAAATATTCTAGTAAGTTATTAATGAATGCAGTATAATATATGCAATGTGTTACGTTGCATTCACGAGTACATATGTGGTGGTGGAAATAGTTTCTCTGTACTAGAGAAAAAAAGTCCCAGTTCTCAAAGACAGAATAAAAAGCATGCTGGTTCAATGATATTTTTTTTTAAAAAAATATTGTCTGCTCGTAGTCAATATTAGTTTCATACTATGCTTTACAATTTCCATATTTGGAAGAACTTTTTTTCCCCTGTAATGTAGTAATTTGGCTTTTGAGTTGTTGCATTTTTCCTTTTCCTCTGAAGCATTGGATTGGCCACAGCTTGCAGTTGGATGTACCTTGAGGATACGGATGCTCCTCCAAGTTAACTTTTCCTAGGCACTTGGGATACCGTGTTCTGCTCCTGCCTTCTTCGTTAATCTTTTTGTTAGATTTGACATTTGAGGGCAAGAAGGGCATTTTTCTCTAGATCAGTTTGGTCGAGTCTACCAGATTCGCAGCCTCCCCACCCAAACACAAGCTTACTCATTGTACTCTGGGATACCTCTGATTTTGTAGGATCATCTGGGAGACTGAAAAATAAATAATTAAATAAATCTTTCCTATATTGCTCTGAGCTAGGACTTTGGAAATGCTCTTGACATATTAGAGATGATGTGTTTTGAAACGATTGTGGCTTTTGGTCTTTTATTACAGATTGTAAATCTGATTTGGGGCATTGCAACTTGTTTTGTGGTGCTTGATGATGTGTTTTGTTGACTTTCTGTGGACTATTTCTATGAGCGGACAATCTGGCTGTATCCAAAGATTGATTTAAAAAACAAAGGAAAATCTGGCTGTATCCAAAGGTTGATTTAAAAACAAAGGAAAATCTGGCTGTATCCAAAGGTTGATTTAAAAACAAAGGAAAAGCTGGCTCTGTATCCAAAGGTTGATTTAAAAACAACCCAAAGAATTAATACAATGTTGCATACTGTCTCTGCAACCCATTTAGAAACACTCACTCCTTTTGGAAAACAGTTATGTCCTGCTGTAATCTGAGGAGGTTTCTAGTTGAAGAAAAAGAAAATGTATCATTCTATCTTCCTATAGTAATTATCAACAAGTTTGAAGTCAGAGGAACTTGACTGTTACATGTTGAAGACTTAGGCATAGGCAATGTCATTCACACCAGGTCCCAGTAGGAGTTTTCTTATGCCAAGTTGCAAACATGCAAAAGGTGGGACAGTTGCAGTTTTGTGTAGAAATTGGGGGGAAAAAAAAAAGTTTACGAAGACACAACTGTTGATAGAGGTACAAAACATTTTTTTACGGTTCCATTGAAGAGTCACCGAGAGCATGCTAGCAAGGTTTTCTTAAATTCTAATAAAATGTTTCCTAAACAATAAAGGCTTGTTCATTCTGGAGTAGTTCATCTGAAGAGAAACTAGTCAAAATGACCAACGCGTCTGTGGCTACTGTTCCCTGAGGAGCAGGGGCGTGTGTGGAGGAGGCAGGAGGGGTTACGGTGCACGCAGCATGCCTCACCTTCTGCATCAGCAGCTATTCATAACATCAAAGCGTTCATTTTTTCTTTGTTGTTGTTGACATAACTTTTTACTTCACCTTCTCATGCTGGGATGGACCTGCAGACCTTTACACAGGCTACTTTTTTATGCTTGTCTAGCGTGTTCCTGTTTTGGTAGAGGGAGGCAGCTTTCCCATCTCAGCTAGCTGGCAGGCTGCTTGGCTGAGGATTGATGCTCGTTGCTGCCTCTCAGTAGGAGCCGGTGGAACCCATGACAGAGACAGATGATGGCATGCTGGAGCCTGTCAGCTGAAAACGGCAGTGGCCCGAGGGAGGAGGAATGCTTTCCTCATCAGCAAATCTTGCTTTCACCTTCTCTAAAGGTGGGACATGAGGGAGTGGTTGGCTGGTGGAGTATATTTTCCTTTTCTTTTGTCTTTGCGTTTTATGCACAGTCTCCAACTGCTTATAGAGGCTGCTCGTGCCATCTCTGAAATCAGTTGCCAAGTTCTTGTTGGTTTGATGGGAACAAGCTAATCATTTTAAACAATAAGATTTTTTTTTTAGACAGATGAGAACATGCGGCTTCTTAATAAAATGCTATTCCTCTTACATAGCAACGTGTTACTCTACAGTTAGGGAAATCAGTACGATAAATCAGTGGATACATTTATTTTTATATTTGTGAAATACCTTACAAATCAGATTATGAAATTTGCAGAGTTAGGGATGAATCAATTGTTTATCTAATTTACCAAGGGAAGAGCTTTAGCTCTGCAGTCATTTAAAACCACTTCATATCGTATTCCAATTTTAAAATACAAGAGAGTTGGCGCGCTAATAGTATTAGTCAAATGGTATTGCTTTAGATTCCAGTTGGCTAACCTCCATAAATAACATCAACATGAACTTATAAACATTTCAATGAAGTATGTAACGTTTGTGTGATAACCAATTGAAGTGCACGTTATCCAGTTAGAAAAGCAATTGACCATGTGATTTTACTAATAGATGGGGGTCCAACTTTCAAATCACCAGTTTAATGAAAAATGTGTAGTTGAAGAGATTCTTTAGCAGTATTTATTCTAAAAATAATATCTTTACAAAAAACCCGAACAAACCACCAAACCAAAGCAAAACCCAGCAACTGAGCTTCACCAGCACAAATATTTGCAATAATTGTGTATTTGTGTGTGTGATTTTGTCCAGCTGATGCTTAGGTTAGAATATAGATAGCTGTGTACATGCTGGTGCTTTTATGGCTCTTGTTATTCAGGGTCCAGTTCTGACAGCTGGGTGTGCACTGGGTAATTGTAAGAAACCTCATGGAATATTTGTACATCAAGACTTTTTAATTTTTTTTTTTTTTGATCGGTTACCAAAAATATCACCGGTTGCCCACACATGTCTTGTTACAGAAGAATTATGATAACCTGAAGGCACTATTTTTATTGCTTTGGGGTTTGTATTTTATAGAGTCCTTGTGATCACAGTTTCATTATAGAAGTGCATGAAAAATGCTTCAATTAGCAATATATTGAAATGGTTTGCAATTGTCGTCCTTCCCTATAATTTGAATTTTTCATAAATTAATACATTCACAGGACTGAACTAGCATGCCCAAGGGCTTTGGGTCTGGGCTTCTGGTTCACATCAGTCCTTTCAATGCCTTAAAAGAAAAGCTGTCCTTTCCCTCCACTTTTTTCTTGATACGTATTTTCTCTGTCATACCTATACATATATCTCTGTACAGATATGTAGAAATACATGAGATACATCCTACAAAGACAGGAACTGCAAGTCTGGCCTTTACTTACTTTGCATGTCTTGAGAGAGTAATTTATAAAATACCGGACAGGGAGATTTATTTGAAAACATATGGAAGCCATAGGGGTGAAGCCTGAAGAGGCTACTTGTCCCAGCATGGGACAGTCCGTGTTAGCCTGGACAGAAGCTGCTGGATCAGGCTGGCTGGCCCCGTGCTGGGGCTGGCAGCCTGCGTGAACTGAGCTTAGTGACATGGGGACGTACCTGGCTCGCAGGCTACTGCTGCCACGTAATGTATTGCCTTGTCAGTAATGCCACGTAAACACAACTTGCAATAGAGGAATCTCACCTAATGCAATGTATCTTAGAAAGCAATTAGTAGGTGTTACACATTTCATCTAAAAACACATGGTGGTAATACGAAAAGAGATTGAATTTATGTGGATTTAAGTGAACTGATGAAGAGACACAAACTTGGGCTTAAATAATAATTGATGCTTTTAAACGTGGCAGGTCTGTTTTAAAACTCTGTTTTAAAGACTTAGCTACCAAGGCATATGCAGCGGAAACAATCAAAACTTGGTGCAGACATTAAGTATTAGTGTTATTTAATGCCCCTAGCAGCTCTAGCGTCTGTAGCCAAAAAAAATGTTTGTTTGCTGGGCTTAATCAGAACTGATTTGCTTATTTTTTTAAACAGCTGTTTTAGTCTGGTTTACCCTGAGGAAAGCTCATAATTCTAATTATAGAGCGCTGTTTAAAAAATAATTATCTAAATAACGCACTGAATTATTACGATCTGAATGGGTGGATTTTGTTACTACTTTATGCTTTGTATCTTCTCAGCTTTGTTCGCACGTTAGGTGCTTTTTGGGAGAGCCGAAGCGTTCTCTTTTTAAGCTGCAGGCTCTTGCTCGCTGACTTAACTTCTGCGATACAAGTGATTTCCCCCAGATGTGGGTTCCTGGTGGATGCGCTGAGCTGAGCTGCTCAGCCGGCAGCTCTGTCCCTGCAGTGGTGGCACTTCTGAGACAGCAGCAGGTACCAAGCTCCCCGCCCCACCCCCACCCCCCCCACCCCCCCCCCGGCTCTGGGCAGGCGGCTGGTGGCACCTGCGTCAGGCCAGCCTGGATGGCCGCGTCCCTGATGGAACAGCTGAAGGGGAGCTGCTTTGCCCTCTCACGGTGTTGTCCTGCAAGCAAGTTTTATCCAGGTTTTTATTCCTTTTTGGAAGGGGGAGAAATGCAGGGGCTCTCCATTACCCGGCCTGTGTGCGTACAGCTGTCGTGGGCTGCCGTGCAGCTGGTCAAGGGTGCTGTGCTCCGGTGCTGCTCCTGCTCCACAGCTCCATTCCCACCTTCCCCTCAGGGTGGATCTTCTGGGCTCTCCTGCGAGCTCCTCTGTGACTTGCTCCCATAACCTACTTTTGATTTGCTTCTTGTCTTCTTGTGCTTATACCCATTCCCTTTTTTTTTACGCCCAGTGGTTGTATAGCTCACCCACCTGCATGGATTTTCTTGACTGATACGACCTTTATGTATCACCTGGATTCAAACGATGCCCAGGAGCTGGCTGGGTGCAGCTCATCCTCTTCACTCAGGACAATCATTGCTTCTAGCATTTCTGGTAAATTATACCCCTGGGGCCTTTTCTAGGGGAAGGTAACTCTCCAAGAGCAGTGTTGATTATTACTTTCTGATCTCTTCCACCGTGTGCTATTCTCCTTTAAAGCATGCTAAAACCATTACTGCAGCGCACGGGTCAGCGTTGGGAGAGCAGGTCCTTCCCGGTGCAGAAACAGCCAGTCCGCGGCTTTTCAGACCTGGTTGCAGCTTGCCCGCTTTGGGCTTCACAGGTGCACACCAGAGAGGTCACCTCCCAGTTTTGGGAGCTCTTTTTTGCCGGGCTGCCCTCCTGCGCTGTCCTGTATTGGGCTCACCTCAGTCCCAGGGATGCTGGGGCTCCGTGCTGGGGAGGGGGTTGAGGACCGCGATGGTCCCAGTGTGTCCCACAGGAAGGCAGGCAGCAATCCCACCGTACACATGCTGCTGAAGCAAACTCAGCTGTAAGCTCAAGGTGCCTGGAGGTACACGGGCACTCATGCTACACCCTGAAAGGGTTCTGAGAGGCTACATCCTTCTGAGGGCTCAAGTTATCTATTTCTTTTCTTTATCTGGTAAAATTTGCGTTCCAAGGGTCAATTTGATGGGTATAGAATTTTTTTTTTTTAGTGAAGATGGACTAAAACACAACTTGATGCTATAGAAATACTGAGATCTGTTAAATGCAAGTTTTCCTTCTTCCCCTGCATCTCATCGAAAAGTGTCTCATTCATATTTTATTGTGCTGATTATTATATTTTTGAAGAAGCCTCTTTAAGGATCACTCAGGGAATTTAATTCATTAACCTAAAAGCACTTTGCAGCGTAATGAAATACCACCTTGAATTTACAAATAGAGTATTAAAACAGGAAAAGATGTGGTTGCTTGGTCACATAAAGCTGTTGCCCACTGACAAACCAAACAGGATTCCTTGAGTCTCATCTCTGCTTGCTTCATGAACCATGGCCACCTCATCACTGTTTGCGAATGATAAATGCCTCCCATTTATAAGCGCATATGCGTGTCCTGCTAATACAGTAAACAATGAAGCCTTTCAGCATTAAGTGAAAGTATTCACAAGAGGCCAAGCCCGTGGTTCTTACTCAGACAAAGCTCTTGTGGGCTTGAGTCAGAATTTTGCTTTGAATGATTACTAGACCAAGCTCATAATGTGTGTTTAAACCTTCTCAGGGGAGGAAAAACATTGAGCATGAAACAAATCAGAAGTAAGATTTTTTCTTTTTTTTTTTTTTTTCCCTATGGAACAGAAGAGAATAATTGTAGTATCACTATGGATGAGATCATATGAGAAAGCCCTTTGCCACAGAAGTGAGCTGACTTGTGCTGTGCTTAAAACGGCTTTCCTCGAGATGAACTTTCGTAGTTCATCTGCCTAGTGATTTACAGCTCAGTAAATTAGATAATGGGTGTTATTCCTCATTAATATTCTGCAAAGTAAAGGTTTAGTCGTGTTTTTGCAGTCACATTAATTGGACTTTGGTTTTGAAGGTTCAGTTTCAAATCAAAGGTGTTATTTCTTCAAGGTCTTTTCCAACCTCAATGATCCTATGATGCTCTGATTTAACTCGGCTACTGTGTTCTCCAGGCCACTACGCCTTAAACGTGTAGAGATGAAAAACATTATTGTGAACAGTTGTTTTTAAAAAAGAGCAACATCTACCCAAAGCACCCAGACTTTACCAGGGATGCATTCTGGAGGTGAAGGTACCTCAGAGTACTTTGATAGGCAATTTAAGAAGAATTATTTTCATCTCCCCTCCTCCCTCACATAACCAGACATCTATATTCTGAGACGAAATAATCTCTTCTTTGCATCCTAATGGCAAATTTATAGCTGCTTGTGAGAAATCAGTGTTTACATTTCTGTTTTGCTTTGACAGTAGTCTGTCTGTCATCCCTATGGTCTTTGTCTTTAACCTTTCTATGTTAGGTATTTTCTACGAAGAAAAATCAGTCATTCCAGAGGAAATGGAATCATATAAAATAAAGTTGAACATAAAAGTTAGGCCATCCAACACACAGTACTTTACAAAGACAATAATGAAAAAGGTTAATTCTTATTTCTTTGGCTTTTTTTTTCCTTTTATTTCCCCCTACTCGTTACATCTTGTCGTAGTGAATTTGCCATGGAATTGCCAAGTAGCTAAACGTAAGTGTTTGGTGGTGGGCTACGGCCCTTAAACGGGTCCCAGCTCACTGATCTTTCGTAATCTTGTTCCTCCCAGGCAGCAGCGACGATTCCTTGAGCGCCTGAATTTGCTCGTAGGTGTACGTTCCAGAGCAGAGCTTTCTAGTGGTTTGTACCCACCATGAGTGTTTGTGCCTGTCTTTAGATGTGAGTAGCTTACACGTACAGAATTGGCACAGCTATGAAATGCACTTGCACGCGTTTGCACTGGTTTTATAATGGTGGCAGAGCAATATAATTTTATTGAAATCTCATATGCAGCCGTGAGCAGTCTTTCAGCTCTGTCCTTTCCTACCCATACAGAAAGATCGTGCCTCGTGTATACTGTCATAACAGCTCAATGTTTTTTTTTTCCAGCTGACAATGTAGGGCTAGTATATGTGTGGAATACGAAGTAGCTAGACTATCAGAATTTGTGATTCAAACACATTCAGAAAATGGTATTTTTGAAATACCAGATGGTAAGCTTCCAGTAACCTTGTTTTTTAGGATGACATTCTTGGATTTGTATGCTTAAGCATAGATTGTTAATTTACTTTCTCACAGTCACCCAAAAATGTATGCACATGCACACATCTTGTCAGTTTGGAGAAGGGATTTCAATCTTGATGTAACAGTATTTTTGAGCAGAAAATTGTTTGGTGAAGGATTTTCCAATCAGCTATAATCTTATATGTCTAGGTAGCTTTGAAGTCATTCTGGCTTTGGAAAAGAAATACATTTCCTGCTTCAAATATTGAATCCTCCTACTGAAAACATGTTTGCCCAAAGATGAAGGAGAGCAAAATTAAATCAGGGATAACTTCCCTATTTTTAAAAGTATCATAGTTTCAAATTGGTATAATTGCCTGCATTAGTAAAAGTATCATTTATTTTCAAATTTTAAATTAAATACTAATGCAAGCATAGCTTGATGTAAGAGTTTTTTCTCCTGGGAAAAAGAAAATTCCCACCTTTTCATTGAATCTTCTGTTTCTATCCTGGGAAGACCAGGCCTAAGATTGTAAAACTGCCACATTTCTTTTCTATATATAGAAAAAATAAAATAAAAAAAAAGTCAGATCCTTTCTAAGCATACATGCTAAAGTGCTGAACAGCCATATAGTGACCTTGAGTTTTAGAAGTTTTCTCATTTTGATGTTTTCAGGCTCAGGCAAATAGATTCTCAGTAATGAATATTCTTGGTTCTGCAGGTGACATGATATGGAAAATAATCACAATAAACATTTTACACTCTTCCAACTTCCTACACTACCAAACAGTGTAAATGATGCGTAGTATGTTAGGGTGTGCAGCAGTGGTTTTATCCTCACATTTCTAGAGGACATCTGTGTAGTTATGTCCTTACTTTAACCTGTTTTGTCATTGCCTTATTGCACTTTAAGTTATGGAACTGCTTGCATGAAACACTGTGGATGCTGAAAATGTACATGGATTCAAAAAGTGACTGTACAAAAAACGATGAAAGAAAAAAATCTATCAAAGGTTATTAGATACAAAGGCACCTTCTTTGGCTGAGGAAGTCACTTTGCCACAAATAGCAGGAGTCTAAGAAAGTATTCTGAGGAGACATCAAAACATTTGTCTTGTTGCTATACTCTTGTCAGGCATAGGCAGTTAGAGAGATGGTTTCCAGTAAGGACAGAGGTCTCAGTGGACATCTGGTCTTGCGTGGTAGAGTACTTCTTCTAAGTAGTTCTTACTTTTGTAAGGATATCGGCTATGAAGTTTTACTCTTAAGAAGCAAAATAACTTTGTTTGCAGCAAATTGGCATTCAGGATCAGTAGATGTGACTACTGAAAGGGGAGTGTCTGGACCAGCTCACGTTTATGCTCTGAGTTTATTAAAACAGTTACTCTTCCAATTTTTCCAGTGGCATCTAACCATGGTTTGAATTCATACTTCCAACACAACAGCTCTGAACTTCAAAAACTAGAAAGAAAGCAACGTTCCCCCCACCCCAGTTTTGTGGGTGAGAGGAGGTGGTGTATCTTGCGTGAGATTTAATGCTGGTGGAACTGAAACATGCTCCTGTTGTAGAGATGTATTTGATAAATAACTGCTGCATGTTAATAAAGCACCAGAAGGCAGGAAGAAGGCTATCAAGTGGATCTTTATCAAACCTGTCAATATCTCAAAGTAAGGTTATTTGCTTTCCCCTGGAGCTATAGCAAAGAGAAACATCTATGAAAAGCCTAGATATTATTACTTCAATAGGTACAGAAATGTTGGTGCTTTTTTGTTTGTTTGTTTTGTTTTGTTTTTGCTTAAAAGAGGTCATTTATTTGAAAAACATTTTTTTTTAAAAAAATTAAAATTGATGTTTTGCAGATAATTAAACCATTCAGTGGGCTGAAATACCAGATCCAGACGCACAGAGCTCAGAATGGCCATAATATTTTTTTTCCTTTTGTGCCCCTTCTGGAACAGCATAGTTTTGATCAATATATTCTGATAATTCTTGTGAAAAGTAATTTACTTCCCTCTTGTCTCTCAAGTAACAGATTGCTGAAGTCGAACCTGTGATCAGGTGCCTTTTCAACAGACAGTTTCATATTCCAGTGACTTTTTCCCTGGCCGGGTTGGCTTGATTTATAATAGATGAGATTAGTGTGAAATTAAAAATTAATTAATTTCAATGAATTTGTAATCAAGCAGACTGGCCTGAGCTGTGGAGGTGCTAATAGGTCCTCCTGCCTGTCCCCCTCCAGCCAGCTGATCCCCTGGGGTGCGGAGCAGCTGCACAGGCAAACCTGACATCTGAGCACAGGCGAGGGGCAGGGGTCCGCCCGCCAGCCCCCTGGGGCTGGGCTTCCTCTGATGCTTCAGGTTAAGGAAGGAAGTGTAACAGCTTGTTAAAATAACGCAGGAGTAGGACAGTCCTGAGGAAAGCCTGTGTGAGTAGTCATTGGTGTTAGTCTTTGTTACCTGCTGTTACCCTCTGGGGTGCACATGTCTTGATACACTTAAATACTTGCGGGACAAGGTCGTTGTTTTGAATGCTTAGGAGTAACGGACTGGTTATGTGCTGGTCTGGAGGGCAGAAACATTTGAAAAAAATAATAATTGGCTTTTTGAAATGAATAATTTGATCCTTACTGTGGCTTGTGGGTGGTGTGTAGCCCTTCAGAAGCCTCTTCAGGAACACGTTTGTGTAGGTCAGGTAAGTCGTTTAGACGAGCTAGAGCAGAGATTTGGATGCTGTGGAGTGCTCCCTTCTATCCTCTGCAAGCTCCAACCTTGCTCATGGCAGACAAGTTACAAACAGTCCAGTCAGCAGTCAAAGGACCCCTAAATGCTCAGTGATATGATGTATTTTGTAGAGGAATGTTCTGACACGACTGAATCCATCCTGTAAAAATAAAATTCTCCTTCACAGCAATTCTTGTATGGTAGGGAGGTAATTTTCTGGACGCTGTTCCTGGGATGTGGATACATGCCAGACCCAATGAGCTAGTTCTTCATCACCCTCTCTGTTTTTCCTGTAAGAGAAGAAGAAAATGGTAGTAACAGATACCACATCACTTTGCTTATCTTGGTTGCTTTCTGAAAACCTTTTATGGTGTATTTCTGTGTAAGGTGAGCATTTAGACCCTGAAACAGTAAGGTAAAAAGTATTTACAACCCTCACTGAAACAGTAGGTTAAAAAGGCAAAAGGGTGTGATACTAGCCTGTTAAACGGCCCTTTCTCTCCTCTGTCAGTCATCATACTTTCACTTTTCTGGTGGCTTGGATTCTCATGATGTACAGCTTCAGAGTCTAGCTGTCCTGCTCTGTTCAAGAAAAAAAACTTCAAGAAGAGGTGGTTGGGTTTTTTGGATACAAAATCTTCAGTGAAGTAGTAGCTGAGTTAAGCCATGTGATTCCATGCAGTATTAAAAAAAAAAAATTTGTGAAAGAAAAAACCTGAAAACCCCTTTTGTTTTACATTTTAAAATTTGGGTACTTCTTGAAGTTTTCAAGTTTGTACCTGTCTGAGGATAAAACAGAAGGGATGAATTACTGTAAGACTAATTTGACCAACTGAAAAGGTACAACTGGATTTCAAGTGAACCTATCGTTTTAACATTTGACCAAATATTGACTTAATTATTTGACTAAGTGCTCCTTTGACCAAAAAAAAATTTAAATAAATAAATAAAAAAATCTACTGGCATTAGTCTGTATCAGGCTACAGATATTAGGCAATTGTGAGTTATGCATAAATGTTTCCCTTATAAATTTATCTTTTCATGGATGCATTTCCATTGACTTTTTGTTCTCCCAGAGGATCATGGTTTGGCTCTGTGTTTTGAATAAAATTTAAATCAATCTGGAGACATAGAGCATATCTAGTAGCCCAGAGTCACCTAGTGTATTTCTGATCTAAATTGAAGTGGAAAGAGCAGGTCTAACTCAGAGATGCTAAACTTTCATTATTTGTTCTGTGTCTAGTAGGAATACAACTACGGTTCTATCTGATGGGCTTTGAAGGTCACTTTAATTCTTTGAACACTCAGGACAAATATATGCATTAATAAGCATCTCTCCCATCTTCACACTTTACTGCATTCACTTATTTATTTAAAAATCTGGACAGATCAAGAAAAGCAGAGGGATAGTCTCAGGTGGTATCCCTTTAGAAACATCCCAATTGCCAAAATATCATCCTGGTTAATATTCAAGCATCACTTGCTCCAAGCTTAAGATTGGTGCATCCCTGTGACTAAGAAATCAAGCAAAGGAGGCAGGAGACCTGCATGGATGAGCAAGGAGCTTCTGGGAAAACTCAAACAGAAGGAGGAAGTTTACAGAATGTAGAAAAAGGGACAGGCCACTTGGGAAAAAATTAGGATTGTTCTCAAAACATGCAGGGATGTGATGAGGAAGGCTAAGGTCCATTTGGACTTAAATCTGTGAGGGAGGGCAAGGACAAGAAGGGCTTCTTCGAGTTCATCAGTAGGAAAAAGAGGACTAGGGAAAATGGGGGCCTGCTGCTGCATGAGGTGGGTGCCCTGGTGAGAAAGGACAGAGAAGGCACAGTTACCGAATGCCTTTGTTGCTTCAGACCTTACTGTTAAGACCAGCCTTCAGGAATCCCAGACCCCAGAGGCAAGAGAGTGGCTGGAGCAAGGAAGACTTGCCCTTGGTCGAGGAGGATCGGCTTAGAGATCATTTAGGCAAAACTTGACACCAACAGCTCCATGGGCCCCGATGGGATGCACCCCTGAGCGCTGAGGGAGCTGGCAGGTGCTATTGCTAAGCCACTCTCCATCTTTGAAAGGTCATGGAGAACTGGAGAGGGGCCAGAGGACTGGAGGAAAGCCAGTGTCACTCCAGTCTTCAAAAAGGGCAAGGAGGAGGGCCCAGGAAACTGGGGCTGGTCAGCATCACCTCCATCCCTGGACAGGTGGTGGAACGGCTCATCCTGGAGGTCACCTCTAAGCACGTGGAGGAAGAGAAGGTC
>JAVJGJ010000014.1:116215418-116236922 GCA_035590215.1 Microhierax caerulescens | reverse complement strand
ACACACACATTGGAAAGCATATATCTATATATATCTATATATCTTGTGAATTTAAGTTGTGGGCTTCCTTTTCTTAAGTAAATTTTGCAGAGTATCTTAGAAGTGGTCCAAAAGCTATAGGTTGAAAACAAAATGCATAAAATACTTAAATGCTTTTATTTTAGATCCTTCTTTCCAAAAGTTTGATAGCTGACACTGAGATTACGACGCCCTTAAGTTTTGCCTCTATGTTTATCATATATTCCTGAGAACAGAAGTTTCTTATATTTTAAATATTTTGTGCTAGGTACTGAAAAGAACTTAAATAACCACAATTTTTGTAAGAGTGAGGAAAGCTGCCTGATCTGATTGTATAGGATTGATATATGGACGAGATTTGAAATATAATCTCAATAGTTTGGGTATATTCTTCCCACGAAGCGTGCTTCAGATGTCACACTAAAAAGAAGATTGAACTACACCATGACATTGCTGTTCCTAAATTGTTTAATATCCTAAATATTAATCCAGTAAACTCCACAAATGTACAAGCCTATCTTTAGCCATTTCTGCCTCTAGTAAATCACCAGAGTGAACCTGAAGCATGTTTTTTGAAAACTAATGATTTTTTTCTCTTCTTATTTAGAAATAGTGTGAAAATTTATTTTGATTTGAGAGCAATGGTTTTTCTATACGTGGGCTCTCAGTGTCGCTAATGAAATATCCAGTCCATATCAATTACAAAACTGTGTTTGTTAAGTTAGGGCACGGACTTCTTTATTTCTTATCCCATTTCAAGAATGCTCTGAACATAATATATTATGATGGGCTTGATACTAATATTTTGGATCAATCGCCTCTCAAATTCATCTGGTTTAAGGAAACGTGGGAGTCTTTAGGGTGTTTTTTCATCCACCCTCAATAGTGTTCCCAGGTGTCATTCAGTTATTCCCAGCGATAATGAAAGATTTATGCATTGACAAGTGGTTAAAGCAGTGCTGCAAGTGATACTCCTGATCCCAGCAGGAATTGCTGGCATGCTTGCATTTTTGGAAGATTTTGCAAAGTTTCCCCTTGTGAGTAACCATAAATTAATTTCTGGAAACTTTTCTTGTGGAAGCTAATGTCACCTCTTCTGGCCTAGAGATTCCTGAGGTGCATAATGGAAGTTAATCCAGTACATTTGTGCTCAGAGGATCTGAAAGGGGTTTAGTATATGAAAAAAAGGATTTTTCAGGCTTATGAAGTAAGAACAATTACCATCACATAACAGTTTGAGTACTTCTTATTCCTTTCATCCACCACTTTCTTTAAGAAAGAAAGGAATTAATAAACCAAAGAGAGAAAGAAAGGGGAGAAAAACCCAAAAACTTTTAAGGACTCAGTAAGCCGTAGTTGCTATGATCGTGCTCTAACTGCAGTTAATCTCTCGAGACCTGTAACATGGATTAAATTCATCAAAAAGAGAATGTGTGTCAGAAATGACCCTATCTATAATGGGGAGAGGTTGGGTCCTAGTTTCATGGTGTATTAAAAATAAAGGCCAGCTTGAGGTCTCACACGCAAAGAACAGAGGGGAAGCTTTTGGGGAGATCAGAGAGTCAAGCAGTGACGATATAAATAAGCACTTGCCTTGATTAGTTTGTGGCTTTGAATGAGCTTCAAAAGCCCTTCCTGGTAGCAGGGAGGTTCTCAGATGAAAAAATCCAAAACACAAAGTGCAAATCATAGAAGTTTGGTCTGTCTGCTTTGGGGGAATGAGGGTATGGTGGGTATCTTTAAGAAATTGTTGATTTTCAGCTCTTCTTCCCAGCAGCATTTAAAAACCAATGGCTACCATCCTATGCTGCATCTCAGTTGTTTCAAAGGCAAGAGAGTCCTCAAAGAGAGCCTGCCTATAGTGTATATATCTCGTTTGCTTTTAACACTTGGGGAAATTGAATTTATGATAATCTGAACTGCAGGGCCTTTCATCCACACATGACAAGAACAAAACCAAGCAGAAGTCTAGCTCACTGTATGCAATGACAGCAGCCCAAACCATGGGCTTGGGGCTTTCAGATTTTCAAATTCTGAAGTGAAAAATTTTGTAAGCTTGAAGGGGCTGGGTATCAGTATTTCAAAAATATCATTAGAAAATACTGGTGAAGGTCACAGGGGCTCATGGATTCCCCCTCCCATCCTCAAACAGGCTGGCAGTGGCTATGTTATCATTGCCACCCCACCAAACACTCCAGATGTGCTTTCCCATTAAACACATTTACAGTCAAAGGCACACTAATGTGTAGCATTTTGCAGGTTTAGGACTAGGCAGCTGCAGAGCTGGATTTGAAAGTTCTTCAAGGGATTTGAGTGAAACAGGCCTATGAAGGAACGTTCAGATGCATTGAGGATATCTTTGAAGTATCAAAGTATTTTGTACACCTGATTGGCAGTAAGACTTTTATATTATTTTTTTAACCTGTCACTGACCTGTATGCAAAGCTATGTAAAAAATGAAAATAAGACCAAGAGATAGATCAGTCAATGCATAAGTGTTCTGTCAGTCTTTTTGGGGGAACTTTTTGATCCAAACCAAATTAACTTTCAGCTCTTTTTCCTTTGGAGGTTTGAAGGGCAGAAGACATTACTTATTTTAATAAGAAGTAGACCAGTCCTCAGTTCACAAATAGGGGTATTTATTTTGGAAAACATGACATCCTAAGAGGAGCATTGAGAACAGGCCTTTTCCTAACACTAGAGGAACTGTCTGTTAACCTCCTGTTAGTCACCCTACAATTATCATCTGTTCCCTAGGTATTATGATTTATTTCATACAAATTTTATTCTGTGTGGCTTAAAGGAATTGTTCATGCATGCGGCAGATTTTTGTTCAGCGTTGCAAAGAGAATGAAGCATGCCTTCTGGAGAGTGCTCTGGTGGTTCTTCAGGTTACTCATACCGTTTGCTGGACTGTGAGAAGCTTCCCCAACATCTGTGCAAGTCAACCCCCTTGTTCAGAGGGTTATCTACTTCTCATTTACTCAGAGATGTGAGAGAGAACAAGATGGGTATTCATGGTTTGTTTTTTTTTTAAATATTCATACGCTTCAGTTTACCTGTTTGTTTTCATGCTGCTGTAGAGTTAGGTTCAGGAAACTGGGGAAAGAAAGCAGGAAAAGAGGTAAAAATCAGTGAGGAAGCCGCATGTGAGTCAAGTGGAATGAGACTTGTGGGCAGCTATTAATTGGGAAATTCCCCATTAAGTCCAGGCAGGATTAACAGCTCTGGGTCAGCACTGATGGATTTGTTTCCCCAAGGTTGGAATGAAAATTGCCCCAACCATTGAAAGTGCTTATCTAGGGCCAAAAGCCAGGTCCTGGCACATGTTGCTGGACATGGAAGAACACAATGGTGCAGTCTGTCTTCTGGTGTAACCAAATGATAAGTACACTAACCAGAGCTTGCCAAAAGCATCGGATGTAGGTGGGTGTTAGCTGTTTTGCCTCATTTTAGAGTTGTTCAATTGTACCTCTGAGGGAGGGAAAGGTACCTCTCTCAAGAAATTTGGGGTACCTTTGGGAGCAAACACAGGTGAGTCAAAAATACTGTGGTTTTGGTATTTCTGACCGATATCCATGGACGGGGGTGGAGGAGAGAGAAAACTATGTTTGAAGCAGCAAAAGGAACATAAGGAAACTTGTATATTTTTTGCCACGTTAAGCGTAAATAGTAAATGCAAAAATGAAGCAGGTGAAGTATGATGATTACTGACCTTGTAATTTATCAAACTCCCCATGCATAACGTTGTTGCACTGCTTCACTACCTTATGATATATTCTATTTCACTCAGATACTGAGATCCTCCTACTCAACCTTAAAGTCCTTCAAGAATAGCTGACCTTCAAAAAACATTTAAAATAGAATGCCAAACGAGAGTTTTCTTAAGTGAAACTCTTTTCCCTACATCCTTTTCCTCAGATGTTATTCATTGTTTAAACACATTTTATGCTCTCTTGCTATTACAGCACAGCCAGGCTTGCTGGTAGGAGCTGAGGAGAAGGAAAAAATAATAAAAAAACCCAGACCTTGAGACTGCTCTTTTTCTTTGGTAACTAAATTGTAAATGAAACTGAGTAAAACATGTAGCAGAAAATTAGTAGAAATCAAACTGGATCAGTGGGAAAAAGAAACCTTATCCTCAGAAAGCCAAATTCAGAAAGTTACAGAAAATGTTTCTGTGCCTCCAGGAGTAATTTAAGGAGCTGGTGAGCAACATCACTGTTTGCTTTGTAAATGAATTCAGTCGGCTGTCTGCTGGTGTGGGAGCTTGAGTTCTGGGTAGGCAGTTTGCTGTATATTCACTGAAAGCATGTAATTAATTATCTGCGGTTATTTTATGCAGTGGATAAATCAGACATTACTGGGCCAGCAAACAGGAAAGGAATACGTTGCAGGAAACAATCACGTACCGGCCAAATGAGGCAGGAGGGAGGGGGAGCAAAGGCAGGGGCTGGGTGACCCAGGTCTCTTCCATCTCCAGCTTCTCTGAAGCTATGAAATAGGCTTACTGGGGCCTTGGGATATTTTCATTAAAAAAATGAGGAGTCAGCAAATGCTGCTACGATGCACAGCGTGCACAACCAGACTGCAATTCCCACTGGAAATCAGAGAGGGGAACGATAGGAGAGGAAATAAAATAAGTGTCAGGAATTGCTGGGCTCAGGCCTTGATGCACCAGACACAGGGAGGGTACCGGCTAGACAGAGCTGCTTAACCTGTGCTGGTTAAACTCAAAATGCTTTCAAAAGTTCCCGTGACAAATAAGAGGCAAATATAGCGCACTTGTAAGGTGATGTCAGAGCGTGAAGGTCTGCATTGTGATTGACGTTTGTGTTTAGCAAGCATGTCCCGTGCTGTTTGGCTCTGCCTGTTTTTGCAGGGTTTGATTCACCTTTTTTGGAGCTTTGGTGAAACTTTTCTTGCTGTTACCTTGGACCTTACTCGAGTGCTCTTTTAAGCTGTTTCGATCTGGCCTCTGCTGTGGGTCTGTAGCCATTTCTGATTAGAGAATGGTCAGTCAGTCACCCTGGGACAGCAAAGCAGGTACCACGCCGTGCTGGGACACTGTCCTTTCTCTGCCTCTTGCCTCAGCCTGGCCTTCCCTCGGTGTGCCTCCCTGCTCTGGGACACGGAGCCCCAGCCACCCCCCTCCTTCTGGGGGGTGTCCCTCTGGGGCTGCCTCTGGGACGGTGGTACCAGCTGAGAGGGGAGACGGGCCAGCTTCTGGCACTGTCCCGTTCACTGCTGATGTGTTTGCTCAAGGTGCGAAACCCAGAGGCCTTGTGGACTCCAGCTGGTTTCTTTTTCCAGATAAACCAAATTGTCCAAAGCCTCATCAGTCAGGAATGTGAAAAGTCAGAGTGTTCAGGTTTCACTGCTTGTACACATCAATTCTGCACCTCTGTTGCACTTCTCTGTCTTCAGTTGAGAAGCACTGGTATGAAAGTTGGGCCTAATTTTGATATGAAGTAGTTTATCGTACTAGTTTCAAGATGTTTTGTAAAGCTGACCCGAATTCTTCAATAAAACTAGAAACAAGGTTGGAGAAAACCTCTGATAGCACGACAGTTACGTGGTCTGCGTTGTGACAGAAACATTTCACACAGCCTTCTTTCTAACGGCTACTCGGGGCTGAACACAGATCCTCCAAAGATCAGCTTTCCTCTTTGTTAAAGCAAGTGAGGAATGTTCTTCAGAGGGATTTATTTATTTTACCGTGCTAAGAATTTTCTAGAGAAGCATTGTCAAGATTTTATTTTGGTTATATACATTTGTAGAGGTTATAGTCAGACATTTCAGTGTTTTTCTAAGCAAAACAAAGCTATGAAGACCATTCAGAAACAGGCCAGCATGCTTATAGCATTAAGAATTTAATTTTCAGTTGCTTCATAGTCATTGTCATGATTAAAAAAAAAAAAAAAGAAAAAGAAAAAGGGGAAAGAAATCCATAGCAAAATTTTCTAATGATAAATTTAGAAATGTCTAAGCTAAAGATGAAAGAAGACCCGCCGGTTCTGTCTTTCCCTTTCAGTGTTGATTGCTCCCTGCAGTACAGGGTTTTTTTGTGCTTTGCTTGATCCTACCCGAAATGATCCGAAGTGGTGGATTCCATTGTTTCTTTTGAGAAGTTATTCCGGGGTCTAAGAGATGTCAGTCTCACTTATGTATTTCTTTCTCCTGGAACTCATTAAATCTTTTCCCTGTAGTTTCAACCCCTTTTGCTTCCAGTTGACACAACCTTTTTGGTTTCCCTTCATTTTCTTGGTGTCTGATATTCTTTAGATACATTAGATACATACTGAGCCTCTCCCACTGTAATAAAGCAGAGTGGGAGGAAAATAGGAGGTTGCAAAAGTTGTACGTGACACGGATGGTCAGCTCGTGGCACGGTCAATGCTCTGGTTTCACAGTAGTGTTTCTATGTGTTGTGAGTACCATGTTTGCTGGCTCCATCATTCCTTCTCTTCCTTTGTGCTTGTTAAAACTGCTCCTTTTCTTTTAGCTTTCAGGGTCTGGGGTGTAGGTCAGTGATATGGGGTGGAAAACTAGAGGAAGGCCATAGAGATGTGATGCTTGTTACTGTAAGAAGGTGTTTGAGTGTTGTGTGTTATACAGCTGGGTGGTACTTCAGAATATGGGGTACTGAATCAAACACATTTGCATTGCACAGTAGACAAGTCCTCATTTCCTAGTTAGAGCTGCCATGAATTGGCTGGTTTGCTAGTGTAGCTGTGACTAAGGAGAGTTCTGCTGTCATCTGTCCTGACAAAGCTGTTTCAGAGGACTCAGGGGAAAAACTGTTCTAATAAATTATTGCTAAGGATGGTTCTTCTGTAAGATTAAGCATCTTTGATGTTGCCCATGTTTTTTCCTTCCCCGTTTCTTGTCCAGTTGACATTCATCTCTGTGTTCTGCGGCCTTTCCCACTGCTGGCCACCTTTTTGATGTCCTGTTGAAGCATCCTTTAACATTGCATCTTAGTGACCGCTGCTCCTCAGGCTGAGCATCTTCACCCATTGCCTAGTGCATCCCTAGCTCTTCCAGGGAGCACCCTGTGCTCACGCATAATTCGCGTGCCTGAGGTTGGAACAGGGCAGCATTAACGCGGGAGGTTGTCTCCTGCCTTTCACTGCATCTAGGGCTCTGCAAAAATACCAACTTTTCTGCCAGCAGAAACACTGTAGAGTTGGAAGGAAAACATTTGAATCCCTTCCCACTGCTGGTATTCACTAGGCTGAGTCAGAGAAAACGCTGCCAGAACCTGCTGCCTCTCACTCCAAGAATGGCATGGAACCAGGCGATTTCGCTTGGGCTGAAGTGCTGGTGGCCAAGCTGCTGTTGTTTCATAAGAAAAGTGCTTTATTATCAAGGGTTTGAACAACTCTTCCAAATCTGCTTCCCATATTTTTCCAGATGGTTTTGGTGACTTTTTTTTGGCTTCAGTATTCCATCTCTAAAAAAGAGCTAATTACCCTGTTCTGGTGAGTGCGTTGCAATAGCGAGTTTATCTTTGTGATACCCAGATAAAATAATCAGCTCACGTAATTAAACAGAAGGAGCTCCATCAGACCTCCTACCTGAGAGTGCTGTCTTGCATCATAGATTTTGCTGGTCCCTCTTGCATCACAGTCTGAGCTGCTTCCTGGTTAGTAGAATGTCTGCTGCTCCTTTTCCCTTTATTTTCTCTCTGCTTTTTTCTTCTTCTTTCTCTCTTCCCCCTGTAAAAGTATTTAGAGGTTAGGCATATCCCTAATGACTGAGATAACAGAGGAAATCTGAGCAATGTTCCTGGGCCTTGGATTCAAAAGGGGAAACATATTTTAATGTTTTTACAGGTGCCCCTTTTAATTTTAATAAATAATGGTCCCCTGGAAGAAAACGTCTTCTAACCTAATGTTTTCCAAAAGTATTGACAAAGCTTATGAATAGGCTGCTACTGTGGCTACATGTAGTAACTTACTGATGTTTTCTTTGTTCCTTTAGCTGTGTCTTCTGTTCCTGAAAATGCTGACTGTGATCTGTCTAGTGGGAGGAGTGTGGAATAAGTTAGAAGGGTCCTTCTTTGGGAACATGATGTTCTAAAGTAAAAATTGTACAGTCGTTTGTACTAAAGAAGGAAAGCTTTTGCTTCCTCCAAGGTTTTGGAAAAATCTTTTTTGGAGTGAGAAGGAAAGATGTTTCCTATCATAAACAAACAAAATGCAGTTTCTTTAGTGCTTTTGTCAACACTGTTCTGAGATAAATCCTTGGGAACACTAAGTGAATGTCAGCTGAAGTAGGGATGTGACAATTGTTCTAGATAGCGCAGTCATGCTTGCATGCAACCACAAAATCTTCTGTTTCAAGTCCCAACAGGGCTTTCCAAGGGCTAATAGGATACTTTCACTGTTAAAACTAGGGCTATTGTAAATAGGTTATCATCTTCCATGTACTCACATGAATATTCCCTCGAGAACCACTGGACGTGATGATTAAATGTCTTTTTTTTTTTTTTTTTTTTTTTGTTAGTTCGTTGTGTTGTTCTTTTTTTTTCTTTTGTCCCCTTTGGTATTGCTTATAATGAGTTATAGACTACCTTTTTATTTAAGGCACTTGAGAAGGGTAGCAAGACTACAAACTGTTTCATGCCTAATTTAGAGGGGATTAGATGTTCTTGTACATCTCTTACAGCACTGAACCATATTTAGGCAACTAAAGTTGACTGATAGACTGTCATTGTTGTGAGCAAAATAAATTTGCATCACTTCAAAGAAAAAAGTTTTCTGATATTCTCGCATGATTTCTATACTTGCTTGGCAGTATGCATTTGAATTGTTTAAAGCTGTTTTAAAATATTTTTGTTTATTTAACCTGTGTTTACAGCTTTCCTATACAATGTTGATTTCAGTGCAGGTTCAGTTTGTACCTCACTAAACAGGGCAGAATAATCTTGATCCTTTCCAGATTTTAATGGAGGGCTGAATGGACTTGGAGACTGACCCTCCCATTTCTTAATGCTGGGTGTCTTCTTCCAGGTGACAGCGCTTTGCTGCCATAATGCTAGAAAATTTGTATCTGAAATCAAGGTCTGTTGCTTTGTCAACAGTGCTGTGAGCTGACTGCTGTACGTTTCTTTTGTAATCCAGCTTCACTTCTGTGAATCCAAATACACTTCTGCAATTTGGCCACTTTTGTCTAAGTTAGAAATTACTAAGAGCAGAGTTTTGTGATGGCAGTGCAGACACAGCCTGACCTATAGCAATGAAAATACTGTGCTGTTTGAAAGCCTCTTTAATAAGTTTCAACTGAGTTGTCAGTGTGAGGAAAGAGCCACGTGCCATGCTGAGACTTGACTTCCAACCTTCATGGATTATTGATTGTTCTACCTGCTGCAAGCTGGTACTTATGGGCAGGGCAAAAGGTGATGGAATAGAAGAGAATTTTTAAATCTAAAAATTTTAAATCTAAAAAAGGTTTCTTGCCTGTGAGGTGAATGGTATTGTCTATCCTTTTATACCGTGTGCCTAAATAAATCCTGAATAACAATATATGTGAAGGTAACTTGCTGTCTTCTATTTTTGATACAGCAGTTTCACATGGGCTTATAAATTAAAAAAAACCACAGGAGCTGAAATCAGCAGTGAATGGTAAAGAACTAGTTTAACTACTTATGTGTTTGGAAAAAAGCCTTATAAAATAAGTTTGATTAAGTAAGAGAGTGCGTTTTACTGAGCTTTCTGCATTTGATATTAAGATTTATGAGAATATACTAAATGGTGCTCTCAAGGTTCCCACAGAATGCAGGAAATTACGTATTTTTTTTCTGTTACACTAAAAAGGGGTTTCTGCATTAAAAAGCATATCTGAGTCACTGATGTTCTGAGGGAGTGCAGCTGTGATACTAATCCAGACCACTGTAATTTTATTCCCATTTTAAGAAATAAAATAACCAAAGATGTATTTACATATGCCTGGTAAATATATTAAACTCAAGATTTAAAAAAGACAGTCAGTATTAATCTGTCATTTTTAAATATCCCCCCCTGCCCCCGCTTCCTCACGTCACCTTGTTTTCAAATAAGTGTTAGAACTCACTTCCAGCATCAATATTTCAGAATCTTTGTTCTTCTTCTCTGCCATCTGACAGCTCTTTGTTTCTTTCTGTTTTACTATAGTACAGCATTCGGCCTGAGAAATGTATTTCTTTTCTCAATTAGTTTGAGTTTTTGCTGGGTGCACTTGTGATGTTGAAGTCGATAACCACATTCTGCCCCTGATACCTGACAAAGCACAAGCACTCCAAGTGAAATGGAAACTCTGATGTAAGATATGTTATTGCAAGCTTGCTTTCACAGTTACTGTTTAATTTACAAAATGTGAACGTGGATTGTTACAGAAATTCCAGAAGATTATGTTTTGACTAAGACCTTAACAGTAGGTTTTTCTCTGTGTGCTCCCTCTGCTTACATTTAGTGAGCATCACATTGAAGTATTAGACTGGAAGGTTTTAATACAGTAACATTTTTTTAACTAACTGTCCTATGAAATGACCTTTCTTCCTTTACAATTTTATAGATTGGAATTTGTTGTACAGCAGGAAATCAACACGCTTGGCAGCGGAGGCCATCTCTTCCTGGGAAGACCAGGCCCTTGTGTTTAAAAGGAAATCCCACTGTGGATTTTCTAGCTGAGTTATTTTTGTAATTGCATAGAAGGCTTAAAATTGAAATGATCTCTTAAGAAAATACATAGAAAAAAAATCAGGGATGAATACTTGAGCTACTATCCTGGGCTTTATTTAATTCCAGAGAATTCTGCAAAGTGTATTTTTACACACACAAAAGAAAAACCCATAAAAAAAAAAAAAAATCAAACTTTTCAAAGTTTCAGGAATTCAAGCAACATTTTGTTGTTTTGTTTTGGTTTTTTGTTTTTGTTTTTTTTAACAGACAAACAACTCTGGTTTAATTTACAAAGGTACAGGATTGAACATCTTTAAAATGAGACCATCTTTAAAATTTAGAACATCTTTAAAATTTAGACATCTAAAAACACCATTTATGGCATAGATGCAAATGAGCATCCCTGGCTTTAGCAGAACTCACAGGATGAGCTGTTCTGAGTGTCACTCGACCCACATCAGAGAAGCCAAGCATTTGTCTGGGCTGTTATATATTGTACTTAGTAGTCAGGTTCTGATTAGGTGATGAAATAAGAATATGACAAGTTAAGTTGTTAAAAATAAGTCTTTGCACTGCTTGTCAGGGTAATGGTGTCACGACAGTGATTGCATCTCAGAAAGTGTTAATATTTCTAGCAAATAGCTGCATTGAATATTATCCCTTTCTCCTAACTCTGCTTAAATGATAGAAGCATTTCCACATACTTTTTAGATTTTCAAACGGACCTTTGTGTCTTGTAGTAACCAGATGCCAGCTTTTTGCATTTTCTTACCACTTCACATTTCAGTATGGACCTTTATTTTCCCAGCTTCCAAGGAACTAAGATAAAAAAGGGCTTCCCTTTTCATTTTCTTCATTCAACAACGCAAGTTCAGTGCTGTTTACCTTTATTTCCAGCTGTGTAAGACCAGGCATTGAATACACGTTTGGTTCATCTACGTTTAATACTGATTTGCAGTAACAACATGATAGAAAAGATTTAAAGCAGTGCAGGGTTCAAAATTGTCTGGATCCATTCTGAATAAACCCTAAATTAGTGGGATTAACACAATGGGATCTGTGTTTTACCTGCCTCTAGGGGATAAAAATGGCAGAGGGTAGGGAAAAAGGCATTCATCTAGAACAGCATTTGGTATATGCCTCACCCCAAAGGATGTAGGTACGTGCTTAAATTGAAGAGTGTTTTAGACACACTTCCTGAATCAGAGCTATGGAGAGCAGGAGCTCCTGGACTACCTACAATAAAGATTGAAAGATAAAGAGACAATGAAGTCAGGCAAGAAAAGAGAATAGAATTCAGAATTATTTTAAAAACAGAGAAAGAACAGCCTGTTGTGCCAGTTCATATTTTCAAAGCTTTGATCTAACTCCAGGACACGGCATTTCTGTCTCTTTTTTTCTAATGGGGAAGAAAGTGACTTGTCATTGAAAAATAGTTTGGATTTGAGGAGAAGGTTACAAAACTGAACTTTTGATAAATCTAAACATAAATTGGAGAAAGTCACAGCATCTTGATTTTCACTAGCTAAATACAATTGATATTCAAACAACGCTATTTCTGGAAATTTTGTGAGGCCTCAGCTCAAAGGTTTTAATCTTCATGAGAAGAGTGGCAGCACCTTATTTTACTGGGTAGCTAGTCATGCTTCACTGTACAGAAAAAAAAAATAATCCACAGATTATATTTGTCTTTGCTTTAAGAAGCTTCACCATGGGTTTGTACTTTTTCTAACATGTCTCTGAAGTAGCACCTTTTTAATTCCCCTGAAACGTTTTAAAATGGACTTTGGTAGCTTTGCTGCTGAGTGAAGATTGCGCTGAAGATGGTGAGTTTTCTTGGTCCCCTTTCCCTGTTTGAAGATGTATTTCTAATCCCAAGCACACTGGAGCATGATTCAAGGCATATTGCTTGATTTTATTCCAGTGCTCTGCTGGTTCCCTATCAGCATCCAAGTATGTCATACCTCTTGAATAAAGGCAGCAGCGAGCATGTGGTTAGCTCTGTAGGTGGTTTCAGGTCGAAGAAGCTGCCTTCTTTCAGGTGGGAAATCAACCTGTCAGACTGAGTTATGGCAACATGATTAGTTTACCGAGTTCATTAAATGAAAACTTTTGCGGCTCTGGGTTCCCATCGCTTGCTGTGTTTGTTACAGTGAAACAATCCAGTTTTTCATTCACTGAGTAGAATACCATGTGTAGACCCAGCAGGAGGACATTCCAGATTCCCCGTTGATTTCCTCGACCAGAAAGTTGTTTTGTAATCTAGATGGTGTCACATATAGTATCTGTATCGTCAGTTCTCTTTTGTCTTGCTCTCTTGCCATTGTGTATATGCACAAGCTAGTGTTTAGATAAAACATGGAAGACCAGCATGTAACAGAATATCTTCGTATATAGATAGAATATAATCAGAGGATTAAATTTGCCCGTAAAATATTTGGCTCAGTACAGAAGATGTGTGTTGATACCCACTTTGGATATGGCACGTCTGCAATCCAAAAGGGTGGTTGGCCCCGCAAGAAATCTTTACCAGAGAATATGGTACAAGATTTGATCAAGGTCTCTAGCTCCAGATGTTGCCATTCTTTGCTATTTTGAGCAGCTGCAGAGCTCCCCAGTTTAGGCACAGTGATAAATTTCACTTACTGTCAGTGAGGAACTGGAATGTGGTACCTGTTTACATTTATCGTAGGTTCACTGCTAATTGCTGCCCTCATTCATGAGCCAGTCCTTCCTCGGTGAATGGGACTGCTGGGGGCCAGAAAGGGCTGCAGGGTCTGGTGTCAGCCTGCCGTGGTGAAGCCCTTTGCAGGGCTCTGTACTGGCAAGAACGTGGTCTGGGAAGTTGTTCCTAGCAGAAGCGCTGTCATGTGTAGCATTCATATTTTCCAGTTTGTTAGCAGTATTATTGAAAATAAACCCAAACAAACAGAGTCTATTTATGCAGGCTTCCAACGAGGGCACTTTCAAGATGTTTACCTGACATCGACACTCGTTAGGAGTGAGTGGCCTTCGTGCCCTTTTGCGCCTCTTAAAAATCATCCCTTAAAAAGGTTTTTGAAGAGGGGCAGGGTGCTTTCCCTTGTTAATTATTTATGTTTGGAACCTGAAAAGAGTGGCCTTCTTCCTAATGAAATGTATCATGTTCTCTTAAGCTAAAAGTGGCCATTTCTGACTTAAAAGCAAAGTGTTATCAGTCAGGTATAGATTCTTCTCTGAGCAGTAAGCAATATGCTTAAAAGGTTGTGCAGTCCTGGCTAATACAATAACTGCACTCTGCTTGTCTTTCAGGGAGAAGATGGAAAAGGTCAATGAGGTACAATTGCTGTACTATAATATTTAGAGATAAAGTACCAGATAAGACCTAATTTATAAAAGAAACATCATGAGCTATCCATCATGAATTAACTTTATGCTTTCCTTTTAAGCAGCTGTCTGTAGATAATTGTTTAAGAGCTTAAAGATTTGTTTAATAAATGCTAAGGGTAAATGGAGCTGAAAATTCAGAGAAATGGCTCAATTTGCTCAGTATTCAGTGATAAAAGCTGGTATGTCAGCCAGTTGTATGCATAGAATTTTGACTAATTGATCACAAGTGACATCCCACTGTTTCTTAAATGAGGGCATTCATCTTCAGTAGTGTCCTATAAAAGTGCGTAGTTGGTACAATATCCACAGTATACCTAAGGTAAACGTGCATGGTGCCTTTTAGGTGGTGTACACTGTCCTCATTAATTTTTAGCTTAAGCTAGAGTTAAAAGCCTTTTAAAACTAGGTAAGATGCAGACATGTGCGTACTGAGTATGGAGACCATCAGGAGTACTGTTTAGCATCTCCAGCATAATTACATGCAAGACTGAAAAATATCCGCTTTTCAGTCTATTTTGAATTTTTTTAGGAGAAGAATATATTGCTTGAATACAATAAATATGCCTAATCTTTTCTAGAACAACACATGTGTTGTTTCTTGACAATAACACTGTTTTGCAGTTGTAGATTACCTCTAGCTTGCTTTACTTTTTATATCCTATTTTTACACTTGAGAATTAGAAATTAGTAGCCACTGTTTTTCTTAAATTTCTTAAAGGAAACATTTTTGTCTTCTTGGTTTATATTACGTGAAGTTAATAAAACCCAAAAAATCTAGTAAGACGAGCTGCAAACCTAGGTGTCTGGACCTATTGTGACCCATTCTTTGGGGAGTACAGGGGAAAATAATAATAATAAAAAAATAATCTAAAGGGTATCTGTGATCCATAAATGCACGGAGTGGCATTAAATGCATCAGATTTACTCATGTTATTAATTTTCAGTCTCTGGAACACCCTCTGGAATTCTTTCTGAACAACATTCTATTTCGCTAAAGTCTCAGTAAGTTGTTCCTCAGAGATTGAGAACAGTAAGTCGAGAAAGCTGAGACTTTTTTTACATAGACTAAGGGCAAATATTGCATTAGACAGCCTGTCTGCATCCTCGTGACACTGGTGTAGGGAGAGCATCTCAGATTTAACGCTAGATCAATATGAAGGCTGCCAGAGTCTGGTGAAGCAAACCAGGGACACATTGTCGTCTTGTCTCTGCCTCCTGTTGTACAGCTCATACAAATCAAAGCGCTTCAGCAGTGACAAGTGATGTTTCTATTCCTATCGATCTCAGCTGAGTGAACCATCCTGGAGGGAATGACTGTTTTTCAGTGTCAGATGTCCTGTGATTCGGTTTCAGACATATTATGAGCCCCATCAGTACAGCTGTTAGAAATGGTCGGAGTTCGTGTTGATACCTACCTACCTCTGTGTAACGCATGGAGAAGTGGTAGAGCGCTTGCTGTATGGTTTTGGTGGGTTTGGGTTTTTTTGTGGTTTTTTGTTTGTTTGTTTGAGGGGTTTTTTTTTGTTGTTTGCTTGTTTTTTATCCAGTCGATCAATAACCTGAAAGAGGAATCAAGTCAAATTATGTGGAAATTGGGTAGAAGCCACAGGTGTATTTGCAGCACTGGTGAGCCTGGCCCCTTGTTTTTTCCAGGTGGCCTGAGGTCAGGCATGTCACCTGCAGCCAACAGAGCCAAATTTCGAGGAATTTAAAGGCTCAGCCTCAAAACCAACACGTGCAAATTGAAGAAGAAAATTAAAGATGGGAAATGGTGAAGGTCTGTCAGATTTGAAAGTAATATGCTGGCTTCTATCAGCTATATTTCATCAGCCATTGTGTTTTTAGCAGAGGTCATCTTCTAGACCAGTTAGTAAACCCTTTCAGATTTTAAGTAGACAAGTAAGTATAGCTTCTCCAGAGCTTCTCCCAGCAGGAGGACATACAGCAGCAGATCAACCTCCAAAAATCAGCTGGCCTCACCTTTACATGAATTTAGACATTTAGTTATTTTTTTGTCAAAGGTGGGATGGGAAACTAAACAAAACATCGCTGCAGCCAATTTTTCTCTTTCTCAAAAAAAAACCCAAAAAACCAAAAACCAGCTTTCGTCAAAGCTGAGGCTAAACAGCGACTGAATCAAAACCTTATTGGAACAGTTACCTGTTTTCAGCACTCTTAACCCAGCTGATCATATGGGGTTCAGGTTTAGCTGCTGGAATCCTTTGCAGGCACAGCACAAGGTGAAGGCAGCTAGGTGCTCACTGCAGCGGCTTTGAAGAAGTTTTGCCGGTGGGGAATGAGTTTCTAACTCACAGAACAAAAGAAGTCTGTCACTGAACATTTGCCTGTTAATATGTTTTCTGTTTGAATTACTAACCACAATTTTGATGTTCAGTTTTTGGTGTTTTGACAAGTATTGAGCGTTGTAATGTGCTGGTGAGGAAGATGGAAAGATTCACTCTTCTATTCTCCTGCTTGGTGACAGCCATGAAGAATGTAGTCTTATATGTAGTTCAGGTTTTGGCTAATACTCTGTAGACAGTATTGGTGAAATTTTCCCAGGCTTCAGATGAAGATCAGCTGGAAAATAAGGGTGATGATACAATTTAATGTCTATTTGATTTTTATCAGCGTCCATGAGCATTGTTACCTAAATTGTTGATTTGTTCTGTAGTGTGGAAACCTGTCCTCTTCAAATTGAGAGATTTGCCAAACATTTTTGTGGTGGTGTTGGCCCACTGGTGCAGCAGTAAGTAATCTGAAAACACCAGATCTGTTGTTCATGATTGCTCTGCTCAGTTGTCTGGTGCCTAAGTGATCAGGGTTTCCATTCACTGTAAATCCTGCTTTAAGGAAAATGAAAGGGAGAAAAAAAACAAAGGGCAGGGAAAAAACCCAACCAAACGTATTATTAACCTGTAGAGATCTAGGTGGGACTGTGATATTCACATAGCACACATTTTATGTTATTAAGTCCAGGAAGAAGAGAGTGAAGAGTATGACAATAATTGTTTTTTATACTGGTTTGCATTCATTTTGCACTGGTTTCAATTGCTACATGCAGCACGAGCAACCCAGCTAAGATACCAGCACCACTAGGCATAAAGGATCCTGCGGCGTACAGTTTTGGAAACTTATATATAGTAAACTGATAGTCATATGTTGTGGAAGCTTTACAGTAGCTGAAATGGAGTGTTTGATTGACACCATTTCTTCTTCACTCCTTGGCATTGGAGTTGCGTGTAGGAACTGTTGTATTTTGAAGCATATGAGGACATCTGTCATGGTAAATCTCTTTTTGAACAAAGCTTCTGTGCCAAAACTATGCAAAATTCTGTCAAAGTATATATTTCTCATAAGTTACATGGTCTGCACCATTAATAATTTCTATTTTGATGGGTGGCAGTGGTAAATGTTGCCTTCAGGATACAAACATTAAAGCAGCCTTTTTTTTTTTTTTTTTTTTTTTCTTTCTGCCTTCCAAGCTCAGTATGTTGCATGTAGTTCTAGCCACATCGAAGAGACATTCCTTTATTTATTTACTGGTTTTATGCAAGCACTTAAATTCTGCTGGAGACTTGTAGCAAATGCATATACTGCGTAGCTATTTCCTATGTGGAGCAAGCACATTTTTGAAAGGTATTCAAACATCTGAAGTCAGGCTGTTGGCAGTGGTTAGGACGTAGCTAGCTTTGAGCGCCTTCAGAAACCCCGTTTTAGCTCTAGCACACAGAAGTGATAAAGAGGAGAAGGTGGTGAAAAGATAAGTTGCAGCTGGCAAGTGGGAATAGAGGCTTCTTGGCTCCCTTGCTCCATCTTTGACTCGCTGCGTAACCTCAGATACATTATTCATCCGCGCGGTGTCTCAGCTCCCGCAGATACACAGTAAGACCCAATGCCCTGTATGCAAATATTGCTGAAACGTGTCGATGAGAAGTGACAGAAAACACTAAGTAATATTATTTATACTCTTCCCACGTCCTTTCCTGTGGCCTCGTTGCAGGTTGTAGAGCCTCGTCACAGCCGCGGGGTGCTAACCATCCGGGCAGCCCTGTGCTACTTCGAGGAACCTACTGTCTTGAGTGCAAAAGCGTTTATGATGGGCTCTTTGGTCACGGCTGACAAATAACAATAAACATTGCTTCTTCGCTGCTTTTCTGTAATAACAACTCAAATCATTCTGTCTCTGACCTTCCTTTAAATTTATTTGCCTTAAAATATCTATTGAGACAGTTGAAGGGTTGGTTCTGTTCTTGGGTTTGTTTGTTTGTTTGTTTGTTTGTTTTCTTTTCAGTAAAATCTGAAGATTAGAAACCGCCCTGTTGACACAGATTTGTGAGAAACAAAATATTGTGTGGCCCAAACTCACTGGTGGTTTAGAGGGAGTGATGGAGGTGCCCAGGACTGCAGCTGTGAAAGTTAAAGCCTTGTCTTCTGGACGGTGCCTCAGCACAGCGTGCCTGAATATCATTCATAAATGATTGTTACGTATGCTAATAAGATGATCTTTAGAAATTAAATACATACACACACACTGTTTTATCTTTCTTAAATAAGTAGCAGAGCAGGGTTCATTTACTAATAAATAGAACTCTGAAAAATTATGATACTCACTTTTTCAGATTTTTATTTTAACATAAAGTGTCTATTCTACAATTATATATGGAATGTGATACTCTGATTTTATCTGAAGTATATTTAATTCTTTCCAATAAATTTATTAATTTATTCCAATTTATTATTATATGATAAAATACCTTAGGATTTAAATATCTTAATAAATTTTCCATTAATGTCTTGTGAAGAACGACTAAGATTGGTTAGTAGTTGATGCTTAATTAGAAAATTAGAAAGTTTAAAAACTTAATTTGAGGTCAGTCTCCTCTTTTATCCAATAAACCCTTTCAGGAGATGTTTCTCAATAAAGTTTCAGTATGACTTTTGGACGTTTGGGTTTTTTTGGGTTGGTGGGGGTTTTTTTGCTTGTTAATAAGAGGGTGGTTACACCGGCTTGTGTTGCCTTGCATCGGAGTTGTTCTGCCTGAGAGTAGGTTTGGTGACTGAACACACTGTGAAAACTCAGGAGAAAGCAATCAGAGGAAGCAGAATTATTGCTTTTTCTGGTTGGCTTGTTATTTGCTGTACCAAATTTAATATCATTTTTGTGTTCTATTTCCTAGACTACTAACCCAAAAGAAAGTTTCTTGTTCCCAAGTCTGCCAGTAGGTTTACTTTTACAGATGATGTTCTCGAGATAGAAGCTGTGAAATGACTAACGTGTACGTGAGAGATCTGTTACTGACATGAGATGAACCATAGTCCAGCCTTCACGAATTTTGAGTAGCCAGTGTATCTCCTTTTTATATGTGCATCCAGAGTAGCTCCTTTTTATATATGCATCCAGTGTAGGTCCTTTTCACACTTGTATCCATTGATGTTCAACAGTCTTTAATGGTTTAAATTGAAAAAGTAATGGATATAAATGCTATTAAAATATTTTTTACTTATAACTGTACATCTAAACTAATCTAAACATCTAAAGAACATCTAAAACTAATAGGAAAATTGTTATCTCATGTTCTTGGGCAACATCTCTTCACTGTTTTCATTAAGTCATCACATTGATAAAATACTTCAGAAGAGTGTGGAGAATACCTTTTAGGTCAGTGTGGAGCTGGGGTTTTTGGTATTTGGGTTTTCAGTTTGTTTTTTTTTTATTAAGTCGTGGTTTTAGTTTTGCAGTGACTAGACTACTGGAATTGCAAATAATCGTTGAGTTGAACAATAATAGGTTTTAATTAAGCAGAAAAGTCTCAATATAGTTGATTTTCAGCATGTGTTCCAGAATGTTCCCAACTTAGTTTCCAGATTATCCTGCAGGAATTGAAAAGAAAAAGCTTAGCAGGAAGTAGTTTGTACTGTTGACTAATTGTAAACTTCTTAAGGCTTTTCTTGGGATGTGGGAAAGTTGTGTTAACGTCTCTCTATAGGTATTTTTAATGATAAATTTAAATATTTTTTTCCAGTCATGAAAGAGCAAAATCTTTTGTGTTTTGTTTCTCTGAACTGGTTTGTGCAAAATTATCATATGAAGTGTGTGATAGCTGACATTTTGTGGGAAAAACGTTTATTTTTACAATGGCTGTCCAGATGATCAATTTAATAATGGCTTTATTATATATATATATTTTTTTTTTATTATTTTTCCTTTTGAAGATGAGAAGTAATAGTCTTATGGATAAATTCGTGAGGTTTGTGTGTTGAATTTCTGGCTGTCTTGGATCCTTTTGAGAGCTGAATCCCTGTCTCTCCTTAAGTTCTCTGCCTGTATGAAGCTCTTTGATGGACAATAATGACTTCTACATTAATTGTGGGGTGACTGAATTCCATTTTATGTAATGTATAATGATGAGCTGTTTCTTTCATCTATTTTTGCTGTTTTTGAAGATGTGTGAGCATATTCTTAGCACAAGAGGCTTGTACAAAATGCAAACGAGCAAGTTGTCCTGGCACTAGCTACCTTACATAACTTCTTAAAAAGGCTGCGATTCTAGAAAGAGCTATGACTGTGCAGATGTTATGTGCATTTTAAGAAGCCAAAATGCTAAAGTATTTGTTGCACTGTTGAGAAATCATTCTTCTGACTTGGAATGGAGACAAATTATAGATTTTTTAAACTACGCTTGAACGATTTACTATAAACCGTCATTATTCCTTACAGCAAGTTTGGTGCGACTCTGGTATTAGTCAGTAGAGGTTAAAAGCCTCTACCTGTGATGGTTGGGTTTCAGACTGTAATGGTTTTTGTATGCCTTAAAAGATCTCAATATCTTGAATTGACAGCTTTGATGCTTTGGCTCAAGCCAAGCAGTTTGCTTTCTCCTGGACCTGATCAATAGGAGTAGGTGGTGGCGGGTCACAAGCGAAGGAGTGACCACTCCGATGCAGTAACTGGGCATGGGCTCAGTTTTAACAAGCTGTTAGTTATGTGGAAGGAGGTGGTTGCTTTGCTGGGTAAAGGGCTGGAGCAGCGTGCTGAAGGGAGATCCGACTGGAACCGTGCAGAGCAGGTGCCCAACTGCAGGTCTGTGGCACGTGGAAAGCACGTTCCTGCTGTGCCCGGCCCTCGCTCAGGAGCCAGGGTATGCCAGCATCCTTCCCTCTGCTCCCTGAGCTAGGAAATAGCAGAGAATCCCTCCGCTGTAAGGAAGGGGCAAAGCATCCGATATCTGCGTGTTTTTATAGATAGCCATCCTTCCGGATGAGACGATACTCAAGAGCTGGTCTTAAATCCCAACAAATCCCAGAGTTACCCTGTGTCACGATCCAAAGATAGGATTCGTGATTAGGTTCTTTTATTTGATTTTGGAGTACACAAGGTTATAAATACACCAGGGACTCGGACAACCAAAAACACTTTATTGTGTGCTCATCAGCACAAATATGCGATAGG
>JAVJGJ010000014.1:116149483-116203084 GCA_035590215.1 Microhierax caerulescens | reverse complement strand
TCGGGGTCCCCCCCACCCCCACCCCTGTCACCACTTCTTTTTATATTTTTTATTCTCTTTTTCCACCCCTGAACTGAATTGCTACCTCAGTAACTGATCAGTCATTTGGGATTCTCTTGGAGTCAGAGTAGGACCCCATTTTCCATATGTTGGCAAAAGGCTGGTCTGTTTAATAACTTTTCAATAACTTCTCTGCTGTGTCATATACCCATTTTCCTGGTCTCGAGTATCTAATTGGAGAGAGATAACATCTATAGATAAAGCCAAGACCCTACTAATCTGTTCTTGCTACTCAGCATTCCAGCAGTTAAAATCAGGCTAGGTAGAAGCAAATGGAATTCCAATTTATTTTAATGGGAATTCAGGATTTTCGGATTGCAGCTGATTAAAAGTGCTCCCGAAACCAATTTGCTGTTAATTATTCTTCTTTTGCATAACTCCCAAACATATTCATTTGCTCCTCAAAACTGCTGCTGCTGCTAACGATTCGATAACCAGGTTGTCACTCCAGGTTTTTCACGGCTGAACTTGGCAGGGTGTAACCAGCCCTCTCCTGTCTCATCCCTAGGAGTCCATCCCCAAAGAGACGGCGTTAAATTGAGCGAACGTGAAGACTGACTGATCACATGGATTCCTAACTGCTAATCCAGGCCAACTCCTCTCTTGCTTAAGTTGGAACTGTTTCAATAGCCCTTATAAAACTGAGTTATTTCAGTAATCTGGAATTCATGGACTATTTGGCGATTAAAATATCATAGTAGCTTTTTTGCTGTGTATTAGGCAGGCTACTACTGAGATATGGCACACAGCTTCTGCTTTTCACTTGGACTGAGGTATCTTAGTGCAAATGAGGGTTGAGGTAGTAGGCTTATTTGAAAATAATAAAAATTAGATGGGTAAAATGCAAATCAAAAATATTTGGTCTCTCCTATTGTTGTTTTATGATTATTTTCCACCGTTTTCTCTATGTTCTTGATTATTTCCTTCCCCCTGTTTATGGTCCAGTAGAAAATTCAACTTGATGTTTGCTAATAGGCTTCATTTTGGAATTGTTTTGGCTGCGCAATGCTTTTCTGGGATAGAATTTACCTACTCACAAGCGGCCCTAGAAAGGGCCACAGGTCTCTTTTTTGAAACCTGTTCTCGGAGAAAGTTCTTTTTGTAAGAAAACCTGAAGTAGTCAAAGGGTGGAGAAATATGGAGCGGGAGCTCCACTGTAACCTTTCCCACGTTTCAGATGCAGGGGGGAAATGGGCTGGTTTTACTTGCTTATAGCTGTCGTTACAGCTTTTTAAAATAGTTGAACATTAGCCATACACAATGAAACCACCACGGGTAAGCATTCCTGATGTCTGAGAGTTTTATTTTTCTTCCCCCACCACTTTGGAAGTCTTGTTAGGCAGTTGCAGAGTCTGGAATCATGTTGCCTTAACCTTGTAAGGTGAACACGTTGTAAACCAGGAATTTTAGGAGAAGGATGCTTTTTATAGAATACTTTCCTTTACTGCTAGCTGAGCCCGAACTCCTATTCTGACTTTGTGGTGCCACCGTTGTAAAAGATGGAGAAAAAGCTCTGTGAGAAAAATGAGATAAAAATACCTAAACCTTATTGGTGCTTTTGGAGAGTGCATGGAGCAGAGGCCGTGGGGGGATTTTCAGTATTAAATGCAAAGCTAGGATTTCGTAATGTGATATTAACAACCGATATTTTCAAGAGGGTAGAAGGAATTTCTAACAGCAGTTTCTCTAAGATATCACGTGCCTGTGAAACCAGCTTTCATTTCTGAGCTGTCAGTAGTGCGGATATACAAAGACTGATAGGAACAAATCATCCTACAAGCCAGAAGTCTGGGATTTCTGCCCCTGGCCACTAGAAACTGAATGTTTCTTTTGGTGAATTTTATATAATTATAAATTATATAATTTATATTATATTTATTATATTATTAAGTATATATTATATTATTAAATTATATAATTATATATATAAAAATTATAATTATAATTTGGTGAATTTTATATAATTATTCCCCCCCCAGCTTCAGAGAGCAGGAGTTGTAGGATTTGCAGAAAGTGCTCCATGTGTCACTCTGTTCCTTGGAAGAGCCAGCTCTGGGAAGTGTTTTTCCTTCTTCCCCATGATGATCCATTGGGTTTAATCTTTGCTTATGAACTTCAGAAGTGGCCACCTATTAATCTGGATTGAATTGGCTATGGTAGTATCAGTCTCTGAGTAACTTCTGAGAAGCTGGAGGCAGGAGGCAGAGAACCATTGCAACAGATAAAGCAAAGCGAAAGGAGGATGCAGCTGAGCAGGCAGGGCAGTGGCATTTCCAACTGCTTGCAGGGTAGCAGGGGAGGATGATATGACTCAAGGCAAATTCACAAGCAGTGCATCACTCTTTTCTAAACTGGGACTGTTGGCAGCTATTAAATCAGTTGTAAGTATTGCAGCTCTTAAGTTACGTTATTAATCAAGAGTAACAAGACTAGTTGCTGCTAGCCTATTTCAAGCATTCACTGTACACATGTTTAACCCAGTGGTCACTGTAACCAAAGCAGAAAGGGGGAAAGAGCAAAACATTTAACAATGAGTCCTAAAGTAGAAGCAATGTTTTCCTGGTTAGGGAAGTTACACAGCTGTAGTTCACTTCATCTGACAGTGACTGGCTTCCTGGTCAGTGCAAATCAGTGTCCCTGCTCAGAGCTGGACCCAAACACAGCAGCTCACAATCCCTGTCCCAGCTGGCACAGAGCAAAAGAGAAAATTTTGATGGTGCTGGAGCAGGCTACCTGCCCTTATAGCTGCCCTTGCGTTGCTGCCCACGCGTTATTCAGACAAGGGCATTTTGTCAGTTCGGAAGGCAGTCCAGAGGAGATTCATGGCACAGTTCATTTGTACGGTGGGAACAATTTTCCTGGTGCCAGGGGATGTGTGTGCTTAATCACCTGCTATGACACGATGTTGGATCTGCGGTGCTAGGTTTATAACTGTGGAAAGCTCTCAGTCTTACTTCATGATGTCAGTATAGCAGACCACCGTATCAGTGATATTCATGTTAGTGGAAGATGATTTCAGATTAGTTATGCTATAATATGACATTTCACTAATGCATTTTGACAGTACCTTCAAAATACAGTTATACTTGCCTATCGTAATCGCTTCTTGTATACTTCTAATCCGACATGCAGCACAGGCAGCAAGGAGAGGAGCAAGAAAAAAAATGTATGAAAGCTTTATTGACTTACATAGGCACTGAAGTTTATATTGGCCACAGAGCATGTTTATGAATGTTTTTGCGTTTATTCTTACAAGGTTTCTATTATACTGCAACTAACTGGATTCATCTGTCCGAAGAACAGAGCCATTACATATGAGAAAAACCCCGTATGGGATGCTCACAGCTGACATCCACGCTTAGCCTGGGGTTTTGGTGGTGAAATAAGAGTTCACAATCTGCTGAACGGTGGCTTTGCAGAAAGACACAGTTGAAGTAACCTTTTCTAGCAGTCCAGTGCTGTCCCAAGCGGAATCCTTGTGCAGGCTCTGGACGAGCTACACCAAAGCAGCAGGTTGCCTTGGGAGCTGGCTTCCACTTGGCGATGCACACAGCATCCCGGCACAGGGCTGGGAGCTCCAGCTGTGGCTGGGAAGCTTATACATCATCTAACCAATCTGAAAGCCTTTACCTCAGGTGTAGATTTTGAGCTATTGGTCCTGGGTCCTCGTAGATGCACATGGTGACTAATGGATGCAAGATGTGTAACCGCTCACTGAATCGGGGAAGAGCCTTTTTCCTGTTCTCCTCCCTGTGTCAGCTTGGGAGGACAGCAGGGATTCTTAGGATCTCATTTGCCTGGGGGGTTTATATCTTGCTTGTTTAAAAAAAAAAACCAAAACAAAACCACAATTTTTGAAGTGTGATGTGTACCTCAAGATCTTTTCTGCGAAGCAAGGCAGTGGTGTTACCTTCATTTTATCTGTCTCAGTGTGGTTCTGATTTAAGAATCAGGGTCTGGAAGGGGAGTTTCTTGTCCAATGATGTCTACTGCTGGATATTCAGTGGGCTTTTTTTTTCAAATGTAGTATCTAGTGACAAAAAAGGCACAACGTTATGTATGCTGGAAAACAATTGTCCCAGTGGAAATCTTATTGAGAATCAGAAAATTATTTCTGTTTGTTTATTTTTCAAGAGCAGACATTTGTTACTTGATTGTTTTCATTGGAGAAATTAGCTACTCTGTGTATGTTCAGCAGCATAATCCTTGGTGGTGGTAGAAATATGCTATATACCCCATGTTAGAGAATCGTTGGGGTCATCTATCCTTTACTATCTATTGCTCTGGGTCAAGTGTGTTCAGAAATGTGCTCCAAGGTGGGCGATACTGTGGTCAGTGGGGCTCTGGATCTTTCAACTCCACCTGCTTTGTCTCCAACCTCTGGATGGCCCAGGCTTTGCAAGGAAATGGGTGAGAATCAATTTCTTCCCAGATGACATATGGGGTGGTAGAAGGAAAAAAATACAGGGCTTAGGTATGCTTTTCTTATAGCTTTGCCAAAAGTAGTCTGAGAAGAATATTTTTCTGTTATCTGATTCGTTCGACTTGATTTTTTCAGTTAGCAATAAAACTCCAAATACTTTGTGTCCAGTCTCTTGGACACAACAAACCTGATCTGTTTGGGTTTATGTGCTGGTTTGTACGATTTGGCTGTAAGTTTACAGTGTGCAGAGTGCTTTCTTCTAGATGCTTTTTTTTTTTTTGTTTTGTTGGGGGTTTTTTGTTTTGTTTTGTTTTGTTTTGTTTTGTTTTGTTTTTTAAAGAATAAAAATAAATAGAAATACTGAATATATGACTTATCCAGAAAAGAAGAAAACCTTTTTCATTGTCTTGTGATTTCCTCTACTCTCTATGGCTCTAACTTGCTATAATTTTTTTCCACATAATAGAAGATTTAAAAGGCTTTATTAAATGATAAAATATAGTCTCTTTCACTACAGTTACAACCAGATCAAAATATGTCTCTGCTTGAATATATTGGATATTCTTCAGAGGACTGATTAAAATACTATTCTATTAATATGTAACAATTTCCTGTGTTTTATATACATCACCGTGATGGTATATCAGTTACAATCCAGGCAGAAATGGACTGCCCTGACCCAGTAAGATTCAATTTTGGTTCAATATCCTACCATATCATTTGTTTCATTATCAAGCGTGCCATCAGGTTTTATGACCTGGTTTGGTCAGAAGAAGTAAAATAGGTCATTTAGAAACAGATCTTTGTTCAGAGTTTTGCTAAGCAAAGTAACCAGCTACAACTTGACTTTCCTGTTTCCAAGATGAAGCAGGAAAATTATTTCAGCTCAGCTGCAGTGTGGCTCAGAACTCTTAGCCACTTCCAAAGGGTTCTAGTGGGAGTAGATGGGAATATTCCTAGTAGGAAAAAAAACCTACCACAAGCCTTTTTCTGCATCAGTTAGTACAGATAGATGCAGAATTTCGTATCTCGTGGTGGATTTGCCTAAATGTGTTCAGCTTTTGAGGGGTTTGTATGTCCTTTCAGCCTCCTTGGGTTCTGCTTTTGAAGTGTTAAAGCAAGAAGTGGAAAGATGGAAAGATGAAAATCAAAACAATGGTGTAGTTACATCCTTTGTGTTTACAATGTTCTTCCTTCAGTTAGGAAATGGTATGATGTCTGTACAGCAAAAGCTTTGGTATAAAAGAGCGAAGAGTCATGAAATGTATTTTATATGCTGTTCTTCAGTTCTTTTCCCTCTAAAAAGCAGTGGTGTTAACTTGCTGCTAGTGATGAGCTTCAGTGGAATTGAAAACTGTTGATTGAACATGTGGCATTTTATACTAGCACACAGTAGCATTTGTTAGAGAAAATGTATACAGAATGTAGTACTGAAAACTTAGTTTCCTTTCACTTCTGGTGAATTTTTTGCATTGCAAAGTGGATGCTGTTGGAGAATATTGAGTTCTTGTTGCTGTTACTGTTTGTAAAGCTTCCCTGCTACAAGGAGAGATTTAATTCTGTAGCAAATACCGTGTAAAATGCAATACATCAGATTCTTTGTTTTCTAAACAGCTGAGATTCTACCCCTCTTGAATTCACACAAGTATCAGGCTAGTGAATAAAAATGCTGAACTTTGAGGGTTTTTTTAATTTACATTTAATTGGGTTTTTGTTCAGCAGATAATTGCTTACCCTGCAAAGCTAGACTTTTTTAACACATGCATAGAAAATGTGTGTGAAGTAATTAAGAGTCCTCTTTTGAAAAGGCAAAATACCAAGGAAGTCCAGAAAAACCCTAAAGCATACATTGTATAAATACTGCACTTGAGTGGTCAGATAGTTTTGCAAAAGCTTTAGGCTTTTCCTTTCAGCTGTGTGAAGAAGATTGTCAGTGCACAGAGGTCCCCAGAGGCCCAAACTGTTTAATTTTCAGGCTTTCCACTGGAAGGATGAAAATAGAGTCAGTGAAAAAAGCACATGAAGAAGAGAGGTTGTTATGACGATGATGGAGCCATAAAGTTTTGCTCCTCTGGTTAAAGCCTTTCTTTAGTAACCACTGAAAACTCTTTGTGCCTATTCCATGCCCTATTAAACGTGGTAGAATACAGGCAATAATGTCTGTTTATTAGTGGTTGTATGTTTCATGGCTTTACAATAATAAAATCATCTTTTTCCATTACCAGGGCTTTTTGAATCTCTGTTCTTATGGAAGTATCTAACAATTATAGCAAAGCTGGCTGCACTGAGATATTTAAAGGCTGGTAATCATGACTTAAATCTACAACAGCAAGCAGCGTGGCCAAGTAGGAGCAGAGCAGTAGCGTTAAGCAGTTGACATGAACAACCCTGTGCCAACACCATAACCATTTCGGTGAGGTTTGCTCCAAAATATCACTAGTCAGGTCCCGTAGACACCCTGTAGCAGGGAGTGCATCATCCATCTCTATTTGTGTGCTCTGGAGACACTTTTCATTATGAAGTAGACCATAGCAAGATGGGAGAACTGGGGTTTTGTTTTAAAAGTGCTCTCCACATGTGAGCTAAACCACTTACGGAGACGCACCCAGTAAGTGGTATTAACAGCATCACTGGCGAAGCAACGGCTGTTTCTTGTACGCTGTTACAAATTACAACCGTGTTCTGATACACTAAATTACATCCCAGACATATGTCAGCAAGTAATGACAGTGGTTTAAACCATAGGAATTCTTTCATAAGCATTAAAGCACCTGCCATTGCAGCACCGTTTCTCTCCTTAAGAACTTCCCTTTCCCAGCAGCACCTCTCAGTGAATTCAAGCAGCAATGTGCCAGTGGTTGGCAGTGAAATTAAAAGATTCAGTAGCCTTTGTCAAATGAGGCACAGCCATGCAATTTGAGCTTTTCATCTCATGTTAAATTGAGTGCTTAAAAATGCCCTTTTTTTTTTTTTTTTTTTTTAAATAGTGCAGTAGGACAGTATAGCATCTCCAGTGCTTGTTTCCAAAACCTTAAGGCTTCTATGTATCCAGCCATGTCTTGCCTCCAGTTGTTGAATTCAGAAATATCTTAAAATTGAGGTAACAGTGCGCTACGTTTTGGATACATCTGCAAATTAGGGATAAACTAACTTTTTTTTTTAAAGAACTAACTTTGAGGTGTGAGAAACTGAGAGTTCATGAAAAATGAATTATAGCTATTCTAGCCACTGGCCATTAAGTGAGGGTTTTTTTGTTTGTCTGTTTGTTTACCAGCAGATGGAATATTTCAGGGTTATAAAATTGTTGTGGCTTAACCCCAGCTGGCAACCAAGCCCCAGGCAGCCGCTCACTCGCTCCCCCCTGGAGGGACGGGGGAGAGAATTGGAAGAGTAACAGTGAGACAGCTCCTGGGCTGAGATAGAGACAGTTTAGTAGGTCAAGCAAAAGCCACGCATGTGAGCAAAGCAAAGCAAAGGGATTCATTCCCTGCTTCCCATGGGCCGGCGGGGGCTCAGCCACCCCCAGGACAGCAGGGCTCCAGCGCATGGAACAGGGACTTGGGAAGGCAGACACCACCACTTTGAAGGTGTCCCCCCTTCCTTCTTCTTTCCCAGCTTTACGTGCTGAGCATGATGCTGTGTGGTCTGGGATACCCCTTGGGCCAGCTGGGGTCGGGTGTCCCGGCTGTGCCCCCTCCCAGCCCCTCGTGCCCCCCAGCCCGCTGGCTGCTGGGGTGGGGTGAGGGGCAGGAAAGCCCTCGGCTCTGTGCAAGCCCCGCTCAGCAACAACAAAACCATCCCGGTGTTATCAACACCATTTCCAGCATAAACCCAAACCACAGCCCCGTACCAGCTACTATGAAGAAAATTAACTCATCCCAGCTAAAACCAGCCTGGAAACTGATTGTCTTTTTTATGTAAGTGGGCTGTTTGTGACAGGTACTGGATTAACAGCTCCAGAAAAGAAAATCCTCCCTTTATACCAACAAAACCAGGTTCAGTGGGGGCGTGAGGAATCCAAGCTTCCCCCACACTTGCTCAAGCAATGTGCCTCAACCCTGACCCGAAAGAATATCTCTAAGGGGAAAGGCATTTGTTAAATTTCTTTTCCAATTAATTTGACAGCTCTGCTGAGACTGCTAACAAAAGTACTAATTCATGCTAATTGCAGTAGTGGACCTATGTCGCTGGGGAGCTGGGCTGAGCTCTTCGTAACATCCCACAACCCACAAGGCAGCATTTAGATTAGGAGCTGTCACTGGAAGAAAGAACATTGGATTTGAAGCCTGATCTGCACTATTTATTTTTTTTTTCACCCGCAAAGTAGGGATGGTAACACTTTCCTGTCTGCATTAACAAGGGTGGAAAGTTGAAAAACAACTTTCACCCTCAATAAAGGCAAAATCATCTTGTCTCCCTCCCAGAGAGAAAATGTAGATTTGTTTGTTTCTTTGTTTGTCTGGATTAGCTGTTTTGGCCTGGGAGATGTGCATTGACACAGGAGAGGTAAACCTGGTCAATGGGTTGCCAGAACTAAAAACCAAAAGAGAGCCCCAAATGCGTTAAATGTAGTCCAATATCTTAATGAATTAGTTTCATTAGAAGTGTTATGAAAAGAGTAAGAGCATTTTCTACCTGATGAATGATATTGCAGATATAGAGATGGGTATAATCAAAGGCATAGCAGATAGTGCTATAAGAGCGGATTGAAAGGTTTGTTTGTTCCTCACCAAGAAGGTAAGTTCACGATAGCTCTGTGTAAGGTAAGGAAGGGCTTAGAGAGGGCACATCAGGAGTAGCTGGTCTCCCTGTCTTATAATAATAATATTATTTTTTAAAAAAAAAAAAAAAAAAAAAAAGAGGTTATGTTGATTTGGTTAAAAAGCGGTCAAATCCAAAGGTAAACTGAAGAAAGGATGTATTTTTTCATTTCACATTGACTACCTGGACTCGAGAGGAACATAAGAGAAATTAATTGAGACCAATAATTAGCAAAAAATCATTGGATATTCTACATGATGGACAGCACAATGGAGAATTATCATAATTAATCTTTGTTAAAAAAGAAATTAGCAGATATATTGAACCTCGGGGTTAATCTTTGTTAAAAAAGAAATTAGCAGATATATTGAACCTCGGGGTTCCAGGGTTTTGAAATAATATCTAGGTTGCATGGATAAGGGTGAAATAATGAGGGATGGCAAACAATCACCCCCGCTTGGCCTCTCTCTTCATATGGTGCTACCAAGACTGGCACCCAAGGTAAGTGCTAGGGCGATGCAACCCGTGCGGCAGTTCATTTGTTCTTCTTTATTTCCACTACCTTTCATATTGTTTATCTCTTCATCTGGCCTGGTTCAGGCACAGGGAAATTACATAAACATCCCCGAGTTATGAAGATTGTTTTTCACTTCTTAGCTAAACCTCACCTGGGAGGATTACCAGGCACTCTGAGAGGAAACGTGTTCCCAAGAGCTCGTGTGCCATGTCTACCAGGTCTGGTGGGTTTGCTCTGGGGGCAGTCGGGGGCTGGTTGGTTGGTCTTGTTTGTGGGTTTGGGTTTTTTACAAGCTCTGGCGGAGAGAGGGGAGGCTGAGGAGAGACTAAACCAGAGCAATACTGTGGTTATCCCTTCATGGTACTCTTGGCCTGATGTTAGAAAACATTTATTGCTTGAAGCTGTCATGTTCCTACATCTAGTTTGTCTTTGAGGAGTCCTTAGTGTAATTTTAGTTCAAGGAAAAAGTCTCTCTTTCCTTTTTATACTTGCCAAACGGTCATTTAAACTTCCTTGCATGTGTGCTTGTACAGCCTTACTTTTCCTCTTCAGGTTGATGCTGGTGGGTTTTTTTCTGGTATTTCTTTATCTAGATTTTTTTTTTTTTAGAATGCTTCTTGAGTTAGGAAGTTATTTGTCATCTCTGTGTGGATTAAATTCAGTTTTAAAAAAACAGAATGTGGAATTTCTTTGTTTGACAAAACGATAGCTTAATGTATCTCAGTGTGTCCAGGCACTGCTTCAGGAAAACATCTTGTTTAGGGAAAGTGAAAGACAGTGCTTACAAACATGGGCTTATTAAATTCCCTCTTTAGATACTGGTTTAAGTGATTCACCAAGTATGGGTGGAATTAAAGTAGAACTTTGTTTATTCTGCTTTAATTCTGAATTGAGGCTGTAGTTCCCAATGTTTTCCTATTAAAGGAAGATTTATTTTCCCCAAAAGAGCCTGCAAAGAAGCTGAAATGCCTCCTGCATTTTGAAACAAAATTATCTGCGTTACCCACAAGTGACAACAGTTTTGCTGTAATGCTGGTTTAGACCTACTGTCTTTGACGTTGCACTTTCAACAATCTTGCTGGTAGCAGCCACGGCTGTAATGTGCTTCATAAAAGGAGCTACAGAAGCCTGCAAGGCATAACGTGGAGCTATTACAGACTGCAGTTGAAAGGTGCAGTGTTATTCCCCCAGGATAAAGCTATCTCTTATGCACATATAATTAATATGTCTGCCAGTAACAGTTATTAAACAAAGAACAGGAATTGTTTCTGCTGAATGACTTGACCTGGGACTAAAGCCAATTTAAAAAGCATCTGATTAAAATATGTTAGGGTCACAGATCACTATAAAATATGAAGGGGGGGAGGAAAAAGCAGAAATTTACTCATGAGTAAGATTAAATACTACTGAATATGTGTTTTGTGCAAGCACCAGCTTTCAGGTGTAAAAAATGAAAACTGCTCATTCCAAAGAGTATTTTTCTGGAGGCATTTCAGTGTCCCATTGCACTGAAGCTTTGTCCCATGTGCACAGCGCAGTCCATGCTGCTGGTGCAAAGGCTGGAGCGGTTGGGAAGCATGGAGAGCAGAGAGAGCGTTGCCCAAGCCCTCAGATTATTGGCCTGTCACTGTTGGAGGAGACCTAGTGATACAAAATTGCATCAGTTTTGGTAATTATTGATCTCTTCTAGCAGTGGACAGCTGCAGTAGTTCTTCAAATCTCTCAGTGCCTTTGGCTGTGATTACTGTGTTTTCCAGGCTGGAGATGCAAAAGTACACACGACACGTGTTTCCTTCTGCAGTGGTTTGCTCCCCCAAAGATAAGTTATAGTAATAAAGAATTGCATTTTCCAAGCAATATTGCACAGCTAATAATAAAAGGAGCAGCGGGTGGGAATTCACTTTAGTAATTTAAATGCAACTTTTAGTTTTATGCCTGCATCGTCAGGGTAAAACGTATGTCTCGTGCACAGAAAAGGCAGTTTGAGATTTTATTGATTTGCTTATAACGCTTAGCCAAAATGGCTGGGTTTCTGCTGCTGGTCCCAGTGCTACCTGCTTTATAATTATTTCAGGTATTATATATAGCATGCTGAAGACTATGGGGAAAACAATAATGTAAGAATATAAATACTTAGAACAATTTTAAGTTTTTATTTCCCCAACAAACAGAATAGAATCCCATGGGCAATGAGAGAAGGCCAGCGTCCTTGTCTCCTTCTGCGGTTACTCTTACCTTGGTGTAACGGCGCCCATCCCCACCAGAGCTTTTAGCTCTACTAAAGCCTTTCTCAACTTTATTTCTCTCCTTCCCTGCGCACAGGCAGCGTTCGTGCCAGCGCTGCAGCCCAGCCAAGAGAAAGCGTGTTTTGTCTCTGCAGCAGTGCCGTGCCTGGGGGTCCCCAGCTGCAGGCAGGCGTCAGGGCTGCCCCTGCCGCCTTCTCCCCCACCGTCTACTCCTCCTCCTCCTCCTCCTCCTCCTCCTCCTCCTCCTCCTCCTCCTCCCTAGCAGGTACAGGGGGTCGTCAAAGTGTGGGAAGCGACCTTCAGCCCTGTGCCTCTCTTTCTGCTGTAAGGAGCAGTACTCAGACCTACTCCCTCGAGTGGTGTCTTTTGCTTTATCGGGGTCTGGTGATAAAAAGTGTACCTTACGTTCAATGGAAACAAGGATGGAAAACAGACGAGTTTTTCGAAGCCTGTTTGGACTAGGTGGGTATGAAAAATGGTGCTTAAAGGCCCAGGAGAGAGAAAGGATGTGCACATATTCAGTGCTGTGGATTATGCGGCTTTTCATATCCTAATGGACAATGAGAGCTGCTGGAGATGGTTTCCTTGCTCTGAGGGATTTTGCAGGAAACCTGCATTATAAAGTATCGTCTCCTGCTGAGCGGGGTGGCGTCCTCAGCAAGGAAGGAAAAAAAAGTGTGGTGAATAACATGTGATACATGAGGGCGGGATGACTCAGGGCAGAGTTCTGTCTTCGTTTCGTACACTTCATGTATCTCAGCCAGAACTATACCGTATCTATACTGCGTTATTTTTACTATAGCAAGAGTAATGTGTGGCTGGATATAATTTGTGACAGCAGCATGAAATGAGCAGTTTTGAAATCTTCATTTAAAGTTAATCGCATTTTTCACTTTTTTTGGTGTTTCTCAAAGATACGAACAAGCACAAGGAGGGAAAGAAATGATGTGCCTAAAGAAAATAAAACGGTTTTGAAAGTTTTATAAGGTTAATCTAGGCTGCTTGTTATTCCAGCCATTTTCACAGGCTGACAGCCGTGTTACATCTCATTTTCCATCTACGTATGGGTGGGTGGACATGCAATTCTGTTACTCGTGATAAACATAGTGCTGTTGGCATCTCCGGAGCATGACCATAATATGCAGAGTGAGAAAAAAGAGATGGGTAAATGCTTTTAAAAGCAGCTCGAGAACATTGCAATGACACGAGGCTGTATGTGGGCATCAAGGCGAGCCAGGCTATAGAGTTCATTTCCCAGCACAACTGCGCATCCAAAGGTCATCCTCTGGCTCCAGGTCCAGAGTAAGGTCCTCCAGTGCTGCTCCGACACTGGGAGCAGTTTGCAAAGCCCCTCTGGCACGGACCACTGGGGGGGTGATGCTTCCCTGTCCTCTCCGCAGGGGACAGAAGGCTTGTCCCAGGATTTCTGTCATCTGTCTTGCTAGCGCGCGGTATAAGGAAATAAATGTTAAGGTACCTATGGGCTGTACAGAGTTATGGCTGAATTCCCTTCTGTTCTAAATGCTTAATTTAACGGCACAGTGGCATCTTGCCCGTGGGGCTGTGTTATTGAAGAGCAGAGGAACGAAGGAAGGAAACACTGGATTATTTGGTGGATGCTGCCTATATCTGCTTCCAGTGCCTTGCGATGCTTGAGCCGTGCCTCAGAGCATCGTGCCTCTTCAGAGCACAAAAAGCAGAGTTCCTGTAGGACCAGGGAGTGTGGCTTGTTTTGCAAATAGTGTTGCTTTGACCTTGTGCAGGGAAATGGGCCCTGTCAGGGCTGGAGTACCGGAGCTGGGAAGTCATCTGCTCAGGCAGCGGGCTTAGGTTGTTAGTTGGTATTTACGGCTGGGAATTGGTGATATTGCTTTGTGTACAGGGGCTGCAGGTTCTGAATACTAAGATGATCCTATTTACTAACAGCTTTATGTTTTAATTTAAAATTAATTCGGATTAAAATGAACCATTTAACCCTGAATTAGGACCATGTTTTCATCTCAAACAGCTTAGTCAAACAGGGGCAAAATTCACATTGCTGTTGAGAAGACAGTCACATTTCTTTAAGCAGTAACTGGTATAGATTGCCTCATGCATTTGTTTTTCTTTCACTGAAATAACTTTCCCCATTCTTTGTCTCTGAGACAGATTCATCAATTATACCTTAAGGAAATTAATTTTCATCAAGTAACAAGGACAACTCAGTCCTGAAATTCTTACCAGTAGGTGACTTCAATAAAGTAAGAGTGGCTCGCACCCCAAAAAGATTGAAATGAGACTGCATACACCTTTAAAATAATATTGCAGTTTGGAGTTATCACATGAGTCATCGAGGCCAACAGTTAGTGGGCATCTGACTTGAGGAGACCTTCAAAAGCAAAACCAGACAGCCTTGCTGTACACCTAGTATCATGGGTGTAGAAAGGCACAGGGTTTCCTTTACGCACTTTCAGTGAGCCAAGGAGTTTTTCTTCCCAGCCCATTGCATCTATTTCCCCTCATGTCCTTCCCTCTTGTGAGGGAGAGGAAAATTTCTTCACTTCTAGAAAAAAATGTTGAGAAAAAGCAACTGCTGTTCACAGCTGGTTCCCATGCTGAAATTACAGATTCTGTGAAGACTCCTATGCTAGTCCTTTTATTTTCAAGCTGACTGAAACCAAAGCTGTGGTATTCACCTCAAAAAGCCATACCTTCTTCCATCAGTTCATGTAATCCAATTTTTCTGACATTAAAAAAAAAAAAAAAAAAAAAGAATGCTTTTTGAAGTAAAGGTTTCATTTTTTCCTCTTATATGTCAGAATTAAAAAATGACTAGGAAAAGAATAATAATAGTAAGTATGTTGACAACATCTTCTATTGGCACCCCCCCTTTCTAACCTTCGATTTCAAGTATAATTATTGGGTTGGGTTTTTTTCTTCCCCTCTTTTGGGCTGTAGTTGTGAATCATCTTATCTGACAGACAAAGGCAGAAGGCCCAAGATAGCCTGAAGGGAAGACGGGGGATTGGGATGCCCTTGCTAGGGCATGGCAGGGCAGCAGGGATCTGTGCGGCTCATCGCCCTGCCCTGACTGCTTGCTCTGTCCCGCACTAACAGAAGCGTGAAACGATGAAATCCCTGTCACTGGGGAAAATAAAAGGGCTGATCTCATCTTACCAGGATGCTTCATGTATGCTCCTCTTTCTTATTCCTTTTCGATCTGGCCCCGCATCAACACTGTGTTTTCTTAAATGACAGCTACAAGTTTTCACCTGAGGGATGGGACATTTATTAATGAAGCACTTTGATTCTTTCCATTCTCTTTCTCACCCCACAAAATCTGTCTATTTCTTAAAACTGTTTACTTATTTTAAATTCATTTCTGTATTAAAATGTCGGTGGTGGCTGCTTTGAAAGTGCCCCAAGTAAACAGTCTGACTGTAGTTCCATCCTACATTCATGTGTTATGATGCAATGAATAAATTATGCTTAATAAGCAGTGGAAATTGTGTCTTGTAGGAAGACTAACCACATGACAAAGGTTCAGTTTTAGGTTATTAGTCTTTCTGATCTTTACATTAAACTACTATATAAATGATTTTAAAATGATACTGTACATATTCATGAACACATCTATGTCTAATGTATGCTTGCCCATAAGTATAAAAATGTCCCTGCACGCTGAGTAGATATGGTTAAGCCAAACCATTTGAGTTTAATACCTGGTAGTAAGTTTCCACGGGAAGTTTTGGTGAAAGTACTGTGTAATTAGCTGGAAAGATGTAGTGTGAATATTTATTCCTTAATATGTTTTATTAGTTAGTAGTGCTGGTAAGAGTGGGGTTTGCATCCAGTCTTTTCTGGCTGGCTCGTTGTCTTCGGGCCAGGAGTGACCGTGCTGTGCCCAGAGACAATAAAATCGTTTGAGGCTCCTGTGTCAGCCAGAGGGAGAAGGAAGAGGCTCGCTCTAGAGATACGGGACAGGTGTCACGGGGCAGTACTTGGCAGGGAACGAGATTTGGGTCTTAAAGGGCTGCAACAATAACAACAAGACCCAAAAAAGCCAACTCTGTTTCCTGCTGCCTTTTCTCCTTGTGGCGGTGGTTTAGGGGGTTTGGGTTTCCTTTATGCCCTCACATCAAACAGAAGTCCCCAAGCAGCCCGCAGCCCTCGAGGGGGTGGGGGCAGAGGTGCCGGCTGGAGGAGGACAGGCTGTGCCGGGGCAGGCGGGTTGGTGCCAGGCTCTGCGGCCTTCGCCGCAAGGTCATGGTTCAGCAGTTCTCCTTTCCCAGATGGCCTGTGGAGCGCAGGCCTCGGAGGCGCAAGCCCAGGCGTGTCCCCTCGGGGCTCGCAGGAGAGAGCTTGGAGCAGGAGGTGCCTTTCCCGGCTGCTTTGCTAGCGGGGAAGGGGGAGGCAGCAGCGGCAGCGGCAGCCAGGCACCTCGAGTCGCCGAGGGGCTGCCAGGGGCTGAGGGGTGGCAGAGGTCAGCGCCTCCCTGAGCGATGCTCCGTGCTTCCCACGCCGTGTCCAGTGCAGGGTGGGGAGGGTTTCCTTTAGCCAGTGTTTCGGAGCAGGACGTCTGACTGTATGAGGTGTTTGCTCTCTCTCCACTTGCTGCTGCAAGCACTCAGGTGTTTGGCACCAGGCGCTAATCAACAGGTGTGCCTGACATCAATCAATGAACAAAGTTGCCCAATATTCAGTTAGGGTCTGGTTATGGACGGTAAGGTGGAAGCTGGACATTGCCCAATATTCAGTTAGGGTCTGGTTATGGACAGTAAGGTGGAAGCTGGCCATCCAGTTTAATGCTGCAGCTTCTCTCTCTTCTCCGTCGCTTACAAAGGTCCTGGGATTTATGTTGGATTTATATTCTGATGGGGTTTTTCCACCTCAGGCTGCCCATCCAAACACTGTTCTCCTTGGCCAGTGCATGAATGAACATGAAAGACCACACAGTCTTGGGTTTTATATTACATCTGTGCATCTCCATAAGCAGAACCATAAAGTCTGTCCCAGTTCAGGCTTACGCTATGACTGGTGGACCCATTCTATTGGCTTCAGATTAGCATTCAAATCAAATGACAGGTTCTGGGCAATTTTATCTAAGCTTAATTGCCTGGGCTACAGACACAAAAATAAGTTGTGTTTTTCTTTGTATTACTCTTTTTTTTTTTTTTTGTTTTTTTTCATTATATTTTTAATGGGACTGCATTGGGTTTCTCCTAGCATGCTTGTGCATATTAGGCAGTGTTTGCTGAAACAGAAAGGTATCAAAAGGTGAATGCTTTTGAAGACATGCTCCCTTTTGTTCCATTGTCTGTTTGTGTGTGGTGGGTGTAGGTATAAGTACAGACCTGCAGGTGACCAGTGTCAGCCAGGATGGTTTTACTTGGTAAATTCTATTTGGAGAAGGGTGTGTGTCTTGCGGGGGGAGCAACAATAGAGTCTGCTCCTTCTTATCTGGTTTTGGTGTGTCTTTTTCTAATTTTATTTTCAGGTGGTGATATCATCTTCATGGGAAGAAGCCAACAGTGTTCCGTGTTACTTCACTGCATGGGTTTTTCATAAAAAGGGATTTGCTGAATTCTTTTCTGTAGCTTACTTCAAAGTCTGTTTTCTTCTGATGCAAACGTAGCCCTCAATCAGTCTAAAATGCAACAGGAGTCAAAACAGAGGGAGTATGCCAGTGTTAATGAAACATACATCCTCAGAGTTTGTCAGAAGCAGCATTTACGGGTTCAATCACCATCCCTAGAGGACTGGGTTGATGTAAAAAACATCATCCTTGTACAGACCACATCAGTTCCTGATAGTATCAGAAGCAGCTCATTGAGCCTGATGCATGGTCCTTCAGAAATGGACTAGATTTTTCACTGGTCAAGTTGTCTGCTTGGGTTTGGCTTGCTTACTCCTGCTGAACTGAGGAGACATAGTCTGCAGTTAGCATGCCCTTGTTAGTAAATCTGCTGGCAAAGAGGGGATAAAGTTAGCTGCTTATGGAAGATAGGGCCAATGTTTCTGTACATCAACCAGAAGAGAGATAAGTGAAGTTCTCAAAACGCAACATAGAAAATGTTTCTTCTCAGTGGTGCAATACACTGTTTTGTTTTCCAGGCAAATTTAAATGCAAATCCAAGCAGATGCATGAAGAGCTCTATTCTACTAAGAGCTTTTATTTCCATCAACCTTCTCATGAGGAAAAGCTGTATTTTTAGGCTATAAGCATCAGCAAAATGTGATCTACATACAGATAGGTCCCAGGGCAGTAACAAAGTAGCATGTTCAAATCGAGGAGATGTCCATAGACATTAAAATTATACATACTCCTGTTATTTTGCAGCTTGTCGACCTGGGTTCTACAAAGCCTCTGCTGGCAACGTGAAGTGTGCTAAATGCCCGCCTCACAGCTCTACCTACGAAGATGCGTCTCTGAACTGCAGGTGTGAAAAGAATTACTTTCGCTCTGAGAAAGACCCTCCATCCATGGCTTGCACCAGTGAGTAGCATCATTGTGCTCGGGGCTGTCATTCTTGCTCCTTCATCCGTATCTCAGCAGCTTGCTTGCTTCCTCTCATGTCCCATTGCAGTCAGCCATCCACTGCCTCTCATGTCTTCTTACACGTTGGACAGGCTACCAAAAATTGGTGGGCTGGGTTTGTTGTCTCTCTATTTTATTTTTCTCCTTCTTCTTCTCAGTCAGACTTGAGAAGGAGAGCTAGGATTTTGAAATTGCAACCAATATTTTCAGCGCTCAGTCCTGAACTGCACCCTGAGGGTACTGTCTGTCTATAAGAAAACATGGTCCTTGATAGCCTCAGTCTGTAGTCCGGTGAAATATTTCAGGAGTTGCTACAGGAAATAACTAGAAGAGTTTGCTTATTTACGGTTTTGACTTTGGTATCCTTGCAGCCTTGTTACTCCCGTCTCAGAGCACTACAGAAAATCTCGCCCCTCTGATTTCCCGTTTCCTTTCATAGGACCACCGTCTGCTCCAAGGAACGTTATCTCTAACATCAACGAGACCTCTGTTATCCTGGACTGGAGCTGGCCTCTTGACACTGGAGGTCGAAAAGATGTCACTTTCAACATCATTTGCAAAAAATGTGGAGGAAACACCAAGGTGTGTGAGCCATGTAGTGACAACGTGCGATTCTTACCCCGTCAGACTGGACTCACCAACACCACGGTGACGGTAGTGGACCTTTTGGCACATACCAATTACACTTTCGAGATTGATGCAGTCAACGGGGTATCTGACCTGAGTACACTTTCCAGACAATTTGCTGCTGTCAGCATCACAACTAATCAGGCTGGTGAGTCTTTCTGATTACCCTTTCTGTGTTCAAAACTACTGAGATGTACGTACCTTTGTTGCCTTTCCTTATTCCGCAGGAGTTACTCTGATGGCTCGAGTGCTAGGGTAACTAATTGACTTGAATAGGCTGGTAAAAGTAAAAGCAGAAACAAACTTGTCTTTCTGTCAAAGGACCTGGCAGCACGACTGTTATGATTAACTCCTAGTTCCCAGTTAATAGTCTCTAATAGCAGACTCACATGATTCCTTAGCCAGAGTGTGTTTTATTAGTAAAACCAGATTTTAATAAAACACTCATTTCAATAATCCTCAACATAAATTACTGTAGTAATCTTAGTGATTAATTTTGATTAAGTAGAAGTGAAAAAATGCTTTGATGTTAGCCATATAAAAAGCTAACATTAAATTAGAGAGGTTTAAAACACAGTTTTTTATCCCCCCCCCCCCCTTTACAAGTTGTCTCACCAATGCTGAATTATTACCAACATGATGGGGGTATGGAGCTGAATACTGAATTAGGTCCTGGTGTCGTAGCTGAAGGTGTACAAAGGGATTGCTCTGCTTCTGTGGAGACTTACTAAAGTCATCGAGGCCCTGCCTGAGCCCAGCAGGACGCTCTGGCTGTCGGATCAGAGCTTTTGCCGCTGCTGCACTGCTCTGCCATTTGCTTCTCATTTGGCAAGGTTCCCTTTATCTGAAAGATGTGAAGAATCTAGGCTCTTCGCTGGCATTTGTTTAGGTACCATTTTTCTTGGAGTGATGTTTGCCAGAAGAGAGAAAGACTAGATCCTGAACCTTCTGTTGTTCTGCTCCTTGCGGTTCCCCATGAGGAAGCTGCGCTGAGGGCACGCGTGTGTGCAGTGAGTCCTCTCCCACCTCCTCCCATCCCACACCCCATCCCCTAAACACCTCCCTTTCTGCCTTCCTCGAAGCACAAAGGAGGTTAACGTTCTGCTGAGCAGACGTTCTCCCAGCGAGCTATGTTAAGGCGATGGTTTTCACCGTAGAGGATGTATATTTTCTCCTCACTCACAGAGCAGCTTTAGTGGGAGGCATAAAAATGTGAGAACAGCCTGTTTCCTGACAGCAGCCGTCGCATTTCCCAACGCGCTGGAGGACTCTCTAGCTGTGCAGCAGCAAGGCGGAGGTGACTCTACCCAATCGAAACATCTTGTCGTGATCTCTTTCTCATCTAGGCGTTGACTTCAGCTCTGAAACTCGTATTTTATGTCCGTTCCAAACAATTTGCTACTGTTACAGTTACATTTTTGTGGATATTTCTGTCAGCGACTTCAGCGGCCTTGTCTAGTTGCTCTCTTTTCTCCAGGTTTTTGGATCAGAGATATTGCCTTTCAGCCTGTTCATCACTGTAGCAGGTAGAAATCACCTGGGGACGCTCCAGAGAATGAAGTGTCCGGGATCAGTGAAAAGCATTTCTCAGCAGAGGCCTCCTGCTTTGCAGTGTGCCGCCCCGGGACCTGGAGCTGGCTGCCTCTGCGCTGCAATCCAAAGGGGGGTGGGGGGTGATTTCGTTTGGGAATGCACCATTCCCATGATGTGGCAGGGTCAATGCATTTCTGGCAATAGCAGCCTTCTTTAATGCAACCCACAGGCTGCCTAAGCAATTTGTTTGTTTTCTGCTTTTATGTGTAGCTTATTTTTGCTTTAAGTACTTTAAGTACTTAAGTACTTAAGTACTTTGCTTTAAGTGGTCTGGGTTACTACAGGCTTAATTGTGCTCTCTCTTGGTCATGCTGATTCATTTACTATATTAGAATTCCCCTAGAAGTTCTGCAGATTGCTCAAATTAGATCTTAAATACATATGTAAGTAATATTTTAAAGTATAATTACAAAAACACAGTTTCTCTTGCATTCCCTTCCTGGTTAGATCACAAAAGGGACACACCAGAAGGATATTTTTAGCTAATGTCATACTTAAAGACCGAGGCAGGAGGTAGGGAGAGAAAGTCTGACGATCTTAGATTACATTATAATTAAGGGTTTAACTGGGAGATGTTCCCAAAAAAGAATTAAAGCACCATTCAGCTAGATCTGGAAGAGAATCCAAAAGATTCCAAAAGCCAGGCATGACTCTAGGGCTATTATTCCTGCTGATTTGTACATTCCTTCAAGGATGGAGGTATTCACCAGCTGGGGTTAAAGGACTGAGCTTGGCTGGCCACAGGGAAGCAGGAGAGGTGGATTGCTTTGGGAGGTTGTTCTGTGGATGGGGTATCACAGGAGATGATGCGGTTCGGTACGGCCAGGCGGATCCTGGGGGCAGAGCCCCTGGCAAGCGATGTCAGTCAATAGGCTGAGAGCTTCAGAAAGAGGATGGAAGTGTGGAAGGTCCCTACAACCTGGATCTCCTCAGCCTTTCCTGAATCCAGGCTATTTCTCCTCTGCCAACCTTGATTTGGGAAGCCCGTACCCTTGCAATGGGTATGAGGAAGTTGCAATCTTAATCCTGGATTTTCAGTATCCACGTGCTTTTTTCAAGCACTCTCAGGGCCAATCCCAGCTTAGCCAAAGCTGTTCTGCAGAACGTTCCTCATCCACCTCAAGCATTGGTTTTCAAGTGTTTGAGTTTCCCAGAACCTGAGGCAGGACTGCAGAATGTTTTCTGTTTTCTAATGACAAAAATGTGATTTCTGTGGCAGTTCTCTTGGTGGTAAAAATCGGACATTGTACATCTTTACTTCAGATGAACTCAGTTCAAGACAGGCATCGGCTGGCGATACGTTTGCCAGGTCTCTGAGCTCCAAAGGCCTGCCGAAGATCAAACATTTCTTTCCGTGTTTCTCACCGTACACACGGGCATTTCTGCCTATGAATCCATCACCAGCCTAATAGATCGGAATGTGCATGTACTAATTTTCTGTAATGCAGCAATTGGGAGATCTGCCAGATTGTGTTAAAATAAATTCAGCTGATGTGTTAGAAGTCAGTCAGTTTGCACAGCAGCTCCATTTTTATATGTAAACAGATCATACACACACATGCATATGCATGTTTTTAATTTATGTATATGCATAGATATCTACACGCACAAAAAGGGTCACCTTAAACGTTGCTGAAAAATTCACTGACACCTTTTCAGTGACTCTCAGTTCCAGAACCTGTAACTAACAATCTCAATAGGATTTTCCTGGAGAGTTTTCCAGTCTGGTCTAGAAGTGTAAGAAAGGTGTGCTTCGTTGTCATGTGTGAGGTTTGAAACATCCAGACTCTGATTCTGCTGGTGCTGTGAATGTCAGAAGGATAATACATTTTACACTACAAAACTGTTGTAAAGCCAAAATCTAGTCCCCTGAATTGAGGGAAATTTCAGAAAATGGATGGGCTTTTTTCTTCCAACTGTCTGGCCTGAGTTTTGCTGCACTTTTATTGCACTTTGTTTTCCTTCCCTTCCAGTGAAAGTTAATGAACAGACATCTCTGGAAGAAAAAACAAAACAAAAAAATTAAAAAATAGGTCTTGCAAAATACTGCTAGACAGGTATGTCACTGCACTGTTTCTAATTCCTGTAAGTCTTTTTGTCTTTGGTGTGGAAGTAAAAGAGAAAGGGCACACATTTCTATTTAATTTAGTTTGTTATCCTCTTTGATCATCCTCTTTGCACTGTAATACATGCCTCCAGTTGCTGCCTGATACAGCCTCCACCAAATTACATCGAAGCATTCTGCTGCTGCCTGAAGAAAGCTTTTGGCTCAAGTCAATATGTTGCACCGCGCAGATGTTATCTCCTAATAACACCAATCAACCCTGTTTAGAAAGGGTCACTGGCTGCGAGGGGCGAGGATACGGAATTCCGTACCCCGGAGGTGATGTGCTAATTGTGAATGTGCCAGGCAGAGAGGCTGACAGCCGTGCCACACTGTCTGCCTTGTTGCGAGCATCATCAGGTGTCTGGGCACAGGTATTCTGGGTTTGCTGGGGCTTCTGAACACAGTTTATGTGCTTTTTTAAAGTGCATTTGTCTGTGAAGACCCAAAAGTTGTCCGTTCCTTGGAGCTTTATAAGTATAAAGTATACGTATATTATAAGTATATTTATAGTTATATATTCATATATTTACATATAAAAACCTTATATATTATATTTATAAGTATAAAGTATAAGAATTGCTTAAGTATAAGCTTTGCAGATGCTGTATGAGAAAGTGACAGTTTTTCTACCCAATCGCTGCTTTTATGGCATCACACACTGACATACAGGGTATGACTCAGGAACACTGAACAAAAAGATTAATATTTTCACCAAGGACCTAATTAACTTAACAGCACTTTAAATAGACATGTGCTCTGCAGTGCTTTTTACAGTCTAGAGGAGACAAGGCGAACTTTCAACACTTGTAGAAAACTGTACCGTTAGCAGATGCTGATCTATCAGGTATTGATCAATCAGATAGGACTGAGGAAGCCTTGGCCATCCCACTGGTGCACACACACACAGTGCTGTCCTGTCCTTCCCTCCTGGCAGATCTGGTGAGAAGGTTCACCCTACGAGAACTGGTTCTGTTTGTTTAATCTCAAATCTGTTTGCTTCGTTTTGTTTAGCTTTGTATGCGTTAGTTCTAGCAACTAGAAACTCAGGCAAACAATATGATAGTGGCTCGTCTAATAAATAATAAATACAGTTCTCGCTGTATTTATTGTGTAAAACAAAACAAATAGTGAAAGCATCCTCAGCTTGTGGAAACTTGGGGAAGTCCTGAAGTGAGCAGTAACAAATAAACTTTATGTTCCTGAAAGGAGCTGCACTTCCTATCTAACTAATAAACACAGTGTCTCTGCAAGTACATTCCATTTAAGTCTCTTGGATATAAGCATATACCTAAGGATAAAAATGTATTTAACTGCTTAAAAGCTAAATTACCTTTAAAGGTTCTAGTTTTACCTGGAGAAGGTGTTAGAATTGGTTTGTAAAGAATTCTTGTTCTAGGTCTCTGTCCCAGAGTAGAGTAAGATGATGTGTAAAGTTGATAATATTTCCTCAACAGTCACATTTTTGGCACTGTAAAGAAGCTGAGAGTCTTTGCATTTTCCTGACTTTCCAGAATGTGCTTCTGGTGAGCTTCCTCCAGCATGCTGTTTTCACTGTCTGTAGCATTCCTGTAGCTGAGTACATCCCGCACCTGGGGAGGACTAACCCCACGTACCAGTACATGCTGGAGGCCAACTGACTGGAAAGCAGCTTTGCAGAAAAGGCCCTGGAAGTCCTGGTGGAGCCCCTGGGGCGGCAGTAGGAAGAGCAGCCCTAGCAGCAGGTCGAGGGAGCTGATCCTTCCCCTCTGCTCAGCACTGGTGAGGCCACGTGTGGTGTGTCCAGCTTAGCCCTGGCCCAGTACAAGAGGGACGTGGATATACTGAGGCAAAACCAGTGAAGAGTCACTAAGGTGATTAAGGGAGAGGAACATCTGTTGTATGAGGAGAGGCTGAGGAAGGTGGGACTTGCCCATCCCGGAGGAGAGGAGGCTGAGGGGGATCTTGTCAATGTCTATAAAGGCCTGATGGGAGCGTGTAAAGACAGAGATGAACCAGAAATAGCAGAAACTCTGTTTAAACGTAGGAAAAAACTTTCTTACTCAAGTGTGATTGAGCAGTGGAACAAGTAGCCCAAAGAGATCGTGGTGTCTCCATCTGTGGAGGTACTAGAAATCCAACTCACCAAGATCCCGAGCAACTGGCTCTGTCTGTGCCCACTGAAAGCAGCGGGTTGGAGGAGGTGGTCTGCAGAGCCCCCTTTCTGCCTCAGTCCCTCTGCGATGGTTGTGTGCAAAGGGGGTAAGGGCAGTTGGAAGGACGACCGGGTAAGGGACTGATCAGTGGTTACTGTCCTCTTTTAACGCTGACCTTTTCATTCATGTAGCAAGGCCTTCTCAGTGGCATTTGGGGGAGTAAACCTCAGTATCCCTGCTTCAGAGAAGTTCGGAAGAGTATTGTGGAAACATGTTAGGGTTTTTTCTTTTATTTGGCAATGATAAGCTCAAAACTCTTACCATTTCTCACAGCACGTAAAGTTCAGGCATACATGAGTACGGAAATCTGCAGTAGGATTGGCTTATTTTACAGAATACTGCTTTAAGACTAGATGGCTTTAAAGGGAGAGGTTTGATTTGCTTAAATTGCCTGTGGGTTACTGCCTCCTTCCTAAGCTTCTTCAGCCGAGAGCCTGCAGGATCCAGTCCGTTCATCCCTGTATTGTACAGCATCATTATATGCCACGGTACGTAGCAAACAGCTATGGTGCTCCACCTTGGAGTCAGCAATGAGTAAACTGAGACCTACTTTCCACTAACTAGCGTTCCCTATGTGAATGTTAGGATGCCTGATTGCAGAGGGAAGAGTCTTTTAGATTGCATGTGAACGTTTCACACTTGTGTTGCTCTAAGAATTAAGGTTTTTTCCTACTTTTTCATGTTAAATTAATTGGGACACTCTAAAGGAAGAGTTCTCATTTTGGGACTTGAACTGATCTGAACAAATTACTTGATAAACAAGTTTACGTTACACTAGTATGGTTTTACTGTGGAGACAGTTTTATGTTTGAAGATGTCTTTGGGCTTCCTAGCTGTAAGAACCATGCAAGCTGTAGGATATTAACTGCTGTCCCAAGGGAGCTTGTGTGTAGTTTTATCTTTAATTTCCATGTAGCATATCTAAATGGGTCAGGGTTGCCAGGCGTAGGGTAGCAAATCCAGTTGTCCAGGTTAGACCAGAGGGTCCACAAGGGCAGAGCAAGGAGAGTGAGCGAGATCAAACCTCTGTGAAGGGTAGGTGGAGATAAGGGGGTTAAGTGTGTGACCCTCTTTTTGCAACAGCATTTTCCCAGATAGAGCAGCTCCTCCATATCAGGCTGAATATTCAGTCTCCAAACCCCAACTCTGCATGTCTATTTTCTGGAGCTCTTACCCCTCCCAGTATTTCCAACATGATTCAGTGTCCAGTGCCACTAAAAGCACAGTATAACAGCTTTAAATGTAGGTTTAGGTTTGATTAGTTCTTAAGGCCTTGTAAACCAAGGTCTCAACAGGGCAGCTGTGAACGGTGGTAGCAACTGAGTTCAGCTACAATAAGCCAGGGTCAGTGCTAAATCAATTCCAAAGAGTTTTGTGCTGTCACGTATCCTGGCATCAGGAGAGGAACAAAGGGAACATGTTGTAACAAGAGACTCTGTCAAACTCTGCCCTCAGTTCAGCACAGCTCTTCCACGCAGTCCATGTAGGATTCAGATAGTTGGGGAAAAAAAAAATAAAAAAAATCTGGTATTAATAGGAATCTGTGCTTACCTGCTGTACAAGGAAATGCAAAGGAAACACGGGAGGCTTTTCGTGGGTCAAATTTCTGCTTAGCGATGTCAGTCTTTTCCTAGTAACTAGAGAAAGTGGTTATGCTCCTCAAATGAGTACCTAAAAGTGCCTAAACCTGAGGTTTGATGTTCCCCCCCCCAATTCAATTGTGCAATGTTGATTCCTTTCTCTGTGTGGCTCTTTTCATATAGGAAGCTAAAAGAGAATAACCACCCCTGGATCCAAACCCATGCATGTATGCACAGCTATAGTATAAAGGATAAAAAAAAAAAAAAAAAAATCCAGGCACACCCTATATCATCTCAGGCTTGCCTAGAAGAGCAGTAGTGTGTGATTATCAGGAATCTGGTCCTTTTATTTTTTGTATTTTTAAAACTTACAAAGCAGAACAATTCATGTAGCCTGTTTAATCATCTTGCTTAATCATTTAAGCCGTGCATGAAAAGGTGTAGGAAAACAGATGACAGCGATAGTAAATGAGCATGTGCCCTTCTGCATGGCAGCATTAGGTCTGGCAGGTGCCTCCATCATCCATTTTTCTCTCTCATTTTTTTCTGGCTTAACGAATAACAATGCAGTAAACCCACATCAACCAGGTATTTTCTTCAGGTGTAAGCACGCAGCCCAGTCTGTTACATACATTGGATCAAATTTGCTTTTACTCCTCTTTCTGCCTTTTTCTTAAGAGGATTAGCTGCCAAGCCTGGACATTCTGAAACGCAAAAGGGCTGAGTTTGTTTTTAAGGAGAAGGTAACCGATAAGGCACTACGGAGTTTTTGCAAAAGGCCAGGATGAAAATTGTTAAAAAAACCTTCTGAACAAAACTGACAACTAGGTACAGAAATTAGGATCATTGGGAGGATAGTCTCAAAGGGTAGATCTAGCTGGTTTGTAATGTCTTGATCCACATGTGTCACTTGAAGACTGAAAATTTCAAACTGTCCATTAGTTTCAGCTTGGGGGTGGGCGGAGGTAAACATTTTAGATGGAGAAAGAATTAGTAAATTTTTCAGTGCTGTTGGAAGCAAAGACTCACTTGGCTCCCAGGAAAAGCTGTTAAAAACCTCGTCAGAGCTAGAATTCTATTTGCCTGAAATCTGCGGTTTCAAGTGAATAAATTCAGCACGAAGTTGAACACCAAGTTTATTTCAATGTATGTCTTCGATTACATGCAGGAACTGTGATGCTATTTGTATGTTCGGCCTCTATTCTGTTAAGCTAGACTGCAGTGTCTTCAGCAACTTGCAAATGATGTGTGTTGCTCCCTGTGTAAATAAAATCCATATTTAGAAAGGGTTGTGTACACTCCACAATCTATATCCCAAGACAGGTCCCTTCAGTAGATCTGTCTTCTCAGAGACAATCTGAGAAAGCCACAGATGTTTGGTGCACGATATATTTCTTTCTTTCCCTATGGTCCTTATAAAAAGGACAAGAAGATAGACTTATTAAAAGTGAGCTAATGACATGATGTAGGGAGTCTCTGGTTCACTGACTGTTGTTACAGCTGGGTCCCATTACGTACCGAATACCTAGGACACGCTTGGTTTTTTGAATGACATTTATCTTTTGAGTTTCAAACATTCCTGGCATAAATAAAGATTTTACGCTTTTCAAATGTGTTTTACAGTTCAGCCCAGAGGCTATTCAAGGCTCATTTTAACTCAATAAAACTCCTCCTTTAGGGATATAAAAGGGAAGTGTTTTAACAATGTCACTCCATGCATAGCCTGTTATTAGCTGGAGACGTTCTGCTTGCAAAGCCTTTGATCCCTTTTCCCCTGGACGTCAAGGAAGCTCTGTCGAGGCTTCAAAGTCTGTGACATACATCGGTCCCTTCTGTGCACACACGGGCTCGTGCGAACGCTCGCGACCTCAGGGAAAGTTTGCAGGTGACGTTTGTGGCTCAGCTGGTGTTTTTTACTTCCAGTGCTTTTAGCTACCTTTTCCAGAGGTCACGGTGAAACTGTGGATCAGTGGATAATGGCTTTCTCTGCTCCTATTGCGGTCTTTAACGTGAAGCTCTGTGTAAATACTGGTTTAATATCTTGCTTCGGAGAAGTGGTACAATTAAAGAAATGTAGTTAACAGGATGCTTAGCACTCGGTTAAATAGCATTTATCTATTATTATAAATCTCTTATTATCTATTATAAATCTCTCCCTTATCTGTACTAGCGTTCTCAGGAATCACTGAGGGAAGCGGTCTGTGTTCCTCTCGATGGTAAACAAAACCATCAACTTCCCTTCTTTCTTGAAGCCATCCCATCTAGACAATTTGCAGGCTGGGGACAGCTGGGAAAATAATGTTACTTTTTTCTTTGGGTTTGGGGACTATTCCTGTCCATGGGAATCCTGAATGTAATCATTATTTTTAAAAGCATTTTAATATAAAACCAAATTATAGTTTCAAAGTTATGCACCCCTGCCTGTTGCAGTCTTCACATAACATGCGGCTTTGGTTTTACTCATGCCAGCTACGCCTGTGCCATCATGCTTGTGAGGGCAGGGATGCTCTGAAGGCAGTAGATCTTTTCCTGGAAATTAAAGAATTTGTTTCTTCTCACTAGTGCCAACTTCCCAGTGTCAGAATTTGTAAGCTTCACATCAGAAATCCCTCAAGGAAATTATATTTCTTGATTTCTTTTTACTTTTCTTGCAGTGTCTAATTCTACAGCAGAATACGTGTGAAAGTTTTCTTTCTAGCATTTCTTCTGGAAAACTTTGTTTCTTTGTTCAAAGAAAATGCTTTGAACCAAACAAAAATAAAGGTTAAATCATCCCAAAATCCAAAGGAAAGTGAAAGGAGGTGTGATCACCTTTCAAGTCTTTTCCATCAGAGATTCTCATTAACCTTTGCAAAAGCGATTGATCCCTAGCCATCTGTGAACGTACCAGAGAACGAGAGGGCGAGAAGTTTGAGAAATATTATTCCCCTTTATAGTGTTTTCTGACCAGCCTGAAAAGATTCTGATGGAACATACTGACAGAACAGTTTGGGAGCTCTCGGTGATTTCTCAAAAGGCAAGAAATACTTTATATCATGGGTTAATTTTCTGAGGGTAATTGTCTTCTCCAGTTTTGGATACTGGCATTTCTAGAGATGGTTCTTAAGTGTCCTTCTGAAATGGTGAACGGGATTCCTCTGCTTGAGGAAGTAGCCAAACTTTCACAGAAAGGGGAAGCCCACTCAGGACCTGACTGATGATGTTATGGACAGTGAATAAATTCTTCTTTCTGAAAACTTCACACTGGGAAGCCTGAGGCTTTAACGTCCTGTAGAGTAATGTAACAATAGCATAGGGAAGGCAAAGCAAAACTGTTTATTTTAAACTGATACGGTCTTAAATGCATTCAGTGAAAACTATGAAGTATTGCAAAGCTCCCACCATCTCAAACAGAGAACAGAAAGAATAACATTTGTGTTATGAGTACCTTTGGGCTGAATCCTTATGAAAGCATATATGGCATTTGTCTCCTTTCTGAAATAACAGCTGTGAACGCCATGGCACCATAATTTTCAGTTTCTGAAGCGAGTGCCTTGTGCAGCCTGATACTTCCCAAATGGACATGGCGTTTCCATGATATATTACACATGTGTTAAACATATGAGCAAGTCCAACGTTTTGTTTGCTCTGTGGAAGGCATTTGCTATCTCTTTTAATAAAAAGAGGGAGAAATGAGAGCATGAATGTGCAACACGTAATGCAGTTTGCTTTTAATTTAGAGTTTATTTGTAAGAGTGAGAAATGAGCTCTGATAATCACTTGTCCAGTGACAGCTGCTGCCCAGAAGGTTGCCTTTCTCCGCACTGGAGAGCAAAATCAAGCAGCTGCCTTTCAGTGTAATTCCTGCTGAAGCTGCTTGTTTTCCCCTTTCAGTTCCCTACCATCTTTCCTTCGCGGCACCTGTGCAATGCCTGCAGCCGCTCTGGAGTCTGTAAGCACAGGCTGGAACCCACCAGCTTCCAGATGCGTTTGGGTACTTCTGCCATAATGCAGGCAGCCATCTGTTAAAATAGCCATGAACACATCGGTCTGTAAAGTTGTCCTGTTTCTGGGAGAAGCACACGCAGCTGCCCCATGCAGCTTGGTTTCAGCCAGAGTTAACCTCTTTCTGTGTGTCCTTAAAGCTTTGTCCTATTTCTTTCCGTCCACATTTTGATACGTGTAGATGCCTGGATCTTGATAGCCCTCTCCCAAAAACTGGGAACCTTTTCACCCGCTTCCTTTTGATTGCACCCTGCTAGGATCCAGCCTGGATGTGGTCGGAGGGTCCTGCACGCTGACGTGGCCTCTTGCTGTTGGGATGGCTGGGCTCCCTCATGCCCGGTCCCTGGTGACAGGGAGGGCGCGTTGCCTTCTGGCTGACAGTCGCTTAACGACGTTACAGAATCAGATGACATTTTACAGCCCAAGTCGTAAAATTATATTGAGCCTGCTTCAGCTCGAGGAAAAGGTGCAGGAACACAAACACGAGTACTGTGCTAGTTTAACTGCGTGTCCTGGAGATTAAAGGGCAGAGGACTGTGTCTGCACGCGTGTTGAAGAGGTGGGTAATTGTAGCTGGAAGAGGAGCGCGGAGGGTTTAGCAGGTTTCCAAGGTGTTGTTAAAGCGTAACTGTTTCCTCCTCCTCCTGCTTCCCGGGGGGCACCTGGGGGGACCCAGGGCTGACCGAGCCTCCTTGGAATGTGCCTGTGGGGTCAGCTCTGCTCCAGCACAGCCGTCCAGAGGGAGGCAGCGCCTTTACCTGCACTTGACGGGGAAACTAATGCAGTCAGAGAAGGGTTAAAGTAGCAGTAAAGTAGCTCACGATCTGTGAGCAGGCTTCCACGATAAACCCCGAGGATGTTAATCCACAGGCTAGACGCTGGAGAGGTGAAGGATCCAAGGGCAGGCACAGCAGTTCATACAGACATCACGTTAATGTCATCACGCCACGGAGATGCGGCGTCATTACGCTGATTTCCGAGTCATCGCTTAGGGCTCCGTCACGAACTGGATGGTGGTTGGTAGCGGAGTGGTTGGATAAACCTGAAGGTACAAGGGCTGGTTCACAGAACCCCAGATGTTGGGTGGTTGCTGCTGGAGTGAAACGTGTGTGCGGCGGTGGCGCGGGCAGTGCCGGGCTGAGCCGTGCATGGGCACCCAATGCTTGCACCGGGGCAAGTTCTCTCACTTGTCCTGACGCTGCAGGTGTGCCTCCAGTTCCCTGGAGAGACTGCCTCTAACCAGAGAGCCGTTTGTTTGCTCAGACGTTGGCATTTCCACTTTGACGTGTATGATAGCTTTGTGGTTTGGACACCGGTCCTCTAAGACTTACAGGTTTGGGTTTGGGTCCCAGTGGATCCTGCTGTCGGAGGCTGCGGGTTTAATTTTCAGATTATGATCTTTATTTATTGCTCTTGTTCTGCATTACCTCCTAGGGGCATCATAGACATTAAAGAAAGCGTATACTTTATATCCAATTACAGTATTACAGTTAGATAATATAATCGTTGGTTTTCTAAGGAGAGAAGAAGGAACAAGCCTTCCATTTATTCAGCAGTGCAGAAGAAGTCATAATTTGTAATATAGTCATTTTTGCTGGCTCGGATATGTTCTTGATCACTATCTTTCAGCATCGCTTGGAATATTTTATTCTCAGATGCTGATTAGCTGGTTGCCAGCAAAAGCTGGAAGTGGGCAGGCCATGGTCATTTTCGAATGAAATCCTTCCCTAAAATTTAATTTGTGATCTAGAGACCTAAGCAAGAAACAGCAGGACTTTAAATGTTTCAGCAGTTGTACACACATGGCCTCCCTCAGTTAATCGTGAGTTCTCCCTGTCACAGGACAGGGAATTTCCTTGCAGTGTGGATATACATCTGTAAGCCAGTCACATATGAAAACAATAACCAAGGAATAAGGAAAAAGTAAATGAGGAGATTTATATACAGCTGCTATTAACTGGAGGAAAACAAATGATCTGTTGGGGTCAGTTTCGCTGGGAAATCAATTTGAGCAGAGTTTTATTGTCGTCTCTGCTAGATCCTTCATGTTATTTGCTTGCACCTTTACTAGTCATGACTGAGGAGGTTTTTACACTTGTGAGTCTAAGCTCCCTGGATCATTGCGTTTGTTACCTTTTCAACATCCACATTCCCAGTTGTCACAAATGCTACCTAACAACATTGAGTGCTCAAAGTACATTTCCGCCTGGAGCTCTGGGGAGTTCTGAATGTTCATATTAACTGCTTGAACTAGTCATAAACCAGTTAGACTGTAGTACCAGACAAACAGTAACCATCTGATGCATGAAAATGCCTCTGTATGGTTTGTGTGTGACTGTGGAGACTAAAGCTCTTAATGCGTGGCCGCACAGGCTTGACGTTAATTATAAAGAACGCCCACTCCTATTCAGTGAAGAAGTTAAGAATATTAATACATTAATCAAAGCGCCAATAAGAATGTAAATACATAGAGGTATACAAGCCACAAGATTTATCAAAAAATCACTGAAACAGCATTCATTCGTCTTAGTCTAAAAAAAGCACTCTCCTTAAGTTTTACCTTGAAAAGTATGTTTTCCAAATAATAAATTAATTTAGCCTAACTTTGTGTTGCTGTTGATACTTCCATATAATTTTAAAACCTTCAGTTTATCCTAAAAAGCTTCATAACGAGTCATTATTTGCTAACCTCTAGTACAAAACTGGTTTCGTCAGTGGGAGCTGCAGACATTTAACAAATTTGTTCTCACATATCTCTAGACAGTTGTGTGATCTAACTGTCTTTTAATTTAAGAAAGGAAGATCCTGGAACTGCAAAGGCTGTTCTAAATACGAAGTACTTCTGTTCCTCTTTGTGGCCTGATTTTGAATTCAGCCTCATCCTGCTGTTGTTAAATAATGGTGTTCAGGAAGAGGGAAGAGCTAGGAGCTTACAGAAGTCTAAAGACATCGGCACTTGTGGTGATGCCTTTGTTGTTTAATGGTTTCTAATGGTAACTCCCTTTAACTGCAGCTTCTCTGCTGGATTTTCAGAGTCTATCAAGTAAATAGTAAAATACAGTAACTGAGCTGCCGTGGTGAGAAGGGAGGACTAGCTGTCCTCTTTTAAGAGGACAGCTCTTTTAATTTAAGGCTGACTTCTGCTTAGGCACTGTTTAGAACAGAGTTTCGAGGTTTTGGTTTATTACGTTGTGTTCTAGGGATGCATGTGAGAAGAAATCAATTCCACGGTCCAAACGTCAAGTTATTCCTCCTACTTCCACCCCAGCCCCGAGCTGGGGCCGTAGGCAGGGGGGCACCCCTGTTGTCATATGAGTGTCCCTGTGCAGGACAATACTTAGAGGTTACCTGAACTTGTACCGGATCTTAAATCCATTGATTGCAGTGAATTTAAGCATAAACGTAGAAGTCCTCTGAACAAAATGTTTTCCTAAGTTACGGTTCGAGGACTTTTAACACTTTTCAAACCTACTTATCTAATAGGTGTATCAGAAAACCAAACCTAAAAAGATCACATTAAGATTTAAAGCTTTCACCGTCCAACTTCTCGCAGACCTTGCAAAGAGAGGTTGTGCCACGTGCTGTGGTGGTAAGTTTTTTCATTTTATCTCCTCTTGGTCGAACCAAAGTGTAGCGTGTGTTCATCAGTCGATCCCATGTGTTAGTAGCGGAGTCGGTTCTGGATGTAGGCAAAGAAGAAAGACAGTAAAGAAAGTGCCAGACGTGGTTTGGGGAAAGCCAGGCTGCCGCAGCTGCGAGGGCTGTGCAGGCTGGCAGCCCCTCCAGGCACAGCATCCCGACTCCCTTCTCCACCCCCATCCGCGGTGCATCTGCAGGGCTGGCTGTTGGGGATGCTCACAGCATGATTTATCCTTACTCCCCTCTGCGCCACTTTTTGCGGAAGGAGAGTCCTGGGGCTGAAGTCATCCCGGGAGCAGCACAGTTGGGCATCACCTGTGCTTTGAAGAGCTGTAAGCGTGGCATAGTGCCAGGAGAGGACTGCTGGAAGGGGTTCTTGTGAGGTCTGTCCTCTCCAGGGCTCTGTGTTGTCAATAGACACGTAGAGGGGGATCAAAAGTCAACTATTGCTCATTACATCCAGCGTGAACACACAGAGACTGTAGGAACAGCAGGAAGATCATGAAATCTGTACCCCGAGGTCGAGTCTTTATTTTTAGCATCCTGTGTGCTTCAAAACTAAAACACTCATTCAATGTATAAGATAGTTTAACAAGACAGGAAAAAAAATACAAGATTAATAATTAAAACTAAGTTACAAATACATCTCTTCCCCTCTGAACACAAATAGTGTGGTTTATCCTCTAGAAATAAATGATCAGCCACCTGAATATCTGAAGGCACTGTTCTATGCGCTGAAGATTCATGCCTTAAAACCAGGTGACTTTCGTAATCCACATCGTTAAGGTGTGGTGAGTGATTTAAACAGGTTTGGAACACACAATTCCCGCAGCTCAGAGGCTCGGTAGCTGTTGGAGTGGGCTGGGGTGCAGGGCTGTGCTGCAGAGCTCAGATCTGGTCTGTGCGTGGGATTAAAGGTGCCTGGGACGGTGTGTTCCCGGTGATTATCCATCTCCCCTCCACTTGCCCGTGCAGTGGGATGCTGTCTCTTCCAGACGCTCTGTATGTCTAATTTCTAAGCAGCTTTGGGAACCCTAGGGATTAAAAAGGGTGTATGAATGTTTTATAATGTTATTGATAACTGCAGAGCAGATGCTTTTCTAATAAACTGCTGTGAGATAAGTTACTGGTAGCATCTGCAGAGATGTGTGTAAATGAGCTTAAAATAATTAATACTGTGTTAGAAGAAAGCGGTTTTTAAAGCACATCTGTATTGGAGGCATATAAGATTATTTCAGCCTGCCCTGAGAATGTGTTATAGCACAAATTACCATAATTTATTAGGGGAAAAGCCATTTCTGTTAATCATATATTAATTATTCATAAAATCTGTATTAACGTTACCTTAATGGGAAGTGTTAGCAGCTGGGGTACTGGGCTTGGCAGTCTATTCACATACAAAAGAAAGATGAATAGCTCGACTTAAAAAGAAGACATAAAAATGACTTACAGGAGCATAAAAGCAGCAAGCATCAGTATATGAGTTAGCATACAGCCGGTACGGTAGAGCAGTCCATCCAGCTAACTACTTTGTGTTTTGGCTCTAGCACCAGTTTGTTCCCGAGTGGAATTCCAGTGGGATTACTGGAGGATGTTTGTTACAAACCAGTCCTGTATACCTTGCCATAATGCTTTTCAGCTCTGTAGCAAGCATAGATCTGGTGAGTCTGAGTAGAACAGAAAGAGACTCTTTCCAGCCTACTTATAAAAAAAAAAAAAAAATCAACAAAACCCAACACCATACCAAACCCAAAAAAGGTACAACACACAAACACAACCAAGAATTTGGACAACCCTGTCCAAAATCTGATTTCAGTAATTTAAATCCAGGATAAATTCTTCCTGCTGGGAAGAAAAACGAGAAGGAAAGAAAACCCACATTTTTTGTAACTTTTTAATCTTTTTGTTAAGCTATTCTGAACTATGTTGTGTGACAGTGCTGCTCAGAGGATGTATGTCAACCCAGAATGAACGTGTCGGTGTGTATATACATAGGTGCTGTGTGGCTGTGTGTAGCTTTCTAGATGTTCCACTCAGTTAAAGGAGGTTGTCAACATTTAGATTATGACTTGAGACTGAAAGGTATGTTTTGATAGAAATTTAGCAAAATCAAACACAGAATAAATTTTCCAGAATTTATTTTAATGCAAACTTTTTTTTTTTTTTTCTTTTTTTTTCTTCTGGCTTTTGGAAGTTCTGTTGCAGGAATGAAAACCCAAACATCAAGGGCACTGGCTAATGCATGCAGATGTGTAATGCCTGTAAAGTGCAACTGGTTTTATATGAACAGTAAAAGCTTCATAAGATTCAACTGAAATTAAATTGTTTAGATCAGCTAGAGCCTTTTTATTAGGATGGAACAATGTCGAACTTCTAAACACATTTGTTTTACATGTGAAGTTAAAAGGATGTTTATTGGTAAAATATTTTTTTTTTTCTTTCAATGGCAATTATGACCTATAATGTGTGATCTGTAAGCTATCATCTGATGAATTTTGGCCAAAGCCATGGAAGAGAAGGGTTTGGAGTGGGAAGCCAACCCAAAAGAAACAGAAAAAATGATTTAAAAAATTGCATAGCTTTCAGTGAGTCCAGGAAACCTAGGCCTGGTCTTGGAAGAACGTGTAGAGCCGGGTGGTCTAAAACTGAACTGGTGTTCAAGAATCTGAAGTAATTATGATTTTTTTTTCTTTTTCTGTCATGTTGATACTACTTCCAAGTTGTGGGTGGTGGGTGAGTCTGGGGCATGCAATCAATTGTCGTGCCTAACTGATTAATAGAGATCAGAAAGGAGGTTGTTTTGAAGTTCGGATTTTTTTTTTTTTTTCTTCAAATTTCATTTTTGAAGACATGCGGTGAAGGAGGAGCGTGTATGGGAGCAATTTGTATCTGGAGAGCTCACCAAATAATTGGTTGTAAAAGAGGCTGTATTCTGCAGAATGCTGGAGGTTATTGCGAGCTGCGGATACCAGCAGCCCCTTGTACGTAATTCATCCCAGCACCATTTTACACTTTGCATGTGAAAATGTTATCGGAGTCCTGCAGGGTCTGGTAACGGTAATACTTCAGCATTACGACAAATAGGTAGTACTGTTATTTTGTTCTTTATTGTAGTATATTGAATGTATTTCATTGCTTACACTGTAGTAGCAGATCAAAACCATCTGCTGTCTTGCCACTAGTCCTCCAGTCTAACAGAAAATCGCAGCTCGTTTTCCTTGAGGCCAGTGTGCTTCAAGGCATGTGTACCAGGACGGTGATCCAGCTGCTGAATGTTGGTGCGAGTCCAGACCTATGCTCATGAGTTTTTTTAAACGGAAACAATAGTCCTTGCCAAGGATTGGAACAGAGATAAACTCAGTTTCTCTCTTCCCTCCTTCCCCCATCCCCTTTACAGCTCCATCCCCCATCACAGTCATACGGAAAGACAGGACATCCAGGAACAGCGTGTCCCTGTCCTGGCAAGAACCCGAACATCCGAATGGGATCATCTTGGACTACGAGGTCAAATACTATGAAAAGGTGGGAAGCAACATCAAAAGGGAGGGTTTTTTTGTGCTAATAATACTGTAATGAAATGATTGCACCTTGCCTACGATAAGGATTCAGAGACACATCACTCACTCACTGTTGCCTCAATGACTCTAAGCACTGCAACTGTTCAATTGGTGGGAAGCAGAAATTAAGTTGTGTTGTCTTCCCTAACAACATTCATCCCCAAACACATCAAAACAAATCTAGAAAGTAATGCAGACAAGCTGTAATACTTTATCATCATCATTATTATCATTATTAATTAAGTATGGTCTGCTTACTCGGTTCTATTATGCTTCATATATTTTTTTCTCAGCATCCAGTTGCTGGTGCTTCCCCATGGTGCAAGAATCTTTTACACCATGTATGGAAAAGAGATGGGCAACCCTTTGGGCTGGTTTGCACTATGAGAGTTCCCACTTTTCACAAATAATGAAATTCTTTATAAATTGTCAGTAAATAACAAAAAGCCAAAGAAAATCTGCCATTAAATAGGTTCTGCTTTTTATTGACATTTTCTTCTAATTGCAGCTGTTGATTTCTACTTATCATATAGATTGGTACATAGGAAAAAAAAATAAATCTTCATAACAGCATGGGCTTTTTAGTAAATCTTACTGGCAGAATCAAAAAGACCATAAAAGGTTGTGAAGGTTGTAAAGAGTAGTATTAGCCATTTTAAAATTGATCAGAGACACCTTTTGATAAAATGTATATTGCTACTGAAGTTGACAGATTTTGAAAAAAATGTCAGAAATAATTGTTTAATTTAGCATTTACTAATGCTATTCATATCTATTCATATCTAGAAATCATACATATTAAAATACATAGCAGGGAATACATGGTGCTAATATCCACTTATGAACTGCTCTTAAAAAACCTCCATGGGAATTCTGCTAACCGTTAGAAAGTTTTTTTTATGGAGCTTGCCAGTGGAACGATGTGGTATTGATAGTCCATGCCTGATCTTCAGCTGAAAAATGGGGATGGGAAGGCTGTACTCTGAAAAGATTCCTCCCAAATTACTATGTCATCTGATTTTGAGAGGGTTTTTTTGATGAGCACTTGAACCTTCAATGACCTTGATAAAAATCTAAACATACGTAGTGCTACTGATAAAAGGGGATAAAGAAAGCTTCCTAAACCTTTCAGTTCAGTCTCACCTTATAGAGCAGTACCCTATGGATTTCTACTTTGGTGGGGGTTTTTTCTGTTAATTTCAATGGTGACAGGACCAAGTCCAGGTCCTGGGCTTGAGAAGTAAAAGAGAACTGACTCGTACATCAGATTGTCTTTCTTTAGACATCCTCAGCAGTGAAAGGATACAGAAATTATTTGGAACTTTTTCTTTCCTTTTTTTTTTTTTATTTTTTCTTTTAAGAAAAGGGAAGAGATGCTATCTTTTAGTAAGGCTTGGGAGAGCTACTGACCTCAGAAAAAGCCTGTGCCTGAAAGATCCCAGAACTTCACCTTGGCTGAAGTTCTTGCATCATCTTGCAACCTGGTGTAAGCCAGGTTGTTTCCGTGCATGACTAACTTGTGTTTCACTTGCGACCTACCTGCCTGCTCTCGCTGCTGTTGCCCAGACCTTTGTTTTCCAAAAGCTGCAGCAGCCCAGTCCCAGCTCCACCTCCACCCTCCCCAAGCATCAGTCCCTGCCTAGGGGGGCTGTGAGTACTGTAGGGTGCAGGGCTGTCTTGTACATCCTTAGGATGATCTCTTGGGCTTTAGTTGCTCCAAAGGAACATTTTTTTTTCCCCCTTGGATGCATTTAGTTAATTTAACAAATCAGCTGAGAAGTTTTATTTGTGTATTTGGGTTTTTGTGGGGTTTTGATTGTCATTTTACACTGAAATAGGCTTGTTTTATTCAAGAAAATTGTCACCTTCCATTGCTGTCGTATGCACAGCCTGAGTACGTGGCTTCTATTCCCACCGAGTGTATCCAGTTTTAGGGAGCAACTGGTTGTCGTAAGACAGCTTCGTAAGACAACCAGTCATATGAGGCTGATCTTCCACATGTTTCTTCCCTTTGAAGTCTGTGATCAAGAGGTCATATGCACCAGGTAGCTTTCCGAAACCAGAGGGCCAACTGCCTGACAATAGGGGCCAGACCATCCAGAGCAAAGGGGTTTTTAAAAACAACCTCCTGACACCAGTGTATGTAACGTGTGTTCTGCAGTCCCTTGAGAAATCAGAAGCCTGTTCCTCGGCGTATATGAAAGCTAACAAAGCAGAGCAAATTTGTTGTCAGGAGGGTTTAATCCATTGCCCCTTTTAGGTCTGCAAACTGTAAAAGGTGAAAAACAACTACTCTGTCAAACTTCCCTGAGGCCGGAGCAGCCCGTGCTGGACTGGTGCTATTCATTCCTTCTCCAAACACCTTTGGAAGATGCCGGTTTTGAGTCTGAGATCCCTAAGCAGCCCCCCTCCCCGCCGTTGTTTTTTTTTTTTTTTTTTTTTTTTGAAAAGCGAGCTTTCTTTTCAAACTTATCCGGTCCATTTGATTTTCTGCTTCAGAATCATCTTGGTGGTGCTCATCAAAAAGCCACGGCTGTTCAGTGGCAGCTGCTAGGGCAGAAAGCCTTTGCAGTCAGCAGTCGGGGTATTTCTCCTGGCAAGTCAGACCTGATTGTTGGCAGATGATTTATGTTGAGCCATTTGTTTCCCTCCTGCTTGTTTTTGCTTGCCATATCTTTTGTGATCTTTTCGAAATTAATAAATACAGCATGAATAGAGTGATACAGCTCAGCCCAATGCTGTCATACACCTTATCTGTGCAATTATACTTTTTTCCCTTTCCTAAGCTGTTCTTGAATTTCAAAGAATGTGTCGTATTTATGGGCAACTACATGTTACTGATATTCAGGATGTTAGAATAGATTTGAAATAAAAATAGAATGTCCTGTATCTAAACCATGATTTCATGTAGGCTTTGTAATGCATTATTGGTGGAAAGATGTGGAAACATTTATTTTCTGCAAAGGTAATATATTAAGCTATTCAGTTTTTTTCACCACTGGTTGTGCTTGTGTAACCTAGAGAGAATAGAGCTTTACATGATGTTTCCAGAGAAATTAGGAACCTTAGTTTTAGGAAACAATTTTAACTTTTTGGAAAGAACCTGTGGGATTTTAATACATAACATTATGAACCAAGAGTGGTACTTTTTAATGACTCGGTCTTTGGAATAGAATTGTATTTTTTGTAAAAATCTATAGGGCCTGCTCATGAGGCCCCAGTTACTATTTATTCAAAAGATTTAAAAGAAAAAACATCCTCTTTCAGAGGAATACTGTATGGAACTGCTGGGCAATTGTTTTATGGTAAGGCATAACATTCTATGTTAAGTTAATGGTACCAAATGACACCCTGGTTTAGTCCAAGTCCATCCATATAACGCTGTGCTGGATTTTAAGTGTCTCAGCCATCAAAACACACATATAACAAAAGCCAGTTGTTGTTTTTTTAATTATGCAAGCAGATACTTTGTTTCCTCCTTGTCTTTGCTCACATAATTATGTTCTCTGGAAGGATTATCTTGTCATGCAAAGATACAGAAAAAGCCATCTCCTAAATACCACACATAAACTATTAATTGCTTCGTTTAAATATGTGGCTTATAATTATGCTAACTAAATCCCACACACTTTATTAAAGGTGGAATCTGCTGCAAACAATGTGTGAAATTTAATTGCAGTCTCACCTCACTAAAATAGATTTGCCTTTGCCATTGCTGAAATGATGTGCTCAGTAGACTGGTTAAAGCCAACAAATAAATAATGCTATCTAGTTTATGCTCTTTCCGAGGCTGAAAAAGTAAATTATATGCAAATGCACTTAGTGGCTTTTAGATTCTTATTGTTATGGCTTTGAGGGTAGGTGGGCCACGTATACTCCACGAGGTTTGTAGTGATATCGACTGGCAGGTTACGCCTGGCAATGAGGGGAAGAAGCAATACAGGGATGCGGGCTCCCCCCAAAGATATGTGGTCCAGTTTTGGTCTCGAGTGTTGATGCAGCTGATGGAGCAAATGTTCTTCCTCATGTAATATGAACACTGTGCTTATCTGAAATAGGACATACCACTCACTCTTGCTAGTACCGCCACGATAAATTTTAAATGTATCCAAAATAAGTCTTTTGCAAAACATAGCTTAAAAGTATATAAAAACAAAAATGTTTGCAAATGAGATACTAACAGTAGTGGGATTTGCCTCCCAGTAAACTATGCAGAAATATTCAGGAAGAATTTGCTTTGTGCATCCAAGTTCAATTTTATCATCGGAGTGTTTGATTAAAGTCCTGCTTGGCAAAGACTGACCCTCCTTTCTGCTTATTCCTTCTGCTTATGGCAGCTAGAGTGCTGCATCTCTGAAATTTTCCTTCATCCCCAAGAAAGATAAACTTGGGCTTTTATGTGGTGTTTCACAGATTTGATTACTAGTAACGTAAAAAATGACTTACCAAATATGTGTGTAAAAAGCTCACCATAAACTAAGATACCATGACATCCTCCATACCATTGTTTTAAACGTTTATTTTCCAAGTTCCATTGCGGATTATTAATAGACAGGGCCATGACTATGTTTTCGCTTGCACGTATGTATCTGCACAAAAAGGAAATGTTTGCATTTCATAAAAGCAGCCTGAAGTGAGAGCAAAATGAATGTCCAGTCATAGCGTACACAAAAGATTTTATGCTTTAAAGACAAGATTATTATGTCTTTGCAATTAAAATAGCTGCCTGCATTCAACGGAACGATGAGATAAAGCAAGCCTGCAAATTATAAAACTAGGCTTTTGTTAGCTCAAAAATAAATAATTTTACGCAAACCTGTTAGCTCCTTAGAATATCCTCCTGTAAATTTTCTCTCCTGAATTTATAACAGATTTTTTTTGTCAGGGATGTATCAGGAAACTACAGGGAGGTCCAATGCTGATTTCCTTTTTATTTTTAGTGTGCAAAGAAAAAGGGCCATGGTAAACATTTTTAGGATCATTCTTTGAAGACTAGGTCCAGCTCACGCTAGCTGAGGTTTTGATTCTGGATGGTAACATGTAGGCACAGGCTTATTTGCTTCTTTTTTTCTTTTTTTTTTTTTTTTGTTCTTCCTCCCCTTCACTGTGATGTGCATAATATTGAATATTATGTGGAGGTTCTGACCATTTCCCTGACTATGGTGTAAATGTTTCTGTTTCTTTCTGTATCAAAGCCAGTCAAGAACAGGGTAGTCAGGCTTCTGTAGCACCAAAGTGAACGGTTTCTGATGGTCATCTACTGACTTAGAATAAACCTAGCTTCTCTAGACAGCCCAGCAGGGCAAACACAACTGGAAAGCTCTATAGTCACCTGCAGTTTTCACGTGGCTTTGGCAATGCCTGTGTTGGGTGTTCTCCAACCTCCGTACTTGTGCAGCGGCACTTGAGTGTTGTCAAAGTGAAAATGTCAGCACCTCGCAAGCTAATGCAATGCATAAACCACAGCGGGAATTAGGTGAGATTGTTCCCATCCAACATACGTTAACTCAGCTTCTGCTTCCAGCCAGGCAAAACTCAATGTTCTTCGTGTATTTCAGCGTTTTCAAAGTAAAAGGGCAGCGTATGAAATCCTCACCGCCTCCAGAATAAAAAAAAAAAAGTTCATGGTTGGGAACCTAAACAACTGAGATTCTCACAGTTCCCCACATGTGTGGCTGCTGTCCAAGATTCTTTATGAGGCAGTTCCAGCTGCCATTTTTAGGAAGCCAAAAATGCTCTTTTGGTACAGGATGGCTTTAGTAAAATAAGCAATACCTTGGGCTCCAAATGCACGCTTCAGTTTTTAGAAGACGTACTTACAGGGGGACTGAGCCGTACTTTTATCAGAAGTAGCTTTTTACTTACAAATTACACATCGGTCTACTTCTTAATAAATTACAAAATGGTCACTTTCTAATTTTATATAAAACATTGCTATGACAGAAATAGGTGACCGTTAAGCAGAGCGTGGTTGTGAGCGTGTTGTCTGTACTGGGCACACACTTTGCTCTTCAGCAAAAAGCACTAAGGAGCAAACACCCGTTTCTGGCTGCTAAAGCCCACGACTCCTTCAGGAGCCGGTTCAGGAGGGTTTTGCCCAAATGAGGATGGATGCATCAGTCTCGTAGTTTTCTACAGCATAATAGAAAGCTGCTTATATTTGCCTGTTGGCAGAGCTGAGGTGAGGAGCCTGATTGGCGTTTCTCTTCTGACTGTTGCAAAGGTAAATGCCGTCTTGTAAAAGGCGAGGCAGTAAAAACTGCAGCCTGCAACAGAGCCCTAAAATGTCTAAATGTCCAAGTTGCCCTCTTATAACTTCCAGTTCAGTGCAGTAGGCAAAGCAGGTTTATGGTTTTTTAAATAACGTTTTAATCTTGATTTTCTTGTTGTGCTACAGACTACAGACAGAATGATGCAAAGCTATTTAATGAAATAGCATATAGTCAACATGTCTAGTATTTGATTTACAGCACAAGGCTGTAGAAGCTCTAATGATTTTAGATTTCTTGCTAACCAAAAGATTTTTAGCTGATTGAAAATGAATGGCTGTACAAGCATTTGTCAGGCTATAAATATTAAAAAAAAAAATTATACCGGAGCTTTCCAGGTGATGTGTGGTAATGTTGTACCAACCACCTCCTCTTTCTGTTTTTTTTAGGGTGTGGTTTTAATCTGATGATTTCTCTTCCCAAAAGCAGGAACAAGAGACAAGCTATACTATCCTGAGAGCCAAAGGCACCAATGTTACCATCAGCGGCCTCAAACCTGATACCACCTACGTCTTCCAAATCCGAGCCCGAACTGCAGCTGGATATGGGACAAACAGCCGCAAGTTTGAATTCGAAACCAGTCCAGATTGTATGTATTGGTTCAAATGGTTTATACCGCCATCCTGGCCAGTTTCTGACTGATCCAAATGACTGTTTTCACTCCTTCTCTGGTTTAGTAAATGCAACTCGTAACTATTTATGATGTGTCTTTCTGGGTAGCATTACTATATAACTTTATCATTAAACGTTAAACATGCTATAAAGGGTATACATCCTATAATTGTCACAGGTGGTATTTTCTTCCATTCCCTACCCGACTTCTGCCTCGTGCCTTTGCACCTTGCTAGACCACGGCTCCTGCCAAGGGGGGAGGTTTGATCGAAAAACAGATTCACAGCCTCGCACTGTTCCAAGTTTGTGGCCTGAACCCTATGGACTATAAACCCCTGCTCCTAGAGAATTAATATCGTATTGGTCTGTCACTCCTGTGGGTCAGTGTGCAATTCTCCACGCTACTGCAGAGCATTGCTGATGGCTCCTACATAGCCTTGAGATGAACCTAATATGCCCAGGCCGGGAAGGATGGTCGTTCAGCTGAGCTGTTTGGGTCCCTCCTCTCTGTCACCACATTTCTGAGTGGCCTTGGGGAAGTTATTTCCTGGTCCAGCACTCCTTTTTCTTTTCTCTGGTGCCTAGATTAACATTATTTAACTGATGACCTTATAGGTATTCTTTACAAGTTCTGTTATTATATCAGAAAGAGTCTTACTAGAACCCATAGTCTTTAAATGTTACTTTCTCATCACTTGTTAAGTATGGGGTTAGTCAGACCTTCTCTCTGCTAGGAGCTGAAAGTGGCTGCATGATCAAAAAGTCAGTCTTTACTTAGTGCCCGGTTACTGATGTAGACTGATGATGCATAAAAACTGTTTGCTTTTTAGGTCAGACTTCCACAGAATACTCATCTGCTGTTCAGAGTTATGACACAACTAAGGACAATAATTCTGATACAATCTCATAAGGCTGATTCATGATAAGGCTTGAGAAGTCATGGTGTAAGAAGTGCTCTGCTAAAAGCAACAAGCTTGTAACCTAGAGTAGTAGCATCGGGTCTTATTCTGAAAAGCAAACAAGCTTCTTGTTTAAAAAAATAGTTACAAATTGCTGTTATGGTGACACGTAGCTTTGGCATACTGGATGAAACTTTAACTCCAAATAGGACAAATAAGTGCAGGAAGGAGAAAAAGTCAGTTGCAGTGATGACAAATTTCATAATTTAGAGGTTAACAAGTTTTCTCTACAAAGTAATAATAATAAAAGAAAAAAAAAATAAAAGAAAGCTGTTATGCTATGTATGTTTGTATTTACATAGATGTTTGTATATAAGTGTCAGTTTAAGAGCAGTTACTACAATCAGCAGTAGCAGAAACAGCTTTGGTAAATTGTCAAAGATGGCCAGAGTCTTTTGTTTTCTTCCCTTGTATTTATTTGTCTGATGAAAAATTAATTAGCAGCTGAAATATTTGACAGGAAACACAATGCTCTACAGCGATGATTTAATCTGTCTGTTCCCTATATGATATGTAATCAATGTTTGTGTGGGGGGTTATTTATACATTTTTGTGTTAACTTTCCAGCATTCTCCATTTCCAGTGAGAATAGCCAGGTCGTAATGATTGCCATTTCAGCGGCAGTAGCCATTATTCTCCTCACGGTTGTGGTGTACGTCTTGATTGGGAGGTGAGTTTATCATCTGGGTTGCTTCCACTTCCATTTTCCTGAGGGGCCTTGACGAGCATGGCAAATTGGGTGGCGTTGGGCAGCGGCGGGGCTGCTTTGCACCTTCTCCTTTGTCTGCTGCCCGGGAGCTCCGAGTGCTGCTTCGTGCTCGATAATGAGCCCGCTAACGTTAGCAGCCCCCATCATGCAGCAGTTGTTAAAAAATGCTATAAACACATTCTTAGGCAATTGTAAAATTAAACTGTAGGGGTCAAAAATCAACAAATCCTCTCATTAGCCAATTTCCTCAAATTCCCTGAGAACATAACATGCCTCTATAGGGCACAGAGAATGAAAATATCATTAAACTTTCAAACAGGCTTTTAATTGTGGAGGGAAAACATTTTATTCTGTTTCCACCTGCAGTGAACATATAAAATTCTCTGTATTAATCTTTTTTTCTCTGTTGCTTGTAGATTCTGTGGATACAAGAAATCTAAACATGGCACTGATGAGAAAAGACTGCATTTTGGGAATGGCCATTGTAAGTTACTTGAAGCCTTTTAATGCTTCTCGATCTGTTGAATTCATCCCCTAGATAACTGGCATTTTTCAATTTAAAACAAAAAGTCATACTTCACTTAAACCAAGGTGAAATTGGGAAGAGAATTATCTCTTCTCTTGTGGGTAAGGAGATTTTCCCCAAACAATTATTCTTTGTTTCAAAATCTTTCATCTGTGTTCAGGTTAGTAATGAGCAAAACATCGCTGTCTGTGTTCAAACAATGCGTGTGGTTAGCAACATCGTATTGATTCTGCTGTGCGTTACTGAAATGCAGAATGTAGCTTCAGCTTCCTCATCAGCTGTATAAAGTCTAAGAAATTACATTTTATTTTTTTTTCCCAAAGCAAAATATGAAATCAATGAAACCTGTCTTGATGACTACTGAGGGGACTGTGAAAATTGCTTGCTTGACAAAATTGACCCGCTAATAATTTAGTTTGGAGTTGTTCTAGGCATGGGCTGAAAAGTGATTTGGAGTACTTTCTTAAATTAAGAATAACTACTAAAGAAGTGTCTCACAAATTAATGGGATTTTTTTAATCCAGCTGTGTTTACAAACACGTTTTGTTCAAGTCCTGGTTCCCCACTTGCAGGAATGAATACGTCTGTGCTTTCTTTGGGTGCCATCCAGGACTAAGAAGGGAGCCTTTCTCTTGGCTTGCATTGTCTTTATATCACAAAAATTGTCTAGAGTTAAGGATGTGAGATTTTGCTCACCCTGAGGAATCTGGGCTGCTTTTGAAACGTGTTCAAAAGCCAGACCCGAAGCCTGTCTATTCCTGCTGTTTGTGTGCCTATTTTTAATAAGGCTAAATGGGACTTTATTCGTGGCTGCTCTGGGTCATTCAGCTGTGCCCCGTGAAAGGAACAGCGTGGAGCAAGATCCCATCCAGGAGACACTCAAGGGAAGAAGCTCTGATTTTCTGAGGCCAGGCACATGCCCTGGCTACCAGGAAAGAGCTTGTGATGGCCCGTGGCTGGAGGGGAACATCATCCTGCAGCATTTCAGCTCCTCTCTGAGGCTGGATCCCCTCTGCAGGGTGCACAGCCCTGCAGCACTTCGCCACAATGTGGATGGTGAAGACAAGATCATAGCCAAAGCTCCACCCATACCGTCCTTTAAATACAAATAAATAAGTTTTGGACCATGAAAGGCTGGGGGGAGAGGAAGGTGACAGTTCAAAATTCCTGAGCAGGGTTAGGGGGAAATCTTGGGGGTTTTATCACTGTATTTTTGGATTTTTTTCATCCTTACAGGGCAAAGATAACGCCCTTCAAAAACACCAAGCCTGGAAATTCCTTTTTTTCACCCCCACAGCTCTTGGTGTCTAATGAGCATGTTTTAATAAGGAGCAGTAGTTTGTCTTTGAACCTGTTTCAGCTCCAGATAAAAATCCTGCAGCACCACGTAAACCGCGTTGAACCGTATATTTCTATTGCTCAGCACGTTGTGAGGTTCCCGTACGTGGCTTTTTGCACACAACAGTGGCGCTGTACCGTCTGCAAGGAGAGAGCTGTTGGTACCGTAATCAGATGCCTCCCCACCAAATATAATTGAATTAACATTTTAATGAGGGATTTACCTGCAGTAGTTGGAAATTAGAACGGCTTCCTAATCCGCGTGACAATGGAGTAACTGTTCTCTGAGTGTTCGTATTATTATTATTTCACGTTGGGAGCCCCTCCTTACCCCCCGTGAGCCGTGAGCATGCATGTCCCAGCACGTGTGCCCCTTCCCCGGCACTGTCGGGGGACACGCAAGGGTTTGCCTCATGCAGCCCAACAACCCCTAACCAACTGGTCTCAAAAAACTCTAGATGGTTACATGTGGCCCATAGAATTAAAGCTTCATCATCCAAATTTAATGAGGTTATAAAATAAAAGCAGCCAGTAAAAAAAGTGTCACAGACAAATAACAGGTCAGAATTTGCTCTCCTTACTCCCACACAATGGAAAGTTGCAATCACTATTCTTAAACATGTCAGTGCTGTTAAATTCCTGGGGATTAAATTGCTTTTAATTTGGCTTTAGATATTTATGTACTGTTTTCTGAGTAGTGCCGTGCTGATTCACTACGTAGTAAGAAACAGAGCTGATCGTGGACCTGTTAGAAATTCTTGAAAATGGTTTATTGATTTTGCAGATATTTATCTGTTAGGGTTTGTATGTATGTACGTGTGTGGCTGCTGAAACTTTATTCTACTAAATTACAGTCTTTCTCAAAGAGTAAGCAAATTGCTCCTGTGAACTAGAAAAGGATAAAGTAACTTCCATGGCTGTCGTAAACTTTCAGTATCTTAAATACAGCAGCTGGTTTATTTCATTCAGTTTATTCCGAATTACTTTAAAAAAGGCCCCAGCCATGAACTACTCCCTGCAGCCTTATTACAAATCCTATAATATTACTTCAAAGGAGCAAAAATGTTTCACCTCCTCAGATCCTCTCCCTTCGCCTTCTTTGGCTAGGCTCTTTTTATTTTTTTGTTACCTTTAGGGCAATTCATGCTGTTAAAATGAAAATGTAAATTATTATGTTTGCACAGAATGAGCTGTAAAGTAGTACAGCTTAACACATGTGCATGTGTTTATTATCTGTTTTTCATGACAGAAGCCAGTTACTATACAGGCTGCCCTTAATTATTGGTGTGAAGGGATTATTCTCCTCGCAGCCACCATCACCTGATCTTGGGAACCTCTGGGGTCAGCATTAAAAATCTGCAGCCAAAAACCCCACAGTGCAGCAGCTTTTAATTGTTGTTATTTTTATTGGGGGTATGAGGGAGCCTGTAATGTACATTCAGCATGGATGGAAAGCAGCATTTACAAGATTTTTAACCAACAGCAATATACAGCCAATTACTTTTTGTTTTACTTGCAAGTAATTCTGTAATCATCAGGCTCTTGAAGGAAACACGGTCGGCATTTACTGCCACGCACACGCAGCCCTTGTGTTAGGAGCATGGCTCTTCGTTTGCATTGTTTTCCAGGCAATTAGCTTGGGAACTCAGCTTTATCATTTCTTTGTCAATTCTCAGGCCGATAAATATCTGTGAGATCGATTATTATATCTTTTACGTACACTTGGGATTCTTTGACCAAACAATGGTGTGCTCCAATAGTCCAAAGGTATTTTTCTCCCGTCTGTGTAACCCCAGGAAAAAAAAAAAAAAAAAAAAGATTTAACTCTTCTAGCAGTCAACAGATTGATGCAGTATAATAATGCTGAGCTGGAAGGGATATCCCTGAGTAGGTTAAGGCAGTATTTGTAGGAGGAGTTAATATCTTTTACAAGACTAACTGGTACAGTTAGGAGAAGTTAGAGTACATGCCCAGGAATGCAGGGTTTGCATCAGAAGCAGAGAAATTCAAGCTGGACAGAACGGTTATTTCACTTTGCTTGAAAAAAACATCATCTCCGTGTCCTAAAATAAGCACAGAGGTGGGCACACGAGGTACTGGGTCCAAAACATCATCTCCGTGTCCTAAAATAAGCACAGAGGTGGGCACACGAGGTACTGGGTCCAAGCGCAAGCAGGACCTTGAGCTGGGGGGGGAGAATGAGACTGCTTTGCCTTCAGCAATCTTTTCTGGAGGAAAAGGTTGGGAATGATGATACGTACCTCCCGCCCCCAGTCCTGCTGGAGGAAGGGATGGAGAGAGCTTGAAACTGCCCTTAAAACCTTTCAGTCATTTGAAGCGATGCTTGCCCTGGGCAGAGGGAGCAATCCCTGGCCAGGAAACCACGGAGGGGGATGAAATAATAACATGGAGCACTAGAACCAGACTTTAATAACAGGAATAACTGGCTGCCATCCTTGTGCGTACTAGCAGAGGGATTGAGGCAGAGGTGCATTTGCTCATGTATAATTTGCTTTTCTTATGCATTGTTGGAGGACTTGGCAAGAAAAAGTATAAATTAATGTGGTCTCCTTAATATATTCCTAACAACTTTTCAGGCTGACCATAGCGTCACACGTTTTCTTCCTTGCCTCCTTGTTGTTACCTTGCAAGGGACAGTATAAGGCAGCACCTAAATGTAGCAATCTGGGAGGGATGGGTAATATTTTAATATTTGAAAAGCAGTTAAATTTGGCAAGAGCAGATATATTTAAAATAGGTTTTCAGACTTCTATGCAAATATATATATATATATATATATATATATATATATATACATTAATGTCTCTGGTTTCATTCTATATTAAGATTCCTGAAGACCCATGGAAAGCAGTTTAATTTGAAGAAGCAGTATACCTTTTCCTTCTATTGATTTGATTTCTATTGTCTCATGAGCTTTCTTTAGAAGGATTAATTAAGTCTGAATAACATTTTCTCTCTGAATTTGTTTTTACACAGTAAAACTCCCAGGCCTGAGAACTTACGTAGATCCGCATACCTATGAGGATCCCAGTCAAGCTGTGCATGAATTTGCCAAGGAACTAGATGCTTCTAATATATCCATCGATAAAGTAGTTGGAGCAGGTAATGACTACCAGATATACTGAATTAAAAATAGCTTTTTGCTGTATATCCTGTTTTACATCTTTGGGTTTATACTTGGGACTAGAAAGAAAACATTGTAAAGTCTTCAAATTAGCAGGACATATTTACAGCTGACTTTGGTGCATATGAAAAGTTAAAGGCACACAGTTCTATTTTTTTGTCCCCAGAGAAAGCAGATAGCAAGATGGTTTTTCAAAGGACACCCATCAACTCACACTTGGACACAGCGTTGTTGAGAGTGAAAAGAGAGTTCAGCCTCACTTCTATGTTTCTCTTTAAAATCTGTCAGCACAGAAAATGGTATCAACTGTGAAGACGTTTTCTTTTTTTTCCCTTAAAAGGACTGTTGACTATTATGCCTTGAATGAAACCACAAACTCATTTCATACCAGTCACCCCACATCCATCAGACTGCAGTGACCTTTGGTCATTGGATTGATTTTGGTCACTGCTTTGGATTTGAATTATCGATTTAGGAGGAAAGGGTTGTCTGTCTGATAACTGATTGTCTGAGCCATACAGACGCCATAGATAGTTGAGTTTACAGAAAGCAAACTGTCGAAATGAGCAGATTTTGTAGCAGAGGAGCCAGGTTACTGAAAGTCTTGTCACACTGAGTTCTCCATGTTGCAATGCAGCATGTAGCTTCTGACAAGACGCGTGCTTGCTTCTTGAAGTGAAGTGGCAGATTGTCTTGTCGAGTCAGAAGATCATAAAGTGTTAGCTTTCATGATAAATTAAAGCATTTGTGAGAAGTAATATTGATTTGTAATTCATTGAAAATTACTGGTTCTTTTATTATTGATTTCTTGCTTCTCTCTAAATCTAGTATTTGAATTAAAACCATGAGATGTGAGAGACAGATTCCTAGTCCATAGCAAAAGGGTTTCAGTTGGGAAAAAATAACCATAAAACTAAGCTACTGTACTCAGTGCATCTCCTGAATTACCCAGTAAAAAGAAACAGTATTCATCCTGCCTTACTGCAGCTATCAGCGGCTCGTATGAAGATAGGTTATTTTCTGCAAAAGTAGAATTGTTGTTTCTTGCTGGTTTTAATTTTGCCCCACAAGAGTGCACTGTTCCCCATCATCTCCAGTCAAGACAGCCAAGCTGCTTACTGCACATAGCAGAGAATTAAATTACGGTGGGGCTGGAGAAGGCGTTACTGAAAAGCTAAGGCCGAGAGCAGAACATTTCCTTATAAGACTTTCAGGGGCCTTTGTTCACAAATGTAAGCTTTCTAAACGTGGGCTCTGTGCAGTATATGAATCTAGAAAACAAATCCACAAGAAGGAATGATGTGTTGTATTTTGTAGCATCATTTAAGTTGGACAAGACCTTTCAGATCATCAAGCCAACCGGTAGCCCAGGACAGCCAAACCCACCACTAAGCCATGTCCATGAGCACAGCATCTATGTGGTTTTTAAACACCTCCAGGGATAGTGATTCCACCACCTCCCTGGGCAGCTTGTTCCAATGCTTGACCACCCTTTCAGTGAAGTTTTTTTTCCTAAAATCCAGTCTAAACCACCTCTGGTGCAATTTGAGGATGTTTCTTCTTGTCCTGTCACTTGTTACTTGGGAGAAGAAACCAACCCCCACCTGCCTACAGCCTCCTGTCAGGCAGCTGTAGGGAGTGATAAGATCCCCCCCTAAGCCTCCTCCTCTCCAGACTAAACCACCTCGGTTCCTTCAGCCGCTCCCCATCAGACTTGTGCTCCAGACCCTTCCCCAGCTCCATTGCCCTTCTCTGGACACGCTCCAGCACCTCTCTGTCCCTCCCGAAGCTCATTGTTTGGACTTATTTTTGATCAGAATGCATATGAGAATGAGAGGTAAACCAAAACCAAATATGACCTCTGAAAATGGAGGAGAAGTTTTCTGAGAGGCTTCAAAAAAGGGATATGTCCTAAAAGAGTCAGGTGGCTTAAAAAGAAGTCCCTTTGTCCACTCCAGTAAAAGTGACAGTGGGTTCCTGCAGGTCCTCTACACTGAAGCGCGAACTGAAGATACATTATATTAAAGCCATTTGTTGGAGGTGGTGACATAGCCTAAACTACACAGGGCATTGCAGTTTGCATTTCCTTCTGCAGTTGCCAGAGATGCCAACAGGAAGAGCCAGGCAGGGAAAACCAGATGAAAATAAGGCTATGGAGTGCTCAGAGCTTCCAAAACGCATTCGTAGCATCACTTTACACTGCTGTCACATTCGACACGGGGCAGCTTTTGTGTTCAGAG
>JAVJGJ010000014.1:116123591-116149383 GCA_035590215.1 Microhierax caerulescens | reverse complement strand
CATCACTTTACACGTCTGTCACAGTCGACACGGGGCAGCTTTTGTGTTCAGAGTAAGTTGTTGGAGGCTGCTTCTGCAGGAACGCGTCTTTCCTCCCCCGGAGCAGAAAGGCATTTCCTGCCCCTCGCTTGAGTCAGTGACTTACTGGAGTGAATGGCTTGGTCTTTTCCTGCCCTCCTCTTTTACAAATGCAAATGTGAACAAAATTATAAAAAGACAGTGATTTGAGAAGGGATTCGTTTAACTGCGTTGAAGTGTGACGTAAGTAATGAGACCTTCAAGCCAGGCAAGTAATCTTGATCTTCTGAGGTACTTCTCTGAGTCGTTTTTCACGGCTTTAGCCAGAAGTTTCTGAGAGGAGAGGGCAGCTTACATAGCTTTGAAAACACACCCAAATGCAATCGGGAAATACTCTTGTCCAAAAGAACCTCCAGAAGAACACGAGGGATTTTGGTGGGAGGCTAAACAAAAGAAAATTGAGTTCAGGAGCCACTTTTTCAGATTTTTCTTTACAGTTATTCTTTCTTTTAAAACAACTCACTTGTTTTTACAGACCCAGTTCAGCAAACCACTTAAAAAGTTTAAATCCAATTGGATAGCAAAAGGATACTACAGAAAGTACTTTCTCCAGTTGGGACGGATTTAACTACGTGCTTTGCTGAACACGAAAGCAAGAATTTGCTTTTCTTTCAAAGCTTAAACATACTTGTAGCATAACTTCTTGTTCATCAAAGTATTTCTAAAATTTAGGGACTACCGGTCCATAAACTTATTATTGTGAAGGCTGGCAGTGTCTCAGAGAGCACTTGCAGATCATTGCTGAGGTTCACGAGGTTTATGAAACATTCAGCTTAGGTGACTCTCCAACTCCGAGGGAGTTCTGTGCACAGCAGTGCAATCGTGATTTAAGACACAGGAAAGCGAAGGGAGTAGCTAGTTTCACAGAGTCATCTTTTATTTGTCCTCTGGGTCTAAATGCACAGCAAATACCATTCACTGATGCACTAAGTAGCCCATTTAAAAAGAAATTAAGATCTCCTTAAGAGAGGTCTTTATATCATGAACAGCCCTCCTAATAATACCTATTTGCTTTCCACACGTAAATAGACCTATCACTCTGCAGGGTAGGTTATACAATATTTGTGTGTGTAGCATAATTAAAAATAAACACTTCAGAAAGGCTTTATGTGAAAAGCCATCAACTTCATCTCTTAAAATCACTGCCAGGTTTTCCCCCTTCCAACTCAAACACAAGTCCTTATTCCTCCTAAACAATTTTTGATGAGATCCAGTCCATCTAGCGGGACCATGTAATAATGATTCCCAGGAACAAGATGTAGCGTAACTCGTGTCACTTATGGGTGTTGACCAGGTAGGCTTACGTAGCATCCATAGTGCCCTGTATATGACAAAACCAAAGGTTAACAGAGTTGGGCTGCCCAGTGAGCTTTTTCCAGTGAAAGCATTGTCCAAGAAAGTAAACCCATTTTATATTCACGGACAGCAGTGAGCTCCATTGTTATGAAGGGTCCAACTTTTAGTCTCTTGCAGCACTGGCCTTGAGGCACTTGTGGAATCCACTTAATCACCCAAGTTCTAATTTGTGCAGCCATGGCCAAATGGAACTGTGCTGATGGACATTAGCCATAACCTTTCCCTTCCTGAAAGTCAAACAAATATCAGGCACATGATTCCAGTCCAAAATGAAGGATGGATTGCTGAACTGCTTGATGAAATCATAGCTATAGCCTCCATTGACAGTAACTGAACGATAGTGTTAAGGGGTCAGCTTGTTAGAGCTTTTTGGACCATTAAAACATAGAAAAGAATACGAAGCTCGGCTTTACAAGATTTATTTCAAGCACTTTTTTCCCTTCCTTCTGTTTTCAACATGTGCTTTGGTCTTCCTCTTTGTGGTGCTCTGACAGTATTGAGCTGGGCTTGGTCTTTGAACTGAAGCAGCGTTTGCTCTTGGTAAAGTATACCAGTCATTTTGGCTTGCAGAGGTTGAGTATTTTTAATTAAGAAGTCTGAACAGAACCCAGCACCCATTAGTTACTAGTAATAGGGTTTGCAATTCATTTTCTGAGTTGCTGCCTGTCTTGGCAGCCTGAAATACAAATAATGTTGGAAATGATGGATGTGATGTAAGTGCTGTGTTAGTAGTATATATGTATATAAAGATATACCCTGTTTTTAATTTTTTTTGGTTATTCCATTAATAGCACAGTATCGTGCCTAGAGGATGGAGCAGATCAGCAGCTGGTGATAAGATACCGTGACAGTCACTTCTGTGTTCTTGACTCAAATCTAGCCTGGTTAGCAACAGAGAAAGGTCATTGCCCTGTAACACATTTGCTCTTTTTTTTCTTTTTGGATAAATTAGCTGTCTAGCAGAGGACCCTTAGAAAATAAAGCTGAAAATTGACCTCAAAAGGTCATTAAGTCCACACCCTTGCCCAAAACAGAACTTGTTAGGTACCATTCTTGACATGCTTGTTCTTCAGAGTCTCTTAAGACAGAAGAGTTAATAGTGTCCCTAAAAAATCTTTTGCACCGTCCAAGTGTCCTTACTGTTAGAATTTTTTTCCTGACCTAACTGACCTTTATTGTAATTTGCAACTCTTCTTTGGTTTGCCTCTTGTGTATAGAAAAAGGAGTTGGTGTCCATCTTATTTATAACCATAATGTTGATAAGCCAAAACTATCGTTATGTCCCTTCTCATTCCTTGTTGTGTATAAACAACAACATTCGTGAGTTTTTGAACGTGAGCACGCAGCAGCCCTGACTTTTAAGATCCTGGTCATTGTTGTTACTCCCTTTTGTCACTCCTTAATTGCAGTGGCACAGATGGGACATGGACTTTAATGCCTGCCATATTGATGATAAGTTGATGAAAGACTAATTTCAGTTTGCTCATAAATGGGCTGAATGTAACATCTATAATATATCCCATGTGGTACCACATCTGAAGTCAACAGTGAAGGGCTGTCAATGCATCACATTTTTGAGCATTAAATCTATGAAGAGCAATATGATTTAATGCGCCTATTACAGATATCTTATTTCAGTGGGTTTGGGTAATTTTTGGTTTTCACAGATGTTGCTTAATGTAAACAATCAGCTGCAGAGATAAAAAAAGAATCATTGTGGGCAAATGAGCTCCAAGAGCCTTTGCTCTTTAAAGTAGCAATGCTCTTGCATAGTACCATAGGATCCTAAAATAGTTTGGGCTGGAGGGGACTTTTAAAGGTCATTGAGACCAGCCCCCCTGCAACGAGCAGGGACATCTTCAACGTTTAGGAGTACTACACATTCAGTTGGGAAAAGCTCACATGTAAGCAGTACAATCACTCTTTCCACGTTGTTTCACTCACAAATCAAAACAAAATTCCCAGTTTGCATAGAAAGTGATGCCAGCTAGATTTAGATATATAGGGTTTGTTTGTCTCCAAGTCAAACTTTCTATACAAGGCTACTTGATACATGCCAAAATAAGGCATATGAGGGGCTATGTATATTTAGATCTTGTGTATTTTGACAAAGGAACCTGCACAGGAGTGTATGTTGGAAAATGAGTGTTAAAGTCCTCCAGAAACACCTCTAGTTTCTTGAAAAAAAAAACCCACCACCTACAAAACAAACCACCTTTCCTCTCTTCTTTGTTCAGTAAAGTGTTTTCCTTGTCTTTAAATATAAATAATCATGTAGGGCAATTCTTGCCATCATACTTCTTGTATAATCTATCCATTCTCTGGTTTTATTTTATTTTTCATTATTTCAATTATTTTGTCATTCAAAGAGACAAAAAGTTGCTACTGTAATTTAAGTGGTGTGCATGTGCAGGACACGATATTTGAAATCCGAGGTGGAGGGTTGGACAATTGGGAATCTAAAGTCAGTTGCTGCTCAAATGTTTTTTATGATACTGCGACTTCCTTAAATGCTTTATGTAATCGTGAATTAAATACAGAAATTTTCAAGTGAGATGCCTTCTTCCAGCAATTTGTGAACATATTTCATACTTGCTCATTTGAATGCTACGATGATTTTCCCTGTGCACTCTTCTTGGATGTTACATAGCAAAGGATAAACCACATTGTAGAAATGTAAAGATGCAGTGATACCTGCCATTTTCTATTTACAGATCTCACTCAACACACATTGGGCACGATATTCATGGTGGATTATCAGGTCCTGTAGTCCCATAGTGACAGTATGTATTGGCACGATTAGATCTCTCTGAATAGTGGTAGAACAAAGATAGTTTGTATGGATTTCTTTTTTCTTTGCAGATGCATAGATAAATTCCTTATCTTATGAATTATCCTGCTTTAATTGAAAGAAGTAAAATAATTGGGAACTGTACTCTCTGTTTGGGTAGAAATGAAGAGAACAATGCTCAAAGGAGGCATGACTGTTCTGGTACTCTTGCATTAACCAGTTAGTCCTCCTACTGTTGTCTCAAAGTGCATCAACTGAAACAAAAAGGGAATTTTCTGGTCGCATTTATGCAGTCATCTGGTTATGCAGTGTAACTAGGTGACATTGTCCAGTTTGACAGCTGGAGAACCCAAGCATGGAAATGTGAAGTAGTTGCTCAAAGGCCTCCTTTGGAGCTCTGGTCTGTGGCCCACCAGTAAACACCCAACTTCAGGGACTTCTGCTGAACGCTAGGGCTTCTTTCTTAAATCCCTGTGAAATAACTACATTTCATCTTTTGTCATCTTTCCACTTTTTAGGGGAATTCGGAGAAGTGTGCAGTGGGCGCCTAAAGCTGCCTTCGAAGAAGGAAATTTCGGTGGCTATCAAAACCCTGAAAGTTGGCTACACTGAAAAACAGAGAAGGGACTTCCTGGGAGAAGCCAGCATCATGGGGCAGTTTGACCACCCTAATATCATTCGGTTAGAGGGAGTCGTCACTAAAAGTAAGAGATGACAGGGGCATCTGTTTTGCATGGGATGTGTCGCTGGAGGTCCTTTCCAACCTAATTTATTCTGTGATTTGCTGATCTCTCAAGACAGAACAAAAGCAAATAAAAACCAGAATCACCCACGTTTATGCTCTCCAAACCCTTCCAGAAATGTTTATGTTATAACCCTGTCGATATGTACCAAATATCCTTCAAAAGAGATGACAGCAGAAACACAGAGCTTGGCTTTTGCAGCATATATTGTATTTCTTCAAAAGCAGGAAAAAAAATACCCACATGAACGCACCAGTTAAACCCACACTACTGGATCCAACGCCACATAAGTGGGGGGGGGGGGGGTATTGCCCACCGCGCAGCTGCAGGACCTTCACTGCCTTGTTGCTCTCCGGCGGCTGGGAGCTTAGAAACAGTGCCCTGGCTTGATGAGCTGGGAAAAATCGGGGAATAAAAATACAGAGGACTTGGGTGGTGGGGGGGGGAAGGAGCATTTCTGAAGAACACTGCAGCTCAGTAATAAAGTAGCAGGTTTAATAAACTCCAGAGCTACAAATTGCTATGAAGTGGCCAAGAGGCAGTGGCTGATAATCTGTTAGGAGCCGTGGAGTCTGATGTCCTAAGGTTCCCTAATTGCACTGAAGCAATGTGTTCTGCTTGCAACTAAATCATTAGATTTTATCTTTAGCACAAATTAATGAACAGCCTACCTGGCTACAGCAGCCGATACTAGTAAATTAATAAGTCCAAACTTTTTCCAACATGGTTTTCATGCAGGGAAAATACTGGCTGTGATATTCAGTGTGTACCAGTATGAGGCATTTTTAAGTTCCTGATCCTCCAGAATTTATACTTCTTAGTAAAATCTCAGGAAAATAAAAATCTTGGGGCTTGAAGCTGTCAGCAGTATATTTGATTTTATTTCTTTGATAATATATGTACTTTTACTAATAGATATTTTTCTAAATCTGCCTTTGGGTGTTTTTGTTATGGGTTTGCATTTTGTGGTCTCTTCTCTTCTCTTCTCTTCTCTTCTCTTCTCTTCTCTTCTCTTCTCTTCTCTTCTCTTCTCTTCTCTTCTCTTCTTTTCTCTTCTTTTTTTGATCTCTTCTCTTTTTTTCTTTATTTTTCCCTTTTATTATTTTTCTCTCTTTTTGCTTGTTGTTTGTGTAGTTTTGTTGGGGACTTTTTTTGTTTGTTTTTTGTTCCATTTTTTGTGTGGGGTTTTTTTTGTTTGGTTTGTTTTTTTTTTTGTTAAAGCCTATTTTTGTTTATGTTTATGGTAACGAATCACCTTCTCTTTTTTGTGACCAAAAAAGTAGTTGAAACCTCTATCCACATGCGGTACCCTCCTGGAAAAGCAACATACTTGCAGAACCCTTTCCAGCTCCCCTGTTGTTAAGATAGCAAAGAGCAGGTTCTGACAGGAATTCCTGAACGGTGGCCTTGGTCTTCGAGCTGCCACCCAGCTTTCCCAGGACAGCCACCGCAGCCTCCTCGGAGCCACCCGGATCCTGCCTGCTCTTCCCCTTACGAGCAGCTGGTGGGATTTGGTGCTGGTGATGCTGCCCCATTTAGGCAAGTTCTGGCTCGAGATGCTTGTGCTGCTGCTTGACCTCCACTTGGAGATGGAAGGGCAGAAATAGTTGGTAGTAGAAGAGTGAGGTTGCGTGAAGCACCAAAACGGGCTTGTTCTGTGACACGTAAATTCAGAGACTTCAGCTACATTTTCTAAACTTCCACTGCAGCATAAGGTGCTAAAAATTTGATGATCAAATTTATCTACCTGCAGTAGTTATTAGGTGAGAGCTCAGTAAGATTTTATATGAGGTGCTCTTAAAAAAATAATTGAGAATGCTCTGAGATTTTTCAGGGGAGTGGAAAAATCGGTGGGATATCTCCTAGTTATCCTAGAGGACTGCTGGCAAAGCAACCTCTTGCCATTTCAGTGAACGGCTTGGAATGCACTGAAATTTCCAGTTTAACTGGGCAGAAGTATGCCAAATACTTTGTTGCTAAGTGGGTGGGTTTATTGGTTTACAGGAATCTTTTTTTAAATTGCATGATTCAAGTTTTCACAAGCATGGACAGGTATGGAAGAATTTCGTAGTTTACTGCAACAACTTTTATGAAAGAAAAAACAACTACAGGAATGTGTCTAAAAGTAACTAGTGAAGGGTACCTAAACCCCTGGGTGTTATGAGGAGACAGAATTACAATAATAATGCTTTCTCTAGGTGTGATTCATGAGTCTGTTTTGCTGATTTAAATAACAAAGAAGTCATTCTTCAGCTTAGGTCTCGGGGTCCCATTAGGAAAGGGCTGCCAGGTCTGCCTGTACAAATACAAGTTATCTCCTGCTTTTTAATGACACACGCTTTGTACAGTCAGAACAGGATTTGCAGTCCCAAAATGACTTGGAACGCCAGCATCAGTCAGGACACAGCTGAGCTAAAATCTATTCTGTTACATTTTGTATTCCTGTGGCACTTGAGAAAATAATTTAATTGCTGTGCACGCAGGAATTTGTGCATTGCTTTTGAATGTGCATTACTAATTGTGTCTGTATTCTGCATGAGTGACTATTATGAAGTTTGCTACTCGGCTGTATTCACAGCAGCCTGCTGTCTGTTTTGGGGGGGCTGGGAGTGCCAGCTGCCTGTCACATGTCAGTATGAGAGCAAACACTGAATATTCCCAGCTGAAGTCAGTGAAAGCCTCAGGGGTACAGCACCCTTTCCACAGAGCTCGAATATAGGAGCTGAGGCAACAGCTCGGGAACTATTTGTATCCATTTTACCGGGTAAAATTATATGGTATACACGCAAGTAATCATTTATTTGCTTTAACATTCTGTAGGGTGATAGAAGGATAAGAAGGTTGTGGGGTTTGTTGTTGGTATGGGGTTTTTTATTATTATTATTATTATTATTTATAAACCAAAGCAATATAGTGTATAACAAGTTAGCAAGTGTTCCTACTTTTTAATGATAGCTATTAAATCACACTCAAGCGTTAGTTGACCTACAGTCAGTAGCGAGCCTGTGGAGCGTTTGCTGGATGGCTCTCAACGCAGGCACTGCATGACAAACAGGCAATATGACCTTTTCTTCATTAACCAAATTCTTTTCGACAGGTGCCCCTTAGCCATGCCTTAGCTTTTCATACTAAGCAGATCTTCTGAAGTGACTCCTAATAACTGCACCCGCCACGATCCCTATGATGAGACCATTTGGTCTGAGAAGTTCTGGAGCTGGGGTGGCCCTGGTTTGCGAGTGGGACAACCCACCAGCAGCACGAAGGAGGTGCACCCACTAGATACAGCTTCAGCCCTTTGCCCCAGCGCAGGATTGTTCCCCTGCTTCGCGTTGATTTCTGCTCTGCCTTTCCTTGCCGCTCCACCGGTCTCCTGGGCGTGCTGTAGGCAGTAGTCTTCATAACCAGCGTGCATGTTCTGCTTAGTTTATTAATAATTTACAGCAATTTGTAACCTGTTAGTATAATAAATTTCGGCAACACTGTTGACACAAGTTGTTATCATGTATAAACGGCTGTGCTTTGATAAATGAATGCAGAATGTTCTTTTAAAAGCGCCCCGTGCTCCTTCAGAGCATATGCTTCTTGTTATGGACACGTTCCCAGCTGCGTGAGAGTGAAACCCTGCACTTGGGGCTTTCGGAGTCTGGGTGAGCAAGGCAGGAGGATGCTCTCTTAATAATTTGAAAGGCGTATCTTCTTGCTCTAATTTCAGCCTTCTGATGTGTCATAAAACTGCCAGAGTTTATACCAAAACCAGGTGACTCCTGGTTTCCAAGTATGTGGATTTATCATAGAAAGTTTTGGATAGCCCCATCAGTACATGGCCCTTTACTCAAAACATCCAGCAGCATTTTCTGTGTGTTACGAGAAACACCTTTGTGTTGACGTTACACACAGTGTAAATTAGATACTTTTCCTTGCACTGCATATTTCTTGCTAAAATGAGTGAGCAAGCAACAGGGTTTTTTTTTTTGTTGTTGTTGTTTTGGGTCGGTTTGGCGCTTTTTTTGAGATTTTACATTGTTAGGTCTTTTATCTGCACCATATCCTATATAATGTTTTGATTAAAGCATTTGTTCCTATTATTTAATGGATGATAGAGTCGATACCCCATTAGTGTGACTCCCACAGTATAACACATCATTCGCACAGCGGAAAGATCTTTTAACCCATTAATCCATGTGAAAAGGGCAAAGGATTCTCTTCTCATTATATTAAACTCATTCTTTGAAATTAATGTATCTCTTTGAAGAATTTCTATTGGGTAAAAGTTGTGTTTTCTGAAAAACAAACAGAAAAGGAGTTGTTAACATTTACTTTGCTTTTTTAATGGCTTATTTCACTTTTAATTATACTGGGTACCTCTTTCAAGCCTCATGCTGTTCAATTTTAAAAGCTAAAATATCCCCATGCCCGCTATACAATATGCAGGCCTTCGTCATGCTTTTGTGGTCAGATGCCTTCCTGCATTATATGTGAAATAATAATTCATTGCCTGAAATAACTTCATGCTTTCACCCACCTTTCTCTCTAGCACAAAGAGAAAATAAACAAAGCTTTAGAAAATATTATGAAATAATAAAATCCATATGATGGTAAAATATTAGCATGGCAGTGACCTTTGTCTGGAAACTTCACTGTAATGACATTATTTTTTGCATTCATTTCTCTCCAGCTTGTCAGAGTTGCATATAAAACCTTGGTCGTGTTACAAAATACCTTAGGGTAGAGAGAATGGTTTCAAAAACTGATCTGAACCAGCGTGGGCAAGCTTTGAAAAATATTAGAGGCTTTTCAAGGATGCAGGGCTGTTCCCTTAGAGCTTGCCGCTGCCGGATGGATGCAATGTGCTTGGTGGGAGGGGGGGTCCCACCTGTCAGCCACTGCGATGCAGAGGGGGGGCAGGGCTCCTGGGAAGAGGGCTAACCCCCAGCTGTGCACAGGGGCTTTCTTCCCAGTGTCCCCTCTTACTGTTACTCTGCGCCTCCCGTTCCATCTCCATCCCCACCCCAATATTCTCCTCGGCTTATGCCAGGAAAATGCTGCCGCTCAGTAGTTGAACTGCATTGTGAACACCCTCCTGAGGGAGAGGGCTTTTGCTAGTGCCTCCACGTATGCTACTTACTCTCTCCCTTGGAGTAGTATCTGAGGAACTTGTTGACTGTGCTCGTGCAGAGCAGGGCACCTCGAGAGAAACTGTGGCTCCCTGCCCAGCAAGTGCCCAGTTCCCTTCCAGAGGGAAACTGGGGGAAAATGCACGGCAGAATACACCAGCTTCACCGCATGAGTTCGACAGCTAGGTACAGAATATTCGGCAGTGATGGATAAGGTGCTGTACACTCAAAATACAGGATACTTCGCTTTGTTTCTTGGGACTTGAGCTGCTTAAAATCCAGTCGGTTTATCCTGAAATGACTGCACTTGTGCTGATGTCAGTGGAATCATAATTATGTCGTGGACAGAGCTGCTTTTGCCCATGCATCTTTTGCTTGCTTTCTAAATGTAAAATTATCCCCAGGGTTTGGAAAATTTGGGCACACTTGGGAAATGCTTGTTTTTACTGATCATTACATATTCACTTTAGATGCCTGACCCCTGTAATCTGTTTGCAGGTAAACCGGTTATGATTGTTACTGAATATATGGAAAATGGTTCCTTGGACAGCTTCCTGCGGGTAAGTGCAACAGAAAACCAGATGGTACAGAACTGCCTCTTGTTCTGAATTTGCTGCCACTCTCGTCTGATTCATCATCAGCTCTTGTGGCTTGATATTTCATTATTTCCGTTTGGTTTTGTGTGCATCATGACGTGCTTAGAAAGCCAGGCATGGATCTGCTAGTCCATTTTGACTGCTGACAGTAAGCGTTAGTCCAGAATGACAAAAATATTGGGTTTATTAGAATGTCACATCGATAAGAAACTAAACAAAACCAAAATAACACTCTGGCACACAAAAAATGTTTTCCTGAGGGCTGAACTGCCGCTGTAATGCAGTTAGGCTTATGGGTTGGTGGCCTGTGTGTCCTACCAAGCAATTTCCAAAAGGGACAGATTTGTGGAAATTTTATCATTAAACCAACAGTACTGAGCCAAGAGCTGTTTCCCTAAATTTGAAAAGTTTAGGGACTAACCCCATACTTGAGGGTGTTAGAAACATTTCGCTAGCAAACTTTCTTGGCCTGTTTTCTTTCCCCAATCTTGGACATACTAATACTGCTGTTGATTTATCTTTGTTTTCTGACAAAGTTGGTAGCGAGCCTAAAAAAATCTGAATGCTCCCTGTGTCACCCAAGATTTACTTGTGGCAAAACAAGAAGTGTAGCAGAAATGAAATCCCATCTGAGGGGAAACACTAGTTTAATTTTAATTTGTTAGGGCAAACTCAGCTGTGGCTGGGAGACTGCTTTGGTTCTGCCACGGCTGAATGACATTATCCCCCAAATTCATAACACTGAACTAGATGCTTAACCCCAAAAGGGGATACGTTGTCAACTTTCGTTTCAGTATGTACTATATATGTTATGATGTCCAGTGGAGCATGTAAAATACATATAAATAATGTGTCAATATATCTGAATGAAATATGTCTGTACTGAACTATATATATTTTGTTGAGACTTAAAATCCTTGAAGAAAGCTCTGAGAAGAGTAATTTCTGACTGTACAAAGCAGTTGTTTGGCCTGTTCACTCATTAGAGTGTGATTTTCTTTTTTTTTTTTTCCTCCACTGTTGTGTTGAAACATAGGTAAGAACCTTATGACTCATTAATATCACAAGGCAGCTCAGGCAATGCAATCTTTTTCATAAATGTCTTTTAAAACTAGTTGGTTTGCTTTCCCCAATGCTCCTGAGAGGCTATCTGAGCATCTGATTCCTTTCACAGTTAGAAACCTTCTGATTTCCAGCTAAATCTTTCCCAGAGTCTATATAGATGCTCTTGTGTTGGCTCTAGTTAAAGAAGGTTTCATAACAGGGAACTGCTAAGAGTCTTTTATAATAATTAATTTCTTCATGAAAGGGAATTCTGAGAGGCTCCTAAGCATCTGCTGTGTCATATATCTGTCTAATGTTTACAGTGCTAATATTGCCCCTAAGTATATTAATCAAAATTGGAATAAACGCGATCAGTCTTGCGGACTGATTCATGTGAGCTTACCCCACGTGGCAGAGCCAGCTCCCATGCATTTCATAAAACTCTGGGAGAAGCAGCAGGCAGAGCTGGAGAGCTGCCCACGACGATACATTTCCAGCACCAGGGAATTCATCTGAGAGCTGCACTAGGGCGTACCGTAGTCCTGCCGTCTGTGTATCTCTATATCACTATCAAAGCTAGACGTTAACAAGCAGCATTAGTAAGAGCTGGGGGATTTAAAACGTGTCTAAAAAGTAGGCAATTAGAAATATATGCAACTGTTGGTTTCTAGGCTAAGTCACAGTGTGTTTAAGTGATTTTTTGTGTTCCTGAAGTTGAGGAAAATTCTGAGGAATGAGTTTAAATTGAATGGAATTTGAAAGCCACTGAATCAGATCGGCATTTGCTTCTGTTAAAAAAAAAAAAAAAAAGCTTGTATAATAGAAAACTTTCATTAGTCCATTGGGTAAAGCTGGGATTTTCACTAACAATTCCTATGGCCTTTCAGGGAAGTTGGACATGTTTCTCTTAAGTCCTGGCTCTCCAGTCTCAGGAGCACACACAACTTGTATTTATGTGCTGCTTTCACAGCACAGCTCTCATCTAGGAAATTAAAATTATAATGACAGCAAGAATGGGAAAAATGAATTTTTATCTGAATTGAAAATCTGCCCACTTCCCTCAGCTGATTAGGAAATTGTCCACGGGTCCAAGTAGTTCCATGTGCGACATTTAAATCGTAACCCCTGACTCACGAGCTGTTCAGTTGAGGAGCTTCCAGGGCCTTTATCAAAAATTCTGTACAAAGAGAAAAAGAGCAATCTCTGAAATGACATTTCAAATGTTTTCCAGAAACACGATGCCCAGTTCACAGTCATCCAGCTAGTAGGCATGCTTCGAGGGATCGCATCTGGCATGAAATATTTGTCAGATATGGGTTATGTCCATCGAGATTTAGCTGCTCGTAATATCCTCATTAATAGCAACTTGGTATGCAAAGTCTCAGATTTTGGTCTCTCTCGTGTACTGGAGGATGACCCAGAAGCTGCTTACACCACAAGGGTGAGTTTCTGTCTTTGTTTATCCATTTAAAATTCATGTTGGTGGTGACAAAGTTAGACTGAAATCCGAGGGGAGTCCCTAAGGTTTATACCCTGTGTTGCAGAGGCCGTCCTGTCCTGCATGCCAAGAGATGTTCGATAAACCAAACACTCATCACAGCTATTTTTTAATTCCTGTCTCAGAGAAGATAGACGGCAAAAAATATGGTTTCTGTTGGTAGATTACTTTTTTTTTTAAAATACGAAAAATTCTTGGCTCAGTTACTTTTTGCTGGATGTGTAAAGGAGTGAATCTCATAATTAAGGCCTGAGTAGATTTGGCACACAATAATGATGGAATTCATGTGTGCTTTGAGCAGGTTTTGTTACACTGCCGACTAAGCTGCTACCCAGGAAAACAAAAAATCCTTCCCAGCAATAACCTTTTCTTTTTCTTTTTTTTTTTTTTTTGTATCCTTTTTGTGTTTTCTAGTGTGATGGGACACATGTCTGACTGGAGCATACTGATATCACTGTTGTGTGAGGGTGTGTCTGTTATACCTGATGTTGTACTCCAAACTGAGTAAAAAATTGAGTAAAGCAAAAAAAAAAAAAATACATATATACCTTTTTAACAGTATGTATAATAAACCTCCTGTACTTTCTCCTTCTTATATGATATATACAAAGTGGTACCCATCTTTTGGAGGGGTGATGGTATCAAGGAGGAGACTTACCTCTGACTGTTTTGTCCTGAGACAAAGGAGCTTTTGTCAGATAGGGGACTGCCCATGGTGTAGGCTGCTGCTTGTTTCTTTTTTACATTTCGTCCTGCCTGAAAAACTACCCACAAGTTGTGGTGTTGATTTAGAGCCTTAGGAAAGCCACGGTGTCTCCTACACACAGTTTTGCTGCACCTCTTATTCTCGCTTGAATACCACTTCTCTTTTGTTGTGGAAACCTTTCAGGCATGCATTTCATTCTGTGTATGCAAATATTACACTGCAATGGCTGGTTGTTCACTTTAATCGTATTGCAAGTGGCTTTTATTAACTTCAGAAAAAGTGGCATCAATATCCAGTTTCTTAGTCAAGCGCAATTTGCGTTGATGCTAGCGATCGGCTCCTCTTCACTGTACAAACCGGGTTAGAGTAGAATGTATCAGCAGAACCTTCTTGTGGGTTTTCTGGGGCTTCCTTCATCCCTGACCACTGAGAGGAGCAGTCCATCACTGTGGTAGTTGTGTGCTATGTGCTTCATGATTGAAATACTGTAACGTGACGAATGAGTAAAGAAATCCTAGCTGGTTTCTTATTATTATGTATACATTATATACACGTGTATTTATCGGTACATGTTTATCAAACATACCTTCATAACTTAATAGGCATAATGACTGTTCTTTTTTTGACCTTTCAGTGCTTTCTTTGACTTCTGATAAGCTTTGGCATGTTCTTAGAAATACACAATAATATGTACCACCTTAGAAAACTGTCTGCAGAGGTCTGTCATGGTTAATATAAGGAGACAGGAGAAACCAGTTTTCATGCTCAGTATAGGTGCAACAATCATATATATATGTATTTTATACATATATACACACACACACACATATATACATAGAAATATTAACATTATGCAAGATACCCTCAAAAATAAATTGTTGGTAGCTCAGCCGGAGGTGTGTTGCCTTGTCAGATATACTTGTCTGCCCTCTTAGAAACACCTGTGAAAGTAATGGGTGAAACTGTCCCCAAGGTAAACAGTTTTAGATACAGTATTTATCTAGTCTTGTGCTTAACCTGCCTCCCCCAGGACATAACGCTTGCAAGCTGAGGCAATTACTCTGTGTCCTACCACCGCTGCCCGCAGGCAGGTGATCGATCTCCCCTTTAAAGCGGCTGCTTACATGAACGGAGATTGCTGTCCTCTTCACACTTATCTCTCCATTCTTTTATTTTCTAAGATTTTTTTCCAAACTTACTATTCCTGATGGTCTCCTTCAAATTCTTTTCAACCTAACTACACTTTCCTTAAATGTGATGCCCAAAATGGGATACTGATCCCCAGCACCGAGCACAGCATATTTATATACTATTTCTTGAACATGCCCTTTCTGTTAATATCTCCGTGGGTGATTAGAAGTCTCTGTTTCTCCTCCCACCCCCAGTATGTGTTCTTCTGCTCAGACTCATACCTCTGCCAGGCTTCAAAGTTCAATTCTCTTATTTCAGAATTCATAAGGGCATGGAGACTAATCTATACTATAGTATTTTTTAGCGGCATTCTGTGTACTAGCATTAAGAGCTGAAGATACCTTTAGGTCCTAGGTAGCTTAGATGAAGAAGTTGTATAGGAAGGAAAAATCAGCTCCCCATCCAACGGCATAGCAGACAGATTTGTAAGGGAAGTGCACTTCCCTGAAAATTAAATGTACATCAGCAACTTACACCCACAGGTGGGTAGGACAAACTGGAGTGCGCAGGATGCCAGTGTTTCCAATCAGTATTACATGTGGAATTCCTATGTCCAGGTGCAGTATTGATATTTTTTTTTCTTTCCTCTCCTTCTGCCACCTATTTTCTAAGCCTACCTGCCTATTTACATTTAGATAGGGAAATCAGATGGCAAGAACTGTTTTGTAAAGTGTAATCATCTGTGTTCAGTAAATTCCATCTGGCATTTATGGTATTTATGGATACTGCTGCAGGAGGATGCTCAGATAATTAAAACCTGCAAATACAATCTAGGACAAATCTAATTTTCTTGAAAAATGGTTGCTAGATATACCTCTGCCACATCTTGTCTCTGAGAGAAGGACACGGCTGTTTGTTTTTCACCTTTTTTGCTCAAGTTTCCTTTGAAGTGAGTCTCATATCTAGGTCCAGCTAGCGTGTCCCTGGGTTTGATCCCCAGCTTAAACAACTGGGGACCACGAGGGTAAAGCAGAGCTCCACTCCACTGGTAGAAAGCTGGGCAGTTTGTGTTCCTGCTGCTTAGTCCGATCGCAAAACACAGGACCATTTCCTAGGCTGCTCTGAGTGCATTTTGCAAGCTGTAATTATGACATTTGTATATGACAAATTCATATATGTATATGAATTTGTATATGACAAAACCAGGATAAAAATACTGCCACTTTTAAAAATAATGAATCATCCCAAGCAATTTCCTGCCTTTACAATGAAAATATGACAACTACTCAGCAAGATCTCTGAAAAGACAAAAATGAAAAAATAAATCCAATTTATAATCTCAGTTCCAAACATTCGAGTAGTGAAGAGTGCATATTATGTTAACGGGTAGAGACTTTTGCCTCCCCTCCACCTCTTCCCGCTCCTAGTTCTCCATTTAATATCAGCAGTACTAGGGAAATTTATAGAGGTAGCTGCAAAGATGGGTGTTTTGTCTGTTTAGCCTCCACTTCTACCCCTATTTTGTGCCTGGAAATGTCTTAAGACTGAGAACAATTCTGTTGCTTTAATTGGTAATTGCCGTTTGGGATTGCTGTGCCCCCAGGAAGCCCAGCCAGCCCGTTGGGCTTGCAATGCACACCACTGACCGGGTGAAATTCTGTGCTGTGCTGCTCTCAGAAGCCGCCTCTGAAGCTTTGCCTAAAGGATATGAACATGTATCCTTTCATATATCAATAATGTATGTATCCCTTTATATAGGGATATATAATCTGTGATATTTGCTCTATTGTACGGGAGCTTTGAAGGATGATGCAAAGACCAGAGGTGTGTATGTGGGATACAGGGACTCGGGAGTTGTAAGGAAACTTTGCTACCTGACAGGGTCGGTTTTTACCTCTTGAATTATTGTCACTGACTCGATAACCACAAAAGGCCTTTGGCAACCTGTGGTCTGCCTGCTTACAGAAGCAGAAGCCAGCATGTGAATCAAGCTGACTGAGTGTTTGGATTTTTATTTTTTTTTTTTTTGACAGACCCTTTATGCCAGAGGGGATGTACTGTAATTATCTGTGTTCTCTGTACCTGTTCACTTCTAATTGAAAGGCCAAGACTGTATTAAAATTGTCATTGTCAAATTGATCTGGTTTACTCTTATTATTTTTAGATGTCTGCATGACAAGTGGGTGGACTAATGACACAGTACGAAGTGAAAGTAAATTTAAGACATCGCTCATGTAGCGGGCCTGTAATTATGTCTCTCAAAGGCATAATATTTGGGTAATCAGTAGACAAACTTTGACTATTTAAGCAGGTAGTTGGATACATCACCGGTGTTCATGGCATTTCACTGTAAAACGCCATCCACTTTATTCATTATTCTCATTATTCAAAAATCCTGGGCTTGGATGGCAAGTGCTGTGCCAGCCTATGCCCCCCGTAACGCTGCTCTGCTCTGTGCCCCTCTAACGCTGCTCCACTCTGCGCCGCAGGGACGGGCACACAGGTCCCATTGCTCACACATGTGCTATTGCCACTGGTGCTTGACAGGGATTTCGTTGTGGTTCGTTCATTCCCAATATATGCAAAAAAAGATGGTAAAATGCAATCTGAGTGTCTGGAAGGGTGGGGTAAAAAAGGAAACCAAACCCCCACAGGTTCTCTTGCCTCGTAAGCGCAAGGGAGAGACGCAGTGTTCTGTTATCATTTACCACTCAACAGGGAGATAATTTCAAGGTAAAATATTCATTAGTAATGGATGAACAAGTAGCATCGGGTAATTTTTCAGGTGCTTAAGAGGGTAACTCAGGCTCATCTCACTCACGTGACACCATCTTGTTCTGTACCGGTAAGATACCTCCTGAACTAGCCTAAGTCCTCATGTAATGAGCAAATGTCAGGCTTTTATCTTCAGGTTTTCCTGCAAAGTTCTAATAATTCTGTTAGAATCCATTTTTCTCAGTTCTCCTCTCCACAGGCCTGTGGCTTAGGCGCCTGTGGCAGTTACCCTGTAACAGATTATAAATGGGAATATCGGAGTGGGTTATGGAGGCCTGGAAAGAGCGGCCTGCTGCTGGAGTGCCGGACGGGCTAGAAATAAATCGAGGACTTCATTGCCTTTAGATGAATTACTCAGAATGACCAGATGCTGTAGGAATCACAGCTCCATCTAGAGCAGATAAAACTTTCAGTTACTGCTGGCTCACTAATTTCAAACCCTGAGAGTGTTTTCTGACCTCGACTGCCTGGGATTTTGAGCTGCAATAACAAACTCCTATGATTTCTAATGCTAATGCTTTCTTTCTACTCAAATTCAGGCAGCCTCTGGCTTCATGACGAATGCACCCTTAAAAGGAGGCCATGACAAAAATATATAAAACCTGTATTTATCTTCAGAAAATAATCAGGAACTACATTACCAATAGCTAGTGATACATGCACGTATACATTTCTCTTTATAAGCCTGTAGCAAACAGATTTGGGTAAACCTTTTTCCTAGGCATATCTATAATGATTTTTAATTTAGCAAGTTTGTCTTACATGTTCAGTGCCGATAATATTAATTTTGAAGGGTAGGAGCCCAGTAATACCAGGCAATAATATTAAGAGTTTCTGATTTTCCAGTGGAAGATAAGAAACAGAGATAGGAGGTAAAGAAGATTAAATTGCGTGAAATCCTAGTGGGCCTACAATGCATAATTAAAACTAAAACCAGGTAAGATTTCTTAGTGCTTTCATCATAACTGCTTACCAAACAGGTATCATTATACTAATTGTAAATATTGGGAGACTGGAAAGAAGCTAAAACCCAAGAGACAAGTAAAGAAACAAGTATGGGAGCTTGGTTTCCCCACCTCTAGCTCTGTGGTCTAGGAGAAAGTACTTGGATTAATTTATGCAAAGGTAAATTATGTAAGATATCTTTGATCCTGGCAAAGGATATTGCAAAGAATTTTCTGATTTTTGGCAAAGCAGAAAACTGAATAGGTGATACATGTTCCAATGAGATGTGTATTTCTCAAAAATAGCTGAGAGAAGTGAAAAGGGTTTTTCTAATGCTGGAATGATCATGGTGGGGTTTTAATTTCAATTATAAGCCTTATAATTTTTAAAGGTAACAGCGATACAACCCCATGCATTCACTTTGATACAGCTCTTCAGATTTTCTGCATATATTGATATTTGGACATCTGCTAAAATGTGAATGTTGCATAAATCCTTTGGGGGGAAATGTTTTTGTGTTAAAATGCCTATTTATCTAAAAAATATTTATCTACCAGAACTTTTTTTTGTTGTTTTTTGCTCTTCTTGTATTAAATTATTCAAAATATGAGACAACAAAGTCCCCTTTTAAATACAAAGACGAGATTGACATTTTTATGAGAAATTGGGGAGCAAAATAGCAAAATCATAGTTTTGTACTTTATTCAGTGACAGTGGATTTTTTTTTTTAGCTACATTTTAATACTCTCCTTATTTTACTCTCATTTATGGTAATGCTACATATATCTGTAGGCTTGTATAGAGTTACAGCTGAGACTTAGAATTTACTTCTTTGTAATGGTATCTAGGGGTGATGTACATTCATTTTTTCACTAAAACAAACAAAGCCAGAAGAACCTTTTTTTCACTGAGTTTGTCATATTACTTACCCTGCAACAAAGCAGTCCCAAAATGTTAGGAGACTAATTAATGTCATTTTTGTGTAAATGTGTTTCTCCAACTGTTTAAATAACTTTTTCCATGAGATTATGAAGGTAAAGACCTTCTATCAAATATGATATTTGCTGCCCTTGCCTAAATTGCTCATGTTCTAGCCATGAGCACATTTTTCCATGTGATACCTGGCAATTATTTCTCTAGGGTTCAGCAAGAAGCGCTCCGTTTTCATATCTTCACATGAAATTAAACATGAGCCTGAAGCCACACATAGAAATTCAGATTTTTCAGTGTAATATACTGAAACCTCCAAGATGATACGTCCGTGTTTCGTAGAACCAGCCATGATGCTGATGCGACACAAACAGCATCGCTGCTCTCTGCCTTGAGGGCTTTCTTACGTGGCATGCTCTAGGTGTCTGTTCTGCCATCCCTCTATTCAACGTGTAGCCGAGGCAACTGCTGGAGGATGAGGCCCAGCCCGGCTGTGTTTCCACGAGCCCACTGAGGACACTTCGCTCCGTATCTCAGCTTCTTTCCGATCACAGTCTCTATCCCAGCAGTGCTGATGCCTCTGGGTACAAGGGGAGGGATCAGCGGAGATGAGAGGAGCTTGAGGCTTGTCTGATATTGTCGAAAGCAGCAAGGATCAACAGTTTCCTCTTTTACTCTCCACCTGGCCAGGAATATGAAACATTTCATGTCAAACCGGACACCAGTGTCAGTCTGGCTTGTCCCTGCGGGAACGCGGGCAGGTGGATGGAACTCAGAAGACCCCACCAACTGAGGGGCATGGTGCTGGTCCCTCGTCCCTGGGCTCCAGCAGCCCCACAAGCTACATGATCCTTTCCAGATGTAGTCCACAGCGTTGAGGCTGAGCTGTAAAAGTCCCTTGCAGTTTGCATCTCAGGTAGCACAGAGGCAGTTTTGTCCTGGCAGCTGAGATGGGCTGGGGTGGGTGAGCACCCTGTGGGGTCTGCTGGCACCCTCAACCTGCAGCCCAGGCTCCCATCGCCCGCTGCTCCGGGCAGGCAGTGCTCCAGCCACTCGGTTTTGTGCCAGCTTCTGAGCCTGTGGGACAAGTGGGAGATGTTTAATTAGGAAGCTCTTTCATTTCCAGGTGGAGGGGTTTTGTTTGTATAGATTTAGGATATGGCTTTCTGCCAGCATTGACATTTTTTATTGGAAATCAAAGTTCAGTCTATTAGAATGCACAGAAAAAAAAGTTGAAAAAGTGGGACTGATTTCTTTATCATCCCCACATCTTAAAGCTTAAGTGGATTTGTTGTGAAAACACTGGAACATGGGAGAGTTTTCCTTGTTTCTTGGCTGTGCCCTGGGCTCACTGAGGGACCCTGGACATTTGTAAAGGAGGTATAATACTGCTAATCAATAGAGTATGAGAAAAACAAAATCATTTCTCAGTTCTCTGTACTGTTACGGAGCAGCACCGGGAATTGTGAATAAACTTATAATGAATAGAAAATACGATGTACTTCTTGTGACTAAAGAACATCATCTTACGGATTTCAGAGAGAGGCATCAGGCTCTCCGTGCTGGCTTCTGTGATGGAGCAGTGGTTTAAATACTGCTCTTTATTTTGTGGGTCCTCTTTGTTGGCCCACAAATAATGCTGAAATTTGGTGTTTACTTAATTTTAAGGGGTGTGTGTGCAATGATGTTTTGTCTTTTGTTTACAGTAGGCAGTCTGCTAAATAGGATGGGATCCATAAAAACTGTATGCCGGGATAGATTGCCTCTTGGTCCTTTGCCAAGCTTCTAAGACATACCTAGTGGCATTTTGGAGGTCTAAATTTTAGCCTGAGTCAGGCCTGCCTGTGTTGCTTATATTTAATCTAATTTCTGCAATATCAGCCATGAAATTGCAGATGATTGGGCTCCAGTGTATTTAGGCTGGTTTTAGGTCTCTAATTAATACTAATTTCCCATTTCTGGTGTTAACCAAGCCAGTTAAGCTGCAGCTGGTCGTCACCCTCAGTGCAGGTAGGCTTTATGGATGTGTAGGCAAAGCATTAATATCTTTACATTTTATTTCTTCCTGGTTATTCAGTGGAAATTAAAGTACTCCCTTCCCACACAGGTTATTGTGAGCATAGGCACCTAACTGTAGTGTAATGGGGGTTGCAGAGGTAACTCCAATAGATAGTCTAGTGTGAAATCTTCAGGATATATCCTTGTGCGTGTTGTGCAACCCTGGAACTAGAAACTTCTTTAAACTCTCAGTTTTCTGTATTCAAATATATTCATAGAATCGTAGAATCACAGAATGGTTTGGGTTGGCAGGGACCTTAAAGACCATCTTGTTCCACCAACACCCCGCCATGGGCAGGGACACCTTCCCCCAGCCCAGGTTGCTCCAAGCCCCGTCCAACTGCCAGGGATGGAGCATCCACAGCTGCTCTGGGCAACCTGTGCCAGTGCCTCACCACCCTCATAGTAAAGGATTTCTTCCTAATATCTAATCTAAATCTACCCTCTTTCAATTTAAAACCATTACCACTTGTCCTATCACTTTAGAATTATCTTAAGGAACAAGTTCTGCACCACTTTCTTTTAGAACTTTGTTTTCTCATGAGTGACTCACAGATCAGTCTTAAAAACCTCTGCCAAAGCTAGCACCATTGGAAAATGCCTCTTTCCTCTAATTCTCATCTTGCAAAACTCAGCCTGGGGCTGCTTGTGTGCATTTTCCTAATTTGACTTATGGCACCAAGCGGGGGCTGTAATTGAAGAGAGATGTTCCCCTAACTGCAATGTTAATTGCAATGATAGCTGTAATTCTTTTCAAGTTTACATCATTTAATGATCCCTTGCTTCTCTTGTGACTAGAAAAAATGTTTAAAACCATTTCCCCAGGGTGACAGTTTTAGTGTCCCGTCCACTCTGCACAGATGACCCTGTTTGCATCTTTCTGTGACTGTCTGTGATGGCGTTGGAAAGGGGAATTTGTGCATGTGGTCACGGTCACTGCCCTGTGCGATTGGAGGCTTGGCATTAGTGGAACAGGGCAACACCATGATTCCTCATTTTCCTTGAACGTCCTAGAGAACATGGGGTGAAAACATGATTAAACTGTGCAGGCTCCACACTGACAGGGGGTTCACTTGAAATGCCGTAGAAATGCCCGAATCCAGCCCTGTAGTGCTGTGCAAAGGGATCTGGGATACAAGCAAGGAGCTCGTACTAGCTTTTTCTTCTTTAATGATGTATGACTGTCTTGCCAGTTCAAAAACATTTTATAACTGAAAATCAACTGTTCTTAAATTACCATTATTATCTGTGCATATTATGCTATGCATAAATATATATATATGTGCTTATATGTAGATGCATACAGTATGTGTACTGTACTACATGGCTTCAGTAGATTTTGCACTGTAATGTATTTTACTCTATAGCCTACAAGACGCTTTCCCGACAAATGACAATAGCATTTTCCAACTTTGGTTTTTACACCAATATAATCGAGAATCGCAGAGATAAAACGATCATGCAAAATTATATTCCTTGTGTCACAGTCAAATGGACTGGTTTATTTTGTTTGGCTCCTAGGGGGGCAAGATTCCTATCCGATGGACATCACCAGAAGCCATTGCGTATCGCAAGTTCACATCAGCCAGTGACGCGTGGAGCTATGGGATTGTTCTCTGGGAGGTGATGTCTTACGGAGAGAGACCATACTGGGAAATGTCCAACCAGGATGTGAGTATATTGTTATCTGAGTTATGTTCTCAAATAAAGGATCAAGCTGTGAAAGGAAGTGGAGCATAACGAAACCAGGTGGCTCTGAGTTTTTGATGTTGACATTGAATAAGATGTAGAAATGAAAATCTCCAAATCTCTGTTGTCAAGTGAAAGTTCTAATGAACTTAAAAAAAAGCCAACATCTTTATAGCAGGGTATTTTGGACCTCTGAAGGAACCTTATTAGAGAATTTTATCACGCTGCTGGTTTTCTGTAGGATGACTCTAACAATTCCACTGCAATGAGGTCATTGCCTTTTACATTCCTTAGCTTATTGTTAGAAAACCCTCCTCAATTTCTGTTGATCCCCTTTGGTTCCACTTGCATAATATTCTGTAGAAGTTTTCTGTAAACGTCAAATACACAGAATAAATTGCTCTTGGTGCTTGTGAAAATAAGAAGCAAATAATTTCTACTAAGAGTTTAATGAAACCAAAATACTTCTGGAAGTAATCAACGGATAAAATAGAGAAGTAGAGCAATTTGATTAGAAGACTTCCAATACAGGCTTCTTTGCAACATTAGTAAACTATCCAAGCCTGCAATCCAAACAATTCATGGATCTCTCCCAATATTTTTGTAAGAAGCATAACATTTCCCCAAATAAGATTTTTATTGCATCTATTTTGGATTCTTTTTCTGTTGTTTTATTAATCCTAGATTTATTACACAGGATTTACTTATGAACCGAATTTTCTGAAGTACAGTCACTAACACAAATAAATTTTTCAAGGGGTTGGTATATATTCTTACTAGTACTAAGTTTAAAAAGTCAGTAGTGTAGCTGTAGTCAGGCATTTTCTATACCACTTTATGTTAAACAAGGAAAAAGAGAAGAAAGCTTCCCTTCAAATCAGTACCTCTGGCACCCAAGCCTCTGCAGAAATCTATGTATTTCTTTTAATTAGCCACAGACGGGGTTTTTTTCTATTGTTTGTGGAGGTGAACAAATCGTGTTATGTAGGCTGATGTGCTAGTGGAATACTGTTAATAATATCACAACAAAATTAGAAACAGAAGGATTAACCTATTTATATGCCTGTGCTTCATGACTGCATAAACTATGGACTGTTTTCCTATTCCTGTTCTTGCTCAGAATTTTATTTAACTGATTCAGATTAAAAAAAAAAAAAAAGAGAGAAGAGAGAGAGAAAAAGAGATTAGGAGAATACGGCTTTATCATTTTCTACTCTAGAATGCATATGGGTTTTATTTCTGGTGCAATATATATTGTAGGACTGCTTAAGAGGTGTTGTACCCTAGTCACAAGATTGTATTAAACAGGTTAATTATTATTTTTTTTACAATCTAGACAAATTTTGTCAATCTAGAGAAGTGATAAAAAAAAATGGGGCTGCACTGCCTCATAGGAAGTGTACAGTTATCCTCATGGTAAATTTTAAAAATATCTTCCTGCCCTGTGAGATCATCTGCAAGATGTTCTGTCTGTCAGTTCAGGATGTCCCATGGGAGGGCAGGTCGGTTTTCTGCCGAGTGCAGCATCCACCGGAGAGCATGGGAAGCGTGTGTTGCTAAGGGTGGTCAGAAGAGAGATTTTCCAGACCTTTGGAAGCCTGGCATAGCTAAGCAAGCACCTTACTACCTGTAGCTTTTGTTTATGGATTTAGTTCAATCAAGTGTGAGTTTTGGAGATCCTTTCAAGACTCACCTTCCTCAAAGTCACATACTGTATCTGAACTCCTCTTTCTGTATGCCTAATTTGCTGCCTGGTTTACTTTGCAGATAAACCAGAGGCGTTGCACGATGAGACAATTAGTGGATAAACACATTTGTTTAAACACAGAATGTCCATGTTAATGTGGTTCCCAGAACTGATAAAAACAAGTTGATTTAAGTGCCTTTAAGTTTTCAAAAAACTTTTCTCCTTGTGCAGGTGATTAAGGCTGTCGATGAAGGGTACCGCTTGCCACCTCCCATGGACTGCCCAGCTGCCTTGTATCAGCTGATGCTGGACTGTTGGCAGAAAGACAGGAACAACAGACCCAAGTTTGAGCAGATTGTCAGCATCCTGGATAAGCTGATCCGTAATCCCAGCAGTCTGAAAATCATCACCAATGCGGCGGCAAGGTGACATATTAGATCTTACATTGCACATCAATAAATGCCTTTGATTTCTTTGTCTTCCATAAGTAGAATTGGTTTTCTTTGTTCACCTGCTTCTTCAACTTTTAACTGTAGCTGTTTGTACTCTTGAAGTGGACAGAAAGCTTCCTCACTATCCCTTTGGGAGAAGGATGATATTATTGCTATTATTATTATTATTATTATTATTATTATTATTATTATTATTATT
>JAVJGJ010000014.1:116106429-116118375 GCA_035590215.1 Microhierax caerulescens | reverse complement strand
AATGTAGGAAACAGCAAGCTGATTGTCTTGTAAAAAAGACCATTATCTTAGGAGTTGCTCCGAGCTAACAGCTGACAACTTTGTTGCTTTCTTTGGCTCCTCACATCAAGTGCTACCTATTTTGCATTGCAAATTGAGAGGAGGATCTCAGAGGAAGGATATTTTAATGGGACATTTATCATTCAGTATCTTTATTCTCAGTTTGTATCTAACCCAAGCATCTAAGATGGATAGTCATTATCCCATCTTACTGCTTACGGGGAGTTCTGTAAAATTGGCTGGTGATTTCTGTCCACTTATTAATAAGATTCCAGTAGTGTGGTTTCAAACATATTTGTGAAACAGTTTTCACCTGGAAATGCAAGCCATGGAATGTTTTGCAAAATCTGTCGGTCCTCATTTTATTTTGAAAAATGTCAAAATTTCACCCATTTCAAAAGCAGCTGCCTTACCGGGACTTTTAAAACGATTCTTTTGTTTAACATCTCTTTCTCCCTGAAAATTCAAATTACCTTTCTCACAGGAGGATTAATTAGCAAGTTTGCCCCAAATCTTTGAAGGTGAAGGTGTTACAGGCTAGCCAGCAGTCGTTAATAGGATTCAGCATCTGTTTCTTCTGGCGTGGAGCTCCCTTTAGCAGGAGATACATGGAAAAGGCAGAGCGTGCTCAGCGAAGGCACCAAGCTCCAGTAGGGCCATTGATTTCATGGAGGCAGAATGCGAGGCTGCCTTGCTTGCACTTGGTAGACTCCTCTCTCCTTGCACTGCTGGGAGCATCAGCCAGCCAAACTGCTTTCCACTCAGTCCTTGGGTTCAAGGTACTTTCAAAGAATTAAAAATCTACCTCTGTGTTCTTCTGTATAGAAGCTGCGGAAGCAAAGTCTTATTTTGTGATTTCAAGGATTCATTGTAGTCCACTAGCCTGCTCCGGAGAGTGCGATAAATGTTACATGTTACAAAAAAAAAAAAAAAAAAAAATCAATCTGAATAGATGTGCAGAGTGAAAAGCTGATTGAAAACAGGGAAACCAAACCAGAATTTTAAAGAAATAATGCTGCTTACCAAAATAAAAAGATGTTTAAAACTCTATTATTGCTAATATCAAAATGAAGACCATTGTGCATGTTGATTATGCACCTTTTCTGTGCATAGACCTCAACTAAAATTTAACCTCAAATTTCTTGTTTCCTGAATTAGGTACCTTGTCAAGCTCAGTCAAGTTGTTCCTGTTTTATAACACTGAATATGCAGCTTAAACTTATTCTTTCTGTTTATGAATGACAATTGAAGTACATGGTTAACACCTCTTAAGATTTTATTGAAGGCCCTGGACCTGATGTTTGCAAAATGTGTGGTTGTCTCCTTGGAACTCCACTCAGAGGCCTGAGACTGTGTATCCCATACTGTTGTAGAAATTTTGCATCTTCCATTAAATTCCAAGTTCCAGTTCTGTGATGAGGAAGCAGCATGCCTGACTATGGGATTAATTATTTTTTTTTAAAAAAAAAATCATCTGTGAACAGTCATGTCATTTTTTCTTAATCCCCCAAATGCATCTTTTTTGCTAATTCATGGCCCTATGTAATTTTATTGGGGTGGGGGAAGCATTATTGCTGGATCGTACTGCAGCACTGGAGGTAGATTTGGTTTCAAGTTTGTTTTATGTGTTAGAAGTTAAAATAGAGGTTCTAGCACTAGTTATAACTAAGGCTAGAAAAACAAGAAAGGCACTTATTTTCAGAAAAAGCATAGCTGAAATTCTTTTAATATAGTCCAGGAAATTTAGGTGGGTCAGGGTCAGCTGCTCTTTCTGATGAAAATACGAAAGTGTTTGAAAAAGCGCATGAATAAATTCTTCATCCATTCTTCCCTGTGATAGCAAGTTCTTGACAACCCTACCCCGATTTTCTTGAATTTGATGCTTGTTTGAATTATTCACGGCAGTAATTTCCTTGAGCAGTGTTTGGATGACCTGTTATTTGCGGGTAGTTGATTGCAAGTGTTCGCAGCTAAACCTACGCTTTGTTGTCGGTCCTGTGGCACTCTCCCTGGTGTGAAGGGCACTGTTTGCTTCTCACAAAGTTTGTTTCCACTTAAAAACTGATGATTCAGTGGAAAGTCTCTAGTATGCTGGCTTGGTAGGATATTTATGAAAATTAAACTCAATAGGAGCAGTGAACAGGTCAAATAAAAAATTCGGACCGCTCCATTATGCAGCATGGTTCAACCCCTGTTTTTACAATAATATTTACAACAAAATGACTATTTGCGTTGGCTGAACATTTTGTTGAAAAGTTCCTTTTTTTTTTTTGCTATTCAGGTCAGATGTTTGACTTGTATTGCTGACCTGCTGTAATATTGCTTGTTTGCTTCTCTCTGTTAGGAACTTCCAGGCTGGAGGGCTGGAGGAGGGAGATTGCACTTTGATTTGGAGCCTTTCAGAGAGGGCTTATGCTTTCTGGTTGTCGAGGCATTAACCGCAGGGTCCGAACCTGCCCAAATGCTGCATGATGCAAGCCTACATCGAATTTTTAGCCTTGTTCAAAACCCAGCAATGATATAATCCGTGTCCTAAAATGGACTGCTCGCTCTGGAAGAATTCAAATAATGTAAGCCTACAGCGTTAGCTCTCCTTCTGAAGTCTGCTAAACATAAAATAGTGAATTTATGGAGGTGGAGGGGGACAATACACTCTTAACTACAAATCACAAAGGAAAATGGGAGATTGCAGTAAATTATACTCCTTGGTGTCTAATCATAGTTTGTGTTCTGGGAGGAATCTGGGAGCCAGACTGAGATTTTTAGGGACTTGAGTTAGCACGCTAGGGACGGAAAAAGCCCAGTTTCACCTGTCTTTTCCAGCAGTCATTAATACCATGCCTGGGGCAGGCACGAAGCAGCCATTCTTCCTTCAGAGTTAAAAGTTGCTGGGGCTCACCGTTAACAGAGACGGTAAAATACCTATTTGCAGTTTCACACCTCGAATTTGACTCTGCTGGTGAAACTCAGACAAGAATTCGCAGCAGACCGAGCTGGGTGCTGTATAATTTCAAGAGCAATGCAGCCGCATCAGCGGGTGGCCCCATCGTGAACATTTGCTGTTTACTGTGATTCTGAGGGATTTTGTTCTGCTGTTCTCAGCTCGATGTACTGGGTTTACAATGTAAAGCCCTCGTTAGTGTTAATGGCAATTCTGCACCGGATAGGCTTGGAAGAGAAACTGAGCCCTTTGCAAACGCTGTAGCAAACGGCTGTAGAAATACACAGCGCGGCCGAATGTGAGATAAGGGGAAGTTGTACACAGCAAATGGTGGGTGCAGAGAGCCAGAAAAGCATTTCAAGAGCTCTCTGAGGCATTTTTCTTTTCCTCTAGTAAAGAGCCTGTAGACTGTCCTACCATTAATGCCTGGTTGCCGTTAAGGGTCTGTCTCTGGGCCAGCCATGAATGGCAGGCACTGGCCACATGACGTTACTGCTGTGGTTTAGAAGCACGGCTTAAGCTGTGTTATGAAGAAAAGAAAACCTTTTCAGCAGCGTGCTGGTATTTTTGCCTTCAGTGGTTTAGTGGTGGGAAAAAGTAAATTAAAGGAGCATCCGTACATTCAGGCATATGATCTGTTATCCCACCAGGATGCTGAAAAGATATAAGCCCCTTGAAAAGCATGTTCTGAGGGGCAGCTGAAGGAGCAGGGAAGACTGGAGGACTGCCTGTGGGGCAGCTGAAATTTTTATTTGCTCATTATCCTAGAGGTAACGGTGTGGTAAATTTTTTGGAGCTAGAAAATGAGAAGTCCGGGGTGGTGTGTAGAGAGAGGTATCATTTTGCAGCAGGCCACCAGCCTCACTCACTCACTTAACACAAATGCCCTGGTTATTTGTGTTAGTCCCCTTAATTTCTGTCTTTTGACTGGAAAGAGTAGTCACAACCTGCTTATTCTAAAAGTGTGCAAGTACCGTACAAAGCCCCTTGGGAAAAGCAAATGTGCCACCCTGAGAGGTGAATTGTATTTTGGGGACTAAGTTACAAATTTTGCTACGAATACCTTAAAAATAGGCATGAAGAGGTGGAACTCCAAAGATTCTTATCTTTAAGGTCCAGGGATAATCAAGGAAACACGATAACTCTACTTCTCCTTGGCATGTCATTTGTTTACTGGTCTCCTTTTGATAGGCATGTACACTTACGATTCTGCTTGCTGTAGAAGATAAAGCTAAAATTTGCTTTCTATGCCAGCTGCTGGCTTTTGGTTTCTTTTTCTCTTGAAATAGCAGATATCCTTCTTGTTAGACTAGAATTCTGTGTTTCAGCTTGCCATAATTGTAGAGCACATAGGATTTGTGTTCAACCCAGGCCTGGCTCCCTCTTAGGGAGCAATTTCACTTTACAAAATCAGGTTATGCTTGCCTAAAATTTGCCAAAGGAAATTACTGTATGTGTTGGTTGTTTTTTTTTTATTTAATGGTTTCCCATTTCAAAGAAACTGACTGTGGAAGGACAAGCCCAGATTTAAAAACTGAAGGTTGGTTGTGTTGTTTGAAGGAAGGGATGGAAAGAGAGAGGCTGCTGAGCCTGGGGTCGTATGTGCACGATGGCCCCGTGTGTTTGCAGAGTACTGCCCTCCACACAGAATTGGCAGGACACTTTCCTTTTATTTGTCTCAGTTCCTAGATTTTACAAGTTAATCTATACCTTTCTCTCCAGACAGCACCCCAGCAGAGATGAGAATTTTTATGCTGTACCAGGAAGGGTTCTAATGACGTTTTCTGTGGTCTTTTATCATTACTATATGGTGCAGCAAAAGTTTCCCTGCATCGTGACAAAAAGCTGGGCTAATGATAACAAACTGCAGTGCTCCTCCCTACTGCAGCTAACTCAAAGGTTAATTCCAACTGTTCCCATAATGGGCGCATCCAGAGAAAGCTTTAAGCAACAGGACGTTTTGTAACTGGCAGCTTGCCGTTAAATTTGTCTCTCTAACTTGAGTCTTGCTGATTTTTTTTCAGGGCACCGCATGTCAGTAAATACAGCTCTGTAGACAGGCACACGGTCAGGATCAACAGGGTAGAGTCCTTCTGCGACTGTCACAAGATGACATGATGGGGTATAGCATAGTTGGTCAAAGCAATAAAGTAAAGACAGTTCAAAAAAAAAAAAAAAAAAAGAGGGGAGAGAAGAAAAGACAGAGGGAAACGTTCTGTTTCACTTCCCCTGAGCAAACATGTAATTTCCATGATTTCTTTTTAATGACTCTCTTCTGAAGCTAGTAGGTACTGATTTATGAAAAGCTGTAAAAGATCAGGTGGAACCCTGCAGGACGTCGTTTACAGCTGCATGGATTGCAACCCGTCTAATTTGTCTAGTAAAGTGTGAGCTCATGGCGCACATCACCCAGACCATAAATTTCATGTTCAGACCTTCTGTCTAGGGGCTGGGTCAGGGGGAAAAAAGACCCTTGCCGATGCGTGCAGATGCTCTGAAAGCCCAGCTTTCCCTTGGTGCATGTGAGGAGACATCACAGGCTCTTCGCAGTGAGGCAAATTCCTGCTCATTGATAAACTATCCAGATGTCCTCTCTGAGGAGGAAAGTAACTAATTTTTGTTTGGAATCCTACAAGGAGAAAAATGATACTTTACAGTGCTGGTTATTCTGAGGTCACTTGCATTAAAATTAGGTCATATTTTTTGTCCTGATGATACTTTGATCCAAGTAATAAACATAAAAGCTCTTTTGGGCCACTCTAATTCCTAATCCTAGATACCTGTTCTATTTCAACTTGTTTATACTTTTTTGTTTTTCATTAGCGATTCTTGAGTCAAGCCTTGTTTTATTAGATTTAAGTTAAAAAGACATACTAGGCTGGGAAAAAAAAATCTCTATGCTTTATCACTAAGAACACTTCATAAATACTCTTAATAAATGTCTTGGGATTCCAGATGCTATACCCAGAAAACTATAAATAAAAAGCATTGGCTTTTCATGGGACAAACAGTAGTCAGGGAGATGCAGGCTGTGCAGCTACCGAACAAAAGTACCTTGGGCCTGATTATCAAACCTCAGCCTCTAGCTGGGGGACATTTAAAGCTGGGTATCACGTAGGTGCTTAAGATCTGCTTTTAGAGAACAGTAACATGAAGTGTGCTCCATCTGCTGCCCTCAGGTCAGTCTTTGCGTCGGTGTGGCCATGCTGTGCTTTCCCTTCTTCAGTGTTTTGGGGGCAGAGCATGTTTCTGTGGTCTTCTGGCACTTTCTTTCCCACCTGCGGCTCTTCATGGGGTGTGAAGTCCATGGTGGGTGCTAGCAATCATGATCATTTGCAGCAGTGCCTTGTCCCAGCTGGGAGGGAGGAAGGTCATCAGGCAAAACGTGTCCCACCAGGGACATACTGCTCTGAGACCTGGTGAAAACTGAGGGTCAATCTCCAGCGGTGTTATCTCCATCTGTGGGTTTGAAATGAAGATTTTCAAGCACCTAATGAGGTCTTTAATTATGGCCTGCAATCTCAGAAGGGAAAAAGATATTAAAATAATTTTCTGAGCCTGAAATAAATCAGCTGATGGATAACAACTGGCAAAATGTCAGCAGTAAAAGCTGCTGTTTAATATGTAGCTGATGCCAAAAGTTTGTTTGGTTTTGGCTTTTGTTTGGTTATGGTGGTTTTGTTTTTTGGTGGTTTTGTTCACACACACACCCCCCCCCCCAGTGCTCTATTGTTCTTTTGTTCAAAGGTAAAGGGTAAAAGCTTCAGTGTAACTGATGTGGTATCTCCCAATTCCAGTGCAAGTGAGATGTACTGCAAGAGTATGCTATTGTAGTGCTGCTGAGCTTGATGACACTCAATAAAGACTTGTGTTAGGATTGAGAAGTTTTCCTTGGATTTTCTAGGCTCTTTATGAGCTTAAATTCACTGGTATTTAAATGCGTTGTTCTCATTGGTGCCTTTACAATCTCCCCCCCAAGTTGTTTTTTGTTTTGTTTTTCCAGTGCTCAGAGGTGGTTCGGGTTTGGGGTGAAGAAGGTATTTTACAGCCCAGATCAATCAAAGTGACCAGTAGCTGTCACCTACCCATTACACTGCCTAATCACTGCCTTTAAATTCCAGTGCTAGCTTAAGCACCCCTCATTTCCTCTTCTTTCCATTGGCAAAAGTCACTTCAGACTCCTGCACAGGTGATGTTTCACTGGAGCCACAGGGAAAAAAGATTTACGGGGCAGAAGATAGACTGTAAAGTTGCGTGACAACTGCTTTGAACATCCTCCAGTTCAGTCTGCGCTGCTCAAGTAGCACCATCATGGTAGCACCGCTAAGCACAGGCTTGGCTTTAAGCCTGGGGTGGACACCCAGAAGGTGCTGAAGTTACAATGGAGCATGAACGTTTCTGGGTGGAGGCTAAAAAGCTCTCCCGTGTTGGTATAACGTTTGTCAGCGGAGGGGAAAAACACAGAAATAGGAGTTGAGGTCTCTAATAACATCTGACTAGGGGAAGAAGTTGTTGTTTTGCTAATTAGCACTGAGAAAGGTAACTAGAGTTAGAAGGATGACTTGTTAGTAGAAAGAGATTACCGATCATATTGTTTTTCAGGGGCTTCTCACGCCTCTTGGAAGAAGCCAACATGTTAGTGAGGAGGAAGAGCTGAGAACAGGTTCACCTCTTGTGGAGCTGAGTGTCTCCTCCGAGCCGTTTAGCCTGGCAGACCTCTTTTGGAGAGGACAACCCCCCCGCCTGGAAATGCCTCTGTCTGTCCAGGGACTGCAGCAATAGTTCGGAAAACTTGCTGGGCCAACGTGTGTTCCTGTTTGATGGCTAAAATGAGCTGTGGTAGAGCCTGATGCTAGTCACTTTATGGCAGAGCTGTCATTTATTTTTAGTCTTGATGATCTCAAGTAAGAAGTTACAGTATATGCTCACAAGACCATGAAAACAAGAGCATTCATACCAAGGAGAGCTGAATTTCTGCATCAGTAGGGGGGCAGCCACTTTTGCCATGTGTCATATGCAGAGTCAGCTGCAATATATTCCTTCTGTATAAAAAGTCATGTCTTTAATCAATATTTTGAGAATTATTTTTTTTTTCTATAGCTTATAGGCAGACTTACGCAGATGGAAAAGGTTTAAATGGGTAAAGAAGCAAGAATATATGTTTTGTTGGATTCATTGTGTTGGTATTGTTTGTTCCTTACTGGTTTCTTCGTTGTTTTCCAAGTAGAGAACTTGGCTGCAAATCATGTCAGTGGAGCATCCTTCACGAGCACCGAGTTAATGTCAAAGGCAGGAGATGATTCAGTTCTCACTTCTAAATTATTCATACGATATTCTTATGGAAGTTTCAGTCTTAAAGTGAGCATTGATCTTAAACTGGGCATGGCAATTGCATTTTTTACACTCAGCTAAGTGTATTTAATAACAAACATCCTCATTTCTGCCTCTGTGTGCTGCTGCGCGCAAGTTTTATGCAGTTACATTTGTCTCACAAATTCACTTGATGTTTGATTTTTAGACTTGATACAATTTTTTTAAAGCCACTGGTGTCTTTATTATTTGTGCTTCTAACTTAGCAGCAACATTTAGGATTTGTCGGTGGACTTCAATACTCGGGATAGCTGATATGTGTAAATTCTACCAGCAGGCTCAGCTTGGAGACTAGAACGTGCCTCGTTTGTGTGTTGTTTGGGACTAGGTGAATCACAGAAATATAATCTAAATTAGGCTTGGTTTTGCTAATGTTTCACCCCTTAATTTATAAGGTAACAGCATACTAAATGAATTAGTGATGCTTCCATGATCTAAACGTGGGCATGAGAAGCTGGTGTTCTTAAGCAAGATAATTACACGGCGTTCATTAGAGCTGCCAGTGTGCGTGTGTGCAGCGGCCGCAGCAGCAGAGAACTTCCACAGACGAACAGAAAAGCCCTGTCTAGCCTGGAAGCTCCTGCAATGCCAATGCTAAGCATAAATAAATATATTTAGCATAAATAAATCCATACAAAATAAATCCGTACATCTCCCTGCTCCCTAACTTTCAGCTTGTTCTCTTTTTTTTTTTTTTTTTTTTTTTTATTTCAGGCCATCAAACCTTCTCCTGGACCAAAGTAACATTGACGTTTCAGCCTTCCGCACAACAGGTGACTGGCTCAATGGTTTTCGGACAGGACAGTGCAAGGAGATTTTCACAGGCGTGGAGTACAGCTCCTGTGATACAATAGCCAAGATTTCCACAGAGTAAGTTGGAACTGCCTACAGCTCTTTGTCATTAGTTGTGGCTGGAAGTACACGTTTAAGCATAAGCATGAGAGTAGCATTTTTATATGGAGTTTCCGTTTTTTAACTAAAATATTCTTATATTTAAAAAGACAAACTTAAATAAATATTGTAGCTGCAGTACACGTGCAAAACCCTAGGTGCTCTGGTGACTGTGTGAAGACCACGGTCCTGCAGCTTTTTCTTGCTAATAACAAGGAAATTTCAAATTTATTGTGACAGAGTAGCACTGTGCATCATCCGGTACACCAGCATCACATTCTTTCACTCACAATTTAGGAGTTTCTCTGTTGATTCTTTATATTTTGCCTTTTATATGGTGGTTTCCCCACAGCTGGCACATGTGCCAATTTTTTCCTTTATTGCCAATCCCATATTCCATCAAACCAGGGGAGACAGAGGCAGCTCGTTGTAGCTGCTTTCCTCCTAGATCATAATGATTAGTGAGGGGCTGAACTGCCTCCTGCCTCCAGTTTTGACATTTAAATTAAATTAACTAAAAAATGCTAAACTTGGAAGTTTATGACTCGCAAGTGTATTACATTCTAAGGCAGTCCATCTTTGTTCTAGTGATAAGGAAGAGGAGGATAATCGTCTCTTTGCACCTGAAAAGGCAGCAAATACAGTTAGGAACTTACAGCCAAAGGGAATGGTGGTTCCCTGTTGGGCTAGCCAAATACTCGACAAGCTACCAAGAAGTAAGCAGCAGCTGTGGTACTGACAATTAAACACATCAATGCCGTTAATTAGTGCATTATTGCAACTATAAAAAGGCTGCTAATGGCTTTTTATAACAATTACCCTTTGGGGACAGTGCAGCAATCCTCTAGGAATGCCCAATTTCCTGTGAGCCACTGGTTAATTAGCCCTTCCCCAGTTACACCACTTCTGTGTTGCACAAGGAACAAAGGAACTGGAGGAGAACCGGGGCGAGGAGCGGGGTGGGTGCGGGAAGTGTGGCCGCGTAGCCCTTACTCTGGGTGCTGCTACCAGGGTTCAGGTGCCCATTCAGGGGGCTCAGCCCCTCGGGGGGGGTGCTGTCAGTGCTGCAGAAAAGGCCATCAGGTCGGGGGTGGGGGGTGGGGGGTTAGAGAGGCTCACGTTCACTGCTGGCTCAGGAGTAGAACCCTCGCCCCTAAATCCCAGAGCAGGTATGGCCGGAGAACACTGTTGCATTGTCTTTTCTTCCAGGTAAGCAAACACAACAAGGCTCCCTCAGCTCTTACTCTTTTTTGTGGCCTCTTGTGGTTTTCTAACAGCGGCACTCAGCGCTTTTCCTGCCCGGGCTGGCGTTCCAGCAGTATCACTGTACCTGGAGGCTCCTCCAATGCAGCCATAGAAGATGAGCCAGTTGATTTGCTCCCATCGGTGCTGGAAAACACAGAGACAGTATTATTGCTCACCCCATGCCTCTTCTCTTTTTTTTTATCCAGTGACATGAAGAAAGTTGGCGTTACAGTTGTGGGGCCTCAGAAGAAGATTGTTAGCAGTATCAAAGCTCTAGAAACTCATACAAAGAACAGCCCTGTTCCTGTGTAAGGTACCAAAATGATGTTGCTCAGGAGAGAGAAAAAGAGAAAAGTTGCGTCACAGGTCAAAAGTGATGGCTGATAAACGGCAGAATTTAAAGGAGCTCTTTGCAACAGTTGGGAAGCATAGTGGTTGAAATTTCGAACCCACTAAGACACTCAAATGTTGAGTATAAATGCCTTAAAAATAGGAGCGAACTTGTTTTCTATCTGTTAATCCTAAAGGGTGGGTGCTCTTGACTGACTGTTAATACAGTTAGTAAATTTCAAAGGAAAAAAAAAAAAAAAAGTAAAAAATCCTTCCAAGTAAAAACCAGTGATACTAAAACCTAGAGCCATTTGAATATTAAGTGACTGAGTAACAAAGAAAACCCATGGACATAAAAGCTGTGTATTTGATCTATACAGCAGACAAGAAGAAAGAAAGACTTGCAGTATTTTTATACAGAAGAGATCTGTAACAGGTATTTTATTTCTTTAAAAGCAAGGAAAATAGAGGACTATACCTCACAACCTGTCTGGCCATATTTACTATACTGTCGTTGTAACATGCTATTTCAGCTTCAGAAAGGAACACAGAAATTAAGTTTGTAGTGACTTTGAGTTAGCCGACAAAAGATTTTTGTCATTATGTTAGCTTCCCTAATTGTCTTCATTTAAGTAGAAACAAGTCTTATTTTTAGAAGACTTATTTATTTCTCTTTTTTTTTTTCCCATTATTGTTTATATTTATGCTTAAATACCTTAACCTGGCTGTATTATTGCCAAGTGCCAAATATTATCAAAACTTCATTGGTTCAACCTGAGAAATTGTCTGAGGGTCAATTACTAGACGATTTTATACTCATAACATCATGTAAGAAATACAGAAGGAAAGAAAGGTGGTCTTTTTCCCAGCTCTGACACTAGAAAAAGCATCTGGACTCATTGAGATTCCTTCCATTTGCTGTGAGTGATATTTTAACCTGGCCTTGAGTTTTGGCAGAGGTGCGTGCGTTTCTAGATCAGTATCTGCCCTGGGCCAGCACATCAATCTCGTGTACTTCCCGAAGGCCTGCTTTGCTGTCAAAATCAGGATCACTGCTCTCAGGTGGCGTTCAGGTGGGAGATTTGCCTAGCAAAAATTAAAAAAAAAAAAAAAAAAAAAAAAAAATAGAG
>JAVJGJ010000014.1:116079723-116092965 GCA_035590215.1 Microhierax caerulescens | reverse complement strand
ATTTACTTTTTTGTCCTTAAAATTCCCACATGTTTACGAAAATGTAGTTTTTTTGGGGGTATAAATGTCAAAAGTAATCTATTGTATTTAGTAGTAGTAGTAGTAGTAGTAGTAGTAGTAGTAGTAGTAGTAGTAGTATTAAAGAAAAGTGCACATCTGGTTGTGGATTCCACAGCATTACCTTTGGAGGATTTATTTTTTGGACAATCCTGATCCTCAAGACCTCAGGGGGTTTCTGGTCCATGGACCCTAAAGCTCTGAGGAAGCCAGAAAACCTGGGATTTCGAGCCCTGCTGGAGACTTGAAAAACCCTGCTAGGATGCCTGCTGCCGTGCAGGGCTCCCAGATGCCCAAAGGAAGAGAATGCGGATATCCATGCCCACCTGCCAAGAAACTGGAAATTTGCAGGAGCCCAGATGTGTAGCTGGAGTTTATATGGTTTCCTGTGCTCCCTCAAATCCCTGGCTTTCCACTCCGAGGCATTCCTCGTAGCAGAGAAACTGAGGTGGGGACATCTGTGAACTTGTTAGATACTTACCAGTTGCTTTGGGGACAAATAATTTTAGAATTTTCATAAATACTGGGATTTCCACAAATCTGTATTTTGTAGCGAGGAGGTGTTTTCTCCAGGGCACTGCAAGCAATCCTGCTGAAACCCATGCGCCTGCAAGGTGCTGGGACGGGAATAGACAGAGGACACAAGCTATCTCAGATCTATCCAGTACAACACACGGTTTAATCCACATTTGTACCCACGTGAACATTTACGCTCTTCACTGTGGGTGCTGGGAAATCAAAGAAGATGAGTAGATACGTACTAGATTGATAGTGAGATCCACCATTTTCTTCTTGGCTCAGGGACTCATTTATGGAGCAAATCAGCTCATTCATACGGAACAGATTTTGAGCGTGTTTCTGAAGAGCTAATCTTAGGGTCTTTGGCAGGATGAGGTCTCACCAAATCCACCTGCTGATGCCCCAGGCCCTTCTGCAGGTATCAAAGCCAGCTGCGCACCCCTGAACATCTGCATGCCACCTGTACCCTTCACTTCATGCTATGAAACCACCCTCCTGATGGACTTCAGCACAGCCCTTCCCTTCCCTCCCACACCCTGAACAACAACAACGACAACAAAAGTAACCACATACATAAAATAAAGATTTTTCCATCGGACCCCAGGGCAAGGCAATGTGCAGCCGGCATCACTGAGCAGTCCCAGGGCTCGAGGTGCTGAGCAGTGCAGGTGCAACCAGGGGAGGACACATTTTTTAAAAAGTAATTTTGTATTTATATATACACACACATATATAAAAATAAAAAATTAACAGATCAGCTAACAAACACAACAAAAGTGGTCAGGGCTTTTAGCTGGGCATCATAGAGAGGCACAGCCAGAAAGCTGGGAATTTTGTTCTCTCCTGGCTACAGCATACAGCAGATTGGCCTTGTTAAACCCTCTAGCTGGACAGAAGGGCACACAGAGGTTTGTGTCACCCGTGCAAACTTCGATGTCATGCCCCGACCCTTTTCATCTATATGAGCGATGTCATGAGCTACGAGCAGTAGGAAACCTATCCAGAGGCAAAACATTTCCCGTGTAGCCTTGAACTACAGGATTCTGCTGACAAAGAGGACACGACTCCTTGACGTGATGGCTCTGGGATGGAAAGTGGCCTCTGAAACAGCGGTGGCTGGAAGCCCACCAGGAACACTGTAGCATTGTAGGAACACAATGCTCACGTCACAGATGCACCTCTGAAGGCGGCGTAAAATCCCTCTTTTGGATCTCTGCTGTCTTGAACACCAATTCTACGTTATTTGCAGTTTCTCAGCAAAACCCATCACCTTGTTTCTGCCCTGCGAGGAGCTGGTGCACTACACCACCTTCCAAGACACTGCACAGTGATGGGGATGGTGAGAGCATGAGCTTCTATTTATTAACTGAGTGATACCACATGTAGATTCACTGGATGTTTACAGAGCCGCGTGGGTGGGTTGATCAAACGCATGGGGCCTTGCCTTCGGTTTAATTCCTGTTAACTGATGAGAGTGGAAAAAGCCCAACAAATCAAATCAAAACTAACTGGGCTGCAGCCAAACAAAAACAGAAATGAAAGATGATCAAATTGTGTTGTGCTTGTATCTTGGGTTTGTTTTGTTGTTTTTGGTTTTTTTTTGAGGCTTAAGTAGAAAGATGCTTGTCCCCTTTCTTGCTATTCCAAGCCTGGAAGGAGCGCTGCCTCCCAGCCTGGCACAGCTGGAACCCCACGTCCCCTCGAGATGCCTAATGACTTGCAGATTTATTCCAAGGCGGTTAAGGGATTTTACCTCCTTCCAGAAAATGCTTAGGAAATGATCATCTGATACAGTAGGAGTGGTTTCATGTACCGACATGGGAAAGAGAAGTATATCATGTGCCCAGGGACCAAAAGCACATCTCCCAGTCACCTAGGTGGCTGTTCCCTGGTGCATGAAGTGCTCAGCGCTCCCTCGTTATGGACCCTGTGGTCATCAGGGAGAAACGCTGGAGACCCAAGTAACCAATTTGCCCTGCTGTCACAGGAACCTCTGAACCTCTGCTTCTGTTGTTATGAGTTTAACATTTGACCTGTGCAGTTTCAACTTTTTTCCTTTTAGCATCCACATGTCTTTAGGGGAAACCGCGTAGCTGAGCTTTTAAATGGTATCAGTAGCCACCACCTACACCTGCACCCATCTGCAGTGAATAAGGAGAAAAGCTTGAATTTAGATATAAAAGTATATATTTTCCCATACTGTAATTTGATTGTCTTCCACAGAATTACACAGGGGACAGATCTGGATAAAAGTAAATCCAGTCCAAACTTTTACTTAAGGAAAAAAAACTTATATTGGGATTAATAGGTGACTCTGGCTCTCTACCCTGCAGAATCAATTAAAAACAGTTATAAAGGGAGGGAGAAAGCACCCCTGGGGTAATGGACCCATTTTTTATGGCCTTTTGTCATGCCTAGTCCTCAGCACCTGTTTAAAATACTATGTAATCTGAAGGCAGCTTCTTTGTATGGGTGTAAATGGAGGTTCCCCGGTCACAGCTGTGTGTACTTAAAGCAACGTGGGCCAAGTGTGCCTGGCTCCTACTGATGCCCAAGCACAGCACAGCTTCCTGAGGGCTGTTCTCTCCTGGCTGGAAAAAGGTAAAATAACCTCTGATGTCGTCCTAACTGGGGCTCTCCAATGTGAGGGGAATGTAGAGTGATCTGGCAGCAGTTTGGCTATGGTATGGGCTGGTTTGTTGGCTTTTGCAGGTTAAAACCTGGCTTGGAAGGCTGTGATGTGGTGGCTGGGGGTGGGGGGGGTGGACATGGTTGCTGTACTGCAGGTGAACTGGAAGCTCTTGAAATCTTGGGGAGAACCTATCTCTGTGGGGAGCCCCTGGTTGTGGGGTTTTGACTCTGTGACCTTGGGATACTGCGTGGGCTGGGAGCTCTGCTGTGCCTGCCCGTGTCTCGGGGGGAGGCAGAGATTTCTTTGTACCTTGAGAAGCAAAAGCTGCTGGGCTGAAAGCAGGAGTGGTGGCAGCCTGCCTCTTTGTGACCCTGTTCTTGCAAGTCCCTGGGCAGGCAGCGGGCTTGCCCGTGGATCCCTGATCCATCCTGCTCTCTGCTTGAGTTTAAAATAAATAAATAGAAAAGTTATTGTGGCTTAGGTTCTAGTAGCATCTAGTGCTGGAGAGTGAAAGGCTCGTTGCTGTGTTTGGCATGCTCGCTCGAAGGAAACAGTGGACAGATGGATGTTAAAGTTTGGGTTGACCGATCCTCATCATGTGGTTTAATGCCCAGTAAATATTGTGGCTGCTAGGAGTTGGAGCTTTAATGGGGGTTACAAAAATACTGGGCATTTTTCGTATGTAGATTTTCCTAACCTCTGGTCAAGGCACTTGGAGGATCCCTCCTGCTTCTGGCATAAGTCTTGTGCCACACTATGGGAATGCTGATAAAATCATGTTCTGCATTTGTGGAGGTGAATCTGTTAGATTTAAATATGAAGCAGTGCAAAAAAAGCAAGCTTTCACGGCTTGGGGTTTGTTTGTTTTTTGGGTTTGGTTTTTTTTTGGTTCTCTCTTTTGCTGAATGTTACCCCTCTGTCCCCAACTGCTTTATGGTCTCTGCCTTGCTGCTCGGCTCCCCCTGGCACCTATCCCCCAGCCATGTCCTGCTGTCACCCTGGGAGGTGGTGGACCGCCACATGTTGCTGGAGACCCCCCACTTGTACCATGAGGGGGAGCGGCGGCTCTGGGAAATGGTCTCCCCAGTTGCCCAGAGCTGGTATGGGCACGGGGGCACCAAGGTGGGGATCTGTTCCCCATCCTTGCATCTCCAGAAGGCTGGCCAAGAAATCAGTGCTTTCCTGCATCTCCCTGACCCTCTTTTTCTGTCTCTGTCCTTGTAATATTTTGCTTCCTGATCTGTTGGGGGTAGGGGGATTAAAGTTTGTTTTTGTTAGGCTTGCTGTGCCTCTGCAAGCCCTGAACTAGATATGCCTTAGGATGGATGCTTGACTCTCCTTAGTGTTAGCTAGACCTGATGGTTTCTGCTTTTGTGACATAATTATAATCTGTAAGGTTTACAGCTCTGATGGCTATTATCACTTTATGGTGTAAGTCCTTTTAAAAAAAAAAAAAAAAAGATGAAATTTCCTGTAACATGTATTATTTGCATTATGGAAATAAAACTGCCTTCCCTCCTTCCCTTCCAGACTTCCTTTTACCACCCTTTCCCAGGTGGGTAGGTGCTGGGATAACCCACTATAAAGATGTTGCCTAAATCAAAGATGTATATGATGGGAGGGAGGGGAAGAATTTTATGTTTAGGGACAGGCAAGGAGTTAAAGGCATCTCAGATACTGTCCTCGGCATGGGGAGTGACAGCCTCAGCCTACTTTGCAGCTTCCTGGTAGCTGCAAATCTCCTGTTGAATGAGAAGTTGTCTTTTGTGAGTTGCTATAGGTTGATTGCTTTTTTTTTTCTGCTTTTTTTTTTTTTTTTTTTCTTAGGGTTGGGGGAAGGAGGTGAGTGTAGTGGAAAGTGACACAAGTTGTTCCTTTAAAGCAACACTTTGCCCAAATCCCCCCTGTAAGCAGGGAGCGTTTGCTGTTTTACGCTGAATTCTGCGGATGTGCCAGACACAGCGATAAGTAAGAAGATCGCACAGTTAATTATCTTGGCAAAAAGAAAGAGTAGTTTTGTTGTGCTGAAACACAGAAGGCATTCTTTGTGGAGGATGTGTGGGATAATCGCGTTGCTGGGCTGTTGCAGGCTTTTGGAGTATCGCTTACCCTGTGCGCAGAAGGCACTAATGCCGCCTCTTGTCAGGACACTGAATTAAATTATATTCCAGGCTTGAAACTCAACCTCCCACCTTGACAAATTGTCTGCGAGCTGAACATGATTTGAACCACTCCAGCGCAGTTTTGCTCAGCGTCACCCCTTGGTACCCTATTAATAGAACGTGTTAACATCAGGCAGCTTGGCAAAATGGTAAATATTACAGAGCACGTGGCCAGATCGTCTCCTTGACGGTAAATAGATTGTGAATAATTGAATAATGTTATAATAGTGAAGAGGATCTGCCTAACATAAGGCACAAATTATGCTTCTCTCTCTGCTCCAGCTCAAACGTTTCAGACTCCTTTTTCTTTGCCATAATTGGACATAATCAGTAACGCAGCCAGCGACTAAAGGCTGTCTGGTATCAATTCCCATATCCAGGAACCACAGCATCTAGATTTGGGAAGAGTTAATGCTCTCTATTAGATGATTAGCTGAGTTAATTTGTTGTGTCCCGTGGTGATTGTAAAGTAAATACGAAAGGGTAGTCTGTTTCAAATATCTTCCTGCAGCTCTGTGTGTGTGATGTGTATATGATCCACGCATATGTGTGTATCTACAGCCTCGCCTGGTAGTTGAAGGTGTTGAGAAATTGCAGTTTTCCCTGGCTTCAGAGGAAGCTGTTGGCTCAGGAATTCCTAGAGAAAAGTTGTCCAAGAATATTTAGTCTGGTCCAAAGGGAACGACTTGTTCCATGGAGCAATTCAGAAAGAGAAATGTGCATGAGTTAAAGAATTTGTCTCAATTTTACTTCTAGATATAGCCTGTACATCTGCCTTGTTGGCTAATGGAAGTGCTTTGGGCAGGACTCGTCTTCTCCAGGAATGTGACCTCGCTTGCAATTAAGTAATAGGGATAATGTAAAACTTCTTTTCCCACCTTCTCGAATAATGCTCAGCCATGAATGTGCTGCAGCTTGCCATCCCTTGATTTCCAAACACGGAGCTGCTATGGTGGAGGCAAAGGTAGCTCCTTTGAAGTGTAGGCCACTGACAGATAATTAGGCATACATTCTCCTGTGACTTAGTTGATTAGTTATGGTTTTCTGAAATAGCTCTTTTCTCTATCCCCACACATGAAAGACAGTGTATGTTACTGGGCAAATCCTTTGGCTACACTTGACTAATCAGAGACGGTGAAAACACCAGAGAGAGTTTAGGCAGTTGCTTAACGCCGTGGATGTGGAAGGTAGAAGGGCATCCTGCTGACAAACGGCTTTTCCTGGGGTCAGATTTTATTTTAATGTGGAGTCACTGAGCTTGTCTTGGGTATGTACTTGGGGTGCACGGAGAAGACAGCCTTTAGCTCCTGATAGCCACCGTGGCGATCCCTGTGCCAGCACTTCTGCATCTCCAGCATAAGCTGAAACCCTCTAGTGGGGGATGCTTGGGTACCTGAGCTCCAGGACCATTTGCTTCCTCCTCTCTCCCAGCGGGCACCAGCAAATTCCATTGACTCCTGTATTAATCTTGACGCTTGCAAATAGTCAGAGACGGTATTTTTCACCCCGTGACAGCTGCGGGGTGGCTCTTGACGATGGGTCCGAGCGTGGGAGGTGCTTGCAGCTTGGTGGGGAACAGCAGCTTGTAACAGAACCATGATTAAAGTGTCGAGTTACTGCTCTTTTGTATTGTACGTAGACTGCAAAAGATTAACAGAGGGTGATTTATCTTCCCTTGGATTTGCTTGACAGTGAAAGAGACTGTAACCAATTTGCCTGGAGCAGGGGAGCTCGGAATAAGCCCTGGAGGGTGAAGGAGATTGCAAGGGGGATGGACAGGCCACCTCATCTGGACAGCCCCCCGCATCCTTCCACGTCCTAGGGAAGCCACTTCTGAAAATAGTAATGGAGAACTTTGTGGTCATTTTACCTGTTGAACCTTGGCGTTTTGAAGCTTCAAATAACCTTTTCCACAAGGCTGCCTCAGACCAGCAAAACCCCGTTGCCAGACTAGACTAATATTTCAGTTTGCCCACGCTTTTAGCAAAGCCTCGGTTGCCTGTGCTTTTTTTCACTGAATGTTTTCTGAACAAGAACTGGCTGTCAAGTTTATTTTGGTTTGTTTGTGTCTTTTTTTTTTTTTTTTAGTCTAAAATTTGCCCTTAATCCTATGAGGCATGTCATGAAATCCTGTTCCTTCTGGGTGCTTCCAACAGCAGTCCCTAGCAGTACCAGGGAAACATCCTAAACCCTGATGGTGACCAGATTGTGAGAGCTGCTGTTTGCCTGCTGCGAGCACCGCGTGCGTATTTTGTACTCCTGATTGTTAAATGGGGATATATAAACGCAGCAGCCAAGTAGGGAAGAACCACTGATTGGCAACCAGCATTAGCCAAAGGTCAGTGCTAATTACTCTGCCTCGTTTGCATGAGAGGCTTTGAAAGATAGAGAAGAAAATGTCTGTGGCGTTTTCTGCCAACAAATTACTTGGCTGACGGGAGGATGTCACCGCTCATCAGTACTGATAGACTGCAGGTTGGTACTTGTGCAATTAAGCAGGATAGAAATGCTGCCTCATAGAGTTAACTTTCTGGGAGTAATTACCGTAGGTGTCAACTCTCGCTGATGAAAAGAGGATGTATTTACTATATATGTGAGTCAAGATTATGAATGATTAGACAGTTGTTTATGATCACCTCTGTCTTTAGCCCTTCCTTTCTTCCTCTTGCTTTTGCACATTTTACTCCAATTACGCCAGGGAGGGACAGAGGGCCACATCTATGCTAATAGGATTCTCCTGATCAGAGTTTTGCCTGTTTCTCATCTCATTGAACATTGTGAGCTTTAGGGAAAGATATAGGCTCTTTTTTTATTTATTTATTTATTATATCTTGCTGTACGGAGGTCCCTCCCCTGTTCTGGTAAAGGCATTGCAGAGCTGAAGTTGAAGCAACTGAAAGAGTAATACAAGGGCGGTCTGGAGGAGCTAAAGGAAAAACTGACTTTTGGAAGAAATCTGAAGGCAGGAGGCCCTTAATTAATAAGACCAGTGGCTTTGGATGTTTCAGGTTCTGCATGTCAAATTTCCATTAACGGAATTTCAATAGGGGCTCTGGAAACTAAACTGTTTAGAGTGTGTGTTGATTACCTAAAGGTGGATTCCATCAAGGCCAATTTTTTTTCTTGAAGTAAAACATGACTTCCAATGAAAGCTTTTATTCAATAGCATTGGTAGGATGAAGTTTGGCTCCAGTGATTAAAATATTGCCAGAGATACGTCCCGGAGCATGCCGGGTCTGGTCTGTGTCCACGTCACCTTCGTGTACCTGTGACTCTGGGCAAACACTGCTGAGCCCTCACCGCTGAAGAGCTGACGTTTCCTTTAGTGCAAATCGTGCAAATTCAGTTATTTCAATCTACATGTGGTGGGTTTTGGTTTTTTTTTTCTTCCCCTGAATAAATGGAAGTACAAAATACCAGTAGCTTCTTGACTTTGTCAGTTGAGCTGACAAAGGCTTTTTCCAGCTGTGTCCCTAGCTTTTCTTTGTTATTGCTATGTGCTTAAACTAGGTGTGCGGGGTTCCAAATACCCTGCCCGACCTACTTATTACGTTACAGAGAATTGGAGTTCTGCAGGAGCCGAGTGTCCAAGCTCTGCTGTCACCGGATGACAGATGAGTGCAAGTCCTTTATGCTCCTGAGTGTCACCACCTCTGTGCTTGTCCTGTGCACAGGACACGAGCACGAAGTCTGAACCACACACCAAAAACTCCCTGACGGAGAAAAGTAGCAGCTGTAGCCTCACATAAATCAGAGCTTTGACTTACCCTTTGCATAACAAGAAAATACTGGGAAATCGTACTCTGAGACGAAGAACTTCATGTCATCCTCTGAGAGAGTACAATTTATCATACGTTGGGATCGTGTGTGTGGCCAAAGGCAGTGCTTAGCGGGGCAGGGTGATGAATATTTCTCCTTCTGTCTCACTGTGGCACCCGTAGGTACTGGGGATCACCCTGTGTTGTGTTCCCCCTCCTGGATGTGATGGGGCTGGTGTGGCATCTGCTCGAAGTGGGGGTGCTTAGGGGTCCTGCCCTGGCGGCAGTGAGAAGAGCTTCTTGCACCTGAGCCCCTGCATGTTTCTTCTGGCCCAGGAGCTGCACTGTCCCCTCTCGCCAGAGCTCAGAGCCCAGCTGTCCCAAGGAGAAGCATTCCTGCCTTGCAGGAACAACTTTGAATCTGTTGGCCCATCGATAAAACACCACGTTGACTGCATCGGCATAATCTGATATAGGCTCACATTTTTGGGGTACCCTAAAGTTGCTTTGCTATGAGCAAGTTTCAATGCTGATTGAAACGATCTTTCAATTCCTGAGTAAGCCTCCTCCTGAGAGGAGTGGGGCAAAAGTTGCTGTCCCCTGTGAACCGTCCTTTGCTTGGCTGCACGATCTTCATTTAATACCTTGTTTTGTAGTTACGGTTATCGGATACTACTCGTGCTTGGAAATGGAACTTGCACAACATTTCAGTTGCAGGGCAGTGTGAGGAGCTGAATGGTTAATTCAAAGTCCAAAATCATCAGATGGCCAAGCACAGAGGCTGAGAGCTTGTGCTTGAGCTCCAGTTTGGAACTGGGTCAGGAGGAGGAGGGCACTGTTATGGTCACCAGAACGTGGTGCTAAACCACGGGAGTAAAGAGCTCTACTCAAACGGCAGAAAGAGAGGAGGAGGCTGAGGACAAGTCTTGTGGGATTTGATGGACAGTAAGGGAAGCACGGAGGAAAACAAACCTTGCAAAAAGCGCTAGGGCTAGAGAGGGCTACCTCGATGGTGTTGGGGAACCTCTTTAAGCCTGTGGGTTGCAGAGCATTTTTGGCTTTGACTGTGCTGTAGCTTGTTAGAGACTTCCAAAATCCCTTGTTTATACTTTGATGTTTGGCCTTCAGATAAACAGAAAGAGAAAGAAGTAAGTTTACAGAAAATGATAATTTCCAGATGAAAAACCTTCCATTAATTTCTAACTTAACTCCATGAGACGTATGTGAGGTTTTATTTCAAATCCATTCATAAACTAAAAGGTGCTGCTGATGAGATGCTTATTTTCATATTTGATTAGTAAGCACACTAAAAACTTAAGAGCAAAAATCTGCGGGGGGCCGTTCCTCCCCACCTCATGCTCTCATTTGTCACTCAGCGCTGGTAGATCAGAAGCAGCATGTTGCAGCTCAGCTATTATCTGCAGCCACTTAAAGGCCAACAGTTTCAATTTTAAAACCTTTTACATTTCTAAGGGTTTCAGTAACACATCTTCATCCATGGCTGCTCAGCTTTTTATTAACTCTGAAGGAAGGAGAAATGGAATAACATCTCTACTGCTATGTGTGTTGAAGAGCCCCCAGAAAAAGGGAATGTCTCAGTGTGTTGGGTTTGAGGATGTGGCTGGGGGCTTGGTTTTTTTTTTTTTGGTTTGTTTTTTTTTTTTTATTTCTTTGGAGTAGAAGTGGGGCAGTAGCAGTGCATTGAGTGCCCAGGGAACTGGTCACTCGTGAGAATATGGTGATGGAAGCAGCCTGAAGTGTCTGCTACAACTACTTGTATTATGAAACCGCTTTCATTCCTTTGCCTCCATGCGTGTAGTGATAACTTTGATTAGCTGAATTAATAAAATTGGGGTGGTGGGGACAAAAAGACTTCATTAAAGTGAGATCTTTACCAAGTTGATACCACTGTTTATCCCAGGGTGGGTTGTTTGTTTTTTTTTATGTTGTGTAATAAAGCTCAGTTAATCCTATGTAGTAATAGCTGATGGCGTCTACAGAAGGGGGGTGTCTGCTCAAAACCTTGGATGCCCGTATTTAACAGGGGCTGAAAGATGGCAGTCCAGCTGGGTTACCTTTTCCTGTACTGCCATGTGTCCTTAGACTATTGTGGCTGCCGCTGAGCAACCACACCAACCAAAAGAATAATTATTTATAAAGCAGAAACAATTGCCAAGAATGTGTTGATCAAAATGTCTATTTGAGCTGTCTAATGGTATGGGCTATTTTAATATGCCACAATGAAAATTACGAAGAGTTCATTACACCGGCAGTTAAGTGGACATAATGAGGAAATACTGCGTAGTTATATATTTGAGGGCAGAAGGCAATTTGTAGGCACAGGTCTTAGAAAGATCTCGGGTCACTGGACAAGGAAACCTCCTAGTGCGTTACGCTTACGGAGACTGGGAGACCTGGCAAGGTAAACTAGTTGGGATCAAAACAATTTTCACAAATGATCAAGTCCTGAAAGATTTTACTATTTTATATTTTTGAGATAATATTGAGATAAAAATCAGCTAAAGGAAGAACAACTGATCTGGTCTTCAGGTGATTGCATAGCTTTTCTAGTAAGAGCAAATAAACCCCCAAGGCAAGGGATGCTGGCAACTTTTTTGCTGTGAGCAATGTCCTTGGCATGTAGGGCAGGAATTGGGTAAAGTAGAAAGGGAATAAAATCTCAGAAATAGTTCTACAGAAACAGTTGTGCAGCCCAGTGTCCAGATATAAGACTTTTCCCCCGCTCCCTCCAAATATTTGTTTATGAGAACAGGAAAAATGGACTTGATCTAAAGAAAATCCCAAAACCCTCATAATAAAGCAGTCGCCCGGTGAGGTGTGCGAGCTACGTTCAGCTTACAGTTTTGCTTTGCGAAGACAAAAAGATTTCTAATGCACGTTGTTCTTTTGAGAGCTGATCCGGCTGATCTAACAGGCATTTTAAATCTGGCCATGGGTTGCTTACGATGAGAATTCATCTGGGAGGGGGTGAGGGAATACCTGAGGACAGTAAATGTTTAGACAGAAGTCTAAACCTTAAGGTTGAGCTCTCCCCTTGCCAGGAGTATGAGGCTGAAGGAGCAGGGAGGGCACTCACCAGTTCCCTTGCCTGGAAACCAGTCTCCTCCACCCTGCTTCCACAGTTCTTACTGAAACATTAGAACAGCTTGCACCCCGAGAGGGAAAGGGGAGCTTAAGGATAACTTCATTTACATTGCAGCAGATGTGAAACCATCAGAGACAGAAATTAATGTTGTGTATTAAATTATTAATCAACGATGTATTGGAGAAAAAAACCTACCTAGATGGTAGCATTATACTCACCAAAAGCAAACACAGAGTAGCTGAATTTATTGGAGATTTGTATCTAAACCTCTTTGATTCATTTGAACTGCACTGGTACCAGTTTGCCGAGCTCCCCAGTCCGCTGTGGGGGTTCTGTGGGATAGTGACGTCTCCTGGAGCAGGCTCCCCAGCCTGCAGCCACTCCTCCAGATACAAAAGACCATTTTCCCAAGCCGTATTTCTAGCGTGCTTCTGAGTATGGGAGAGAGCTCAACGCAGTTTAGAAACTGGTTCAGCGTAAGTAAGGCACCTTAATCCACATTGCTCTCTGTTAAGAAGTAGCTGTGCGCTGCAAAATAGTAAAAATCAAGTTTTCAATAGGAGGCTGCTTGTTTTGGAGAAAACGAAATGGAAACAAATCAGTAAAACAAAATGTGAGACAACTGAGGTTTGGTTTTGTTTTTATTTTTTATTTTTTTTTTTCCCCCTTCGCCACTTTGAGGAGAAAAAAGAAAATGACTGTCTACTGTTGTGGCCCCAGTATTGTCATAGTGAGTCGGTGTCCTGAGCTCTGCTGGTTTTCCCAGGAAGCGTGGCCGGGTTGCTCACGGAGGGGTGGTGAGATGTTGGTGCAAACCTGGAGGAAAGGCTTGCTGCCCCTTGCAGGGAAGGCATCGCCCCCACGCAGGTACAGGGGCTTCTCCAACCTGCCAGCGGAGCCTCTCAAGGGTGACAGGAGGTACTGAATTCCCCTTACAGAGTCACCCTAGGGTGGCATGGTCCTGAGTGTGTGTGGTGGGAAGGAGGTGTGTGTGAGGAATTGAGATCT
>JAVJGJ010000014.1:116044330-116079623 GCA_035590215.1 Microhierax caerulescens | reverse complement strand
AGCCCTTCTATAAAACTGTGACTAACAGGACGGTATTATTTTTCTGATAGTTGCTGATGGAGTGGCAGTTGTTCACTCTTCTGTTATTAAATGTTATAATTAATAACATATCTGCCTGTTTTGTGCCACCAAGAAGAAGAGACGTTTACCCATGGAAAATCTGCGAATTACTGGGGGAGTTGTTTAATAATGAAATAAGATTTACAGCCTGGCTAATGCCATTTCCACTGTGTATGTGCATGTGTATATCAAATTTACTGTACTGTGGTTGACAATGCTAAGGATTAGTTTTGTAGTTTGCTTTTGTTCCTTTTTCTTGTCATAAATGCATGCAGTGAGTGATGATATGAAGTAGCTCCTGACATATTCCTCCGTCACTGAAGACAACAGTGAGGGACTCATTGATTAGCATCACACTGAAACTAACAGACATTCCAGGTTCAAATGTCCATGTTTTGAGTTCCATAGCTGAATTCACAGAAGCCAACCACATCAGGAAAGCTATCAAAAGAAAAACATAAAATTGTCGATGTTGGTGAGGTTAGCTGAAGAGGATGATTAACACATGTTATTGTAGTGGAGCAAATGCAGTCTCACTGCGAAAGAAGGCATTGAACTCTGTGCACATCACCCCACTCTGTATTCTAGAAAGCTTCTTGCCAGCCTCTTAATTCCTGTTCCTTGTTTCTTTGACACAGTACTGACATTTTAGTGGAAGCAGATATAGTGGCAGTAACTTTTTGGAGGAGTAGAGAAGGGTGCTTGAGATTTACATAGGTACAAAGAGAGACTGGATATTTTCATGGAAATCTGTTGAGTATCAGTAGGTTACTAGAAACCATATCCAACTCAGAAAGACCTTGAGCTGAAAGTTAGCAAGGGCTCAGCAAGCCATAGAAAGAAGAATTGTATATGCTTGCCTTATTGTCTTCCCTAAACATCTCCTAATAGCCACTGCTGGAGATAGGGTATTGGACTAAACAGATTTTTGATCTGACCAACTATGGCCATTCTAATGCTTTACAAAAAGACGAATAATAGAGGGTATGAAATCACCTTTATACCTGCATTAGTAGAACCCCTTCTCTTTATCATGATATGAAAGGGAATAGAGAAGATGAATAGAAATAGTTGATTTTGGCTGGCTTTTAAGTTATCTATTGAACTTGTACTTGAAACATGACTTGTGATGTAAATGAAGCATAACCGAATACATAACTGTGACAAATTGGCGTTAAACAGTCCTTGTGAAAAATGGTGGGAGTGAAGTGTGACCTCGCCTTTTTATCAGTTCATTTAGAAAGTCTCTATAATTATTTCATACTACAGAATTTTCTGTGAGTCAGCACTGTGCACCACTTTTTGTCTGATTCATGGTGTTCCTCTCCCAAAACTGCTTGCTCTCAGTTGCTGCCACTAGAGCGTTTTTTTCGATAGTTCCTGTTAGGAAGGTTTGCTAGCATGCCTTAGGTTTGTGGAGTTACAGAAGGGATGCAACTAACTTAGTTTTAAATGTTTGCTTATGTAGCAAATATTATTTTCATTAAAGTTGTGTTTTAACGTAGGAAAGATCAAACGCCTGCATGACTGAAGCCAAAGGTTAAAAAGAACAGCACAGTAACTAAAGTGTCTGGAGTCGGTCAGTCTTTGGTCTGCAGTGCTGTCTTTTGCAAGTGATCCTGTTCAAATGAAGCAGAATCCTAAGGGTGTAAGGCAGTGTTTAGCAAGGTCTGGGCTGGTGATATCCAGCCCAAAAAGATTAAAGCAACCTTCATCGTACAGGACTTTGGTAGACAATCTTTAAGAGTGGTTTTTATGACAGTCTGCACTTCCACAGCCGGGAGCTTCAGTCTCACTCATCCCACTCAGCTCATTCACATCCCATCTCTTCCTTTTAGAAAGTGCAGTTACCCACCTTACAGTAACTGCTGCTCTCAGAGATGCTGTGTCGACAGGTAACCCCTCAAAGTCTTCATTTAACCTGGGTGCATGTTACTTTGGAGTCTGCAGGCGTCAGTGTCTGTTTGGGCTGCATATGTGGCCCTCTCTACTCTCTACTTGATAAAGCAGAAAGTGGCCCCAACGATCGCCTTGTTTACTTGGTGTGATTAATTGGACTCATTATCACCAGGAATGGTTTTGACTTGTCGCATGCCCTCATGTAGTCAGAATGTCTCAAAAGAGCCAAAGGTGCTGTAAGGTTAATTGCCTTTCCCCCATATATATATATATATTTTATTTTTTTTTTTCTATAAGCCTCAGAGTTAGTTTTCCTATATGCTTTTCTGTATCAGCTTGAGCTGTTGTGCTTTTACCCCCACCGCCTCTGAGGCTGCAGTAATCTTTTTCACTGTGGGGGACACAAAGCCCTTAGTGCTGTGGTGGGTTAGAGCTCCCCGCTTCTGCTGCCTTGAACTTCATGAGCAAATAGGGAACCCCCACCAAAAAAAAAAAAAACCACAACCAAAAACAAAAAGAAAAACCCCGAACAACTCAACCCTAAACCCCAAAACAATCACAATCTCCCACAACACTAAAAAGCAAGCCCAAAACAAACCTCTCTTTTTCTGTGAGTAGGGCTATACATTGGCTCTCTGCAAATTAATTGGTAAGTAGTTCAGAAGCCAAAGTTAGTTGAGGGTTGATGATGGAAGAGCCCTGTGTAAGCTGGGCAGCCACATGCTGCTTGCTCACGCCACCCTCACCCCAAGGAACCCCCACTGCATCCCCCAAACCCCCTCCTCTGTTCTTCCTCCTTCTGTGAGATAGATTTTTTTACAGCACAAGCTATATTGCATCATTCAAGCTAAAGCTACACCAATCGCTAATAATTTTAAGTGCATTCAAGCCTCTAATCATCTGAAACAAATGAGATATTTAGCTCATTATCCTGTTTTAAAATCCTAATGGAATGGCACTGAAAATGTGATGATTTTATTTTTTTGTTGTTGTTAATATGGAACATGTACATTTTTGAGATGTTGAAAACGTAACATCACATCTGCCTTTGCCAGAAACAATCTGGTGTTAACAGGACTTAAATGGAGCAACCAAAGGGGAAAAAAACCCTCCATTCCATGCTCTGCAGCGGTGCAAGCGCTTTGATGTTCTTCCTTTCAGACTGATACTAATAAACCCAGTGATATGCAGCCAAAAAAACCCCACCCAAACCAAAACTCAGTAAATATAACGCCGAGTGATGCTGCAGGAAGGCTGCCTTTAGGTATGGGGCTCCTCAGCCTTTTTCTGCTTTGCCCAGCCTCTGCATCTGTGGCTGCAGCAAGAGCCCCCGTGCAGTGGCGTGGTGTGGGATGTGGCGAGCATCCCACGTGGCACGGGACAGGAGCAGCTGGGCTGGCTCTTTCTGGAGCTTTCACACAAGAAGCCCTCTCCTGAGAAGCACTGTGTGTACGGATAAGGATATGCGGTCCGTGCTCTGAAGTAGCTAGATCCCACGCAAAAACGAGCGAACTCAGGGTGCAGGGGGAGAAAGAGCAATTCTATATGCATTTATATATATATATGTGTGTGTGTGTACTCTGAGCACAGGGAGTTTAATCTTTATTTACTACTAGAAACTTCTATGCTCGTGCACTATTTTTTTTATTTTTTATTTTTTTTTTAAAAAAGACAGGTATTTAAACTTCTTGCAAGGCTTATTAGGGTAATGCCCTTAAAATAAGAGTACCTCAGTGACTTGCCAGAGGTTACCCAAAACATTGCAGTGAACTCTGGAGCTGAGCCCTGGTGTTATGATGCTGCTGTGCTGAGGGGGCTTGGAGACCCTCCTTCCTTCTTAACCAGCATTTGGTGTAGAAACCTGGGATATCGTGGTTTTGATACACAGTGGCTGCATAATGTGACCCAACTCGTACCAAACAATAGACAGGACTATTCTGGTCTGCTTTTCATATACAGATTAGATGCAAAACTGGAGACAGAGGGGCTTAATACTGCTCTTACAGGGGCAGGTATGGTGGGAATGCATGTGTTTAATCCTAGAGGAGTGCAGGTCTTTTCTGATACTTTGGCTTTTGGAATGACTGCTCTAAAATCTCGCTTCCACTAGCGACAACAGTGAGCTATGTGATGAGAATGGTAAGCAAAGATTAGGAGTAGTGAATGCTTATAATACTGACGTCCCCAGTATAGCTACAGGCAGTTATTAAACATCAGATCTTATTTCTCAAAGAAAAAAATGGATATTTTTTTTTCCCCTCAGTATGATAATACCGTAAGTAATGAATTGTTATCCTACATGACTTTGGTGTTTAAGGTAACGTTTTCATTAAGCTTAATAAAATGTGTTTGTGTACTGTGTGTGATTGACAGCTTCTAGTCGGCTGCGGTGAGATAAACAAAGGAATTTTGCATTCAGGCAGGGATACATCAGAGGAGTCTTAATAATTAGATCCAACATTCAGAGGGTCCAATTCACCTTGAAAGGATATTGGAGCAACCTCTGAATCCTGTGTACTGCTGATATGCAGTCACGCTTCAACTCTTTGCGTAAAGAGTGGGAAGCGTTTCAATTCTGTGTAAAGCAAAAACCAACAAACTTTTATGAAATTATATGAGACATCTACAGTGAATTCTTCCGAGCATCATTTTGTATTCATGCCATACCTCTGGAAAAGCCTTTTCTAGCATTCAATGGTTCCTAAGCACAGGGTTGTGGTCCAAACGCCACGAAGCAGCATCCCGCTGACCAGAGCAGGCAGCTATCGATAAACTCCTCCTGATGAATTTACAGTCATTTTAATTATCCAGTTTGAGGCATGTGTTTCGTAAATACAGAACTTCCTAAAATACTTCGGCTTTTCGATCAGGTTGCACATCTGAATAATCAGAATACAAACTTTGAAATGGCCACATTTAAACATTTCATTTTTGAAGGATGATAGTGTGTAAGTGCCCTCCCTGCAGATATATATATATATATATATATATTTCCCCCATGATTAATTTTGTTGCATTTGCTTTAATCTCTTTCCATGTGCAGCAAAAAGACAAATTGTGTTTACATTACCCTAGTCCCTCCCTTCATTTCCAGAACAACTGCTTTTATGCACTTCAAGCAGCTTGAATCAGGCCTAATTACAAAGTCCTACATCTGCTTTCAATCTATGGGCTAGCACACAAGGTTGCTCTTGTATTTAGGCTTCCACAGTGGTTTCACTTGTTTGTTTATGTTTTGCTTTAAAAATGTGTATGTATAAACATCCCCAAGAACAACAACATCCTAACTGACATCTGTCATACTGCAGCTCGGGAGGATTTCCACTTCCATGACTTGCTGTCTCCTCCAGACACTCCAGCTCTGTCAGGACAGGCACAAAGCTGTAGGCTAACCAAACTTGCCCAAGCCGTCTGGGGCCTCGTTAATGTCATTTTCCTTTTATTTCCATTTGTATCAGCTGTCTTTGGTTAACGAGGAGGAACCCAACTGTTAAGAGTGGAATGAAAGTTTCCCTCTCCTCCTTTTGGGTTGGTTCCCTCCATGCTGAAAAAGGTATTGCTGAAATAGATGTTATAAGATCATAGAAGATAAATGAAAAAGAAATTATATAGATATATATAGAGATAAGAGACAAGATGACAATTTGATATTATCTATATAATTCTACAGATAACATAATTCTATAGGTAAGATGATGCATGAATATAAATATAGGTATTTGTGATATCATGGAATGGGCATAGGGAGGAAAGATCCCCATCTGCTAGTATAAACTTTCTGATGTGATGCGTTGGTCTCAGCTCTTCTTGAAATGGTTGTGCACTCTTGAAGTTCCTCTCTCCGCACTGCAGATGAGACCAAAGGCATCGTGATAAGAGAAGGAGCACGCTTACTGTGCAAGGGCTGAGCACAAAGCTTGGGGGAGCGAGAAGGAAAAGCCTTTAATTTCCTTCAGCTTTTCATCTTCTGAAAAGCTTTAACATAAGAGCCAAAATACCGAAGCAATAGAGTCTGACAATGGGTCGGAGTTCTGGATTTTACCATCTCCACCCAGTGCCCAGTAGCCTCTTGGTCCTGCTGAACACAATTAATTGGGAATATTTGCCCGCGGCGGGTCAGCACGGGGCTCCGTGGGGAATGCCTGGCCAGCCGGCTCCCATCCTGGTGGCCAAGGAGCACGAGTCCTGCGGGGGCTTGAGAATTCAATGGGGAGGGGAGACTGAGGCAAAGGCAAGAGCTCGGTTTCCAAAAGTTGGTCTTGTCTCATAAAACACAAGAGACAGGCACTCCTGAAATTCAGAGTAGAGTTGTAAGTTGCCACCTCTTGGCTGTGTATTGCACTTGTTTAATCACTTAGCACCGACACCAGCTGCCTTAGGCATGTGCTGACTCTCTTTATCCCACCCTACCCTGTCTTTGGGTTTTTTTTCTTAAACAGAGGGAATGTGTGGATGAATGAAAGCACATAAAATAAATACATATTTAAGAACAGGATTATTTTTTGTCTTATGATAGCTCATAGGTTGTTGGTTTTTTTTTGTCCATAGTGCTTGAGAACAAGGATAAAAATTCTTTACTAAGGAAAACAAAACATAAAGAGATAACTGTTTTTATGGCCTGTTCTTCATGTATCGTGGAATAATACATGAAAGAGCAGAAAGCTGTTTCTGAGAATTTCTGTATTAAAAGGTTGTAGTAGATGGATGGCAGAATTAGCTGTAAAGAGAGAAACAGCTACTTAGAAAGTCATTCTTGCTAGAAGCAACATCAAGTGGATCTATAAGTCAACCTCATGCATGAAGAAAAATTGAAAATGACCAAGATCGTATGATGTGCCTTGTGTGGTTGATGGTGGGGAAAGTCCAGGAGAATTGCTTGCTTTCAGGTAAATATCAAAAATAAGAGGAATAAAATCTCAAGTTTCATATATGGTCCAGATCAAGATACGGAGCTGTTGTTTATTTTTGCTAAACCCTTTCCTTAAGCTGGGACAGCAAAAATTAGGTGGGATGAGTCTGGAGTGTAATACTTTTATCCTGTCTCACTCTGTAGTTTCAGAAGAAAGGGGTAGGTAGCAAGCCCACGGTGGGATCTGTCATAAAATGTTGTGGGTTTGGGGTGCTGCCATTATCCAAGCTAACAGTATGCCACGTGAAATAATCTGCATTGCACACAGGTGCAGTGTTACACGCAAAAAAGAAACACCATTTCTTTTTTAGGCGTTCTAATCTTTTCTTCATTGTCCAAGGTGTGCACCCCTCTAGGGCATTTGAGTGCTGGTTTTGGTCTCACCTGGTACCTTGATGTGTTAGTGAACAACAGTGTTAGTACTCTTTTTGACCCATTTTTTTAATTTTTAATGCAAATAATTATGACTGTCACTACTACTACAGAGTACATCTGCTGTGGAGTAGGTCTATATCTGCCCTGTTTTGTGTGGTAACTTTTACCATGTTATAAGGCTATAAAATTGAGAAGGCTCCTTTGCTCCATTTAAATTACACTCTGTCTTAACATGGCATTCTTCATTTCCTCCATTTCCTCAGTGACTTAATAAGTACTTAAATTAAACAAGAAAAGCGTTCTAACACAGAAGTGAGGGAATCTAGAGTTAAAGCTGCTACTCTGCTCTTAATTCACCCGGTGGTGCATAGGCACTCTATTAAGAAAGCCACAGAGCAGCAGGTGAGCTTTTATCTCACGTTTCTGCAATGTATATTCCATATGTGCTACACAGTTCACTGCATGTGCTACGTACGATCACCCACTGCTTTGGACGCCTGCTGTGCCAGGGTACAACCAGGTGATGTAAGAGGATGGGGAATGGCTGCCTGATTAATATATGCCTGTTTTCCTTGATGATCTCCGCCTGCAGCACATTCTTTTAGCGGAATAGGACCTAAAACCATCTTCCCCCACCCCGTTCTTTTGCCCTTTTCCTTCCATAATGTGTGGAACCCCTTGTTGTGGTCTTCTGCTTATTAGAAACAGAGGCCCTTTCCTCAAGCAGTAAAAACATGCAAGCCTGTCAGGTTTCCCAAATTAATCTTATAACTCAAGAAATTAGTCGGGGTGTGTGCCGGCTTTCATGTTGCAGAATGCCACTGCAGCGACGAACAGGGAATGTCGATAGCTGCCTCCCTTTGTTTCTCTCCTTACGCCAAGCGCTACAGCATTCTGTATTAGATGCTCTGGGTGAAGCTAGTTGCTTTCTTGCAATAGTCCTCGGCAAGTCATTACACATCTAATGCTTAGTAGGTGGTTCAAGTAATTCACTCTGACGTAGCTTTCCAGGATATAGGCTCTTAATCTTCAGTAATACTTTCTTTACAATATTATTTGGACCCCAGTAAATCTAATGGAGACCGTTTTATATTGGTTCTCCAGCCTGGGCTCTCTGTCAACCTGGACACTTCAAAAATTGCTGCCCATGTGGTTTTTCTCTCCCGCCGTGCCACCCCGGAGGCCGTGGAATGCCATGGGACACACAGGGAAGGCTGCCTCCCTGCAACGTGTAGGGTACCTGCCAAGCTGCTCCGCATCCATGGTGCTAATTTCTAGGTCCCTCTGAAGACGACGTCGAGACGCCTCTAGGTCGTCTCGGAAGACAGAGTCAAAGGGAAGGGAGAGCAGAGGGTGAAGTCAGAGCAGTTCCTCTGACTGCGCACGTTGGGATCTGGCTGTGAAATCCGTGTAGGCATACTGTAAACTGCAGTTACCCTCGTTTTGAAAATGCATTGATCAAAGGGACCCTGTCAGTGTCTGATTAAGGGCCATGTAAGAGTCCTGAAGACATTTCCTTCTGGTTAACAGCTCTGATTACAGGGGGCTCCTGGAGCGAATTTCCCTGCTAGCAGACAGGCTTGTCTCCAGGCTCCACCTGATGCTATAGGGTTTCCCAATGGCATGGCTTCCTGTTGTTGAAGGCTACTATTCATTCACAGCTTGTAAATCAGTGGCTTGTAAATCAAGGGATGAAAAAACTACTGTTAGAGAAATGTTCCTCAGCAAATTCCTCTCCCTCCCCCAGATATTTGTTTTCCCAGAGCATATAGTCCATGATCATGGAAAAAATATTTTAAATCTCAACATGTGTAACTAATGATAGAGGTGGAAATGACGGACCATACCTTCTTCATTATCTGAGAAATTGACTGTAACTACTTTAATGTGATTTGGAATTATTTTTTTGGTTTTGTTAGGATTGGGTTCGTTTTCGAGCAGAGCCAAATCAACATTTTCAATGCTAACAAGGAATTGACTTGCATATCTTTGCAGCACAGTAACCAGGATGACCGAAGGCTTAATGAAAGCAAGAAGAGGTAGAGAAATTTGGGGTACTGTTTTTTCTGCATAAGTGACTGAACCAGTGTTAAGAATCTCTGCCCTGGTGAATGCGTCCAGGTGACTCTCAGCAGCTGCTATGACTGCAAAGGGCACAAGGCACCCAGCAAAAGCATCTCGCAGGGGCCGGAGAATGCAAGGAAGTGATGATAATTAGAGCACATTTGGTAGCCAAACCTCAAGAAACACGCTTAGAAATGTAACAAGCTCAAAGTGAATTACTGCCAGACACGCTGCTTATCTCGGGTAACGCTGAGAAATGTGCTATGCATGTCATTTTTCTTGTTAACTCGTTTCTGTAAGACAGCGGGCAGAGTTGTGGGCTGTCCTGTGTGGCTCGTGTTGCACTTGCAGAAACCCTTTTACTGGGACAAATTTCAATAATCTGGCTGGTTAATAGCACTGACCTGAGCGTAGCCCGTGCTGGTGTGCACAGGCACCTATAAAAGTGAGCTTGGACCTCCTGCTCTATTAAAGGAGCCAGCAGGGTCCAGCTGTGCATCCCTGCCCATCCATCCAGATGTGCTCCTACCCTTACCCCGAGCAAAGCTGGAGCTGCCTTCTCCCACCAAGCAGAGCAGCCCCGCCACGAGGCAATGGAACCGAATGTCTGTGGAGTGCCTGCATCAGGCAGTGATGCAGATGCTTCTGCCTTGTATTTTGCATTTTTGCTTTACAGTCGTTTGGCTAGAACAGTCCGGTATGGTTAAAAATAGTGTTCTTGGTACCATTTGCCATGCAGCAGGTGGTTCTTTTTTGTACTGAGCCTCAGCATTTGCTCCAGAGCAAGTGAACAACTGGAGAAGGGCCACCACAGGGGGATATAAGATAAATCTGAAAGAATTGATGTGATTTTGTAGGGGGAAGAACAGATAAAGAAGGCATAGAGAACAAGTGAACAAGCTGAGGCAAGAACTGAGGGAGCAGATGAAAAATAATAAGTGCTGGTGGAAGTAAGAAAGGAGAAAAGTTTGAAAAGGAATATAACTTTTTGTTCACTTAAAAGCTACAATATGTGGCTGTTTCTTAACTGCCTAAAGGGGATTGTGGTGATGAGGGATAAGGTTGCCAGGGTGTCTCTTTGAGACATATTTTTCTGCATTAGAGTTTAAATGTATGCATTAAAAATTAACTGAAATAATACTTCTGTGGACAAAAGGTTGCTCTTTAAACATTAGCTTGTTCAGTTGAAGTGACAATGTCTGACAGACAGGTGTAGTTCCAGTACCCCATATGTCCTCAGGTGTATTTGACAATCATAAAAGGATAGCTCAAGGCTGATTGCAGCAGCCTGCCTTATTTTAAAACAAAACAGACCCAACCCAACCAACAAAAAAACCACCCCCCTGCTCCCACAATTACCAGCTTTAGTGGTGTTTACAAGAAGAAAAGGTGGCCTGGGCACAGGTGGAATTCACGTAACTAAATATAACAAATGCTTTTGGCACAGCTTCACTGGGGCTGGTTTCTGCTTGCACGACGACTAGGAGCACCTTTCCTCCCTCACTCTCCCAATAAAGATGCTGCTTTCACTTCTTTTTTTTCAGTAAGCTTTCCGAAGGGGAAGAAAAGCAGTATAATTAATCTTAGGAGTTTGCCTTTTGCTGCATCAAAAGAGGTGATGTTGGCTTTTTTGTAGGAGATAGGTAGGTATCAGTACTACCTACCTGATACATTATGCACTTTGCAATACGAGAGCAAACTCCTTTTTCTACAAGTTGGGATGATGCTGCAGCCAAAGAAATACATCAAAACTCAAAGAGCTGGGGTAGTATTGCTATGGGTACCCCCCCCCCCAACAATAACAACAACACCCACCCACACCACCACCCCAAATCTTCCTGGTTTTCTTTTGACTATAATCATCAAACCATTAATTTTGCACTTTAAAAAAAAAAAAAATAACCACAAAACCCACAAACAAACTTGATAACCGAGGGTAATAATGTAGCTAGTTATGCATATGGCGATATTACTTGTTCCCATGAGAAAAATCTGGAAATATACTTTGAAGTAAGATATTCTGAGATGCAAACAAACATGCTCCTTAAAATATATTGACAGCTTTCAATAGAGACTGAGTTAGCAAGAAAACCTCAGCTGTGGAAAGAATAATGTGCTTAATTTCATAGTTCTTAACAGCATTATCTCCAAAAGTGCTCTATGCACATGCATAACATATATATAGTGAATACATAAATCTCTTTGGATTCATGTTCCTAATAAAAACAAGTAAAAAATCCTTGTTTTACATGAGATCAGCATTGAACTTGACGTATAAAAGAGTTGGATGATGTTTCTCTCTTCGTCATAACTTCTAATTATTGTGCTCATCTCCATTTCTTGGTTTTGATGGAGAATGAGGAGAAACATGCCAGAACGCTGTGATGAACGCTGTGTCAGAAGTATTTCCATTAGTAAAGGCCAGACATTTCATGGCACCTCATCCAGCTCCGTGTACTAAACAAGCCCAAATATATATCTGTATAAACCAAAATCTCAGACTCTGAGGTTTTCAAAGAACTACAAATTGAGAGAGGTTTCTTGCTCTCTAGCTTTCTTCCCTTAGCCTCTCAGAACTTCTGAAAGCCATTATTTTTATTGCTCCTAGATTTAGAAGTATAACTTCCTAAACTTTTGGATTTAACAGTGTGGCTTTGCTCCCACGCAGATGAGTTAACCATAAAGTTTGGGCAAGACTACTCAAGCCCCGTGAAACCTTTGAAAATCTGCTTATTCACCTGAAAATGCTGGCTTGGAGCCATGTGCTGGGATTTTTTTTTGGTTTTGGTTGTTTTCTTTTTGTTGTTGTTTTTTTTTGTTTGTTTTCCTGTGCTCTGCTGTGTCCCAGTGGAATCCAGTGCACTTTATTCTGCTCAGGAATACTGTGACTTGTACCTACAAATTTCTGAAACTTCTGTTACTTTTCAAAATTGGACCTCTGGACATAAATTCATGTAGAAGTAATTTATTTCTAAGCCATTTTAATAGGCTTAGGTAGTACTAATTAGTTTCGATTTCTTGATTACTGTCTTTAATCACTTTGTGGCTGGTCACTTGACCCTAATGACTCCATCTTTCTAATTTGATTAGGAAGCGATGGGTGCTGGTAAGACTAGTTGCCTGGATGGAAACTGTTTCTGGAAGAACCTTTAGCATAAATGTCAAAAGAATAGTTGCTCAGATCCATCATTTCCCTCTTATTCATCCTTAGTGCTTTCCCAGTTTAGTAACCAAGGGTTTCCAGCAGACCTGGTGGCTGCTCGGTCCTTCCTGGGGCTGGGCAAGACAGACCCCAAGCTGGGTCTCAGTATGGCTGGTACTTCATCACTGGGGAGGGCCGGTATGTAATTCCTGGGTCTGATCTCATGATGAAACTATTTTCCCTGGAACGAGGCCTTAAGAAAATAAAACAAGTTTACTACCAGAGTAAATGACTCTGGTATGTCCATTCTACTATGAGAGTCAAGTTACAAACTTTATTCCAGTATATGCAATTGGGGAGGAATTTAGCAGTTAATTTTCCCTTGGTTCCTACTCTTAATTGTGTAAATAGAACACTTATGATAGTACAGTGCATTAAACGTTCTTGTATCGAGTTGAATTGGGGTTTTTTGCATGTTTGCTTCGTAATTTTTCGGTTTCTTCTTGCATGTGCATCTGTCTTGTCCTTATGCAGCTGGTTTTGGCTCTTTTTTACTTCCCCCCTCTTGTTCTTCTGTCAAATGCTTGGTTTTCTATTTGTGTCATGTTTTGTTCTCCCTCCCCCACCTTTCCTGTCTTCTGAAGTCCTCATTGCTTTTAACTTGAGTTTTATTTGATCATTATGTTACATCTGACCTGTAATATTAATGGAAAACAAATCATGGGACTGTATTCCACTTACACTTTGTTATACTGTTAGAGTTTGTACGTGCAAGGGCTAGAAGGTGTTTGGTCAAGAACATCTTATGCTGACCTCGCAGGAGTTTGATGGACTCGAAGGGTATTAGGAAGTTATAATCAAAGCAAAGCTGCTGAATGCATGCACTTGCCATAGACGCAGGCTGCTATAGCTTCAAAACCTTTCAGAAATTGTATCTTGTTCTTATAATACCTCTGGAATATATTTAGAGTCTTGATAATAATTTAATTAGTCATTGCAGTCTTACGTGGTTGTGGTTGAGGACTTTTCTCAGGGGTAATTATTGGCTTCATTTTGGAAAAATCTGTGTGTAAAATATTACTGAAGAACCTCAAAGCTGCAGTGAGAGAAGATTCTTGGGGTTTTTTTCCTAGCTGGTGTGAAGGCAGTGATCTCTGAAAGGGGGGCTGAGGAATTATCCAACGCTACAACTAAATTTGTTAACATCTCCCCAGTTTTATAAGGGGGGAAACAGATGGACCCATTAGCTGCCTAGTGATCATGGTGTGCTAGCCATGGTGAAAAAATTATTATAACTGCAAATTTGTATTGTGAGCCATGGGGAGGTGTAAAACACGTTGATTGTTTTCCAAGGTGGACAAAGATGTTTGGTCAAGATGTACGTATTTTCTTTTTGTCTGAAGCTAAATTGGAAACGGTGATAGGAATGTCAAGGAGAAAATTGATCGATAGTAATGGGATTGAGCTCGGAGCACTGAGACTGGGCACTGGGGTTTAGTCTTAGTCTTAGGCAGCACCCAATAAAATAGACATTTGGGTCTTGTACGAAGCTTTAGAAAAAGCTATTGTAGAGAAATATTCGCTAAGTGGTCTGTGATAATCACATCTCCAAGAATCTCTGCTACATGCTGAAGGGAAAATGTCTGTGGCATTGGGACACTTCCACACATCTCAAATGTGTGAAATATTAATGCACGGTATATAAGGATGCTATAAATGCTGATAACAATTCCTGAAGGCAATAAGTTTTCCTTTTCTATCATCCTGTATCTATAGAAAGAAAAATAGCGTTAGACTGACAACAGCTTTTCCTATATAGCTTCTGCATACTCTTTTTCAGTGCGTAATGCTTACCTCTGCTGTTGCTTGAGCAACAATCTCTTGGATGCATCGTGCAGGGTTCTCCGCTCTCTGGAGTCTGCAAGTCGCTGCAGAGAAATAAATGTTCTTCAGGTGCATTCACACCACTTTTTCCTGCCTCCAAAGACTTCTTGAACTTTTTTTTTTTTCCTGAAGCACCCCCCGCCCCCAACCCTAATCCTCTCATGAGCTATATACCTTCCAATAGTTAAGCTTGATTTTTTTAAAAATAAATAAACAAAATTCTTATTCAATAGATTTCTAATGGTAGTACTAAATTAGATTCTCAGGGCAGGGGGTTGTAGAAGTTTTGTATAGCCATTTCAGACTTCCAGCTTGAGCATACCAGCTACCTATTCCCAGTTGAAGTGCCTTTTTTTTTTTTCTTGGTAAATTTAAATGTCATTTGTCTGTAGGGGATTACAGGAAATTTATTATGAGATGGCAGCTCTGCCTCTTGGGATTAAAGCAAAGCTTTAAAGTATTTTCTATCTATCATTTTGCTTCCCATAATCTATATTTATTCAGCATTTTATTAATAGGTTGAAGTCCTTATGAAAAGATAGAACAGCCCCGTGCAAAAAGGCAGTGGAGTTAAGTCTTGGGTATGTGACATTTACTGGCTTGGCTGTAGTCTGTCGTGTGGCTCTTCACAACTTGTTTTGCTTCCCTGTGCATATTATCACCATTTCACAGTTCTTTAATTTTTCTTTCTGGAAGTGCTATGGAAGATCTGTGTATTATTGAAAGAGAAAGTGAGGGAATGACAAAGCTGAAAAAGACCTTAAAATATCTGTATCTCTTGCTAGCACCTGTTTGCAAACACGCAGTTAGGAATCATGAGTTTGGAATAACCATTATGGAGCATGATACCTTTGATAGAAAGCCTGGTAGAGCTGCTTCCCTTCGTCTTGTCGTTTCCCATGGGATGCTGGCCCAGGCCTGATGGGCTGGCGATGGCCAGCAGGAGAAGGGGGGATGGGGCAGGCTGGCCATGGCCATCGGGGGGGAGGAGGGGGCTGGGGCAGGCTGGTGATGGCCAGCAGGACTGGGGTCTGGGGGAAGCGCTGGGTACCATGAACCTGCACAGCCTTCTTGCTCAGAGGCGGCCAGGGTCCGCTGCTGATATGAGATGGGAGGACAGAAAGCCAAGACTTGGGTGGAAAAGGCAGGAAATTCTGTCTCTCCACAGGGTTCAGCAAGAAATGGAATTTTATTGTTCTTCTCTATTGCGAGGTTCCCCCGTTCTGTTTTGCTCTCCAGTTGGCTCCAGAGCGCTGCAGGCTGGCATGGGGCATCTCTCCAGTGACTTTGTCGCAGGTGGCATTTGGGTTCAGTTTCTCGGTGGCTACTTTAATGGAAGAAAAAGATGGAGGGGGTGTTTGCATCCCTGTGGTTAGGGCAAGAGAAACCATCAGTGTTGGGGGAAGGCGGGCCAGCGTCCTTTTTTCACAGAAGGCCAGTGCAGCTACTTGTGTAATTTTATTTTTTTTATATTTTTTTTTTTTATACATGTTGTCCATTATATATTGTCAGATTTAAAATATCCATTTGGCTCTGTTTCTGAATGCACGATAGCAGTACTTTCTGTTATGGTTTGTTTGTTTGACTTGTGGGTGAAACAACGGGGAACCCACAGATGGCATCTAATATTTAGGCAGGAAGGAGTCGGCATCGATATCGCAGGGGAAAGTGTTATAAATAGAAAATGTGTCTGTAGAAGAGCTAATTAATTTACAGTGAAAACAGCTAAGCAAGATAACTGGTGCCAGATTCTCACAGGAATATTTTAAACTGACATTTTTCTCAGTTTTTGGAATAACTTTGGTTCTGCTTCAGCGTGAGGAAGTGTGAAGAAGCCATGGGAAGCCTGAAAGTGTCGCAAGCTTTCCTGGATACTGGTTCTGCCAGCTTAAACTCTGTCTCAGTTTTACAGCGTGTGATGGCAAGGGAAAAAAAATGTGATCTCATAGTTTTTAGTTGCATAAAGCATTCCCTCTTACCTCTCGTGGAAGCTCAGGGATGCAGTTGGCCCCATCGTGCTGGAAATCTATGCAGCACACTGGAATTCCTTCCATGCTGAGGTGGGGCTCTATAATGGAGTTAACCATCAACAATAGATGGGTTTGTTCACTTGTTTTTTTGTTTGGTGTGGTTGGTTCCTTTTTTTTTCCCCCTTAGCACACTTTAAGATCTGGATTTAACATCTGTGATTAAACGATACTTCACCTTTACCTCCCACATCTGGCCCCTTTCCTTTGAGCCCTGGATGCAGACGAATAGCATGCCTGTTCCATGTGCCTTGCCTTAGACTTAAGATCTGTGGCATAATTCGGCCCCAATTTGATAAGATGCAGACATGAATTCAATCTGCTGTAACTAAACCTCACCACTTATAAATCTCTTGATGATACTGACACTTTTTTTTTTTTTTTTTTTCCTCTGTGATATACGAGGTAGGGGCAGGTCTGGAGCAGATGCCAGCTGAACTGCAGTGTGATACTTGAGGTCACACGCCTGGGGCACTGGCCCGTTTGCTCGCTTCATCCCCAGCTCCTGGCGAGGAGCCCGGTGGCCATCAGGCTGCTGGCACACGGGAGGTGACCCATGGTGCTCTTTGGAGGTACCAGCTACGAGCGCTGAGCAGCTCCCACAGAAATGGGTGATGGACTCCACAGCAAGAGGGTCTAAAGTCCCTTTGTCTGTCTGTCTTCTATTTTTCCTTATCCTCTGCTGACAAAGAACCTTTATTTCTTCCTGAGGTCTTTTTGCCTACTACCTATATATATATATATATATATATATAATCTTTTTAATATTTAAGTTGAATCAACACAAATGTCTCTTGTTGGCGCACTTCATTTTTATGTAATCAAAATACTACTTTTGAACGTTAACTTTAAATACCCACCTTTAACATCCAACACTTTAGAATTCCCTTTTCTATAGCAGGAGGCTCTCAACACTTGTTCAAGGTATAGATGTGACTTTGGAACAACTGGGAAACCTTTCAGGGCTATAAAGCTCTTCTGGCTCAGAATAAATTTACTTATATTGTTTAGTTCTGGGTTTTGCAGCAATGCAATATTTAGTAGCTCTTGAAGAATATCTACGTGAAATACACAAATAACAAGAATACAATATTTTGAAATGGAATATTCCCAGTTTTTACTTTTAGGAAATGTTTTTATTATTGTTCCGGTTTATTGCTCATCTGACTTTTTCAGCCACTCTGGTGAGCGCAATAAAGGCAGTACCAGATGTGTGAAGTGTCCTCCTCTCCCTTTAACATCTGACAAAGTCGCTGTCTGTTGGACTTATCTCTGGAAATAGCATTCGGGCCTCCCGACACAATGCTTTGTTCAAATGTTCGGCAGCTCTCATGACTTTTGGCATGGGTGAAATTTCCCCCCCCCGCCCTCCCCCCCAGCCTGAAGCCATATGGACTCCTTCACTCCGAGCACTAACCTTTGATGAATATGCCCTTTATTGCTGTTCACTCCCCGAGTTTGCAAGAAGCAAGGCTGATCTTGCAACTGGTTTATTTCATATCATAAAATCAGCCGGGGTGAGTAAGGATCACAGAAGCTCTGCATCTGAAAGTTGGGGAGGTTTTTTGGTGTTGGGTTTTTTGGTTTTTTTTTGTTGGTTTCTTTTTTTGTTTTTTTTTTTTTTTACCCAATGGACAAGTTCACCAAAGTTAATCTCTGCACTGAGCCCAAACCATTCCTCGCTAACGAGAACCATGTGCACATCAAATAGCGCAGGTCTTGGTGGAACTACTTTGATGCTACAAATGCAGAACATCTTCAGGTTAAATAGGCCAGCGGAGCCCCAAAGGGACTGGCTTGATCGACCCAGCCTGCAGTGGGCTGGATCCTCAGCCGTCCTGCTGTGTCTGCTGTGTGCTGCCAGCGCACGATGGAGGCAGCCAGCTCCTGCGGGACCACCGGCCGGCATCCCCGCATGTGGGGGGCTGGGGAGTCCCCTGCTGCCTTCCACCCAGCTGCTCTCTGAAGGGTGGGATGAAGTGGAGGTATGGGACAGAAATGGGGCTCTGGAGGTCACCGTTGTCCTGTGCTGGGAGGCAGGAGCAGGTGGAAGCTCGGCTGGGAGCGTTTCAGTCCCCTGGTGCAGGGGCTTTATGTTATAGCCAGCTCCAAGCTATCGCCGGAGTGAAGATCTCCAGAACTCGCTTTCTCAAACGTGTTATGTGAACCATATCTTTTTTGACTAACACATGGCAGTTGGAGGCCAGGAAAGATACGGATGGTTTAGGGAATTGCTGAAGAAATGTTTTATACATAATCTAAATCTGAGGCTGTATTAATGCTGATGTCATCACTTGCAATGTCACTCAGCTTTATTTTCCCATCCAGAGTGTAAAGCAGAAACAAACTTGCTGTCAGGCTGGAATGATGGTTTGAAAGAGTTCAACCATCTATCCCTGTTTTATGGGAACTGGCTGGGGATGGGGGGGAGGATGGAACAAAATCCTCTTGGACCAGGAGCATGGGGGAGGAAATCACAACTGTGAGCAGACGGTATGCTGTGGCTGGCAGGTAAATGTGCGGGCTTTTTGTGCACTTATAACCAAGATTAATTACGTCTGCTTTATTACTTTCTATAGCATTACAATGAGCACGCGACTTTAGAAGCCCACCGTTTGTTCATCTCTGTTTATACAAAATGTTCCGGCTTTATTTCTTGTATTAATTATTCTTTCACAGCTAAGGACAGCTCTGATGCTTATCTCTACGTAAAGAGGTGCAGCCCCATTTTCTCTCTCTTCTAATGACTAGACGCAATAGCTAATTCGTGCCAAATAGGTCCCCGCAAGCTGATCTTCTTTCCAGGCGTTCCTTCAGCATGGAGTGCTGTGGCTTCTGAAGTTCCTGTCCTCAGACATCAGAGACTACAATAACCGTGGGTAAAAATGAAGTACGAGGGCTGAATCGTCAGATGCATCGCAGCAGAATCGCTGAGGATTTTAAAGGTGCTTTTCTGCTCTTACAGATATTGAGAAGCCTTTAGGCCCCTGCATAATTTTTTTTTTTTTTTCTGATTGTTTTGTTTCTGTGCACTGTCACCCTGAAGGCTCTGCCCAGCAGACCAGTGTTCGTGCTGCAAAGGTGGGGGGACTGGTGGGGGGGGCGCGTGCGGCGCTGGCTGTGTTCACACTACATAGAGCTTACGTTCACTTTTGCTGCTAAAAGTGTGCAAGCTGGAGGTAGCCCAGGGCAGGGCACGGGTGGTGCTGTCATTGCTGGCCCCTCGCACTTCCCCTGCTCCTTCCACCCTCCTCCTCCTCCTCCTCCTCCTCCTCCCCCCTGCCTCCTGCCGCTACCAGCCCATCCAAAGGAAAGCAGCCTGCTACCTACGGGCTCCTAACCGGGAGCTGCCCTGCTGCCCCACAGCTCGCCCTTGTAGGTACGCCGTGTGCATCCTTAGCTTTATTTCGGCTTTTCAAGCCCAGAAACGAGGAGTCTTGTCCTCCCGGGCTCCGTGCCTTCCCCAGGGACTGGTGCAGTTGGGCAGTTCAGGTTCCAGCAGCTCCACCTGGAAGCCATCCTGCTGCTGCTCCCCCTGCCCGCCCCCCAGGGAGTAATAGCATAATCGTTTACACGTGTATTTCAATTATCTCTTCCCTGCTCTCAAGCTGCGTTACCTGCCATGCATCTATCATTATGCAACAGCGGGTGCGGGTGTAGCATCAAGGCTACATTAAAGCCCTGCCTGATTGATTTCTTATAAAGATTAAGGTTGCTGACATTTTCTGCCCTGACTCAAATAGCGCGCGCTGGCTTTGATTATTCCCTGTTCCACACCAATATAAATCTGAATCGATGGACTTATGCAGATGCAAGGAGAAAATCAGATGTGCCGGCCAGGCCTTTTGATGTCACCAGCTGCCTGCTCCCATTTGCACGTATCGCTGCAGAAGGAAAACAGGAGTTCTCTTTGTAACTAATCACTCCAATTCAATAATTAATCTAAGAGTGCACAGTCTATGCCGGAGCTGGAATTATTGTGCCAGGTTTCATCACTCTGCCTTCATTTGCATCTCCCTGGTAACTGGCTGCGACAGGGAAAACAATCAGTGGGTTTGCTTAACCAAAATGTTAAGATGAAAAACACATTTAGCTTTAGGTGCTAAAAGTTTTTCAGGGGTGGGGGGGAAGGAAGAGGGGAGTGGGCATGTAAGCTTTGAACCAATGAAGCTCACTGTGACACCAGTGTTTTTATATTGGTGTGCCACAAGCAAAGCCCTTCTGAGCTCCTTCTGGTGGTGTTTTCTTTCTGCCACAATTTTTTTTTTTTTCTTGTCACTGCCTTGAGAATCTCTTTTCTTGTCACTGCCTTATTGAATGCCTTGGTTCAAACCCTCAGAGCACCCTGCTGCAAGTCACGCTTCCTCCAGACCACAGGCACCCCATGGGTGGCTGTACCAGGGCACAGGTGCCCCAGCTGCTGCCACGCTTGGCTGAGGGCTGTCCAGTTGCCTTTGTAGCACCAGTGTGTTTTCTCTGTAAGTGGTGGTGGGAAGAGCCTGTAGATCTTGCAGTTCACTTGGATACGTGCCTTTGTGTGAGGCACAACTACTAAATCAGTGCGTTTAATGCTCTAATTGTGATAGCTGGTGCGGGTAGTGGAACTACTCCATCTCCGGGAACCCCTCTACTTGTCCTACATGGTTACTAACATTTCAACAGTACGTTTCAGTTGGTGTTTTCCTCCTTCAAGCTGAAGTTGATAAACAAGGTCATCTTGCCTTTCTGATGCTCAGGAGATCTTAACGAGCCCAAGAAGCCGAGGGTCTGAGCCACTGAGCAGCTTGGGCACCTCACCCTCCTGGTGCGAGCTCTAGGGCGGCTGTGTAACCTATTGCAGGTGGCAGTGGGGTCTCCTGGGGACTTGAGGGGCCACGTGCAGTTTAAGAGGAGTCTAAAGTGACCCTGTGATCTTAAGATGGGTAATACTGTGGAAAGGCTGAGGAGAAGAGGTGGAGGTTAATGCTTCAATACTACTAATTTGTAGGTCCTGGTCTAGGAGCCAGTATTTCTTGTCCACTTTCTTTCTGCTGATTCAAATGCATCGTGCCAGCCTCTCTGGAGGCTGCTTTGAAGATGGCTCTCCTGGCTTGCTTGGGCTGGAGCCTCTTTGTGCTTCTCATTGAACTTGAGGTAGAGAACCAAAGAGCAATTAGACCAGAGAAAGTAAATATGAGAAGTCTCCTTCCAGAACCTCCTTCTTCCAGAACCTCCTTAAACTATAAACCCAGCAAAGGCATCTGGTATTTGAGCCTTGCTGAGTCCTGCCCAGTGGAGGCATTTCATATCTTAAACGAAAATAAGAACTCACGGCATATATTGCATGGAGCTAGCTTGGAAATGTGCATCAGAGTTTTTCAAAGACTGCCTACTAAACTGCCTGCCCTTTTTTCCCTCCAGGAGGCTAAATAGATAAATATCTCATTTCTATATCCTGATCCCCTTGTTTTAAAAAGGAGCAAGGGACCAACCAGTGTCAAGACTGGGACAAGTCGGTCCGTGCCCAAAGGTACAAATATAACCCTTTGTAGGATTCTCCACTCTAAAGCTACAACTGGAACAGGCCGGGGAGCTGGAACACTTGCAGTTTGGGCCACAGTTTTGGCCGTGAGCTTTTAGACCCACAAGTTAGATTTGAGTTGTGAGTATTCGGAGCAAGGCTTATTTTGGAACCTAAGCACCAAGGGCCGCAGGGGCTTGGGATATTGTGACCAACTTGTCGCCAGACCGATAAGTGAGCAGCAGAAAGTCTCCCCCCCTGCTCAGCTCTCCTCCATCATGTACCTTTTCTCCCTGTCTCTTCTGATTCCTGTTTCAAACCACAAATCATATAGGAAGATGCTCTCTGTAGGTCACTTTATACAGTGGTGATTTACTCAGAAATGGTACTTGCAAGCACTTTTCTGTCAGTGTGCCTTAAATCTTATCCTGTTGGAGCCGCAGGCTTGTTAGTCTCCCACAATGGGCAAGTCTGCGGGTTCTGATTATAAACCCGCATTACCATATTCTGTGCTATAGTTGTTTTTCATTATCACTTTGCAATTTTCTTGCCATTTTCCCACCGAGAGGAAAAAAATCAGGTCTTCATAAATTGTGAATAAACTCCTGTCACTTGTGATCCATTGGTTTGCAGAAAGCCATTAATTGTGATTCCTCCTCATTAAGCCTGACTATGAAGATCATGCTTAGACCAGTGTTGCGTTAAGCTTTTTGTTGAGAGACAGCAGTAAGCCATGACTTTGTAAAGCATAGCAGTCAGTATTTTTATTAGTATATAAGATATGATGCATTATACCTGCCATTTTCATAGATGGTGCATAGCTCTTAGAAACTCAGCACTTGACATTTAAGATTGATATAGTACCAATTAATTTAAAAATACAACCCAGTACAAGATTCCTGGCCATTCTAGTTATTGAATTAGTGCAGTATTGTGAATCATTCACGTTCTCTGTGTGAGAAACAATTCATAAGGAGGTCATGAATGTTAATGCTGTTTTAACCTTTGCTGGTTTGCTTAAGGATGTAACATTTGAGGAGATGCTTACGTCTCCTGGAAAATAATGTTCATTTCGGCTGGCTAAATTATCCTGCTTATTGGTGTAGTAATGGGAAAATTGTGCTTAGGATACAGGTTACGACCTAGGCATTCTGGTCTTGTAAGCAGGCAGCTGGTAGAAAGGCTGTGGCATTGGTGGTGATGGGAACACTGGAGCTGGGCTAAAAGTGGCAGCTGGGTGTTAGTATCAACTGCTTATTCTTAAGAGAATTACTCCATTACTTAAAGAACATCCTTAGAAGTTTAACAAAACCCCTCAGCTGAGCTAGCATAGCCATCTTCCAGGCTTCTTTAAATCCCTTTTCCTCCAGTTTTGCTAAACACTCTAGGATTCTGCTGCTGTTCCCGCTCATGTCTATGTGTGCATGTGCAACAGAGAGAAGCTTTCACTGTTGAATTATGTCCCCTCGGAGAGGAGAAGCAGCTGCATAAGGTACCAAGCAGCCAAGAAGTTGTACCTTGAATACCATATATCATGCAAGAGAGAAAGCAGCTTTGATGTACCACAGATAAGAGGAGGTGGTTATTTTAATGCCTGTATTTATCGGTGAGCTTATCGTACTGAAGATGGTCTTCCAAAGGTGAACTTTGTTCTGGCTTTGAAAAATGCCTGTATCAGCAGCCTCTGGAAAGTTACCTCTGTGCTCCCACAGAGAGTCTTGCAGCTGCAGGCTTTGTCTATGAAAACTGTTGTAGGTTCTCTCTTTGTCTGCTGCTTTTAACTGAACCTCCCTGGAAAGGTATGAAGCCGTTGGAGGGGGTTCTGGGGCGGCATCCAACAAACTGACCTCAGAGGGGTAAGGAAGTTTTCAGACCCATATTTTAGTTCCCTTTCCTTTGCAGGATCCTTATTGAGAATGAGACCTATTATAAGGAATTCATGTCCTTTATCAACCTTTAGGATGAGGTTTTTAGGGTCAGTGACCTGAACACTCAGATGGAGTAATTTGGATTTGGATATGAAGAGCACAAACTGCCATGGAAATTGCCTTGTTGAAGCCGATCAGGGTAAAAACCCTATTAATTTGAAAACTAGATAAAGGTTAATAAAATGTATGCTAAGCCACCAAGCAGAAATAATGATCAGAAAATTGTATTAAAATAATTGCTGTATTAGGGAAACCGCTAATTGCATCTCCCGGGTAAACAGGCAGAAGAAGGTAGTTGCCTCTGGGAACAAAACTGCAGCCTGAAGCCAGACAGAGAAAGACCTTCTGGATTTCTCAGCAGCTGTTGTAGCTTTGGATTCAGGGGGGGGGTGGAAGAGTGTGTCTCTCGGGCATCCTCTTCCCCAGCAGGAGGGGACCTGGGACCCACCATCCTGCGCGTCCTGCCAGCTGCAGGCTGGCCTGCCCCGGGGCGGTGTGCAGGTCATCCCTAGCGAGGCAAAGGGAGGAGAACCAGCGATTTTTGCAGTGTTTCTCCACATCACCTTCTTCCTCCCTGTCCCATCTGCAAGGGGAAAAAGCTGTGGCTGCCCCCTCCCTGGAATTGTTCGAGGTCAGGTTGGACGGGGCTGGAGGCAGCCTGGGCTGGGGGAAGATGCCTCTGCCCCTGGCAGGGGGTTGGAACGAGATGGTCTTTAAGGTCCCTTCCAACCCAACCCAGTCTGTGATTCTCTGGTGCAGGGAGATGGGCTGGCTGCAGAACCAGGGATGGCAGCTGTGCCCCTTTACACTGCAGCTGAGTGGATGGGTACCCGGCTCGTGCGATAGCTGAAGGGCACAAAGAGCCACTGTCTATGTCCTTAAACTACAAGTACCTTGAGACAGCATCCCGTTCCTTAAAATTGTCCAATAACCTGTTAAATTCATCCAGCTAAAATGTAGCTTTCTGTCATCTTCCATGTCTCCCAAACCTTTTTCCTTTTCAGTTAAAAGCAAGCAAGGGAAGAAAAAGCTTTTAAGAGAGCCAGCACCATCTGTTGTGTTGAGCCATGTAGTAGTGTAGCCGGCTAACACACCTTCCCCCCCCCCTAATCTATTACATCAAGACTGTAAAGTTTGGCCTGTTATGTCTCTGCTTACCTTAAAATTCAGTCAAATCTGGTGTGATGTATTCCCTAGCTTCCATAAGGAAAATGAAGAATTTGCCTCTTTAGCAACTGCTGGAGTCCTAAGCCAACATAGCCATAAAGCAGTAGCTACTGTTTATTCACTTGCACAGAAACATCTATGGTGTTTTACAGTTTTTGGATCCAGTTGCAAAAAAATGTCACAAGTAACAAACCTTGTTCCCGGCGATCTGCCTGCGTTTATTGATGGTGCCTTTAACCGACAGGCCAAGGAAGGGGCGGCAGGCTGGCCGTCGCGTTGAGCTCCGTGAGCAGGAGGGAAAAGCTTGGCCAGACAGAGCAGGTATGGGCCGAAGCAGAGGGATGGAGGGGGGACGTCAGGCAGGGCAGCTCCTGACCACGGGTCCGAGGACTGCCCAAACGTCATGGTTTTTTGTTGATCAATGGAAAGAACTTTTAAATACGCTGCCATTCCCGTTCATTCCCCCACCAGAGCGATGGCAGCATGCGGGTGGTATCTCTCAAGCACTGAAGGGGACCTGTCTGCTGACGGGGAAATCTCGGTGCCAGTCCGTTCACCATAACGCTCGGTTGCATACCCTTCTGGTCCTCGGGACTTAAGAGAACATAACTATCTTTTCAGGCTCTTCTGCAATAGTATATTATGCTAATTTGTCAATCTAATTAGTCCTCCAGATGTCTGCTGGAGATTAACGTTGTTCGGGAGGAAGGGATGGGGCTGGGAGGCAATTTGGGAGCCAGGCATGCTGAGAGCTCTTCCCAACAGAAGAAAACAAGCTTTGTCTGTCCACGTGGCATCAGCAAACACCCAAAGCTGCATACAGGGGACTTGGTTCATTTCAACCAAGCTGTTCTGGCTTTGAGAGCAGCAGGCATGGTGATTGCTGTTCCTGGAAAACATTGCACAATCTTGAACCTTGGTTATATACGCAAAATAAAATCTATGTATATAAACTATGTATGTAAGTCTTGGCGAGAGATGGTGCAAGAAGAGTACGGTCTCATTCCAGGTACTGTGCTTTGGGTAGAGACTTAGTGACAGTAACTCTGCCTTAAACTTCAAACCTCGTGGTGGCTTTTTTTTTTTTTTTTTTTTTTTTGAGCCTAAAACTGAAACTCTCACTAACTATCTCAAAGAGGCTGTGTCCAAGCTTGGGCATGGCCCTTTTACAGCAAGAGAGGACCTGGCTGCTGCTCTGCCCAAAGACCACAAAACCCAAAATAAAAAATTTGAGCTTAGTCTGATCACATCAGGGAAGCTAATGCTTGACCCTTGTGAGGGTTAATCTCTGGGTCGGTGTCTTCCTAAGGAGCTTGTTTGCTGTGAAGGTGTGGGGTTGGCTCAGCTCTGCGCCCTGTGCTCGGGTTCTGCGGGGCCATCTCCGTGTGAAACTCAAAGCTCTTGAGCGGGGAAGTGTTGCAAAAACCATAAAGCTACACCGTGCCTACAATAAGCTGCTGATTTGCTTCTTCTGTTCCAGCTAGTGCTGGCTCTGTGGTGCTTATCCAGGAATATTTGGATATAAATGAGCTGTGAGTATTTTATATTTGTTGCAGCAACAGGCAATTGACAGGCTAAAATAAATGTAATGTTCTCAAAAATAAATCTAGGGGAAACCAACAGCATATCTTCAGCATTTTGGCAGCTAGCGTTGTATTTATTTTTCTTTTCTTTGACTCAAACTGTGACATTTTTCTTCTCTCAGCAGGAGGAAGCCAAAAGTATATATTGGGGTGGTTCTGTGAATGGCTGAAGCATTTATGGCATTCAAATAAGCATGTTTTGCCCAGCTGTTTAGGAGAATATACTGCATAATTGGTGCAGCACAAACAGAGTGACTATTGGCGAGCACAGCTGTCATTTTTATAGTCAGACTTGACGGAGAGCCTGGGAGTAACTTGTTATGGAAATCTGGTGGGTCTGGTTTGCCATTTTCAATTTGTAAGCTCCCAGAAGAATCTAGAAGATTCCTCAAACAAACATGTGCTTGTCTTTCGCGCGAGGAGAAGCCTAATCGCTTTCTTCATTGAGTGACAACACTATTTCCATCAGACTTTTATTTTTAGCGTCCACATTTAATTTCTAACAATCTGTTAGATATGTGTGTGCAAAGGGAGGTAATCAAACCGAACTCAGTTGGAGCTTTTGAATGTGGGTTGGGTTTCTGTTGTATTTTTTGTGGACTTTTTTTTGTTTTTAAAATATGGACGGAGGATGATTTTTTAAAACCAGCGGGGAGTTTTTGCTCAAAAATAAATCATATTCAGTAATCAAATCTTAAAACCTGAATGTGTTGAAAAGACTGGTAAATGACTTGAGTGATGCCATTGCCAGATCTGAGCTATTTTCCTGCAGCTGTGAAATAGCAAGGAACTTGTTCAGAGTAGAAATCTCTCCAACTGCACGAGTTCCCTCACCAGATGTGCTCTAGAACTCGTACAGGGCTGCTGCTCCTGGTGTGGGGACTTTTTCCAGCCAGAGAAAAAGGAGAGAACGTTTTGGTAGATAGACCTCTCCCACACCAAGGAATAGGGGGAAGGGAAGGGAGGGGAACCCTGTCTGTTCCATTATTGGTATGAGGGACCTTCTGTCTGCAGTAAAGGCAATACCAAGTCACATAGCACTAAAACATCTGGGCACTGGAATGTGGGGATAGTACTTTGCTGATTTGCTAAGTGATTGGATCATATTGGAGAGGACAGGGCTGGGAGGAAGATGAAGGTGACAGATAGAAGGACAAGGGGTCTCTGGAAGGCTTTACTCCCTAAGGGAGGCTGTCAGGCAAGCAGGGGAGGAACCAGCACTGGGTGGAGGTAGCTCGTCTTGAAGTAACCAGTAGGTTTTCTCAGAGGAGGCTGCTATGGGGCTCAGACGGTGTCACCTGGGTTCTGTAGCCTCTTCAAGAGTCTCCTGGTTACACAGGTTCACTTTTTGTGTAAGTGCAGTGGGACTTGAGGTCGGTGAAATGGATGTGACTGGATGCTCTCCTACCACAAGCTCCAGAAGGGAAGTGAAAGGCTTTCAAAACTGAAAAGAAAAAGATAAAGCTGAAGACTTTGTCAAAACCTCAGAAGTGAAGAGGTGAGCTGGAACAAAAGTAAAGGGGTTGTGCACCACGGTGCTGTGGTGCTTTTGCAGATGGACCCTCTCTTCCAGGTTCAATTGCAGATGCTCAATGACTTCGAGTTGCAGAAAATGCTGCTCCCCAGGGAGTTTTTCCTGTGGCCTCTGTGGTTTAGCTACCTGGTCACTGCTGCTTAACACAGTTCCTTTGTGTCCATCTGTGACTCTGCTGGCCCCAAAGGTCCCGCAAAGTGACCAGGGGGAAGACTCCTCTCCCTACATCTCTGCCTTGGCAGGGTGGGGGGTGTCTCCCTTCAGCAGATCTGGTTTAAGGAACACATAGCACCAGTGCGAGCAGAACAACTGGACACCACTCAGTCCAGCACAGTAAGAAATCCCAAACGAGAAGTGGCTTCAGCTTGGGAAGATGGCTGCATTGTTTTATCAAAGACTAGAAGAATGTACAATATGAAGCTAAACTATAACTTTTTGTAAAAAAAAACCAAACAAAAAACAAAACAAAACCGAAACAAAAAATACCAAAAGAAAAAAAAAGCAAAAAAAATAAAAATTGCCCCCAAACCATAAAACAAACAAAAAAATAGCACCACTAACTCCCTGATAACTGGGAATGAGACCGCAAGGTTTTTTTAGTGTATTACAGCCTTCTCTTGAAAGCCTATGGGCAGAATCCCAGGTAGCTCTGGAACAGACGTGATGAGAAACACGTGAGGTTAACCTCTTTGAATAATAATGCCATCTGCAGGAGTTTCCCAGCCATCAGCCCTTGTCCCAGAAGACCATTTGTACTTCACAGCATTAATATTCATTAGGTGTAACACCATATGTTGCACAGCAGGATGCATTGCCAGCAGACTGTTTGTCATAAAGCCAGATTTAATAAAGCATTGTAAAACAAACATTATGATGATAAATACAAAATGACAGGCTAATTAAGAGAATCTTAATTGCCATTTTTCCATAATAACATTTGTTTAGTATGTATCTGTCTTGTGCTGGTACCTTCCTTGTACAGCTTTTCACCCTGTATTGGCTTCGTAAGGGAATCTGTGCCTCGTGTGTTTTAAGGCACTTAATTTTCTGTAGCAGGAAATAAATTTAAGGTTAATGAATTGTTGCTACATTACAGCTATGCATAATCATTGATCTCCAGTCTTGATGATTACAACCCTCCCATCCCCCACTCCCCAAAAGGTAGATTTCGGAGGGGTGTGAGTTGGTTGGGGACAACTTGATGCTCCCTCGTGAGGGAATAATTGGGAAATGCAGCAGCTGCTGTTCTTCAGACAGGTCCTGTGCAAACCTTTCACAGAAGGAGCGCATTTCAGGGAGCCGCTCGGATATAAATTTCCGTTTTCACATCGCAGTGCACAGGCTGAAAGGCCTCTTTGTTCCTCCTTCACTAGAGCGGAATTTAGTTATCTCTCCATTCCCTTGCACTGGTGACTTCATGGGAGAGGAAGGGATTGAAAGAACATGAAATGATATTACGAATTAATGCAGAGAAGCGACACCTATTTTTCTTTTTGCTGTTACCTTTTTATCGTAGTGGTTGCTGCCAGAGTGTCAGGAAATTAACGCATCCTTCTGCAAACCTGTTGAGGTGGTGAGTTATGAAACTTCGAGAAACTCGTGTAGTATTCTTCCGTGTTGGTCCTGCATTACACAGTGTCTGTTCTGGCAGTTGCTTGGTCTCTGTTATATGAGGAAGACAAAGAAAAAAATCATGACCTGAGAAGACCACTGCAAAACTTGTATGGGAGGTCTGTCTATCGTAACTGAAGCTGTAACTGGGTTTTTAGTCTTCATCTTGGTGAGGTTTCCTCTTCCACAGGTGCCACTTTCTACTGTAACGTAGATCCGTTGGGTTTCTGCCTCTATGTACTGCTTTGCAGGGACAGAGTGGGGACCATAACCAAAACCAGGTACAAAACTGGAAGTCAAGGGGAGAAAAAAAGACCCAAAACACATTGGTTCCTTGAGTACACTGTCATGCTTTGAAATTTACCCCAGCGTCTTTCTGCCCATCTTAAACCTGTTATTCATTTCACAAAACAAAATACCCTTAGGGACAAAAAAAAAAAAAAAAAAAAAAATTAAAACGGGTAAAAATATTTATTATTCCTTAATTCATTTTGAAGTATTTCTTCTGCTATTGTACCTCAGATGGAATAGTTGTATGTAGCTTGCATTACAGATTTTGAAATACTAGCGTTTCAGAAACTGGACTGTGGCTTTTCTCAGTTTTTTAATGGGGTTTTCTGTTTGTATGTTTTAGGTCGATTGGGGTTTTTTGCTTGTTTGTTTTTTGGTTGGTTTGGTTTCCCCCCCTCTCTAAATTATAGCTGCACCTATACACACCAGTAACTTCAGGAACCCTTAAAACTAAAGTCGATAATATTTTTTTTTATTCACCTCCCACCTCATCTTTGCTATCAGATTAATAGGATAGGTATAGCAAAATAATAATAATAAAAAAAAAAAACCTGGTGTGATGTTAACCTCTTTAACTCCCTTTTTCCTCTTTTTCTCCCTATTAACTTGTGATAAAACTGCAGCTAAAATGTAGAACAAGCATGAAAATTCTTGTGTATAGAGGAGATCGCTGTAGAGAGCAACGTTTTTTGGTGTTTTTTGTTTGGGTTTTTTTTTGATGGGAGTTAGGTGAAAAATATTTTCTCTTCCATGAATATTTTCTGAACTGAAATTTACAGTCCTCCACAGTCTCCCACGTGGATCATCTCCCAGCAGTACCTTGCATAGCAATTTACTTTTGCTTTTCTCACTGTATACTACCTGTTTCTGTACTCTTGTTTTTTGACCATGCTTCCCAGCTGTGAAGGCTCTCTCCTTAGCAGATATAAACTGTTGGTGCAGGATTTTCTAGCTTTACTCCATCCTCCTTTTTGTACCACTTTCACTCTAGTTTTTAGCCACATTACAACCATTACTCATTCTCTTTGCTCGCTGTGCTGTCTTCAGATGACTGTTGGGTGTTTGACAGTGCTTGTGATAATCAATTCACTTTACACCACGCAGAACATGAGAGGAGTGAAATATCCATCTCTACCTTGCATAGTCTCCACAGAAATAACCAAAAAAAAAAAAGAAGAAAATTCTTCTTAAAAAAATAATATCAAAAATCACTGTAGCTGAAAAAAAATGTATCGAAATCACCTTGAGGTTCAGGAGAGAAGTGGGAAGACAAGGACATGTTAATAAAAAAACCCTTCCCCAAAGGGGTGACTGGGTCCATCGTACTTTTGAGCAGGAAAGCCAAGGTAGCTGCAGTGAGGTGTTGAAGTAACATGGTTTTTAGAAAACTGGAGGTGGAATCCGAAGGCACTCAATGAGCCATCTGATCTCCTTAGAAATAGTCAATGCTGTTTGAAATCAGCATCTTCATCCGAGAGCTCCAAAGAGATTAAGTTATTTGTATTATATTGTTTTTTTCAAATACCTCTTCCATTTTCTCACGTGGAAATTTTCATGCACTGAAATTTGAGTTTTCGATCATTCAATTAAAATCAACCAAACTTTTTATCTACCTGGTTTTTCCACCTCTTCCACGTTTTCCATTAGTGAGAAAGGAGAATTTTGCTGCTCTTTGCTGTGATACACATCATTTAGGAGCAAGCAACTGACACAGCCTGGTGCTGCTGGAAGCTCGTTTTGTGGTGATGTGCAAAGCAGAGATGTGGCTTTGTTTAGGGAGCTCATAGAACATCTCAAGTTGGAAGGGACCCATAAGGATCATCGAGTCCAGCTCCCTGCGGGACTGCTGGCAGAACTGATCCCGTAGTGTGATCCTGCCCTCCCCCACGGTGGAGCTGCAAGGTCTGGTGTCCCTACGAGGTGGTGGAGGCAGTCGCTGCACCTGCTTTTCTCGCCACTTCCACCAGACCTGGAGCTCCATCACCAGTGTTGACCATGCTACGCTGCGGCTTGGCAATGGGGGTAGCCACACCATGGGGCAAAGAGCGACTGACTCGCAAACCCCAGCTTGGGAAAGTGATTTGGCACCTTGGCAGTTGATGGGTGAATAAATATATCCAGTTCCTTCTGCAGGTGTGCCATTCCAATTTATTTCAAATAGCAACTACATGGTTTTTTTTCTGGCCTCATACACTTGTCTCTAGCGCTGTGATCAAATATTGATGGGCAGATGTTGCATTTTAAATGCTGTTCTAGCCCTTTTGATATCACTGGGAATTTTTGTACAGGGAAGAGAATGTGAGCTCATATACTGTGGGTTGGAAACTTGTTTGTGGTGTTGGCCCATTTGTGTTTTGGGTGTTTATAGTAGTTTTGTATTGAGAAAGCCCAGTGTGAGCTTGCTTTATGTAGGAGGCTAGCTGGCCGTGAGCGGGGACTTATAAAAAGACTAATAGCATATGGTCAGTCTTTTCACTTCTTACCTCATTCAGTAACACTGTGCTAAGGAGAGATGTGCAATATATGCTAAGAATGGGTTTTGAGAGAGAGCTTTTAAATGAATTCTTTTCCACAGCTCAGTGTTTCTTGAAGTCTGCATTTGTTTTGACAGCTTTGTCAACTTAATCACTTGAATAAATAACAGCAAATAGAACTGATTTTTTTTTTCATACTGTAACATTCTAAAGCTTTCAAAACAGTGGCAACAAAAGAAAAAATAATATATTTTTTTTTTTTGCCTTTCCGTAATAGCAAGTAAAGTTGTGCTCTGCTGCTGACTGCCATTGGCAAATAGATTTTTCTTTACAGACCTTTCAACGAGAGACTGAGGACAATTAAAGACGTTAAGAATTAGGGACACGTAAGCTTATAGGAACAAAGCAATAAACAACAGTAAAGAAACGATGAAGCATCTCAGTGGTAGCGATTCTGTTCTTTGATTTGTGGCCTTTGGGTTCAATAGATGTGATTTCAAAAACCAAACAAATAAGAATCCAGATAAAGATTGGAGCTGAATATTATTGAAGGGCTGTGCATGTCTTTCAAAACCAGTTAACCTTATTCCCCTTGTAATACTAATGCACATTGTCATCTGGGTAGGTCTGAAGATCACGGAAATGTCACCTCTCAGTGCTGCTGTGATGCTGGTGACATGCAGCGTTCACATTACTTCCAGGTGCTGCAGAAGCTAAAGCCTTGCGTTTGTTAAAAAGCATCTGGCAGTACTGATGTTAAATGCAGCGTTATCGGATCGGGCTCGGAAAGCCTGAGCTGCCAACAGCTGGAAACTACGGGAATATCTGGGAAGGTGGGAACTGTGGCTGGACCTTGCGCTGGCTTGGTACCGCTGATCCGATGCTGACTGAAGGGCTGGTGGCCGTGGCTAGCTGAGGGGGTGGCTGACGGGGCACAAGCTCGTTTGCCACCAAACTGGGCTTTGCGTGGATGGAGGAAGAGGTGCCCTGGGCGAGCGAGCTGAGCGTGATTAGCGATGCCCTGAGCGCCACCGCCCCACGGATGCGCCTCGCTGGCCGAAGGGGTAGCGCTCCCCTTTCCTCACCGGCTTTTCATCCCGCGCAGTTTCTAAAGTAACTGAACACAAAAGTAAGCGGTGAGGTAGGGCAGTGAACCGTACGCCAGCCTGTTATTTCCAAGGACTCAAAATATAAATCATCTTCAGAAAATGAGATCGAAATGAAACATGACAAAATGGAAGAGGTATCTCGAAAGAGTTTTAAAGAGCTTTGGGTTATTTATTGTCAAGCCAGCTGAGGAGGCTAAGAGAATAAAGCATCCAGAAGTCAGACTTAAGGTTCATAAACATTTTCTGCTGTGATGAGTTTAATCTTAAAAAAAAAAATAAAAAAAAAAATAGCTGCTTTGACCCCACTGAAGAATTACCAGGTCTCTTAGTTTAAAAGCTCCTTCATGCTGTTCTTTAGTACGCTCCCTATGGTGGCTGAAGGGCAGTTTTAATTAAACAATGTCTCTTTGCAAGAGAAAAGTAAAGAGCAATGGCTTCTGCATCTCTCTTCCAGCTCCCTTCCCCTGCAGCCCTTATTGTGCAAGACTAAGCAAGCAGTTGAAAAAAAATAGTAAAATGCTGAATTTGTGCTATTTGTTAATCTATTAAGGGTGCGGGGTCTTCACCCGGTAAGGGGCTGTGTATGCATTATGTGGGGCTAAAACAAATATTAACGTGGTTGAGGAGAACATGGGAAGGCTCAGCGAACTTGGTATTATTGTTTGTGGGAACCAGCAGCAGAAAGGAAAAGCTAACCCCCTCATTATTAAAGGAGAAAGTCTACTTTATACTGGAGTCAGGCACTTTTAAGAGGAATTAACAGAATTTTGATGCTCTGATGTCTTGTTATGCATTTGCACTTCCAGGCAGGACCTTCGGGACGTTTGCTAAGTTGCTGCCTTCCTTAACTCAAACGTGAGCAATGACTTGGCACCCAGAGAAAAGGGTACTTCTGTAAGACTAAGGGGCACGGAAGGCCATAGTCCTTAGTGAAAATTAGTGTTATTGTATTTTAGAGGAGAAAAAATTGTCGCAGACTGGAGCTTACTTGCTATGCAGTTAAATTATACTTCTAAAATACGTGCATAGCACATGCAGTGGTACTCCTGTGTATGACGTGGATGCTCTTCTGAGCTATACTAAAAGCTTCTTACCACAACGAAGAAATGCCATCAGTATGTGACCAGCTTCCTAAATTATTCAGCAGCAGCCATGCCGATTTGGGTTAAGGTTTATGCACGGTGACATTCTGTGCTACGTTTCAGGCTTGGAGGAATGTGTTAAAAACAAGTGCTGGGACACACGACCATAGGACATGAAGATATGTGATAGGGAAGCAATGAGAGCTAGAAAGAATAAAATGGTGACTAACTTTTGGAAATACTGTCAGCTGCGGTGTCTACACGCAACAAACAAAGCTGGGAAGGCACGAGAGGGGGTCATTGGATAAGGCAAAAATGGTTAGAGGCAGTTATAAATTGACGTTAAATGAAAATATTTAGGACCTCAAATGATACCGGTGAGACCAAGGCTATCTTGTTTCCTGACTCTGACGTTAATTAGATTTCACACGTGTAATGGACGCTTGCTGCATTTTGAATTTCATCTTATCTGGTGCTTTCTGCAGTGAGAAAATAGCAAGTCTCTACTTTAATCACTAACCAGATCAGTAAACAAAAAAACCTTACCAAAAAAAAAAAAAAAAGTCAACTTAAAATAAAATAGTCTGAATCTTAAATGGATATTATTCCTGTATTTAGCTGGGATTATTTATGCTCTCGGCATCCTCCTGTGCA
>JAVJGJ010000014.1:116004682-116036618 GCA_035590215.1 Microhierax caerulescens | reverse complement strand
TTTTTAAATCCCCACCCCACCCCCACCCCTTTTTTTTTTTTTTTTTTTTTATTATTTGGATTTGATCTTCAGCAGATGTTGCAAAACAAATAAACCATATGCAGTGGTGGTTAGACATTACTCATGGTGTAATCCCTTTATCCAAATGTAAAAGTTAAACATATGAAACCATATCCTTAGATAACTGGGGAAGTTCAGTACTTACTCAGAAAGCCACCACAACTAATCCGCTTCATTATCTGGTGCAGCTCATCCTCTCTTAAGGCAGGCAGGCAAAGGGAAGATGGATTCATGGCTATGCTTTTAAGTAAATGTGAACTAACCACAAAGGGTCAAATTCATTGCTGATGTAACACTGCTGACTACGGTGGATTTACACTAGGGATTAGCGTCGTCCTTTCTCTAATATATATTTTTCAGGAGGAAGGAAGGTGGTTTTTATATAGATTCAGCACAAGATCTGCTGGCGTATAAACAAACCAAACAAAGAATTGTTCCCTTCTCAAACATCTGTTAGCGTGAATGTCCACGTCCTGTGTATCTGCCACAGGTTGTTATAATATAGCTGCATTACATTAACAAAAAATACAATAACCATTTGGTTTCTACTTTAAACAAGAACTTAGGAAAATGACTTTCAGGTGGAGGGAGTGGTGGTTTGGCAAGGGTCTCTTGGCAGGGCTGTGAATTACACATGAGGGAAAGTTGTTTGGTGGTGGAGCAGACAAATTGCTTAACAATTAATAAAAATAATGCCTTGTGTTTCTACATGACAAGGTGCTGTGTGGGAATTATCCTCTCCCCAGCTGCTCCCCACCAATAAAATATAGTGGGTTCTGTAGGTTTTTAAATTGCAGGCAGTAAAGTGGAGCAGTGCTTTAAAAAAGGGTAACACCTTGCTGATTTGCACAAGTAAAACGTTACAAATTTGACCAGTTTATCTAGACTGCATAGACCTGCTTTTAAAAGCTTTGCAGCCCAACATCAGCCAGTGCTAAAGTTTTGGGGTTTCTTCTGTTTTATCTAAGAACGTCTATAAATTCTTTCCCAAGTACTAGACTGGTCTAATAAGGTGTGTAAAAAAATATTGCAAAACCAGCTGCATCTGTGTAGGACTTGTATGGGTCAGTTTTCATCAGTATCAGAGCAGATTTAGCATCTAAATTCTCACTGTACAAGGCAACTGAGACACTACAAGCCAAAGTGTGGATGTAAAGTGATAAAAAGCTCTCGAGCAACTTTTTAAAATCGCAGAGGTATATTTGAAAATGTTCTTTGGATGAGCATCTGATGGGGTCTTAATTCTGCAGTTTGCTTCTTGTGTAAGAGAGAAACTTTTTTTGTCTGCCAAACTGTAGATTGATCAAATGGGGAAAACTCGTCTTGTTTTCTCTAAAGCAGCGTATGGGTTTATTCTGCTGACAGTTCTGCAACCAGATCTTCTCCTGTGAGAATGTCGCATCATCTGCTGCAGGGTTGTTTGCTCTTCACGTTATGAGCTACATTGCACCTCTATAATGTCCTTTCTGAAGTACAACCAACCGGTCTTGCTCTCTTACCAAGAATGCTTTCTGTATCTTGCAGAGTTCTGCAATTTTCCTTCCTGACAGCAATTTTTCTAGCAAGTTTTGACAGTAGAGATTGTTTCCCTTGTGGGGCACAAGAAATTTCTTGGAATTGCTGCACTGTCAGCAGATGTCAAGTTTTCTAAGAAGAAATCCAGGTTCCTGGATGTAGTTTTACTTCTTAATGTAGTGTGTGTGTGATTCTCGTAGCGCTGACGATGTTTTATCAATGGCAATTAGAAGCGAGATACTGTGAGGGTTTCCTCTTTTAGGAAGATGTAATTGAATTTATGTACTATACAACCAGCATTTTCCTTCAATTAATCCCCAGTGTTTCATATTTGGGACCATCTTGTTCCCCTGTGTATAGCTCCTTTCAACTTTATATTTAAAGACATGGGTTTGGGGAAGGATGGTGCTATTTTGCTCAGAGTGCTAAAGCTGTTCAAACTAAAGTTTAGAAACATGCTGGAAATCTTAGAGATTGGACTCGGCATACAACAGAAACTAAGGTGACATTTGTTTTGGGCAAGGGTTTTGTGGTTTTTTTTCCTTCTGTAGCACTTGAAATCAATAGGACTGGGATAAATTATCCTATTGCTGTACCAGTATAAAATAATCATTTTGGATCTACCTTCCCCATATACTGAAGAATTGCCTTGGGTTTCATAAATTGTTTTAATTTGTTAAATTAAAAGTTGCCTCATTTGCACCTATATCAGCAAAGACTGAGTACTTGCCTTTGGAGTTCACAGAACCTCCGAACTGCAGCATTTTGGCTCTCTGCAGAGAAAACCTGATGAGGTAGGTCTCAGCTGATGATGCGGTAAATCTCAAGGAAATGAGTGCTGGGAAAGGCTGAGGGAAAATAAATAATAAAAAAAATCACTTTTAGGTTGTGGATCAGTGTAGGAATTGGTACATCTCCATTTAGTTAACACATTTGTATCCAGAAGTGATGACTTGCATCAAGTTGGAGCGACTTATTGCATTGATCTCGGAGAAGTTTTTGTGTTGGCTGTATGGATGTGCAGGAGGCCAGGGGACAGCGTGGCACCGCAGGGTTTCCTGGCTCCAGCGCTGCAGCAGTGTGCCTCAGCCATGTGAAGGGCTGGGACTCACCAGTGGGTGCCACCAGCACCCTCCCAGGCTGTGTCCCCAGCACCAGGGCCCGTGCTGGTATGCAGCCAGGTTCTTCGCAGTCGCAGCCTCCAAACGGGATCGCAAAGAAGGTTTTGCCCATCAACAGGATAGAGTTGAGCAGATGAGGGCTCGTCTGTGGCCAAGCGCTGTGCTTGCCTGCAGCGGTCATGTCGAAACAATGTACTTATTTTACGTGAACGCCTTTTTGCCTTTCTAAGATGGGCTTGATTTTTCTAATCAGCTTGAGGTAATGCAGATTGTTTAGAGATAAGAAGAAATAAACCGCTCTTCAGGACTATCAGTCTAAAGGTTAGCGTCAGTTAAGTTAAATCTATATAGGCAGATGGTGCCCCTCGAGCTGTTGGCTGCTCTGAATTGCAACAAGGTGTGTGACTTTCACAGGACATTGGTATTTCAACCGCAGACCTGAGCAGGTAGGAAGGTAGGTTCTCCATTAGGGCTTGAGATATCTCCTGGGCCTTTGAATCCACATGCTTACCGTGATATTTTTAAGGAGAAAGCATCAATCTTTCTCTAACAAGCAGTAAGACCCTAGCCCCTGATTTTGCACGCTAAGCGTCCAGGCGGTCAGCAGATATTTGCTCTGAAGCCAATATTCCCAGTGCCACCTCCTCCTTACCGACCAGCAGGTGGGCTGGGGCTGTTCCAGACCCCCGAGCTGCCTGGTGCATCGTGGGGCTCCCTCCGCTGCATTTCTTCCTTGCTGCATCCCACCGAGAAGTGTCTGAGATAGGGCTCAAATCGATCCCCATGGACACAGATAGAAACAGGACTTAACACCGAGTGCTATTTTGCTTCAGCTTCTATGCCTCTAAATCCATTGGGATGTTGAACAATGCAATATTAATAAATACTAATAGCTGCTAATATGGGTGGATCTAGCCAGAAGCTGGCAATGTGGTCTTCCTGCTGCTAGCTTCAACGTGCTGCGTTCAGATGATGTGCAAAAGAAATCTGTTTAGTTTGATTTGTTTTTTAGTTTTTTTTAAAGTCCTCCTTAAATCCTGATTTTCCTCAAATGCTTCCTTAGTTAAATTCTTGTAAATGAAAACAGTTAGGCATCTACTAATCACCACCAGCAGCTAACATATTTCTTGATTAATCAAGTAAAACCTCTTAAATGCAGTTAAAGGAACATTTTATGAGGATTCTCAGTGATGCCTCTGCAAATGTGCTTGAGTAAATTTTGTTTGAGACCTTCCCAGTGGTCTGGGAAAGTCTTGGGCAAACGAAGCTTTACTCCTCCAACTAATAACTTATTGTTTTGAGAGCTGTGCAGCATTCAGAAGCAGTGAACCTGTATAACTACTAAATTTATTGTGTTCCACAGCATGTAATATTCACGCCTTCACTGGTTTCCTAATTGGTAATAGGGAAATGCAAAGAGGCTGGCAGCAAATGCAAAGGAGCACTACAAATCCCCAAATTCCCTTTCCTAAAAACCTATAGAGATACTCAAATCCAAAGGGGGATACAACGTATTTTACCTAATTCTTCTTTGATGTTGTCCTTAGCTAAAATAATAAAGTTGCTGAGCATAGCAGAGGCTTAACTAAAATATCATCTGTAGTATTTTTTTTATTATTATTTAAAAAAAAAATAAAAAATATTGCTCAAATACTTCCAAAAACCCCCCAAACCTTGAATGGAAGATGCAACCAGAAACATGACAGGAGAAACCTCTTCATGAATTTAGAGAGTGCAGAAAGCAGTTTGCCTCCCAGAGACTCCAGTTAGCCCATGCCTCAGAATTCCAGAGGCAGCTTCTGCCCTGCAAGGGTAGCTGGGGGGAGTGTCTCCTTATCTTCAACCTCTTCTTGTCCCAAGATTTAGAAAGTTGTCTTGCTAAGTCTTATGCTGATGGCCATCCCCAGAGTCCTCTTCCTTTGGATCTTGCTTGTGGCTGCTTGTCTGGGCACCAAGAACGAAGTAAAATACAAGAGGAAGCTGAGTATCAAGGTGCAATTTGTAGACTTCTAACTGCCAAAAAGCGATTGTCTGCAGGTGGTTTTATTTTAATGTTGGGACCAAGGCACTGCTGATCTGTTATGGAGGTATCATGAATGATTTCTGCTGCTTTCTACCTCTGCATTTACACCATGGAAGTACTGTTCTGAAGTGTTGTGCTAATTAGGATTGCTTTAACATGGATTTTTGTACATTTGACGGCTCTACTCAGTAGCCCAGAAAGCTTCTGATGTCACATTCTGCAAAACACAATCTTTACTCCTCTTAAGTCACTGCTTTGTTGAGTTTCCAATGAGCTTCTCTTGATTTAAGAAACTCTGAACTGAAAAAAAAAAAACCCTCTTCAACAAGGATAGAGTTTTCCCAGTTCTTTATCCCAGGGGTATTCTCCTAAGATGCTCCCTGTGCAGTCAGTATGTATTCTTTTCAGACTGTAAATCCTCAGAAGTATTTTTATGGTGATGTATTAGCTCTGACTTCTGGAGGGGACCTGAGTTTCATTTGCCTGGGAGCTTTTATTATAGGTGCCTTTGGAAGGGTGATGGCTGGAGATAGAAATCAAAAATAAAGGTGGAAAAGAATTACTACTTGTCAGAGACCTTTATCTTTCCTGCCAGTCTACAGGAGTCTGTGAAATGGTCTAGGATTACAGATCGATAATGGAGGGCTTGCATTCAGCAAAGAAAGACCAAAACCCCATAAGCTTTAAAACACAATATCGGTACTTGATTGGTTGCTTGCTGAGAGCTGAGCTTTACTACTTTGCTCCTCTAGCTGGGATCTGGGGAACATCTATCTTCTCAGTAGTATCAGGAGATGGTGAGCTAGCTGGTCTGGTAGTCTTGCCAACCTTCTGCAACAGCATCTGTTAAAATGCTCTAAAAGACTGTGCAACTGAATTACTTTCCTAATTTATTTTTCTGGTGATGACAATTGCTGGAGTTGCTAAAGGATTGCTACATGGGAATACATGAACAGGGTCTTCCAAGGGAATAGTAGCGCCTCAGAAAATGTCTTTCTCTAGTAGCGCTTGAACTTCCCTCTTTGAAGTTTGACAGAGGACGCTTTGTCTTGTCGGTGCGGTTGGCGCAGCGCTTGGACAGCAATGCGTATCTATTTTTTAAATTCTGCCTTCATTGAATTGAGTGACCATAAGTGCGATGGTCGTTTCAGCTTCTGATAGCTGAACGTTAAGGTGCAGAGGAGTTCACACAGGCGTGTTCTGCCAAAGATGCCATGTTATTTTCCTTATTGTTCTCCCTTTGAGCTGTTTGAGATGATCCCGTGAAGGTCTCATGAAGGAACTTTATATACACACTTGCTCAGGGTGGAAAATACACATTTCTCCGTTTATACAGGTACGCTGGGGGCTTATGCTCAGATTGCACTTCTACACTAGCCCATTTCTAAACAGAAAGAGGGGATCACTACCTGTAGCAGAAAGATGCGTAAGTGTTCACTGGTCTGCGCAGATGATGTAGTCTTTTCTGCTACCTGTGCAATGGTGTTGAGAGCTTTCCAAACATTATCCTCTGCTCCTCAACAATTTCTGCAGGACCACCAAAGACCTTCGAGCACCAGCCCTGTGCACGCCGTGCTGGATGCTCTCAGGCTGTCGGTCCTGGCACTGGGAGGCAGGTAGTGTTTGCCACCTTCATGTATATTGAGTGCTGGAAAAGCATAATGGAAAGCACAGGTGGTCGGACACTTTGGCTTCAGAAAACCATAAAAGATTGAGGAAATCTGCATCCTGGATTCCATGCCAGGGTGCAGCAGGAATGGGGTTGCCCCATGAGAAGGTGTAAGGCAGAATCTGGAGTGACCCAACACGACCCGTGCCCTCCCCAGCCAGGATGAGTGCTGGGTGGGCAGAGCAGGGTGCTGATACTGGTGTCCAGCAACAGCTCCCAGCACAGAGGGGATGAACCAGGACCAAGGGTCCTCTGGGAGGTGGAGACAAGGCTGCAGTGTGGGTCCAGCCTGAGTGGAAATGGACTTAGGGTGGGGGTACCTGGGCAGGAGCCCTGGTACAGCTCAGTCAGGTAAATTACAGCTCGCAGGTGTCCCAGAGGCCCAAAACGGTACATCACAGAGAAAGCAAATCTTGTGCACCCCCTTCTGCAATATTCATTCTTTTTATCACAGCTATTCACAGTGCTGTGGCTGCTGTACTTGCTGTGTGTTTATTAAGCATGACTGAACATTATTATAGGAAGACTCACCTTTTCCTTATCTCTTTTTAAGTGCTCACTTGTTCCTCTCTTTGATTATCCCTGCAGGCATGTTACCATAGAATTTGTACCTTGCTACTTTATCACTGCGAGGTGTATGTGAACCTCTTACAAGTTATCTGATGATCTCTTTTGCATTGCTAAGTGGTGACAGCAGGACTTCAGGATCATAGGAGAACCAGCAAGAGTCTAGTGTAATATTTATAATGCTCTTTTAAAAGCTCTGTGAAGCCTGGAAAAATCATGGGAGAAACACCCGTAGGGCAGACATGAATTTTCATAGGATCATAGGGCAATCGAGTCTGCAAGGGAGCTCAAGAAGCCTCTAGTCCAGCCTCCTGCTCAGAGCAGGGTCAGCCGTGGCATCAGATCAGGCTGCTCAGGGCTTACTCCAGCCAGGTCTCGAAACCCTTCAGGGCTGGAGACTGCTCTGAAGCAACTGCCTCACTGTCCTCATGGGCAAAACTTTTTCCTTGCATCCGGTCTGAACTGCTCTTGTTTCAACTTCTGCCCATCCTCTGCTGTCCTCGCTGTGCACCGCTGCGAAGAGCCTGGCTCTGTCTCTCGCTGACCTCTGCACAGGCAACGGGGCAGCTGTTGGGTCCCTTCTCCAGCCTCAACAAACCCCAGTCCCTCACCTTTTCTCCCCAGGACATGTGCTCCGGCCCCGAATCATCCTGGTGCCACCTTTCTGAACTTGTTCTTGTTCATCAAAGTCTTCCCTGTCTTGGCATGGGGGGCTGGGGGGGGATTGGATGCAGTATCCTAGATCCAACCTCATGAGTGCCGAGTAGAGGAGAACCCTTGACCCTGCTGCCTGTTTTTCTTCAAACAGCTCAAGGTGCTGTTGGCCCTTGAACATTTCACACCTTTCCTTCCAAGTTGCAGTGTGCCTAGGGCAGGGCTCCTCAAACTACGGCCTGTGGGCCAGATTCACCCCCCCAGGGTCCTCAATCCGGCCTCCTGGTATTTACAGACCCCCCCTGCCCACCCATCCCCCCCCCCTCCCCAGGGTTTGCGGGGGGAACCAAGCAGCCGCAGATGACTGCCTGATACTTCATCCACGTGCCGGCCCCCTGGTTAAAACGTTTGAGGACCCCTGGGCTAGGGGAGGCATAGACTCTTCTTCATTTCTTTGAATGTCACCTCTTGTTAGGTGCATTTCCACTCACAACAGATTAAAACTGTCTGAGGGTTTTTGTTAACTTTCACTAATTACTCCCAGCACCACAGAGCATCTAGAGCATCACAGAGCATTTGCAGCACAGCTCCAGACAGGCTGGATGGAGTTGAAGAAAGAAGGAAAAATAAGACTGAAAGTAAAAACTCAAGAAAATCATGAACATAGGAGTTAGGAAAAGTCTTTTAATAGTGTAGAATTGCAAAGGATCTATTCTGTCAAAATACATGAACTGGTAGATTACGCCCTGATTTTTTTAAAATACATGTATCAGTTCTGCTTTGAAAAACATTGCTAGAAAGAAGCCCTATAACAGAGTAACCGCTTCCAGCTTTGGTGTTTTTGAGGAAAATTTATTCTTAAGGAGGAAAAAAACCCTGGCCACCAAAATCATACCCAGTGTTGTCATACTAAATATGAGGCAGCCGTGACCCCATAAAAACGGCTGGCTCAGCATCATCACCTGAGCTGTCTGGTTCATTTCGGTGCAGAATCAGGGTTTAAGGGGGCCTTTATGGTGTGAACACGAAGCGGGTGAGGTTTGTTTATGAAGAGATGAAGTGCTAATCCTTCCAAACTGATAACAGCAATGCATTTAGAGCGAAGTAATGCTTTGGCATTACTTTTTTATGTACAGAGGATTTTTTGAAAATGGAAATAACTAGAGGCAGCTACTTCAGGTTTCCCAAGTGAGAGCTAAAGCTGCAGGTGATGTTCCAAGGTTACGAATTTAATAGTTTCAGTTCATTCATTTAAGGTCATGATGAACTTTTGGCCTTTGGTTAGAAGACTTCAGCCAGCCAGAAAAAGATTGAATTACTTCTTGTCTTCTGGGAGGCTCTTCTCTCTGGATGGAGACTTCAGGCGCTTGGGGGTCAGTGTGGAGCAGCTTGCACAATGTCATCTTGGCTATGGCCCAAACCAGCAACCCCTTTTCACTGGTTTTCATTGCCAGCACTTGCTTAACCTTCACCAGCCCCAAGATGAGCAATGCCAAATGAAAAAGTAAAGAGAAAAACAGTTCAGACCGAGAAGGGTGACCAGGTGTTTTGGTTGAGGCAGGGATGATCCATTAACAAGAATTCTGTTTTGTTGCCTTAAACGCAGAATCTGCTCTTGTGCATTGAAATACACCAGTTTCCATCATCACAGACCTTTGTTCTTCCCTTTCAGGCAGACACTTCTGAAATCATGCTCTGCTTTTCCTTGCATCGTGGATGCAATCAGAAAAGAAATGGCTTCCTCAGCCAACTGTAGCAATAGTTTTTAGAGGATGATCTCCTGAGGAGCAGCAAGCCTTGTGAGGGGCTGGTACGGTCTGTCCGAAAGGATTCGGCCACCTTGGGGCTGCTCCCAAGGGATCAGAGCTGCAATTCTTACAGAACTCCTGACCTGAGCGAGCAAGTTCATAGCTTCTCAGCAAATATTTGTGTAAGTTATTGTTTGTGTTTATTCAAATAAAGCCTGTAAGTGAGCTGAAGGATCCATAACCCTTAAACATTAGTATTTTTGATGCTGTTTCTGAGAAGTGTATCGGTGGTTGTTAGTGAGAATGAGAGGGTCTCGGACCATGCAAATGTGTATATCTACAGAAACTCCTGGAAGCAGTGTTTCATTAAGTGTCAAAACCTTCAATTTCCCCCTTGTTAACAAATGACATTTCAGTTTTGGATTGGAAACAAAGCACACAATTTGGACAGATTCTCACTGCTAACTGGCAGGCCCGCAGAGTATGAAGTCAAGAAGGTGACAAATAATTCTAGAGCAACAGGCAGGATACGTTTGATATGTTTGCATCCAGAGTACTCATATTTACTTGAAAAGCAAACTTGGCACAAATAAAGCTTCGGTTAATTCATAATTAACTACAGATAAAGAGACCAGTTTGTAAAATAAAATAATTTGGCTTCACTGGGGCTACTTCTGACTCCATCGATGCGGCTAGCTACCTCTCCTGGCTTTTGCACACATTTAAGAACAATGTGGGGAGAAGACAGGTTCTTGAAATAGAGGCTGACTGCAGTTGTGCCTTGGCACTCTCAACTTCACTCCTCATCCCACACAGCATGTGTTGAAGAAACTGTATGTGGTTTGTGTGCTTTTTTTGGATGGTTAGTTGGCTGCACATCTTCTCCTTTGGTGGGATTAGGCATGTACTGGAATTGGAGACATGTTGGGTTCTTGAGAGCCAAGTGCCAAACTGCAGTAAGTGTAGCAGTGTCGTATCCTAAGCTAGCAGCACCTCGCTGAAATTAAAAGGCACAGAAGTGTACAAGAGAGAGAGAATTGTGCTGAACTGGGCATGGGGTAATATTGCCAGTGCTCACATGTAGAAAAAGAAAGTTGAGTTTTGTCCTCTGAATCATGTCCTCTGAGCTTATTCAACGTTAGAACGAGACAGAAAGGTTGTCAGGGCACCACCTCTTCCAAGGCAAAGCAGATTGCCCCTGGCTGTACTTCACATTATCTTCCGTCTTTCCAGATCCAGCCTCCAGCCTCCTGTAGCCTGCGCTTGCTGCAGCATCTCCATGCTGCTCTCCCAACCCCCAGCATGATTGCTGTACTGCTCCAGGTTCCTTCAAAAACAAAAGTGCAAACGGAAGAGGTCCAAGCTTCATATCAGGGCATGGAGGAAAAATGTAGAGGAATCTGTCAGGATGCAGTTTGTATTTCAGCCTCTTCAGCTGATAAGCAATACCAGTTTGGTATCACATGCTTTTTGTTGCTCAGCTTGATTGCTTTCACTGCTGAAATTTGTATTCTAAGTGCATGGCTGTGTAAGTTTGCCAAATTGGGATTTGCTTCTTTTTATTTCAGTATTAAACCTAAGACATCACGTTAAGTGTTTATTTCTTATTTTAACAAAAGCTTTGTCTATCTGGCTTTAGAATCTTATTTCTGTGAGTTTGTGACTGTTTCCATATGTACTGTAGTAACCACCACACTGCCAGAGTGATGCGAAGCACTCCAAGCTCACATCACCAGGGCTTCGCTCCTGAGCGCGTTCCAGTTCTCAGAGATTTACAAGACCAGGAGTCTGAAAAGGTTCACGCTCCCAGGAAACTGCTGTTCTCTCAATTGAAACTGGCTGTGTTTCTCCAGCAAAATATAACTGTTCTGGTGTGCACAGAGTCACTGGCTTGTGAATTCACATCTGCATGTGCAATTGCAGTTCACTTCTGTACAGTTACCCATGCACACTAATTGATGGTGCTTGCAGTACTGGTGGTTCTTCAAAGCAAAACGGCTGGTGTGTAGGGTGTGCTCGCACCCTGCTGTGGCTGAAGGTAAAACCATGTCATGTCTGCTGAGGAGAGCAGGGCTTTCCATGTGTACTTGCAGGATACTATAAGGCTACTCATGCTACAGACAGTCTCTCTTTTTGCGCTGCTTTCTAAGGGGGCAGGACTTTCCCTCCATCACAGACAGCACCGTTCCTGTGTTCATTAGCTGTTCAGCAGGATGCCACTCCTGGGACAGCTATAAATTACTGTAGTATGTGTTACACTAATGAAGAGGGGCAAGGGAGAATAGAAGAGGTGAACACGAAGGAATTCACTGGGAAGATAGAGAATTAGTGGGGCAAGGAGTGGGGCAGTTCCTCAGGAACAAAAAAAAAAATTGACAGCATGTAAGTGACAGATGTAGAAAAGTGAGAATACATTATATAAGCGGGTACAAAACGTGCTGGTTAATAGACAGCTCTGGGCAAATGAAGGAATAGGTGAATAAGACTGAAGGGATATGAAGGAAAAAGAAGTCTTTCATGATGCATGCTTAACACACACCAAAAGAAGTGAAATAATTTATAGCCACCTTGTTCATTTTTAAGGTTAGTGTGAACGGGAGCCTAGTTGCTTATTGATGCATCTGTGTATAGTGCCAAAAAAGAAAAAAAAAAATCTTTCCTGTAGATCAAGGGTGTAGCAGATGTGCTCAGTCTTTCGCTTTCAAAGATTGTTCTCTGAACGCTTATAGTAGGTAATCTCAAATTAAACAGCTCAGTTGCTTACTGAAATAATTAATCACTTAGATGAATCTCTCTCTACTAAGTTAGCGGTGCAGAGGTCTTACAAGCAGGGTGCCTGCAGAAACGTAAATTTGCAAACTGATCGTAATCCTTACTTGTTTGATATTTAAAAACTGAGATTATTCCCACAAGAAAACCTCTTTGTGCATTAGCAAGGCAGGAAAAATTGCAAACAGAAAATTCAAGAGATAAAATATTTTCCCTCCTCCTCCTCCAGTGTTTTATTTATTTACTTTATATTAACTAGATTTCCAAAATCTAAGTGATATTTTGGTCTGATAACAAGCTTGCGATTGTTCATTTTAAAGTCCAATTTAAACAAAGAATTGGCTGACTGAGGAGCTTAGGCTGCATGTGTTTTGAAGGCAACTAAGACACCGTTATCCCACAGTGATAAGATAAAGTACCAGATGTGTGTAGGAAAATGTTCCTTGTTCCATCTTGGAATTATTATATTTTTTTAAAAAAGATAAATTATATTTTATCCTTGTCTGAAGAAGTTTTAAAATAATTATATGTTATCTTTCAAAATGGAGAGAAGGCTTTCCCCTTTATGCAGATAGCGTTTGAGTTATGCAGGTGCAATTCCTTTTTTTTTTTTTTTTTTTTTTCAGTGGCAGAGTTTGGCCCTGTACATGCTTTTAAGCGATCCAATTGCAGTATTTCCCTCCTGGTTTGGAAATGTGAATAGTTATATATTTCCCATTCCTTGACTGTTTTGGCATCCCTTCCCAAAAGAGAGGAAAAACCTCATGAAGTTTCCTTTGGCCCAAACAACCAGAAACATCTGCTGCAGCTGCCAGCAGTGGGCTGGCCGGGGAAGCTGCAGCTCATTGCAGCGAGTGGCTGTGAGGTGGCCACCAGCCTGCGCGGCACTTGGTGGCAAGGGGAGAAGCCACCCTGGGGTACCAGCAGCTAGGAGAGGGGATGAGCAGGGCAGGGGTACCCAGGGTGTGCTGGCTGGGGGAGCACGAAGCGCTCTGGCAGCAGAGAAGTGCTAGACCTGAACTGCTCTCAGAGGTTTTTAAAAGAACGAGAAAAAAAAAAATATATATCCATTCTTGCATTCAGTAAATACAGCTGCTTGGCAAGGAGGGTGACTGGGAGCGATGGGCTGCGTGCTCCCCCCAGGAAGGAGCTGCAGTTGTCTCAGGTGATGCTGGGGAGAAAGCCGTGGCTGCCGCCCCGCTCTTCTCATGCCACTTAGCACGTCCCCTCCCAACAGGGCCGGCAAGGGGCAGCCCACCCTGGCCGATGGACCCGAGGCTGCTGCTCCCTGCGAGGGCTCAGCAGGTGCGGGCAGGTCGCGGGGAGCTCCGTGTTGTGTCCCCAGCTGCCCTGAGCTCCAGTCCCGGCCAGAGCAGGATGGCTGGGTGCAGCGGGAGGCTTAAAGCACAAAGGCACTGTGACCTTCAGCTCTAAGGTCCCCTCGTGCCTTGGAAGATATTGTGAATTTATTCTGACTTCAGTCTTATTTGATTATCTTCCCCCCCTCCCCTTTTTTTTTTCCCCTGCAAAAATAAACATTAAGTAGCCTGTTGAGAAAACTAAAAGGCCATAATAGTATTTTTAAGGCTTATGGGAATATATGAGAAATCTAATTTTCCAAAAAGCAAATAACTGTGTTACTCTATTCAGATTATGCTAAATCCTAAATTGCCAAACTTTTGTGCTTTCTCTCTCTCTTGGCTCTGGCTCCCAAACAAATTATGGCAGCCCCACAAATGACTGTGTTTTGGTGGTCCCAGCAATTGTCCATGTGCATGCTTTCAGCTCATGGCTGCTGCAAACTAATGCATTCTCTTTTAAACCCAAAAGAAAAAGGATTAGGCTAACCAGCTTCAGCTTACGTTTGCTAAGCATGTGCACATGGACGCTGGGGGTTCGGCTGACTTGTGGTAATTTGTTAAGCTACGAATGAATGAAACTTAATTGAGAACCTCAGCCACACACATGCAGGGTACCATTTGCCTGCTACTTTGGAGCTAATGAAATGAAATCCACAAAGAGAGGAAGACGGCCTGAAAGCACAAGAGTGTTTCAGGGCTGATAGGTTTAGTCCCCTCCTTGGCTATGGACTCTTTTGTGGCAGAGGGCATATCACTGGTTTTCTTTGTCTCCGTTTCACGTCATATAAAAGCGAGGATGATAAATGACAGTTTTGTATTTCACTTGGAGTGTTTGGGGGATAAATGCACTGAGGGCTGGAAATGCCTAGATGGCTATAGACAGTAAAAATAAGCTGCCAAAGCCAGGTAACTTAAAAAAAAAAACGACGTAAGCCTAGTCAGGCCTTCAGCAATGAATGTGAAAACCCATTTAGATATATCATTTTCCATTTTGGGGGCAAGAAGAGGACAGAACCAAACCACAGCTTTCACAAGCTGGATGAGCCTGGATGTTGTTCCCTGTGCCTCCACACACAATATCATCTTCTGTATTCCCCACTCACAGATGACACGAGTATTAAGAAGGAAAAATGAGCACTGTGTATCTAGCTTGTGAATTCTGCCAATATGTGATGCATTAAGCTTCATCAAAGTGTTTGAGGTCCAAGAAAGCATACTGATATGGAAGCCACATTAGATTTGATTATTAAATGACTTGAAAGATAGATGTAGGTATTAACATAGCGCACCTGCAGTTCTTCCCCATGCACTTTGATCTAGCAGATGATAATTTGTAATGGCATCACCTCAACCCCTGGTCCACCTGCAGTTTGTTAGGATGGCAGCCAACATACATTACGGGTCAGTTACTGGCAACCAGGATGTCTGGCAACCAAAAAAAACCCAAAAAAAACAAAAAACCCCAAACAAAAACAAACCAAAAAAACCCCCAAACCAACAAACTGATTGTCATTTGTCAGCAACCCTTCACCCACTAAGTGCTGCTCGTGCGGTGCTGGTGCTGCCCACTTGCCTCCACACCTGCCTCATAAATATCCACCATGCTTTCATCCCTGTCCTTGTCCCCCCTGGCAGTTCCCTTGTCTTTGGCTTTTCTCACGCTGGTGTTTGGAAGCACCGCTAATGAGAGCGGATGCGAGAATGGCTTCTCGCCGGCGCGGGCCGGGTGCCTGCTGTTCGGAGTGGTACTCTGCCCGGCTGCAGCTGACAGAAGGTGCTTAGCCCGGGGTGGGACAGGTAAGAGGGCCACTTCTGAGTCCTGTCATCTGGCAGCTTGGCAGGAGGAGCAATCAGACTCGTGTCAGCAAGACGAGAATTTAAATGGAGAGTGAACCCATTCAAGCTCATTAAGCTGGTCTTAATTCATAGCTTAAAGGTAGCTAGTTTCCATCAAAAACAGATGTAGATAGATGCGCCCGGTCTGACCTAGTGGTGCCTTGGGGTTTGCTTTCCATCACAGAGCTTCCTGGGGGCTAACCACCCTCCCAAGGGAGTAGTCAAAGGGGGAGGGAAAGATGAAATTCCTGCAGCAGAGTTTTCCGCAGAGCCCTTGGTTTGGGGAAAGATTTTGCTTTCCTTCCAAGGGAAAAGAGAAAGCTCTGATGTCCTAGAGCCCTTCAGCTTGCGCTGAGACATGTGCAAACGTCCATGAAAGAAAAGTGAGTTTTGCTGAGCCCCAGGTCTTCTCCTGTCCTTCTGCTGTGATGGTGGTGTTTTGGAAATAGCTTTACTACTTTCCTACAGCCTTCAGGAAACTAGTAAGAAAATAGTACCACAGTGAAAGCGACTAGGGCTTGCTTTCTAGGTCTCTGTGCTGGGTTGAAAACTTTTAACCTGTCTGCATCCACCTGGCAGCCTACCTAAATTAAAGCAGAGGACACTGGGGTGAGCACTGTGCTACCAGGGGTTTCACAGAGTATGCTCCTCACTGGGCCTAGGGTTTATTGGCACTTCCCTTTTTCTTTTAATCTTTTCATCAGATCCTTGCAAAGAGACAGGATGCCCACACCCTTTCCAAATGACCATGTTACAAATTCCTCTCTTACTAAAGGACAGTATTAATGTTTCTCCTCCTTTTGCACCAACAACAGTTCTCCAGGTTTGTTATTCAAACATCAAAAGCAAAGATGGGATCTTTCAGCCAGTGTCAGGGCCGTGCCACATGCAAGCAAACTATGAAAAAACTGTCCTTGGGTCTGCTCTTTAGTTCGTGTGTGGTGCATGAACTAAAGTATATGGTAGGAAACAGTTACATGTGTTTGTGGAGTAAGTTGTATTACAGTATATTATATATATTATATTTTATATATATATATATATATATATATATATAAAATATATTGGAGTAAGTTGTAATTAATGTATACATTACACAGTACCAGCCTTTGGACGTTTCTCTCAGCTCCCACTCTCTTTTCCCTTCCTCCTGTCTGCCCCCAGGGATCACCTCTGGGCAAGAAAAGTGTGTCTGCAAACCAGGTAACAGACATCCTTCACAGGTAAAACGGCAGAAGGCTAGGTTTGCTAAGGTTGCTAAAGAAATTATAACATCAAGGTAATAGATTTTTATGGAAAGTCATGGAGGAAATAATAGCCTGTATGTATAGCTACAGTGAAGAGTAAATTCAAGAAAGACAGTTATAAATGCCAAGCACATAATGAAGCTGTAAACAGATCCATAACCTAGGACAACATCAGATCTTCTGAAAGTTCAACATTTCTGATCATTTTTTTTCTTTTTCCTCTCACCTGGTTATGACATAATCATGTTTCAAATCTGAGAAATATCAACAAAGCCTATTCTCTTCAGATGTATACCTACATTATGTTGATATTATTATTTATAATTATGGTTAATAGTTCCTATTCTGAAACACTTTTGTTGCAAATATTGCCTTTAGAAAGCATAATACTTTTGTTCGCCAAATGAGAATACTTTCTCTCAGAAAAACATCATCCGAGTGAAAGAATTACACTTTTATCACTGCTCTTTGTGGTGTTCACACAGTTCTTTCCAAGGTTGTCCAAGCTGACAGCTGCAAACATTTCTCAGTATGATACTTTTTCAACCTGCTAAAATTCTGGTTTGTGCAGTTAGGTGTACAATTTTGTAATTTGCTGCTCATTAAAAAAAAAAAAAAAAGAAGAAGAAAAAAAAAGAAAAAATATAATAGTTGTTCGATCATATTAAATAATAGCCAAAAAGAGAGGCACTTTAAGGACTACTGGGTTTATAATTCCCTAGGTTTTGGAGCCATGTAGGTGAAAGGCAGGCGGCAGAGAATCTAAAACATGCATAGAATTACAGTCAGGAAAACTATAGCCAAATATGAGGACACCTCTGTCCTTCAGTCAGCATGTGTTAAATTAAGAACAACAGTAGATAACGTCCTTCAAGAAGGGCATCTTTTCATTCCCTGAAGCTCTAAGATATATGACACCACCAATGATGAATTCCTGGGGTTGCAGGAGAACAGAATGCCCTTGGATCCCCTGTTTTCCCGTGTCCTCAGGAGCAGGCTCCCAATCCGTGCCATTGTCAAGACAACTCTGAGGGCACCTCTTGGTTTTCTTTCAGAATTTAAGCTGATCAAAAGAATGTAAAGTAATACCCCAGCTCCAGGCATGGATCCATATTTGACACAACAGAAGGCGATGACTATACTTGTGTAGGGCTTCATCCAGGATGGCACAGCTCCACAGCACAGTGGTACCCATTTACGGAGGGAAGTTATTCAAGAATCCCAAGTGACTGTGACAGCCACCTGGTGGTACGTATGCCATTGCCAAAACAGACCACGAGCTGATCACAGCTATAGGCTAAATCCTCCACAGTCGTCCGATCGTATCCCATTTGGAAGGGAAGGGTTTACTACTCACTGCTGAACAGCAGTATTCCAGACTGTGCACTACGGATGCAGCTGCGCTGGCCTTGCCTCCCTGCCCTCCTGTTTACGGCGTTCGCGGGCATCTCCCGTGCATGAAACTTCTCAGATAACCTGTTAAAATAGAAATACGTTCCCATTATTATGGTGCGGCCAAAGGAGCCTGTGAAGACATTTTGTTTTAGAAGAAGGTATAGGCTCATTTTATGATGTACTTTTGCCTCGGTTTAAGGCAAATACAAGTGGAGGGGCCAGGAGTCTGTTAAGGACGTCGTATATCTGGGGTCCCATCAATGCCAGCACCAGCAGCAGTCATAAAAGAAGCACGTAATGTTCAATGGCTCTGTTCAGTGAATGCTTCTGGATATGGTGCTGAGCCTCGTCCAAATTTCTCTGCTCTAAGTAGAAACATAGTTTAAAAAAAAAAAAAAAGAAACACACACAAAAAAGTTCACCAAAAAAAGCCTTTCTTAGGGTATTTCCAGCAATTAGCATGCTGTGCTAACGGGGTGAAAACATCCAAATTGCAAGTCAAAATTTTAACTGTAGAGAGATTCAGTTCAGGTTCTTTGTGTGCTTTGTTCTGTGAATTGGCTACATTATTTCATTTGAAATGGCTTATCTGCCTGTAAGTGGTTTAATTACACCTTATTATTTCAAACATATTTTCTTTATATTCCTTATACGGCACTTTTAAGTACCTTCAGAAGAGATGCACAAAGCCTCTCTTAGATTCAGTATATGAATACATATATAGCACATCTATTTCATGCAGGATACTAATTTAAAATGTGATTTTATTTTTGAGCAAACACTTAATGAGCTGCTTTATTTGCCTAAATAATTTGTGATTTGTCAGGAATATCCATCATAAACAATTATCTGACAGTTCTTCCTTCAAAGACATAAAGTGGGAGCAAGTCCCATCTTAGATCTTTGTTTAAAAACATCAACGTTTGACTCCTAAAGAAGTTGAAAATGAAAATTCCTCTTTCACCTTATAACCAGCTTTAGCTAATTCCTAAAGAACCCAGTGTAACTCCTGAAGCATTTGCAGAAGTGTCTGGGCTGAGGCCCATGTCCCAAGTCCTTCCAAATAATCGGCTTGTCTTCTCCTACATTTCAGCTCCACAGCCCCGAACTAGGTCCACAGGATCATGGTGTAACATGGGAGACTGAGGCACCTAGGGAAGAGGTCCTCTGGAAATTAAGGAGCAGCTACCTTTGCTAGACAGAAGTGCTGGGCTTTTTCCACCTCTGCTGGAGTCCGTAGGCACTCAGCTGGCCATGAGCAGCAGACTCCATCTTCTCGCTCCTTTTTACGGGGAAAGATGGGGAATGAAAAGATGGAGAGGAATAGCAACACTACCACAGGGGCACGTGTCCAGCCTTGCCATCAGGAAAGTAACTGCCCACCTCATGGGGGGTGCTTTCCGTGGCTGTCCACATGCATTCTACTGAATTTTTAATTTGGGCTATGAAACCTGCTAGCACCGAGGGCACCTCGTGTCCGATGGCTCTGTAGAGGCTATAACGGACTGGTATGGGCAGGTTTGTTTTAAGGACATCAGTGGGGCTCAGTAGAGAAACCCATTGTGGGTTTGCATCTCCCTAATTCACATCTGACACTTCCACAAATGAGAAAAATCATTACTTTAGGTTTTGAATGCTAAACTTTTTCTTCAGACGAGTATAGCGAAGCAGCGTGCATGATCTTCAGTTTCCACAGACTTACAAAGGTCAGTGGGGACTACGGAAGGGGGCTGTGTCACTGGATTTGTCCAGCAGCAAAAGTAAACTACTAGTGATTTTAAAATGGTTATGTTTGAGTGAAAAAACAGAAAACCAACCAACCAACCAACCAACAAAAAAAAAAACCAAAACCAAAACCAAAAAAAACAAACCAAACAAAACAGGGATATTTATTTGAAAATTAAACCATGTCTAATGTCTAGATCTCAATGAGCATTTTGAACTGCGTGACTTTGGTGCTATTATAAAGATAGTCCTTTTTCTTACTCTGTGGATCACATGAGCTTGTTATCACCCATCACCCCGAGGTATAGGTGTGTGTGGTCAGGCAGCATTTTGAGCCCAGGGAAATATGGAAACTCAACACTTCACAAATTATTTCTTCACTTTACAGAAGTGTTGTAGAAGACCCTGTTGCAAAAGCTACTTTTTGTGAGTTTCTTTGCAAGTACCTGTAAAATTTCTCCAAGTCCTAGGAGGTCTAAGATGCAATATTCCTGGGGGTATTTCTGCTTCATGGTAGAAATATGTTTACAGAAGAGGGAAGAATCTGGTGATTGAGAAAGGAAAAACATTTTGGGTTTCTCTCCATCTGTGGATTGCAGTTGTAGTGGTTGCTCTCACTTTGGTGCTCTTTCAGTTGCTTGTGTTTTGTGGCTCTGTACAAAGGCTGAAATACGCACCATGAAATAGTGGAAGTGAGAGATGACGACGTGAAGGACTCTGTGCTAGCACAACGCATGTCATAGATTATCAGAGTAAGCAAGTCTGAATTTGAGGAGGAAAGGTGCACTGGCTAGCAGGATAAGTGTCCTGAGCAGTAAGGTGCGCTGGACCGGTGGTCCTCATCTTGCGACTTACAGGGGATGTAAGTTATTACCGCAATATGCCGGTAGCTGCCACTGATTTAGTTCAGGTTTGCAGGAAAAGCCAAGTATGGTGAAGGCCACAGGGTGCCACTTGCAAGTATTACTGCCAGGGACACTGAACTGTTCTCTGTGACTCCTGCTGATTATGTAATTTCAGAATAAATTGAATAAAATTCCGGAAAATACACTGTCAGGAACTCTTCTGACCAGGAGTGGGAGGGAAACCATTAAGCAATAAGAATCTCAGCCAAATAATTCCATCTCATTTTATTTGATCATTTTAATGATTTACTATTTCCTTGACTGACTTTTATGAGAACTTCATCTTGGGTGTTAAAGTTTCTTTAATTTAGCTTTTTTCAAAATTATTTTGACACGTGCCACTATTTCCCTTTCAAATGGGATCTGAATAGGGGTGGCTTTTCCCAGCATTTGCTTTGTAAATTAGCAAAGCTAATTGCACTAGAAGTTTCCTTTGATAATTTATGATCATACGATAATCTTCCTGAGCTAGCCAATAAAAGAAAGCATGATTTGGTGATTTGGTTCATCTCATCTGATAGGCACTTCTAAAAAATCATGGAGATGGCAAAGGGTGCTCAGTGGCAAAAAGGTTTTGAAGTCACAAAACTGGGAGCTGGGCTTTCTGGTTGATCTTCTTTATCAGCCTTCTCAGGCTTAGTATTTGCTTATCTTATTTTTTTTTTTATTTTCTTTTTTCTTTTTAATAACATTTTGATAACTAATGCAATAGAAGTTCCTTCTATGTTATGGGAGATGTTAACTTTTGTACTTGTTTGTTGAGTTTGTTGAGCTGAGAGGATTCAGAAGCCCAAACTGGAGGCCACCTTCAGAATACTGTGACTGTTCATCTCTTCATATTTGCTCACCTGTAAAATGAGGATTATTTTCTGATTCACAGTAACAAAACCCTATGGCTGTATGTAAAGAACACAGAGCACTTGGTTAGAAAATTGTTACATACACCAAACATGAAAGACGCATTAGTTCATAGGGTTACAGGCTGTCAGTGAAAGAAAATGTAACACTACAAAAACTGAAACGGAGGTTTGGAAAATAATTTTATTAGATTTAAGATTAAAAGGTCTTTTTAATATCTTACGTCTTTGCTTTTGGAAACTAAAGACCGTGAAGGTTTTTTTAATTGTTTTTATTTGTATAAATTTATATGTGTGAATGTTTTGAGTGTCTTATCTGAGAGAAATTAAAGGGAACTCCTATATTCTCCTATTCTCTCAGGTGGAGAGCCAATGCTTTCAAAAAATAAAAAATTCTTCAAGATCAGCAACCCAAATTGATTGTTTCAAGCAGCACGTTAAAATTTTGGTAAATAAATTTTACGTCCATTAGTTCAGGTAAGCAAAACAGATAAAATTAAAAAATAAAAAAAAATAAAAAGAAGGCGGGGGGAAGGAGAATTGCGGGTTTTCCTGGTACAGAAGGGGGATATTGGTCACTTTAAGCGAGAAACCAGTCCAGGTTACATGACATGTCCAGTAGACAGTCAGGAACGGGTGGAGGCAGCAAAAGTTCAAGGAAGAGCATTTTGAGTGTAAGGAGTGAACAGGCAGCAAAACATACTTTCTGAGAAACAAAAGCAAGGATGGAAGAAAGACAAAAGGCCTTGGACAGCAAGTGGAAAAGTTTGAAATATTTCCTGTTCCAGGAAAGCACTGCCAGCAGCTTAGGAGCGGAGGCTGGAAACAGCAGGTGCAAAACTGAGATCTGACTAGCATGGGTGCTCTTATCAACAGGGCTTTTGTCCCATTGCACTTTTGTGACCTTGCTGACATGATGAGCCGTTCAAACTTCAACTTGCTAATGCAGTATCTGTGCCAGGAGAGGTTTGGACCGTGTGTCTGGTTGGTATCGCTGCTCATTTCATGTGCTGACAGGTTGCCATATGCCCCGAGGCTTTTTCTCCCATCTCTTTTCTGCCCCAGTTGAAGAATTTTCTTCCTCTACCTCCATGTGAGACATCGTTTGTGCTCACCAAAATAAATACTATCTCAGTGACTTAAAGAAAATAGATGGCAAGTTTCTAAAGACAAGATCTTTCAGCTTCTTGTGTCGCATTAAATATTAAGATCTTCTCTGCCTGTAATGAAACTACTCTTTTTGTCTTTATTGCTGCATCCCATCCAACCAGTTATTCACATGGTGAAAACTTGGTGGTGTTTGTATATTTGCTTTATAGAGCTAGCTTACTCATGACAGACCTTTTTGTGTGTCTCGTGCATTAGCATATCGTTGCCTTTTTATCTGGTGCCTCAGCAGATTTCAGACTAGTTAATTCCAAAGGGATGAGTGGAAGTGGAGGAACAGAACAGAGATGGAGAAGCAAACGGACCTGAGTGAAAAACTACAGAAAAATCTACAAGTGTCAAACTACAACAGATACAGATTTTGTTCCAACTGGTAAGAAGGCAAATGCAGAAACCAGTGCAGCTGCTGGGACTGTAAACCGAAGAATTTCTGGGGAAGGAATTGATTATTCCACTCAGCAGGACTATTTGGATGTTAATTTGCCCGGTGATGAATTTGGCAATACAGCTGATAGCTGTGAAGGTACATGTTCTTCTGTTTTCTCACAACACTTAGTTCATGCCTGGGAATTCATATCTAGGTTGACCATCCCAAAATATCCCAAATTTTAAAAAATTATAAGGCATCGCTCACAGAAAGATAATAGATGTACTAGAGCTATAAGAGTTTCTAGCAACAAAAGTTGTTATTAACCAGTTTCAATACCGATCTACAGTAACTGGGGTGGTTTGAAGAATGTAATTTCTTTTTTGCAACTAAGTCAAAAACTAGGAACCTCCAAATGCTACATGAAAATTTATTTCTTTGGCAAGTAAAGGACATTTTCATTGGTGACTGTTTCATTTTCAAAGATTAACACTTTAGAAAGAAGTCAAGAAATTTTATTCTCACTGAGAGAGATAAAGAATGACTTAGTTTATTGCTGTGATCTCTGTACAAGTCATAGCCCAAGCTAATGGTGATTCTAAATCACATAAACTACATTGATTGCTGTTGCTACATGAAAAAAAAATACACAGAAAATGTTATTGTTTATTAAATTAAATGATCATCAGCACAGTAGACAGGAGAAAATTTGAATAATTTGTCTGGAATTTATTCATCAACGTACATGAACAGATAATAAATTGTTTATTATCCTTGCTCAAAACTAAGTGAGAAACTGCAGTGGAAGAATAAAGACAAAATTACAGCTGCAATGCATTTGGGAGTATGATGCTTAAAGATATGTTTTCAGTGATGCTTTTGAAGTCTGGGTTATGAGATTTGCTGCAGTCACAGCTGGATGTGGGTGCAGCTCTAAGGTGCCTGTCAGGGTGGCACAGGGCTCCTGAGCTGCTTGCTTTTAGCAAGCAAAAATGTGTGTGTCACTATGTGTAGCTTTAACTCTGCGACCAGTGGCTGCCTACGGGTCAGTAAGTGGCCTCAGCAAGGGTAATTGGTATGAAATTATTTTGTGTAACATTTAGTTGACGTTTAGGCATTTTTGTTCTCTCTCTTCTTTTTTTTTTTTCTTTTTAACTATTGCTGGACACCTGGATTTCTTTTCTTGGGGATTTTTTTTCTCTTTCTTCTCTGAAGTCTTGTATTATTTCAGATTAGACCAGGATGAATGCTTGTTTACCACATAAAGTCACATCCTTTCCTTGCAAAATCAGTCATTTTCAAATCCAAGAGCAATTTACACAAAATTTTTACAGTTTTATTGGTCCCCAGCGGCAAGATGTAATTTCAGAAACAGACAAACCCTCAAGAAAACAAAAATTTTCTTATGCCTCTTTCCCTAGTACTAAGTAGTCAGTTGGGGAAGGGGGAAGGAAAGGAGGAAGTAAGCAGTTGATATTAATCTAAGTGCATGGTTTTGCCAAAACTACCCATGAGACATCAGCAACTTTTTCTTGAGAGATGAAGCAATCTTTCTCTGTGATATTTCAACAACTTTTTTTTGCAAAGGAAATGCTTTTCAAATTCTACAGTACTTGATAGCCTTGAAAATAATGCATCCCAGTTCCTAAAAAATAGGAAATAGAGTACAGAGACCAGGAAAAAAAAATCAATGTTTGTGTCACTTCTTTTCAAGCAGAAGCTTAGGGCCATTAATTCCAAAAAAAATTCCAAGATAAACTCTAAATCCAAAGAATGGAGGAACAGGAATGAAAGATTTCATTGCCTGCACAGAAAGAGGATATTTAGCTTTATTAGGAATGGTGAAGTGTTAATAACTGGGAACTGGATGAATCTGCAAAGAAGAAGGAAAGCCTTCATACTGTGTGTTTAGTGACAGAGAGTGACGAGTCGTGGAGCAGCAGAGGGGGCAGAGTGGATAACTTTTGGCCCTTTTAAAAGGAAGACAGGAGAAGATGCTGGAAACAGGAAAGAAGCAGTGGAGAAGCTGTGCTGAGAGTCATCGCCTAGAGACCGCAAAAAAAGCCTGGGCAGTAAGATTCAATCACCTGAAGTCAAGTAAACAGCAGGGGGACTAACAAAAAATATGGGAACCATCACTGTTAGAGGATGAAAAAATGGGAAAACACCAAAACACATGATGCAAGGGTGTACCAAGGGGAAAATAAATATGATTCAGGAATATGGTCAGTCGAGAGTTTTTTGACAGGACCATTTTAAAGCTCATGCTTTTAATGGAACCTGTCAGTATGGACAAACTGCTATCGGAAAAGTATTCTTTTGGTCAAAATTAGAGAAACCCCAGAGATCAATCCCAAAATATCTTGCATTATTCCAGAATAAATGCTGACTGAAGATGTGGGAGAATAGCAGAACAGGAAAGCAGTATGGTATTAGCTATCCTAATATGTGTAAGCTTGAATTTATCATGAAAACCTAAAAAAATCTACCCCATGAATAGTCCTGAAAGCACAAAAATGCTCAGGATAAGAATATGTCTGTCTTGTTGCATCCCTAATTGGGGCTTGAGAATGAGAAGAGCGTTTGCGTCTTAATCAAGTGATTTTTGTTTAATATCTCTAGGTTTATTTACAGTGTTACTAGATGTTTCAGTCTTTATGTTTCTTGTTTATCTTACTAAACAAATCAAGGGGTTTTTAACGTCTTATTTTTAATGACAAAATAAATAAATATGCATCTGAACATAAGGTAAAACTGCTGTCATAGCAGAGATATTTATTAGCACTCTGGGGAAAAAAACCCCAACAATTAAATGTAAAATCTTGATTACTAACTTTGGCTTTTGGAATGAACATTTAGCAATTTTTAGGGTTTGTAATGTCTACCAGACAATCTGTCTGACCCAGTTTATCATTCCAAATGTCCATAAAGCTAAGAATGATAGTTGAAGCATATAGCATTTTAAAACTATATTTTTAACTTCTACATATTTTGTACTGTCTCTATCCTAATATATCTGTGCTGCCTGTGTATAGATACTGGGACTGCTGATGGGATTTATAATTACTGTAAAAGAAGTACACTTCTGACATCAGAAAAATTACCTGAACTCACCTCAGCCTCACTAACCAAATGTCATGGAAGTAACTTAAAGGTGGAGGATATTCCAGCAGGTGTTCTAACAAAAGAACTGGAGTGCCTAGGCTCACTAAGATGCTCTGAAGGCTTAGTAGGTATAAAATCACACCCGTATTTTATTGTGAAACCTTGACAAATTGAGCAGACTGCGCATTAAGAATACGACTTTGGTCAGATATGTCGTCATCTTTTTTCTTTTCTCCTTTACATCCTGACATTAAATGGAACTTCAGAAACTTGCTCAAGTAGGTGTAATTAAGGTAAAATCCATAATGCGTGCAGCTATTATTGACTTTTATGTCATCTTCCTCTTTACTCCATCCCATAATTGTTTGGCATTTTTTTCTTAAATACAGTCTTGGGGTGGAGGGAAAATGTAGTAAACATACTGATTTGAGTATATTTTCAGGTCTTTAAACTTAAAATTGACTTGGATGTATAAGAACACTCATGTATCTTTAAAGTGAAATTGCATATAGAGCCCCAGAGATGCTCAAGCCAAGGAGACAGAATTAGAAACTGAACAAACTAGGATTTTGTTTAGGAGGATCTCTTTTGTGGAGCTACGCAGATGTTAAATGTTAAAACAACTCTAATTTACATATCTTCAGACTCAACGGTGAACTGGTGCTACTTCCAACAATATTAGGCAACCTTAATCTGAGATGTTAAAATCTGCTTTTTCTTTCAGTATAATACACATTGGAAGAAAAAGAAACACTTTAGTTCATTTTTTATCAATTTCATCCTTGTTGTATGAAATGCAATCATGCTGCTGAAATCAGCAATTACTTTCAACTTTATAGCAAGGTAGGGAAAACCTGTGCTGCATTCTTTCAGTGATGTACTTAGATATTTTTATCCTCCTTCCCTTAAATTAATAGTAAGGAGTGATCTTTACTATGGGTCACTCAAGGAGATTTGATGCATAGGTCATCTATTTTTTTTTTTTTTTCCATTTGGAATGTTTATTTGATTGCCAGTCACAATTGCTTCAGCGATCTCATCATCCCTTAGGTGATCTCGCGTTTTTTCTCCCTAAGTAAATTTTCAGTTCCTGGAAAGACAGAAAACAATGGACTGACACAAGGGAATTAGTCTGAGAATATTTGACTGGTCACACAGCTTTGCCCTGCTCTAGTGAGCCGATTGTTCAGTGGCATTTTCTGAAGCGTGAGCCTAAATTTCTGGTTTGTGATGATGCTTTAACATAAATTTTTCGCCTGTTAAATATTTTAGTAAGGCCAGTACCTGTGCTGGTTTTGTAACATTTTGACAAATCTATTGCCCCTTTTGCTTCATTCAGCTCCTGGATTTCCCAGGTTGTGTCATTACAGTTTGCTCAATAGCTGGATTTTAGAATGCTGTACGCTGCTTCGGTGTCCCCAGATTTCATGAGAACAACCATATGTCCCTACTTTCTGATGTTCTGTAAATGGTTTCAATTCCCTGTGCTCCTGACCATAGCACAGTTTACTCTTCCAGAAGTAAAAAAGCAAGAGGAGGAAGGACAGAAGCTGGTACTGGTGAATAGATATTGCTGAACTTTAGTCAAGTGAACTTGAGAAGCCAGTTAGTCTTGTCTGAAAACAAATTGTCACGCCTTAAATGTTACAGGAGTAATCGATTATTGGTTTAGCCTCAGCAAGGTAGATAGTAACCATAGGAAAGAAACTCTCCTAACTTCTCAGGACTGAGCAAATTAAGCTCTTGACACACTTTTATCACACTAAATATCCAAGTTTGCTGCCTGTCCCATGGAGTAAATGGATGGTCTACTCTAATCCATAGATTAGAAAGGAACATGGGCATTAACGGGGAAAAAAGTGTTTAGAGATAACTACAGTGCCTGTATGAGCTTCCTTGAATACAAAAGTTCTGTATTATATTGTTCCTATTCCATCCAAAACCAATTTGCAGTAGTAGATAATTTTTTGTTGATATAATCACCAATTTGAGGCAGAATTTAGCGCATCAGTACTCTTAGACCATAAACCTAATTCTTCCCCTTGCTCCTTTCAACCAGGGCATGAACATCAAATCCTTGGTATCGCATTAGGTACCTGAGATTGTTTGGTTTTAGTTCTCTGGTATCACAGTTGTGCTGCATGCACTGCTGACATTTAAATATCAGCCAGATATTGTTGTGATTTTATTTTCAACTCCACCACCCAAATTGCATGAGTCACCCCTTGCTGATCAGGATCATGCAACTTGCTGGAAGAACCTTTCAGGCAGAAATTATCATCCTATTATGATCTTTTCCTGCTTCTCCCCAGTGATTCCATTTAAATGCATTCTGCTTCACAGAGGAAATCAAAGTTGCTAACTCTGATTAATTGCAGAGTCACAAATTCTGCAATAAACTGCAATAAGCTTAGATATACTGAAGGAAGAATTAAATCCCCAGCCTCGTAAATGCCAAAACCCTCAAATGGAGCCTGTCCCCATTTAATACGATTTTTTTCCACGTCATACAGAATCCCTATTCTGAAGATATCTTGTCATTGGGGGTGCTGCCTACGCCTTTTCTAGCATCTGTGTATAACTTGACACAAGGTCTATATAGTAGATCTGCCTTGTAAGTTATATTAAAAGAAGCCAAACATATTCCCAGTTAGCAGGGTCAGAACAAAAAAAAGAAAATTATTTTGCAATTACTGAAAGTGAAGTTTAAAACAGCTGCAGAGTAGTATTTTAAAATGGGAAGCTGTTCAAACAATATACTATTTCTTTGGTTTGTGTTATATATCCATTACATTTTCAGCCTTAATGACATGATCACTCCATATTTTATTCTTTGAGATTATTCATCATTCAGCTTTCAGAGAAAAGATGGAGACTTTTAGTCCCTTTTCCAATTTAGCTCCATGACCCTGAAACCAACCAAATTTACAAATGTTATAAAGTGAGTGCAAACCCATTTATTCAATGTAAAAGATAGGGAGCTGCCTTCTGGGGCTGTCCTCCAGTACTGCTTCTAGACTCACATCCCATTTTCCTTTTCTTTTCTCTGTAGGATGCACAAGCTGATCCTGGCATTTTGTTCTTACTTTCTTTACTTTTCTTTTTTTTTTTTTTTTAATTTTTTTTTTCTTCTCCCAGCCATGCAAAAGCACAGTCAGAGCCTATTAAAGAGCACTGTGGCAGTGAATGATTTTTGACTGCAGAAAGTCCCAATGCCATTTTCAAGACCTGTTGTTCTATTTGGAGCCCCTTAAAATGTGGTTAATCCCACTAGCCCATGCTGAGCCCTCCAGAGCTGCCCTCAGGCTTCTTCCCGTTGCTGTGCTGAAGTCCAGCTGAGCCAAAGTCATCCATTTGCCTGTTAAAAAATCCATCTTTTTTTCCCCACCTGCCTGGGTATCCTCAGTTTCGGCACTGCAAAGCACCTGATGAAGTGCTGAACAGCATACTGACCCCGACTTGATTGATGCTGGAATGCCAAATAACTTATGCAGGGCTGAGGTTTTGTTCCTGCTGTGAAATGAATAGGATTTGGAGATTAGGTAAATGAGAAAGGGAAATCTTGTAGTTTTCTCCATTACTCATAAATGGATTCACACCACATGTAAGGATTTGAAAGAAATGGCTCTTCATCGATTTTAGGTTTGAAATTATCAGACTGATACAAGTGTTCAAAGGCTATTATTTTTCAAGGTGAGATACGTAGTCTTTTGCAAAGTAGGCCATGTGTCTTTATCTAAAAAACCCAAATAAATTATTTTTTTTAAAAAAATCCACATTTTACTGTGATTTCTATTTCATAAAATCTTTATAAAATCACTGTGTTGTATGATTTAGAGAAATGCAATTCATACGCTGTGTATACAGTTTAAAAATGTGTTTCAGGATGGTAAACAGTATGCCTTTGGGTCTTCACATATTAGTGAACTTAGTTTCTGTGCAGAGCAGGTGAAATATTATAACTTTATAGGGTGACCAGTAACTCCTGCCTCCATCAGACAGGTCAAAATCTCTGTACCCCTATTTCACAGCACTGAGCTAACTGCAATGCTTTGTTGCATTCCTCCTCTGCCGCTGCAGATGAATGAGGAACCCATATGTACTTTTCTGAAGAACAAAATTTTCCTCTGTTTAATATCTTCTTTTCCTTTTTTTTTAATGAGTGATCAGCCAAAATGAGGTGAAAAGCTTCAACTTTAATGAATCATGTATATTGTTCTGGGTAGTGTTGAGGAACTTCCTGAAGTGGGAGTATCTAGGCAGAAAGGAGAAAAGCAGGACCTTGGTGTACCTTAATCTTCAAGACCTAATAATAATCAACTTGGACCTTTATGCTGTCTGTGAGAGAGGGAGGCTCTGGCCAAATGAGTCTTCTCCTGTACCTACCACCATATGGAAGTGCTTTTCAAGAAACTGTTCCTTGAGGGTTTAGAAAGCAGAGGAAATGATTTTTGTGATTGTTTTAGGACTTCATAAGGATGGGGATAAATTCTTTCCTTCACCCACAACTGACAGCTAGTGCAAGAGACCATGCCGACAGGAAATTCAAATTTTCTGCTGGATATCAACGTTATCCCTACTTAACTCTGGAAAGTGGGGTTAAAGGACGGGCTGTGGTTAAAGTCTATGGTAACTAAAAGCATTATTGCCTGAGATGGTGCTGTGAAGAGCTGAGGGTTTCTAGGCACGAAGCCAGTGTTTCTCCCCCCTTATTTAACAAACTGGACTCCAGAGATGTTAATAATTTCAAGTGGCAGATTATAGTGTGCAATGGTGGTGAGGATATTAGGTGGGTTTATTTTAAGTCATTGTGGAGGGGGTTTTTTTCTTCGTAACATTATTCAGGCCCAGATTTAAATTCCCAGAGTTTTAACCCAACAGGGACTATTACATCAATTTGATTGAACTCCTGTTTTCCACAGGCCATTACACTTAACACAGTTAACCGTGTGTTGAGCCTAGCAACTTGTTGGCATAACACATAATTTCTAGAAAGGTATAAACTTGTGACTTGAGGCTATCGCATCATGTTCCTCAGTGGAGTATTCTAGTCTTTGACCTAACATACTCGTGAATATGTTGATCTTGTTATCTGTTTGAACTGCAGTTGGTTTAATTGCCGCTATTGTGTCTGTTGTGCCTTTGTTAACTGGATTAAACAATCCTTAATGTTAAGTTTCTTTAATAATGTTCTTTTCAGTTTTTGCTGTGGTAACTAAGCTGGTATCTTTAAATGTCTTGCTGTATGGCATGGCCAACAGCTCTCAAGTAATTTAATAGATGTCAATTTTTATTCTAAGATTTCAACATATTTTAAACCCTTTGTTTTTCTTCAAAGTATTTTATCAAGAATCCAGATCATCACTTGTTGTATCAATTACAACAATGTGATCAGCAGTGGTCACATTTAAAACGGTCTATTGATAAAAAAGTTGAATACATAGGTGCCTAGGAGCAGTCCCTAAAAATTCCCAATAAAACAAGGTGTTCAGGAGTGGTTCATTGCTGACCTCCTTTTGGGGACTTGAAAAGTAGACAGGTCTGAATCCATTTGACTTTTGCTTTGTTGTTATGCATTATTAATTGGTAGGTCTGCAGCGCAAGGTCAAAAATCTCACATAAATCTAATTTTAACAGATCTTTTATAAAAATTACATAAAAAGTCCCTTTTATTGATGCAAAGTTGTTACCTTTTTAAAGATGACATTGAGATTATTAGATATCATGTGTCTTTTATAGAATTATATGATGGTTTGGGTTGTCAAGGTCCTTAAAGACCATCTCATTCCAACCCCCTGCCAGGGGCAGGGACACCTTCCCCCAGCCCAGGTTGCTCCAAGTCTCC
>JAVJGJ010000014.1:115926899-116004466 GCA_035590215.1 Microhierax caerulescens | reverse complement strand
GGCAGGGGCTCTCAGGTCTCCCCGCAGCCTTCTCCTCTCCAGGCTGAGCCACCCCAGCTCTCCCAGCCCGTCTGCACGGGAGAGGGGCTCCAGCCCCCACATCATCCTTGTGGCTTCCTCTGGACTCACTCCAACAAACCCAGGTCCTTAGGATCCTTTCACAGGATTATATTCCTTCAAAGCATGACTTGTTCCTCAGTTCAAATCCCTACTAAATTTTTCATTGTTTTTTTCTTGAATTGATTTATCTGCCTTACCATTATCTGTATTATCTTGTAAGCCTTTCTTATGAGCAGCTCCTAAGCACTTACTCTCCTTTCCTTTGAAATATCCCTGGTTTTGCAATTTTCAGAAATAATAGCAAGCCAGAGATCTCTTCGGACAAACCTTCTAGGATTTTGAGTGAAAGTTATCATCGCTCCTGGAGTCAAACTTCTTTTAATGCCTAATTCCCCAGTGGATATTGTCTAATGACATCGTTCTCAGTTACTAATGGACTGGAAAGTACTTCATTGCCTTCAAAGGATATGATTATGTCATCCTAGTTCCTTCTAAACAGAGAACTGTAATATCTGTTAAATGTCTCTGCCCCTATAGTACTTATTGGAACTAAATAGATGTCGTGCGAGATGGAGTTGATCTGCCAGTTTTGAGCTAATTCTGCACTGTACTAATTTTAGGTGCCTCACAGTCTAGGATTCGCATTAATGAGTGGTTTTACAAGAGCCATTTGACCTGTGTTGCATTTGCTTATTTTAAGCATGTATTTCTCCCATTACTTTCTACATCTTATAAGCAAACCAGCCATCTCCCCCACCACAAAAGTGCAGACACAGTCTTTTGAGACAGGGTCTTTTGCCAAAGTATCAATGCTGCTAAATCATTGTGCAGAAGAGGCCAATCCTTAGAAGTTTTGTTCGGTCATTGGATGAGTGAAAAAACTTCTTTACTGACTTCTCTGCATTCCCTTATCACTGGGTCCCAGCCTGCAGGCTGTGCAATAGCGCACTGCCGTGTATGTGGCAGAGCCATATGCAAATGAACAGTGTTTCTGTCTCGGAGGAATGATTTGTTAGCTTGTGAGATGAGTCTGCACTTCACACAAGTACCACGCAGGGAATAATTCTAACATTGCAAAGTCAAAAAGACCCATTTGCTTCTTCTTTTCAGTCTACAGCAGAGAGCTGAGATTATTCAATAATTATCTAAGCTGATTTATATAGCCACTTGTTTCACAAGGAAAATGGCAGCTGAAAGCTTAGGGTGTGTAGCTCTGTTTTTATTAAAGTGCCCCTGGAGTGGAATCAGTTTGGGGTCTGCCACCGCTGGCACTTGATCATGCAGAGCCCCCGCGAGTGGCTGAGCACGGTGGCACTTGCATGGCCGAATCCACATCCATGGGCAGAAGAGCCAGGGAGGGACTTGCAGTTACTGTGTTTCTGAAAATGAGCTGGGCGCTTTCTGTCTGTGAAACATCTGCTTTGACTGATACTACAGCAGCTGTGATGATCTAATAGCAAACGAAGCACTTCAGAATTCAATTGTACAAAAGGGCCTTTGAGGAGAATGATAAATGACCTAAATTAAGCCACAATTTTTAAGTACCCAATTTGAGCCTTGCCCATAATGAATACTTTCCTCAAGACTCTCGCACCTGTCACTGTTGGAAAACAACTAGCATTTGCCTGTCTGTTGTTGAAGGTTGTGTTCTCGACACTTTATTTGTCAAACGGCACCTGAAGTATTGGCATAAGAAATTAGCATGTTGGCTTTTCAGTTCCCTTTTGGCTGTGCCGCTTCCTTGTGTGCATGCACCTGGCAGTAACTCGGAGAATAACTTGTGTTTGGGGTGGGGGAAAGAATCTACCTTGGTCTCGAGTTCCTTTGATAAAAAGTGTTTTCTATATTAATGTCTCTAAAATTATTTTTGCGTTCTCCATATCTCAAAATAACAAGGAATAGGTTACCAGCTTGCCCAGATGATGAAGCTGGGAGAGTAGATTTTTAAAATAAATTATGTCGATGTAACTTCCTTAATTTTAACAAGTTTAACTGCTGGATTGCTCGAGCACGTTTTGTCCATGAGAAAGGAGTAGGAGTCTGGGACAATGCACTGCGCCTTGTTACCTTATATGTGCTTCTGAGAACAACCGAGCTCTGGTGGGTATATGTTACTGTGCCCTGCGTAAAAATACTACCCCCCACCAAAAGAAAAAGAAGAACTTTCTTCCAAGTTCTTTCTGTACTATGAAAAGGCATCCACAGTGTGGTGCTTAGAGGTTTGGAAAGGTAGATAAAAGCAACAACAGAGTCTGGGAACTCTTAGATGGGTTTTGTCAGTTAATTCAAAGGATTTCTGCGAAGGGCTAGTATGGCAGTAAAGGATCCTATGGCACAGAGGAGAACGTCCTTAGTTTGTAACTCTGTGTATTTGCTTCACATTTTGAATGTACCTGACTTTGTTAGTAAATACTGTACAATGCTGCAGGCCTGGTTTGAGAGGCACCTTGTGTATGTGTGAAAGACCATCACCCTACAAAACAAAGGACAACGTTTCTGTTGTGAAGGCTTTGTTACAGGAAAATCCTATACTTTGTTTTTGGTTGAAAAATAATCCTGTGCTGAAACAATTTTAGGACATTTTGACATTTTCTATTCAAGATATCAAAAGATAAGGCAAGTCTCAGTTTATCAATACACTTACCCGTGTGTCCAAGTCCTACGGAGACTAACTGGGTTTTGCTCTCTGAGATGCGGCTGCACTTCAGCACCTGTCAGAGTTGTTAGGAGTTGGCAATTCCCAGTTGTAAGGGTTTCAGGATAAGATTTTCCAATTTACAGATAAGGACAGCATAATTCAGTCTGCTCTCTTGATGATGTTAATGGCCGTTTATTCAACGTACAGAGGCAAGGTGCCAAATCCTCAGATTTGAGCTCACACAGCACCGTTGTCTGACTCACACCATGTTTTGCGTCTAAAAATCTCAAGCATTTCAGTAAGGACTCGTGTCCTGCCGTCTTCCTACACAAGTGGAGGATGTGCAAAGGGGAGGTGAAATTACTTGCCCACAGTCACCCAGAAGCCAGTGGGAAAGAAAGAATGTGGGAGGTGGGCTCACGTCTGTCCTTAATCTCACAGTGTAAAAATTTGTTTGCACTCGCTGGGAGTAATTGTGTGCAGTTTTTATAGCTGGTTTAGCTGCTCTGTGGGGTCTTGTTCAGTGCAAGGGGGCAATTTGCCTGTACTGTGTGTGTAGGCTAGTCATCACACAGTTTTGGCAACCTGAAGAGAGAAGTGTCTGTTCCCACTCCCATCACAACAGAGTACCTTTGGCAAGATCAGTGTGGGGGTGGCTCCTGCTGCCCCCCCCCACACACACACACCTGGTGCATGCCAGAGGGTTTTGGCTTTCAGGGCTGATGCTTTATCTCCTCTCATAAAGATGCAGCTGCCTGACAGTGCTCTCTGCTTTATCAGGTCAGGCTCAGGTAGAGTTCAAGGGAGAAGCTCGTTCACATCCCAGTTAATAGTTAAGTCTCATCTTTACAGATGTAGCTTGCAGCTCTCATGAGGCTAAGAGGAAAAGGCCAGCCTAGACCAGGCTAGAGAACAGGAATAGGATTAAAACTGACTTGGCAAAAAATTAGACATTTTTAAGCTGTATCAGATAATCAGTCCGTTCTGCCAGATCCTGCAGAAACATGTCACCAAAGAGGAGGCTGAGCTAGTTGTCAAAACTAAGCAGTGGGGAGGGGAAGACAGTACTTTTTTTCAGGAACAGTGCTGGATTTCACTAAAGTGCACGTGAAAGTGTTGTTTGCTCCATCATCTTGTAATTCCTACCTTTGCTTCTTGGTAAACATTATTGTTGTCTCATCTGCTACTTAAATCCTTTTCAGACCTTAAATAGATCTGGTTTGCAGCCATCGGGTTTGAAGACGGGCACTCCTCTGGGCTCTGGAGCTGTGTTATTACTTCATAATCTGTTTTTGGCAGTTGCTTTTTTTCTTTTTGAGTGGAGGTTGGCAAAGTGCTAGTCCATAGTTTATGTTCAAATTAGGCTTGAAAACGTGGCTACTGAAGATTTAAGCACAAGTGAAAACGACGAGCCACAACTATAACTTTTGAAAATCAATTTTGTTCAAATTATTTTAAAGCAATTTCTTCCATTACTTCATTAATATCTGTATCTCCTCTTTTTCCTGCATTTCAGTGAAGTAAAAGATTATGGTTGTGCATAATAAAAGAAAAACACGGTGTTATGAATGGAATTTAATTTTTCAGGCTTTCCTTACCAAGTGACGTTGTGAGGGCCCACTGGCACGCTGCTCGGAGTGCCCCACGCTCCCCAGGCACTGGGGTTGCTCGCAGACATCCCACCACTGGGATGACTACATTATTGAGTCTATAAAAATACTAAAATGTGCTTTCTCCTGAGGCTTTAAATATCATATAACTTTTTCAGTGATCTTCAGTTCCATCTTGAAACAGGAAAAAAAAAAAAAAAATTGTAGAATAAAAGTCAAAACATCCCTTCTTCATTTTGATTCCAGGAGGTAAAATGTCAAATGCTGTAAGCTCACTACACTGACTTTGATTCTTGCCAGAGGTCCAACGAAATCATGCCATTTTGAAAATCAAAATGATTGGGAGCATAATGTATGTTTGTACAAAGCAAATGTCAAATTTGTATTTGCAGAGTATTCATGATCTGCATTTCTGGATTCATAAACAAGTATTTGAGCCAAAAGTCCTTAAGTATCAACCTGATGGAGAGCAGAAACACTACTATTTACTTATCTAGCTAATGTGAACTAATCAATACACCTCCAAGAGTGAATATTTGAAGAAAGTAATTCACACTTTGTCTGCAAAGTTGAAGGAATTAATTGAGCAATTTTTGATAATGAAAACATTATGGGAAATTGCAGTCTGATTATGAAGCAGGAAAAGAAGCAAAATGCACTGGTGACTTTTTCCTTCAAGAATTAGTTTCTCTGTTGCAATAAATTCTGTTGCAAGGGGTCAGATACACGTAGCATATAATAGAATTTTCATTAAGCCTCACGTATAGCACCTATATTTGATGTTGAGAGGTATTTGGAGTGTATGTATCAATTGCCAGTAGTCAAAATTCCTTAATTAATTTGTCAGATGCTTTACTTTTAATGCTATGAGCATACTGTTTTCCAAACTGAACTCCAGATTTCTGGGGACTTGATTTATATATAGCAACTGTCCCATTGTTCTTGTCCCTTCATTTATCTCCTCCTGCTTTCACTTTTCTAATCTCTGTTAACCACTGTAAGTAAAGACAAGTCTATGCAAAGCGTCATAGCTGCTGTAAGAGTTTTCTCAAGACTTTCTAGCAGTGAAGGCACAACTGAATCTTGTGGCACCAAAAACAAAGGCAAAATATTTTCTTGTGGAAGACTGCCAGCATGGAAGTGCATGGCTGCAGCCTCCCCTCTTACCCCTGCATAAGTTCCCGCTCCTTAGAAATCATAACCAGCTCTACTCTTCTCTCCATTTTGATAGGGCCTCTTCTTTTTCTTTAGATCCCAAAAGAAGATGGAGGTTTTTGTAAAGTGCTGAATGTAGCTATGTGTTTGTATTGTTATTCAGACCTACTTGTTGAATGATTTGCCAAATTTCTAACTAGTTCCTACCATGTTTTTTTAAAAAATAGCTAAAGGCATCAACACACCCATGCACTTTGATGCCTTGGAAAAATCAGCTGGATAGTTTCATGTAATAGGTTTGATTTTGCATGGGGCTTGTTCAGTTTGCTAAGATTGATGGTGTTTGATTGCACTACGCATTGTTGGTTGAAGACAAATTGATGCAATCTATTTTTCAGTTCACAGAAACAATGCATCTCACACTTTTTACATGGCCAAACCTTCCAGAAACTTCTTTTGGGAGACTTTCCCCTTGACACCATGTAATTACATGGCAGAAGAGTTTCCTCTTTGCAGGGATCATCGTAAACTGTTCTCATTCACTGGCATGTGGATTCCTGAAGGAATCTCTGGTTCCTCCGGTTCCCATTCAGGAGCTTCTCATCACTTGTTAAGGTGGAATCTGTCCCAGGAGAAGTGACTGGAAAAGTACATGCTGGTTGCATTACATATAATGTTGCTAATTATAAGCCTACAACACTTATAAATCAATTATAACAGGCGATGGTTTTTAAATGGGAGTTTGATTTTACTTCTTATCTGGATTGGAGTAATTTACATTAACTTTTTTGAGTTTTTCTGAAACGACAGCAAAGCTGGAGACCCCCAGTAGGAGCTGGTGCCAGGGATGCTCCCATGGGCTCTGGGCTTGCGAGAGCTTCTTCCATGGCTGGAGGAGCTGGAGGTCTGTGAGCTATCCTGAGTTCTGCATTTCAAATTAGAGCTCTGGAAACTCTATAAATTAACCAGACCATCTCTACAGAGGCAGGCATTTTCTGTCCTCAGCCTGTAACCTAGACACAGGTTCCACTGACTTCTTTTCCCCCCTCAGAACTTTTTGGAGGTGATGCTAAAAAGAAAGGGAAGGTGATAGCATGAATATATCTACATCTTCCTGCTTACAATACAGCTGAGATCTTTTCCAGTGGAAGAATATATCCAGATCCCCATAATACACATAATTACAACATCTCTGGAAGTTTATTTCATATGGTAAATTTCAATAGTAAATGACCAGAGTGATCACATTACTGTTACAGGCCTTATTGGACAGGCAGAAAACACTGCATCTTTGTCTTACTTTTGTAGATGACCTTGCAGGAAACAGAATCCAGTAGTGCTGTGCTATTGCTTTCTCATGAATACTACACGTCCCCCAAGGTTGTTAATGTTGTTCTGACAGTAATAAATTAAACACAGTTTATGCAGAAACAAGATTCCTCTATAATTTGTACAATATGAAATCTTAGTAGTTTGCACTATAAAAATAATGTAATTTCTATTGCCTCAGTTTTGCATATTTTTATTTCATTCATCATATAAAATGTATTATTTCTGTATAAAACTCCCATTATAACACTAAGTTTATTGATGTTAGTTCCCTTGAATTGTATTTTAAGTATGCTGTTTGTTTCACTGATAAAAGTGACTAAAAGATTAAAAAGAAAAAATCAGATGCAGATACTAATTTTCTGGGGTTTATTTTGTAGTTGTTTTTCAAAACCTGCCAGAAACTAATATCTGAAGCTTAACCCTAGCCCACCATTACAGAAGTCACTGTAACTGTTTCTGAGAAGGTTCTCACTCAGATTTTTAAGGGAATATTATATCCCCATCTTTAAGGCAAGTTATCTCTTCTTCTCTGATTTCAACTAGGTGTAGTACATGGGTAGAAAACACACATAGCAATTTTATAACCAGAAAAGTTTCTGCAGTACCAGTAGCCCATTTGTGTACCACGTAAGGTCATAACTTTACGCTTATCCTAGCTTTCATACCTGCCTTGCCAGTTGTAGTAATTTGCAAATTGTGACTAAAAGTGCCAAAACACTCACATACTGACAGTAGCTACGTAGGCTCCGAATATTTTGTTGTGTTCAGAAAGTGGTGTTGGTTGTTAGGTTGTGCACACGATATTTGTGTGATCATTTCCTACCACTTCTGGGTAAAAGGTAGTAGGTTATATAGAAGTGTCATGGAGGTCATATTTAGGTTTTGCTTCTTTGCTATGAATGCTAAGGTTAATAAAATATCTCTTTTTTTAAAAAAATTAAAAAAGAAAGTGGAAAAATCAACTTAATGGCACGCCACATTTTTTGTGCCAGCTAGGTAGCGTCAGAATGCACAAATACTAATATAATACCGGAGAGCTGGGTACAGTTAGTTTTTAAAAACCAAAGAAAAGTAGTCTCATGTTCCAGGGGAATTCAAGCCACTTTTGCTTTCTCTGATTTGGAGGGGGTGGGAAAAATAAATAAATAAATAAATAAACGAAACAAAAGAGAGAGAAAAAAAAAGAAGCAAACCGACCCATATCCTGTAAACTCTAGGCACTAGTGAATGAGGTTTTCTGCAGAGCAATGTGTGTGGTCTGACCGGTGATAGCTCTCTGATGCCTTTTAACCTGTTGTTGATATAGGTTGATATGTGGTTGCCAGATGAATGGTATGCAATATTATTTTTTATCAATCTTTCTAAAACATGGTCTTGTATAAAGAAGTATTTCCCTGTAACCACTTCCCATAAGAATATGCTTAATCTAGGTTAATTTGTTCATGCCAAATATCTAAGTTACAATGGTTACCACCAATTAAGTCCTTTTACTCAGAGCCCATCTGCATCCTACTCTGCAAACTGGGGCACTGGCCCATACTGAAAGGGATGTATTCTTGGTGGCTTTCCCAAACAGACTTGGAGCTTGAAAAAAACAATTTTAGAAAATGAAACCAAAAGGCCAGAAATGTTTTTCTGTAACGTTTATTTCCACTGAATTTATATACAGGAGATTAAGAAATACTCTCCTACAACGGGCTAATTGCAAGAAGCATCAGCATAGTGTTCTAGTGCTGAAGAAAACGCTTCCCTCCACAGATGTTAACCCAGAAACTGACTGGCATTCATCAGATTGGAAGTTCACCTCTAGTAACTGTGGTGAACCCTAATTCATTTGGCCTGTGGAGCTACTGCAGGCAAACATTTTGAACAAAATATTTCAATTTCTAGTAGTATTGCTGTTAACTCCAGTTTTCTTCTGTTCCTGTAGTGCCACCTCTCTACAAAAAAAAAAAAAAAAAAAAGTGAAATCATCACATCACAGGGCTCTGGAGCTGTGTGGCCGTATTCACCTCCACAATTGCAATTAGGCATTTCTCTCTCATTCCTGCCCCGCCTGTGCATGTTGAGATGCCTGGCTTGGCCTGGGATAAAGAGACAAGGGCCCTGAGGCACTAAGCTAGCTCTGGTAGGTGGATCTTTCACCCATGTTATGGAGCTGGGTAGAGAAGAAAGAGCACCTAAATGCCCTAATTAAGGGAAAGTGACACCTCAAGCCCATAGTAAAGAGCAAGCCTTAAAGACACAAGCCAACACTTTACTTTTTTGGGATATTGTAGCCAGACAACCGTAAATCCCATACCTGTGTGAGCACAGCCTGCCTGGGGCTCTAGGGAGTGCTAACTTGAGAAATTCCCAAATCTTCAGTGTGGGAAATCTGCATGTTTGGGTGAAGGTTCCTTCCACGTAGTTTTCTTACTTTGAAACAAACTAACAAAAAAACCCTAAACCCCAAACCTACTTCCACTCCTTTTAGTGGCTGGCAGCTGTGTGTTACACCATGTATCAAGCCATAAAGGAGTTCCTAGCTGAAGCACAGAGGTTCCGATATATTGGTGTTTTGTGTGTACATACATTTATACGTATAAAAAATGTAAACACAACTGTACTGATTGGGTATGCTACTTAGCACCGTTATGTCAAGCCATGAAAAAGAGGGTGAAGTGTAACATGCCCTCTGAAGTCTGTCTGTCTGTCTTCCCTCTCATGAGCCTTGCTCTGTGTCAGAGAAGTGAGTAGACATTTCCTAAAATCAAAGTCAGGCTCCTCTTGACTCTTACTTATCAAAGATTCTAACAGAAGCTAATCAGGGTATAAAATATTCATGAAAAGGGATTTAAAATATCATCCACTTCATATTATTTTAGCAGTAAATTAAAGCTAGTGACCTCTAACAAAATTATAAAGATGGTTAGATTACCAGGGAAGGAATTCAGCCCTATTTCAGCATGCTGAAGCTACAAAATAGTTCTCTCTGGCTCCATTAAGAGGTTCAAGAAATGTAACAGGGGTGTCTAGATTTCTATTAAAATAGCATATACAGTATGATTACAATACATTATAACTCTATGTAATATTTATTCATTTCCCCCTAGTCTTTTGAACTTCATGATCCTTTGGTCAATTATTTTAGAGAAGGAAATTGAAACTTCTTACATGGCAACTTTGACAAATGTGCAGCATATATATTGTATAGCATTCTCATGGGAGAACTTCAGAAATAAAATTAGTTCTGTCAACATGCCATGAGTTCATCAGTTTGGGCCTTCCTGAACCCTTTGTCATGGCAAATATGCAAAGGACTCTTTCATCTTTATCCCTGCTTAGAAATATTGTCTAAGATCATTCCTATTACTCTTTCTAATTACCTTTCCATTCACCTACTCTTCCTCTCTGAATACAGGTTTAATAAAAAGGTGTAATTTCTGCATGGAAAAATAAATGAGGATATATATATATGCGTGTAAATGTATATAAGTGTGTGTACACACACACACTCACACACATATATACATAATTTAGAGGAATAATTACTATCTCAGCAGGCAATATATGTCTTCCATTTAGCAGCAGGCCAAAGATGATGATAAAATCATTAATTCTGTCAATATAAATGCTAAATAGAAATGGGAAATTGGATCTCTGCCGTGTGTCACATTTTCTCCGGTAGGAAATTACAGCAGAGAAATTGAATCTGACGAACCTTCTATGTTTATAGCTCCTCATCAAAGGTACAGCACGTGATGTACAATAAATAGCATGACACCTCTTAATTAAACAGTGCTATTGTTTAGCCCAGAATAAATGCATTTTTTGCTTGGCCAACAAGCAAGCTACAAGCCCCCATAGGGATCATAAAATAAAGAGGCTAACCAAAATCGAATTGACAAGCCTGCACTAATTATCTCTGGTATTATAGCACTGGAAAGGTGGCTATAGGCTGACGGATAACAGAAGTGAGCTCATTAGTTAAGCACTGAATGTTTTAATGCTTGTAAAGAGAGCATTTTTTTTTACCTTTAGTCTAGGTATTGCATGCATTGGACAATTTTCTAAACTATCATCTTAGATATCTTTGTAAGGTGAATTTATAAAAGCATCATAATTTCTGGTAGAAAATGGCTACCCCTAGCTGGGGATGCTTATCTGAGACAGATGTAAGCTGTTTGACAGTCCCACTGCGTGATTGCAGGCAGAAAACGTGGTGAAGAGAAGGAAAGGGAAGGGCTGCACGTGAAATACATGAGTCTGATTCACTGTGAGTTCAGACACAACGGGAATAAAATTCAAAATCTTCCTTATACCTGTGATTTAAAAGTATTGCTTTTCCAAGCACAGAGATGTGATTCAGCATTGAGCAAAGATTGTACAAGTGAAACATCTTTTCAATTTCTCCTTCTGTGCCCTCTTTAATTACTTTAATGGATTTATCTTGCTAGTAGGAAGGAAAATATTAAACCCCTCAGCTCACAGAAGGCCAGAGTATTAATAGGGATTTCTGAAAGCAATCAATTGCTTTTTTAAAACATAAAAAAAAAGTTTTCTGAGAAACTGAATTCTTTTGTCCATGCTCTATTTGTAAATTATTTTCCTAAAAGCTCAGCCAAGAACCACAAGAAAGAGAAGTGCTGTTCTTTGATGTAAGATAGTTGACCCATGAGGGACTTTGTTTTCTTTCGACCTAATCACTGCGTTTTACAATTAACAATGCTGTCACGTGAATTATTCTTTCCACTCTCACCAATGGAATGAATAAATAAAATCAAAACTCAGTGAAGGAGGGAAACTTTGAAACACCTTGTTGTTGGGTTATGGAAAGAAAATCTAGGGTCCTTCCACAGTTGCAAAGACACAAACTTAGTCTTGACTAGCAGCTTCGGCAGAGAGTTTCCCTTGCATTTTTTCTAAGAAGTTCTTCCGGGTGTGTTTCATTTGTACCTGAGGGTCCAGTCCTGCAGGACCTCTGGCCTGGCCATGCACACTTGGGGCTCTTCCGTGCTGCCTAACCTCCTTTTCTGCACTGCTGAAATCCCACAGCCCTTTTCCCAGCATGAGCTGCTCAGGCCACCAGTGGCTCCAAGGAGATGGAGGGCAGCCAGCTACCACAGCACTGGCCCTGCTGTCCTGGCCCGCATGAGCAAGAAGCATGCCTGGTGCAGGGAAGGAAATGTTCCTGGGACAAGGGAGGGGTTGTGGTTCCAGTCTTGGTATTTCACTTAACTTTGAACAGATACGTGTGCTGTTACTTCATGTCCAAGTTGCTTCCAAGTCTTCATGTGAAAAGACAGCTGATACTCAAAAATTGGCTTTGCAAGCAAAAAGCCTGGATTAAAAACCATTCTAAAAGTACTTGCTTCTTGTAACTCCTAAGTAACACTAAAAGGTATTGTTGAACTCCCAGATGCACAGAGGCATTTTAAATGATGCATGTTTCTTTTACTAGCTAACCTTTACTGATCTTTCAAGCCATGTTATCTTTAGGAATCAATAATCTACCAGCAAAAGAAACTAAAAAACCATGGAAATTGCTCAAAGACCCATCTGTAACTAAGAGTGCAAATGATGGAAAACTCTTAACTCAGATTACTGTTTGAAATATCGTTACGCATAAGGACAAACAACCCTTTTGCTGTGTCCATTAACCTGAATATGGACAACATTAAAAAGCGCCACAGCTGAACTATGAGACCCGTTGAAGATGAAGTGTTTGTTATAGCTGTGTTCATATGCAGTATTCTTGAGTGCACTGTAGCTATGTGGCTGGAATACAGAGCAAGTCCAATCACCATCAGAAAAATAGATTTGGTAGCCGAATTACTGTTAAAGATGTATTTTACTGTGTTTTCAAAACTGAGAGATTGTTCTAAAACCCAGCATGCTGTATAGAATGTAAATGTGATGCTTTTTTATTTGACTAAGGTTTTGAACTGGTAATGCTTTTTACCATGTGTAGCATAACAAAATTGTATAGAAAGGCAAAGCAGCATGCACACAGTAAATTTAGATGTGAAGCTGGAGACTTTAGGGAGAAAAGAAAAAGTAACAAGAGAGTAATTACATACAAAGTAATTTTTTCAAAGGCTGTGGCAAATTCTCTCTCTGTCCAAACCTTTAATCCAAGTTTGGTGGTGTTTTTAAAGGAGATGTAAAATCAAAACTAGTGTGAAGAAGGATATTACTATAAGATTCAGTCAGTAGTGGGAAAACTTGACAAATTTCTGCCCACCACAGTTTTCTCAAGGCTCTCCGTGAGCGCTGTAGGTACAGCCTTTGCTGGCAGCCTGACATTATCAATCCACAGCTTTTATTGGACCTAGATTTGCATTTTTATTTGTAACAATAAGTCTTACTTTAACCCTTATAAACCATTGTTTTCATTCACATCAGTACTTTTTTCATCCAGTTCCCAGAGACAATTGTACAAGCGTTTCCCAATCAATTCCACGTTGAGTGTCATCAGCTAAAAATAAGCCTGAAAATTATGTACAACAGGGAAAAAGCTTGGGGATACTACACCTCACCATATATCATATCGATTTTTATATCAGTTTAAACCTGTTGACCAGTATTTCTGCCTCTAGTATACCTTAGAAAATGGCTCTTAATTACATAGCTCTTGTTGAGCTTTGAGAGTCTTCTTTTCCTTCAAGAGGCTGAACTCCAATCATTCATGAATCTTTCAGGAAACCTTTGGTGTGCTTGACCTAAGGATGGTATTTGGAGAGAGGCTTGCACAGCTCTTTGTGCCTTTATGTGTAAAAAGGATTATCAGTCTTTATTACACACACTAAAATTCTTTTATTTTAACTCCCCATACCATATCTCTAAGCTTGGAAACTTAGGTATTACTTGAAATCTTTCAGGAAAGATGTACAGCAAGACCACATGAGGAAAAACTTGTAGTTTTGGGAGGTGGGGTTGGGGGAGAAGTAAACTTTTTGAACTTCTAAGCATAGTTAGCTGGGAATATTCAGATGTGATTTTCTTTTTGTTTGCCTACTGAACTCTTCGATGAGAATGTTAGTCCGTACTTTCTTTGGTTCTCAGTGGCTTCACTGAGATGAATAACCCAAAGCAAAATGCTTTGGCTTCTAGATGCCTGTTTCAGAGGGTTTGGCTTGGGAAAGTCATTTGCTCTAAAAATGGAGTGTGTTGCGCACCAGCAACTCTACATTCTAGGTCTACCAGCTTGAGTATCGTCAGGTAGCCTCAATCCATGGGTGTGGGGCACAGGATATCTCTCTATTGGTGAGCTGCCCTACAGTAAGTTGAGTTTACTTTCATAATATCTTAAGTCACAATTTCTTTATTCATTTTCAGTGGTTGATTAGTTTAAAGTAAATCTGTAGAAATGTATTGTTTTGCTAACTGGCATGAAATACATTGGTTAATGTAAAATAAAAAGGGAACGCCAAATAGCGTTAGATACTGTGAACTGGTATTATGAAGGAATTATGGTTTTTTTTTCATTGGAGCCATCTCATATTATTTATGAAAATGGAAATTTTTGCATTGCAGCTGAACAGAAATATGTGTGCATACTGATAATGTTTTGCTTTTGCATTCATATTCATAAAACCTATACATTCTCCCTCCCAGCTCTTTTTTTGTTTGTTTTTTTTGTTTTTTCCTCTTGGTATTTAGGCTTCTAGGAATGTGTATGTCCAGGGTTTTTCCTTTTTTCCTGCAAAATATAAGGTACAGAATTTACAGAAATTAATCTAAGTTTTCTTAAAGAAGTAGGACTTAAAGAAAAAACAATTATTCCCACTAATGATATTGTGTTTCCATTGCTCTTTGTTCCTTCTGAAATGCCTGAAATTATTTTACTGCCTGTAGAAATTTAAAATGAAAAACACTGTTTGTGAAATCATCTGTATTATAAATGTAAAGCAAGTCTGAAAATTCACTAGCAGAGCACCCAGTATGAGTGTCATCTTTTGTGGGAGGCATTTTCCCCAGGCACTTTCTTTTTCTGTGTTAAAAATACCTTTGGGTTCTGCATACTGGTGCCAAATATGAAGTGTAAAGAAATTCAGGCCCACTAGGAGACCACCTCTAGAGAGGAAACATATGCTCCAGAACCAGTGCTCTTTTTCATTCGTTCAGCCTGGCATAATCCCCACATTCCCAGACTGACTCTTGTCAGGATTTAAAAAATGTATGTGGGGGCAGCTGGAGTAGTTTCCGTTCCACTTTATTTAAGCTGTGCCTCTTAGTCTGCCACACTTGGCAGACAAATGCCAACCTTCTTCAACTCTTGGTAGAGATGACTAAACCAAAGCACTTATATCGATTTTAGGATGATTTAGTACCTCTGTGTCAGGAAGATGTCTGTGGATTCCTCTATTTATGCCACTCCAGTAACGGTTTAAATTGGCAAGGATTCACAGTTCAGACTTCATCTCTAATCCATATTAATAGAAGAGTATTGCTTTTCATTAGCTTTATAGCCATTAATGAATGATTCGGTACGGGCTATGTGCTTTCCTGGTGGCCTTAGACCATTAGATCCTGTATTAATGGCATAACATTTTTTTCTCTGTGAGATTTTCTTGACTTGTTTGCTCTGAAGCAAGTTAAACTCATCCTTGCATTGAGTTTCTTTATGAACAGTTTTGTATACAATACAAAAAAAAAATAAAATATTTCAAGGGCATTAATTCCAGGAACGTATTTCCACAGACCTCTAGAAACAGTTCTGTTCTGTTTTATATATGCGTGTATATATATATTTTCTTAACATATGCATGAGAGCATTGTAGTTTAACTGAAGTGAATGCTGCAAGACAAGAACCAACATAAATACCCATGTCATATCAGGATTCAGAAATAACATTGTTATCAATGATAGTGTTGGACATAATGAAACAGATATGTTTATGTGAGGAAATGTAGCCTTGAGTTCACGCCAGGGGTCGATGCAAGGAACAAGGCAGATATAAAACCAAATTTAATTTCCATTTGATTGTATTTGTGTTTGTGAACTGTAAATACCTCTAAGATCATGCGTAAAGTTGTAAATCCATCAGTCAGTGAACACAAAACTGAGTATTATTAAGCAGAATGAAAAATTTTGAGAATGAACATTCCGCATAGAAACAGATTCTGAGAATTCTGTGGTTACAACAACAAAAACCTTCCCTGAACTCCCAGGGCATATGCAGGTAGGAATTTGGTGGTAGAGACAAATAGTCCGATATGTGTGGAATCAAAGGGTTGTCCTGCTACGAGAAGTCTTGTTTGCCAGATCTCCTGGCCTGACTGTAAAGGCTAAGATACTAAACACATTTCCTCATTCCTTTGTTTCTAGAAATAAGAAATAACTGAGATTTCTTTATTCTTGTTTCTTTATTTTTCCTTTCCCTGTATAGGTTCAGAAATCAATTTCTTCAGCCAATATTTCATGTTTTGGAGAATGGAGATACTAGTTTTGACTATTCAGAGTTTACACTTCTGAAAGCCTGACACTCTCTGGTTATAACCTTGGTGCTATATATTTACACATAGGCCATGTTTTCAGTTCAAAAGGGAAACAGGGTTCTGAATGTAGGCTCTTGCTTTTAAAACAAAATCAAGGAAGAATAAGAAAGTGAAGAAGGTGGATGGAAGCGTGGCTAAAGGAACAGCCCATTTTACAATTCAAGACCTTGTCTTTACATACACAGTGTAAATATGTGTGGTGTCTAACATTAGCCTTTGGAACTTAGCAAGAAAAATTCAATTTGGGGGACTATAGATCACATGCAGAGATTATGTTGGAGTTTAGGACATAGAGAATGGGAATGTCCTCCTGCTTCTAAAAGGCAGTTACATTCTGTGTGTTTAATTTCTGTATCATACATGATAATAACCAATGCCCATGAAATTCAATTTAAACATATGCAATACCAGTAAAAAAAAAAAACATAAACAAACCCCAAAAAAGTTTAGTCAAACATTAATCCATTTTTGTACCAGGCCAAACATTCCAGAGGGAAATCAAATTGCCCAGCAGTTCTTTATTTTTTTTTTGCTGCCTGTTCCTTGTGTTCTTTTTTTATATGATGTCTGTTAAATTGCTATGTAACAAAATAATAACTATTTTCATCATTACAGCTAATGATTAAAATAGCCAGACAGCACCAGAAAACTATCAGTGGAAGAAGATCCTTCTTAAAAAATAAAAAGAAGCCCCATCCATCCTTTTTCTTCCTTCAGGGAAAAGACTGAAGGCTTACACAGCCCTGGTTGAGTATTCGTGATGAGCAAATCACAAGTGCCTTACTTATGCCACATCCTTTTCTGGTGAAAAATATCTATTCAAAACAAAATATGTTTCTGTCACAGTAGGACTGCAAAGTCAATAGTACATCTATCCCACCTTTTAGGAAACGAAACCTTTAGGAAATATATTTGTGTGTTTGTTTCACTTCACAAGACTGACACCCAGCAGTGGTCATACTAGCTGGTGAACAAAGAGGGGCCACAACTTCAGCCAAGGGTTTTGAGTTTCTCTGGAAAAAAATGACCACACCAGCACTAACACTAAAAGCAGAGCTGGGAAAGGCTTTGCTCACTGAGTTGCAGGTGCTCACAGTGTTATTAACTGTTGCAAAAGAAACACAACACTCTAACTTTTACCAGGCACGGTACAAACGGAAATGGCATTCACAGTTAAGCTGGAGAAGGTGTGTGCTGATGCTGTGTGTCTGATCCATATCATGTAGAGGCTGCTCAGCTCTCTCAGGGAGCAGTGGGCCACGCTCCTGGGAAAACAGCCCTCGGGAAAGGGGCTGCCACTTGGGACTCCCTGTGAAAACAAGTGGGGTCATGGTTTGGTCTGCCAGGCCTGCCCTGATGACCACTGCATCGAGAGAGGGAGAGCCACCCTTGCACTCTCCCTAGCTCAGCTAAATGATTTTCTTCCCATAGGAGAAAATGCTGAACAGGCTGTGATTTTCCCAATTCTAGCCACACTCTTGCCTTGTACAAGCGTGGGCTTTCCATATATTTCCTCCCTACACACCTGGTTCCAGCTTGCCAGTTTAGGCAAGATTCTTGTATTTCTGTGGATGCTGAACCTTTAAAAGTATTTTAATAATGGCAACAGATGAACTTGACATATTGCCAGCAAAAATATATTAATCTATTTAAGAGTCATTACATTCATGGAGACAACTGGTTTGGAAAACTGAAGGGGTGCATGTTTTCCAGCTCCACTTCTCTTCTGGATGCTAATAGTGAGTCACGAGAGCACTTGACTTACCTAGAGAAGCTACTGGGCTGAGCTTTAAAAATAAATGGTGGGTGAAGTCCCCCTGATCACACAAAATAAATTCTTCAGGCCTGTATGTGTAGATACAGATATGTATATGTAAAACAAGTATAGCTGGACAGGTTGGGGTGGGGTGAGGGGTGTTGGTTGGTAAAAAAACCAAAAAATAAAAAAAAAATGGTTTAGTTCTTGTAGAACCTAAAGAGAAATTATTCAGGGTGATGAGGGAAAGAGAAAGTTTTATGAAACAAAATCTGTGATTTTATTTTGGCTTAGCCTAAAACTTTTCCATTAACTCAAAAGGAGTTTGCTTTTTCATTCTGTTTTTCCTATTAAGTTCAGCTTTTAAACGAGAAAGGACACTCCAAAATGCTTGTAATACTGCCTCTCTCCCCCAAAAGCTAAAAGGAAATATTTTAGCAATTTTAAAGTGCTTCCCACCCATTTCTTTCAACCGATACTATTTTCTGAATCCACATTCAGTTTCTCAACAGTTTTGGCTTTGGCACAGTTTAGTTTTCCACTGAATTCTCCAATCTGTTAAAAAAAAATATCTAACTTTGATCTGTGTCCCCTCATAAGAAATAGATGTTTCCACCTGAGAACAGCTAATACAAAAAATGAGAGATGTGTTACTGCAAGTGGTTAAAGAAATTCTTAAGGAATTAGGATGCTCAGGAGGGATAGGGGGTATTGAGCTCAGGTTTAGTCTCAAATTCTATGTCCCTGTGATTTCTGAAATTATCTGGAGATGTGATCTTGACAGTGTATCGCAGTTCATAATACTTTCTGTGATACTTATGGTGGAGAGGCTTATACTGTTATGAATATTGAACTCTTTTTCTCTGTGTATGTTGGCTACAGGCAGTATATAGTCTTAAAGTCTTTTTTCCTGTACTAGATCCCTGTAGGCATTAAAGGTCTTTAAGATTTTCCAGGGTGACTTGTAAAGCTAAGCACAATCCATGACACCTCCAGAGGTTTAGTATCTACCTTCAGAAAATCTACATCTCCTCACTTTTTAATTCTTGGATTCAGCCCTCAGTTGTGTTGATCATAAACATCCTCTAATAAGAAAAAACATGAACGAACATTTAATATAATAAAACTCCTCAGCATAATAGAAAGATATTGAAGAAGTGAGAGGAAAAATAAATAGCTGTTATGATAGCGACCGTTGTTAATATTGGGTTGTTTCTCAACATTACGTTGAATTTCAAACAGTAACTTGACATAGAAGTATTGTTACTGTGGGTTTTAATTCATAACTTCTGAAGATTCTTTTTTTGTAGAGTAAGAATAGGATTGGCCATATTCATGCATAAAGAAAAAAATTATTTCCTTTAGGCCCACAGAGTGCTTTTCATATGCAGGCCCAGCACTGAGTGTAGTTTTAACACTGAAGTACCGCAACAGGGTAATCATACCTGAAAATCCTGCTATGAGATAGCATTTTAATGAATGAATTCTTTATGTAAGCAGATGGAAATAATTGCTTCTCTGTGCATTTGAAAGAGTATTGATCTTTCAGTTGTGTTATGGATGCAGTGTTCTTAATTGGGCAATTTGGGGTTTTTTTTGTTTTGTCTTATTTTGGCTGGTTTATGTCTTAGCAAGAAAGGTTCCCATTTATTGAAGCTTCTATAGCAGTAATGAGATTGTCATTTAACCTAATTCTGTTTCACTGATAGAAATGTTGTAACACTCCTGAATTGATTTTGCTTAAAATAAAATGCTGCTTATAACATCTGTGGCAGCTGCAAGGATGGGAACTAATTTTCAGCCTAAGAAAAATACTTACAAACTTAGCATTTTTCCGATCCAAAGTGGTAGAACAAAAACATAGGAAGGAAGAGAGGGTTTCTTTATTTTAAGGGTGAATGACTCTGGAGAAAAAGGAGCAGGGTTGAAGTGGGGAGGAATAGGGGAAATGTGTTTGATATCTGAGTGTTCCATGACATTTCTTTCTAAGAGTTTCCTTACTGTAGATGAAGCCCAGTGGGAGGATAGCAAACTCCAGGTCTCTAGACTCTAAAAACTCAGCAAAGGTGATAGCTGACTGACTATTCTTTGATGACAGCTGCTTCTATAGCCTCCTTGGCAGCCCTTCCTTGGAAGCTTTCCACCAGAGACTGTGAGCTCTCTCCAATGAACAGCCAGATAGCTTTCATGTTTTGTGAACTGCAAAAGTTGAACTTTCTTCAAGTGTATCTAAGAACAGAGCCTGTGTCCCAGCAAATTATTTCAAATGCTCTGTCCTTGCTAGCCATCAGATACATTTTGATTAACTCAAGCCAAATTTATTTGCCCTATGGAATAACTTGGTCTCTGGCATATAAGATAATGTTAATAAATATGGAACTGCTGTCAAAATAATATCCAGGACCAGTACCCTCCGTACGACCTAGTTAGGCGTAATATTACTTGCCATTAGAGAAGAATGTGTTACAGATAAGGGATGTCACCTGAGGTGCCTATAAAAGGGAAGGAAATGAGACTCTTTCAAGAAAATAAGTTACACTGACACAAGAACAGCCTAACAGAAAGTTTGCTGCAAGACAGTGTACTCAGAGAGAGTTGTCTTTGGCATATAACCCAAGAAGTGTGTGTGCTTTCTAAAGCGAGAGCCCCTCTTCTCCTGCAGGGCCTTACTGTTTTCTCAAGTATTGACACATGTTGTTCTCCAGCAGCCAGGGTGAAAATGGTGATATAGTCCAGGCAGTACTTGAATTTCCATACAAAGGTCTTTCAGCTTGAATTACTCATACAGGACATGCAAGCCGGAACTCTGTTGGCTTTCTCTGTTCCATTTGCAGCTGTTTGTCCCAGGGAATGGACTACATCAGCCAAGGCTGATCTTTCTTCCTAAGTGCAAGAGGAGAAATACTTCTCTTGTCAGGTCCAAGCAGATGTCTTCTGGTGAGAGGGAGGGGGAAAGGTCATTACAGATGTATATTGTGGCCTGAAGTAAAGATTGGGACAGAATTTTGTCCTCAAGTAATTAAAGGAAATTAAATGAGTTAATAAATAGAAACAGTTGTGTTAGAAATTAACTTAGATTTGACCAACCTCACAGGAGCTGATACTTGAAAATATGACAGTGGCAAAGTCCTTTAATCGCTTTATGATTGTGAAGCAGCTCCTGCTGCTCTACTGACATGTATGGTTTGCATTTCTAACACTGCTAAATCTGACCAGCTCCTGTTGGAGCCCAGGTCCTTCTTGGTTCCAGCCAGAGCCCCAAAAGCACCAGGAGGCTCTCCCACCCCTTCTTCTGCTCCCCTAGGAGCTAGGCTACCTGCGCTTGAGGCCAGTTCTGACTGACTTAGTACAAGCCTCCCTGCAGTCATATCTCGGGCTGAGCTGGACCTAGCCTTGCTGACTTGATATCCTGGCTTGACCTAAACACGGTGATCATTGCTGGCCAACTCTGGGTGCTGCCACCAAAGCTGCCCTGCTCACCTCACTGGGGTGCTGTGGGACAGGGCTATGGCCAGTAAGGGCACTGCTCCAATCCCTTCTCTGGCTGCGCAGCTGCACCTCACTGTGCCCTGACAGTTTAGCTGTAGTTAGGTGTCTTTTTAACCTAAGTCTTTTAAAAATACTGTCAAAACAGTATTTCTCTTTAGACAGTCTCATTTTTTGTTAAGTGTGGCATTAGGGTCTATTACCAAGAAAAGGAATAATTACAGTGTTATATAACTATGTGAAGTACCTCAGTCCTCATGAAAGGACTGAACAGGATCAGATAGTTAAAGTAGCTAACACAGTGACAAGGAGATAGGAATTGAAACTACCAGGGAAAATAAATGATTAGGCGATACTCAGGAAATCTGTATGCTTTCAAGTTTTTTAGGCCTAGATAAAACAATCCTTGAACTGAAGCAATCACAGAAACATTAGTAGTAATCTTTGTGAAAGGTAAAGGAAGCTCTGCAGTGCATCGGAACCACCTACAAAAACAGAAAACAATGAAAAAGTCTAGTAATTGTAAGCTGACCAGCTTTATTTCACATCCTGGAAAAATTAAGAAAATTGTAATTTTAGGTACCTGGAAGACAACAAGGAGAAATACATAATGGACAAGATGGATTTTTCTCAACCAGTAATAACACATTCATTTTCTTCTAGGACATAAGAGAAAAAGTGTAATTTAATGAAAATTTTTAAATTATATCACAGCTTATAGCAAAGCTAAGGAAATAAAGACCAGCTGGTACTCCAGTAAAAGTAAATGTGACAAAAATATTCCTCAGCCTTCTCATTTCATCCCTGCATTGGTGGGCCCAGACCAACTGAAAAACTACAACGGCCAGTACTCCATTACCTTCTCAAGGGACAGAAAAAGTCATCTTCATCTATCAGCAATTAGGATTACTGGGCATCATTCTCTCCTTCAGTGTTCAAGGATCAATTTCTTGCACATGATAAGCTTGTCTAAACTGAAATTGTGGTTATATTGTCAAAAGAGATAGTAATGTTTTTCCTTTTGCCATCTTAACCTCCTTTCTTCTCTCTTTATCCATCCTCTCAGGTAATTAAAAAGGCTCCATTTATCTTAGATCATCAGTTTCCTGATTAGATTGTCTGTATGGTTACAAAATCCCTTGTGCCAGCATGATGGTAGAATATGGTGAAAGGGTAAAGGCACAGTATTGTCTTATGCTACAGCTTATATGAGAGTTGCCATAGCATAACAGATTTCCTGCCTGACGTGTCAGTTAAGCACAACTAAATGATCCAGTGCTCCAAGCAACTTCTTTATTGCCACTTATCTCCCTTCCCTGCTCCCCATATCAGATAAGATTAGTTTAAGCTTTCCTTGCCTCCTGCATTTTTCCTGTTCTACGATTAAACACAATATCCTGTTTCTGCAGGTGCACATCCTTCTTTACAGCCATGGTTGTGTTGATCCTGGGGAATATTTTCCAGAAGCTTGTGGATGCACTCACTGTATGTTTTCCCCCATGAGTACAATAACAGCTTACAGCTCAACACTGCTGCATGCATTTCTTTTCCATCTTTATATAGTATAGGTTCTTTCCAGGACATTGTGACTTACATTTTCTTCCTATCATAATGACTGGTGCCTACTCTGTTAGAATACTTCTTCCTGAGCAATTCCTCAGCTCAGTACTTTTATAAGAACAACATACCCTGTATATGCTAAACAGTATCACAAACAGGTGAAATGAAGAGCAGTGAAGTATGAAGTAAGAGCAAGCTGACACTTTGCAAAGAATTCTTTTTGCATATTAAAATTTTGATGTTTGAGAAGTTTTCAGCTCTTCCTGTTGTTTTCCATCTCTAGAAGGTGATATTAAAAGTTGAAAAGCTGAGTCATAATGTCAAGTCCTTCTGTTTTAATGTTCTAAAAATCAATGGGCTGATGAACCTCACAGGCATGCATTCAAGCCTTTCAGTATGCAGAAAATTGTTATTCTTTTATAGTGAATATTTCATTTGAATATATGATTGATTTGGGCTGCTGGGCTTGGGGTTTATGATTGATTTGGGCTGCTGGGTTTGGGGGTTTTTAAACTTGTTTGAGAAACATTTACTTTGCTGCTTGGGTTTTGTTCCAGTTTTGCCAAAACAATACTGTCAGAAGCAATCATGCTTTCCAACTACTTAGAGAAACCACTCCCTTCTGGAAGGGATAAACAGGTTTTGAATCAGACTTCATATACCTAACTTCCAGCTAAAACAGCCATGGCAAACAGAAGGCCAGGAGAAATGTAGAAAAACTTAGAGAACAGAGAGCTTTTGTGTAAGGTAACAATACAGGTAAAGAAGATCCATAAAGCAGAAGGGAAAGAATCAGGGATTAGAGATGCCTGATGACCAGTAGCCAAGGCAAAATCCTTCAGAGAAATAGTTTCTGATGCAGGCTTTATACAGTGCTTATCCCAATGTGGACTTAAGACTGCTTTGGGCATTCATTGGAATGAATGAAAAGTACTGTGGGGATGCAATTTTTAGTAGCAGAATCCGTGTCTGAGAGTTATAGCTAGCAACAATATTCAGCCATGGGATTTTTCTTCACTACATTTTGAGTTTGCAAAGGCAAAATAAGTTATTTAGCTTCTATGTACAGGAAATACTGTATTTTGAATTAGTATTTTTAAAAAATAATTTTACTGAGAACACTAGCAAAAGTTAGTGTCTGTGTCTGTCTCAGCTATCAGTTTATTATTTTCCGCATCTAGAGTGTGATTAAATCATACCTTCATAATTTATTCCACTATATTCAAATGAAATATTTTCTTCCAGACTGAGAGAAGTTTCTGTCTCAAAGTTGTATATCCATTTGTAAAACAAAGACATTGTGTGTAGAAAAGACAACTGTCTTCAAAGTAATGAGATTCAATACAAATGAGCAGGAAAGCTATACCAGAAACATATCTATAGGTTAATGGAAAGACCACAGGCAACAGAGTGGAGAAACTTTAATTAGTAGGGCAGGATATGGCTTACTAGGGATAACAGAAATGAAACAGATTCTCAGTGATGACTGGTGGACAACAGTTATAAAGGTGTGTACTGCTATAATTATATGAACAAAAGCATTGTTTTGTGCATCACAAGAGCCGGGCAGGGAGCAACATTCTACACTACTGATAGGAAAACCCTAAAAGAAAGGAGAACTAAGTCGAATGGAAAACTTTGCATTGAAGTTCCTTTCTTGAGGATAACAAACATGTTCTATAGTAATATGACTCAGTTCTTTTGAGAAAGTATGTTTGATTTTTACTAAAATCATAAGCAGTGTCACTGTAATCTCATTATCAAGGCAGGACTACTGGCAGGGATCATCACTGCAGGAGATGTGAGGTTTTGTTTCCACCTTTATGGAAATTATGAGCTCCAGTGTGAACTGGATGCCTTGCAGCATTGAGTTTCATCACCTTGTAAAAGAGATGCAACAAGACAGCTTGGACTATTGTATTATTGGTTTCTGGGGAGATTATTCACTATCTTCCTGTCCTGTGAATTAGGAATTCTTTGGAAGGTAGATATTCTGGTCTGGCCAGTATAAGTGATTTCTTAATCACTGATGATACTGGACTGCAGTTTTCGGTGATTTATTTTGGTAATGCTATCACAGAGGTTTAATTTGCCTCAATCTTTGTCTCTTTTTGAAAAAGAGAAATAGGTTTTTCATTCTTGAAAACCAGTTTCCAGGCAATGGAAATACATTTTATTTCACGTCACAGTAGCTGTGCTATGTATCTAAATGGTGTGATCAGTTTGTAAACAGAAGTTGGAGAGAAGAGCAGAGGTGCAGTAAGAAGGAAGAAAACACCAGGACACACGTTTAGCATGCATTATTAGACTGCAACTGATTTCAGTATCAAGTTAATTCAGTTTATAGAGATGGTTTATGTTTAGAAACAAGTGCCTCCCTAGGCAGGGCTAGGAGGCTGATAAGGCACAGACCAGTAAATCATCAGTAAGACTGTATCACGTAAGGAGGCAAAGTGGAAAAGAAGAAGCACAACACAGTCAGTGTAGTGTCTTGACCAGAATATTTTAATGATTCCTAAAGAGCCATCTTCCCAGAGGCTTGTCTTGTTACTGTCCAAACCTAAGATCCCAGCATCTTTTGGAGTGTGCTTATCACTTCGGAAGCGACAGACTAGGCCCTCCAGAAATTAATTCCTACAGCAGCATTACTCAGTGTGAAACTAAGTTGTAAAAGAATTCCCTGAGGCTCAGAATAGGTATTATGTGTCCAGACCATCATCTTTTAAAGCCATGTATTGCTTTAAAACTGTAGAGGCAGGCCATAATTTTTAACTTAATCTAAAAGTGGTTTGATACACTAAAGAAAATGAAAAATTAACATCACCTTGATATATTTGCCTATATCTGATAATGCAGAGAGAATATATTCCTAATTGGTTCTCATACGGTGCGTTAACTGCAATAGACCCCACACCTTAGTGACTGTGTCAGGAGTTTTTAGTAGTGAGGCCTGAGAGGAAGCAATGAAGGGTTTTTGTGTAGTTTTCTATTCTGCCCTTACACCTATACAAGCCAAAAGGAGTCTTGCTGCCCTGTAGCAGGGCTGCCGAGCACTCCAGTCTGAGCTTTGTTTTTCCCTCACAAATATTATACCAGCTAGGGGCACCCTGTCAGCACAGCCGATGGTTTAAGATTGCCTCCTGCCAGCTGAGTTATTTCCCTTCTTAAATCGCTGTACCAAGCAAAACCATGAGGGCACTAGCAGGCCCTGACCCCCTTCCCCTTCTTAAATCACTATACCAGGCAAATGCACGAGGGCACTAACCAGCCCTGTCCCCCTTCCCCAGTCCCCGCTGTCCCTGACCAGGACCCCACGGCAGCCCCCCAGGGCCGCCAGCCCCTGCCCCAGTGATGGCAGAGCAGGGCGGCCTCCAGCTGCCCAGGGCCCCGCTGAGCCGGGCCACGCGCAGGCCCAGGGCACAGCCCGGCCCGCCTGTGGCTGCCCATGGCTCCCCTGCTCCTGGCACAGGGCTGTCAGCCAGGGCCACGCTGGGGAAATACACCTTGGGCGATGAAGGAACAGTGGGATTTTCTTCAGTTCTCTCATAAATGTGTTTCTAGTAGCCATACAGCTGGCCCACCAGCTCCCCGGTGGCCGTCCCCATTGACATGGCAGGGAAGGCGCGCTCTTCCTGGGGCTGTGTCTCTGCTGGCTTGTTCTAAGCTCAGGCAGGATTTTCTTTTCCTCGGGAAGGCTGAACTCAGTGAAATCTTGGGGTTCCTTTTTTTTTTTTTTAGTCTGTGGTGCGTTTTACTTATTTCTCACAACGGTGCAGTTGTGTTGAAAAAATTAGAAATAACAGAGTTTTGTGGTTGAGTATTGGGCTGGCCATTTGCAGCCTGCATTTGGATGTAGATAAGAGGCTGAAAGTTTGGCTTCCTGGCAAAAGGGTAGATTTTATTTCCGACGAAGCCCGAGGTGGTATGAAAGCCATGGCTGAATATCATCCCCTAGAAGAGTCCCTCCAGATCAGGCTCTGAATTTTAGAGTTCTTTATAGTGCTGCTTCTGAGTGCAAACCCCATATCTGACACCAGGCTTGGGGTTTGCCTGGAAAAAGTTTTATATTCTTCCAGTGTTTTTAAACATTTACAGCTAAGGGTGTAATTTGTTTTGGTCTGGGAGTCCTTCTGCCCTGAACTCAATATTGCCAATAAAGGTAGGAACTTGCTAATCTTCACTAAAGTCATTTATATATATATATATATATATTAAAAAAAACAACCAAACAACCAAACAAAAAAAGCCCTAAAAAACAACAATCTGAAAACAAACAATGTGATGACTGCCATTTGCTCTTGGCTTTTGTTTGCTTATTTGTTGTCAGTGTGGAAAAAGCATCTAACCGTCTTCCTAATGAATGTAACTTGTACTTTCTGTTCTGCAGGAGCTCTTCATTAGAGACTACTGGCTGCAAATAGAGAGAGGCATCTAAATGAGTTTCTGCATATGCAGGCAAACTCTTTCCTTGCCTTCTAGGTTAATTTTCTGGGTTTGGAGAAGGTGGTTTTTTTTAAAAAAAAACTCCTTAGTTTCTTGAATGGTGTCTCCCCACTTCATACTCAGTTTCTCACAAGTAGATCAACATGCAGTTACTTTAGCGTTAGAACAATCCAACCACTTGTTAACATGACTGGATATTCAACATCGGTGTAGCAGATTAACGTAATTAAGTTTTAAAAACAGTTATGGGCCAGAAGGACATGGAAACACTGCATCAATCAAAACTAATGAAAGTGCCATAAATATAAATGGACCAGTGCTTGAGATGACCTAATATTACATATGTAGGTGCTTTCTGGTATTGACTTCAAATAATTTTAGCCATTTTGATAATTTACATTTTAGGTTACTTTGATGGATGAGTAATTATCATATTCTTATAAGGTTAAGTTAGAATAGGGAACATGATATAATTATTTTATTTTTCTCTACTGATAAAGCAATCTTTATTTGTAAAGGGAAGCAGAAAAAAACAGTTTAAAGAGAAGATCTTAACTCTCTGAATATATGTTTACATAATGAAGGTTCTTGCTTTGGGTGAATTGAAAAAGTAAATTTTGAGGAAAAATTGCAGAATATTTTCACATATAAGGTAAAGCATTTACCCTTAAGATCAAATCTTCATTTGTGAGGATGTGCAAGGTTTTTTTCATCCTGTGAAGCTAAACATTTGTGAAATGACTAACAAACCCAGGAATAATAGGTTGACATTACATTAAAGTTTCAGGTTCCTGGTTTTGAAAAATTTATGCAATAGTCTATTTTCTGTTTTAACTGCAGCCACACAGAAATAGCAGTCTTTCCAGTAACAGTCTCTTCTTTATAGACATTTATGGTAAATTTGCATACTCATACAGTGTGGAATTACTATTCCAATAACTAGATTTTTGAGACTTTTTCTCCTTGGTGTTCCCACAGGAATGTATTTACCCACTCTCACATGTTGTTCCATGCAGACGTCCTGTACAGGACTCTGTGCACTCCATTTTTCTTTCAGATGCAGAAATACATTCTCACGCACAGATGACAAAGTGGAAGAAAGAAATGGTAGCTGGTGGATATGAAGAATACAGCTTGAAGAACCACCAGAAAAACAAAACTGTACTTTTATCTAATACAGCATCACACCTAAACGCCTCTGTGGTGATGTGATAGTTGGAAACAAGTTTATATGGTTACAGATGTCCAAAATCAAGGAATTTTTCAGATTTGTGATAGAGGATGCTTAAGCATCTACAGAGTCCACCTTAATTACAGATGATGCTCTGTAGCCTTGGTCCCATATCAGATTCTTCTGGCAGGTTAAGGTTTGATCAGGGCCTCTAATGAGGCGCCTGGGACTATTGATCATTCAGCTAGTGATACTAGGAGATGAGGAAACCATCCAAATAGCTTTGCCTTGTGTAAGCAAGAATACAGGGTGTTTTTGACATGCAGTGTTTAAAATAGTGCCTTGGCTCTGAAGGCATAACAGTTTGTGAAGAACATTGGCAAGGTGATTGTTTTGCTGAGGTAGAAGCTAATTTCAGGGTCGTGCAGAATGTATGGTCTGCTCCAGGAGGATACATTTACTGACAAAAAAAAAAAAAAAACAAACAAAAAAACCCCAAACAAACAAAAAAAAACCAAAACAAAAAAATAACCCACAAAGCTAAAAAAATCTGGATTTCTCCTAGGACCTTCCAATATTGGAAGGGCCACTTTTATTTAAAATAAAAAGGACCAGGAGAGAAAGCTCGAGCTGTGAGCTGTGCAAGCTTTCCTTGTCTTCTTGATTCACTGGTTGAAACTCTGAAGTCCAGAAAGAAGGTAACTGTCTTCACAAACAGCTGATTGTGGAAATGTAAAGACATAGACTATATTAATTGGTAAGTTGCTTCCTCCTAACCCTCCACTCTTCTCTGCCCCTCACCCCCACCCCCACCCCCCCAGACCCACACACACACCCATTGCACTGTTCACAAGACTTAACACAGTAAAGTGCCTGAACTCTCAGTTTCCACATTGTGGCCATAGCATTAATGCCAGTTCTTTGGCAGAAGGCTGAAACTCTTGGGAAGTCACAGAGTAACGAAGTGAAACAACTAAACAGTGTAAAAGAAATCTGAACATTTTAGTCATTTCACAAGTGGCTGATTCTACAACAGGATGTTATATGCAATTCAATGAGTATAATAATTGCCTCCACTGAAGTTAATGGAATGATGTGACTATAAACATAATGCAGGAACGCAATCCAGTCAAGCAGTCACCCTCATAGAGGGAATGATGGGGTCTCCAAAGAGGGTATCAGATGCTTCTCTAATTTACAGTGGGAACCTTATTGTTTTAGTGCTTGCTGCAGTTCTGAAAAATGTCTATAGCTTACATTGGATCGACGCTGCTCCCAGTGGGCTGGTATTACTGTGTGCTCCCTATTATAAATGAGGTTTGCCTCCTGAGAATGAGCTCTGTCCTCACAGAGCAACTGAAGTAGAACAGAGGCTGGAGCCAGGACTAGGCAAGAGACAATTGCAAAGCTGTAGCTCGATAATGATGACCATGGCATTAGGGAAGTGCAGTGCAGTGAATGTATGAAGAGACCCTTTGAAAGCAGCCATGCTAATTTCTTCCTATTACCAAAAGCAGAACAAACAAAATGGATGCTCCAGTAAGTTATTTACATTAGTGTGCTTCAAAGCAGATGGAGCGCTTTATATCCCATTATGAAAGGCATGCAAGTTACAGTGACATGGGTCCTAATTATGAACAACTTAAACTACACCATCTGCATTTAACAAAGCTCCATATGTACGGGTATGATCTAGCTTGGCTGCCTGTATTTGTTAGTAACACGTGCGAAATAGATACCAACATGCAGAATCTAAAGATACTTTGGCAGGCTTTGTCAGAGGAACTGGAAATGTTTATAGTGCCCCTTCCACGCTCACTGACCAAACAGAAAACTAGGGGCAACAACTGTTCCAGGACAGAACTGTTGTCTTATATTGAGAGGGGCATTGATATGTACATTTGCCAAATTCAACATATTGATCAGCCATTCTTAGCCAATGCTTGCTTTTTTTCCTCTCTTTTTTTTTTTCTTTTCTTCTTTTTTTTTTGGTGTTTTTTTGGGGTGGTTTTTTTTTGGTTTTGTTTTGACAGAAAACTTCACATCTTTTTCCCCTAGGCAATCTGGGCAGACAGTACGTAATTTTAGATGTCCATATTCAAAGCCCAAACCTTTTGCCATTGACAGCACACTGCTATGTGAATTTCAGAATAAGGGATCTTTGGACTTCATTTTAAAGAAGAATAAGAAAATTAATCCTTCTTTGGAAAAGGAAGGTTCATTGAGCCAAATGGGCCTGGTTACCCAGGACACAAACCAGCATCCAAATGTTTGAATCAGAAGGGGTTCTTTTATGCTTTCTAATAAGGATGTTTTGCTGTCTGTAACTGAGAAGGCATTTAGCAGGGGAGTGCTCATTTTTCATCTGGTATTAGCAGTTAGTTCCACTGCACAAAACTCTAGGACCGAGCTACACTTAGCTGGCTCTTCCCCTGAATTGCAAGTACTTGAAATACCTGGGATTTCTAGACAGTGTGTAGGACTTCTTGGTTGAAAAAGGCAAAATCCCAGGTGAACCAAAAAATATTTTCCTATACTCTTGCATGTGGAAAAAGGATGGAGGTAGTCAGATATGTATGTGCCTTTGGCTGTCACATAGCTTTGTGGCTCTTCTGAGTCCAACTGTTTTTATACTCTGAAAGAGCAACACAGGACTAACAGTTTCCTAGATCCAGCCCTCTCATGGTTCTATCCTCACCCACTCTTTCCCTACCCCACCCAGCAAATCTTTGATCTGAAGCGGAGTGGATTGCTGGTGACTCCTGGGGGTGGCAGACATCTCGTGTTAGGAGGGTTTTGTGAATGATCTCTTTATGAGAGCTGGCAGGAGCTGAGGTAGATATTCTACTGGATTTGGTTCATCTTCAGGCTGGACTGCGTATCATTCTGAGATAAAACACTGTATTAGAAAAAAACAAAAAATCCAAGTGAAGTCTTTATAAGAAAAAGTAAATGGAGAACACAGCATGACTGAAAAGTGAGAGGGGATCATGGATGTCTGTTTTCACAGAAATCTGGATGTGAGGGATTGGGCTGCCTGTAATAGATTCCCCCCACTCCTGTTTCCCCCCTTTCCATTCTGCTACCTCTGATATGGAGATTTACACTGACCTCTGGGCTTTTACATCTTGCAGTTTGCCAGCTCTTTGATAGAAAGCACATTCTCACTGGGCACTTAATTCCTTTCTGATCAGTATTACGTGACACCAGCAATCAGAGAGCCTTTGATTCACCACGACAAAAGGGAGAATGGAAAAGCACTTTTTTCACCCTCACACAGCATTGCCATAGTCCCATGAGCTGGATGTAATCCTGGTTTCATTTCTTCTTCCCTGTTCTTAGTGATGTTAGAAACCCAGCTTTAAGGCTAAACAAGAAGAAGATAAGAGTAGTTCTTTTACCATTTGAATACCAAGGGAAAAAATCTTTTTATCTCTTCCCAACTTCAGACGCAGGAAGTAAAAAACCTTTTCTGTATTAACACTGAATAGGACTGATCCATTCTACTTTGCCTGAAGCATTAGTTTCATTTATGAAAGGACATGTATTTAACCATATAAAACAGTAAAAAGTTTAAGGAGAAAATGTGACTATTTTCAAAAAGGTGACACTTAAAAGAAGAGACAGGAAACACATTGAGCATTAGATGGTGATGCCTCTAATGGCCTCCTTTATCAAACCAGCTCCTGGGGAACTGCGAAGGTGAGGGGTAGAAGTCTCAGCATTCAGCACTCTGCAGAGGAATCTAATTGAAGACCCAGAGATATAGCAGATGCAGGCAGTGAAATCACCCTCAATTAAAGTTATGACTAGAGGATTCTGGAGAAACCCCATTAAATATTAATTCATGAATCTGGGGGCAATTTTGTCTTTATCCATGCAAATACTTTAATACTGAATATATAAATAATAAGGGTTAAAACAAAAAATTAAATGGAATTTAGAAGGAGAAATGGTGTCTTTTGTCCTGTGTTATACCTAGTTTCTGCTAGGTGCTCCCGAAGCATCAAAGACCTGCTCCACTTTGTGTGTGTGTATATAGTGTATAAACTCCTTTCCTGAGGCTATCCCATGGACAAGAATTGATGTTTTATAAGGTTTTGGAGCACTTCTTGCACCTTTTTTACCAAACAATGGTGTAACTGCATATTAAATCAGGAAAGCCATCTCCTTTTCTTATTCAAAATAACACTGTAGATTGATTCATTTAACTTGATATATGTGGTACATTAAAGCATTTTTAAATCTGAAATAAGGCAACCTAAATATCTTGGGGTGGAGGGCTAAAATAACTGGGAAAGAATGCAGCCACCGTTAACATGACAAGATTTCTCAAGCAAATGAATCTTCAGTCATTTTGAAGCTACTGATGCTGGGAAATTTTAGGCAGATGTAGAATACTATCAAATAGGTAAACTGTACTCGCATTATACTATTTAATCATATTCAAAATCTTTCTGAGGTTGTTTGATCAAAGTTGTCAGCTTTGTAATTTTTAAAGTGAAGGAGTCTATCTGATTTTTACAGAAGAGACAAGTACAATAAGTAGGCAGAAAGGAACTGATAAAAGGTGCAAGATTCTTAATCTGATAAAAGTTTTTTAATAAAATTCTACCTCAAGAAAATTTTTATAACATTTTGGATTTCTATAGAACAAAACCAAATTTCTAACCTAATAATCTATCTGCTAGGAACATGCATTTTCTTATTTAAATTTCTGTTTGCATGAAATAACTTATGCAAGTAACCACAATAGTCTCTGTGTATATTACTTGTATAAATCATCAGATCTAGAAAAAGTCTTGTCTGGCTGCAGACATGGTGCTTCAGGTGTTAAATTGCTGAACTCTTTAGCAAAGTTCTGTCTTCTAAAAGGAGCTACCAGGTCAGCTGTGACCCAGGCCAAACAGAACTTGGCAAATTAAGGAATCATTACTGCTATAAAAACTACACTTGTAAGTCCCATTGCAGTTAGAGGTACTGGAGGGTCTGCCTGCATATATAGAGAGTGTTCTTGCACCACATGGGGGAAGAAATCCCTGGAGGTTTGGAGGAGCTGAAGGGAATAATATGGAAATAATTGCTGGAACTTCGTAGTTAATGAAGCGAGGAAAAAAATTGTCAAGATCATAGCAATGGAATTTATGTCTAAAAAGGGATCAAATTAATTGAGCACTTAAAATAGTGTGAACTATTTGCTTAGCTCTTCTGTTTTATGTAAAGATGGATCCTCCATACGTGTCATGTTCTCTGCTCTGCCTCCATGGAATGTGATGCATTTGTGCACACCTGTCTGAAGACTGTGGTCTCACGCCATAAATATTGCCTCACACTTCATTCTCAAATTTACGTGTTGGATTGTCTGGGAGCAGAAAGGAAAGTTCCCCAAATTATGCAGAATGTTCTCTTGGAGCTTCCGACCCAAGAAACTGGTCAAATTATTCTTTGAGTGATACCTAGCACCTGGCTTTAAGATTCTTGATATCCACCTATAATTGCAAGGAATGAGAATGTGCTATGTCCAAAATCACTAAAATGTGATGCACTTTCTCCCTCTCATTTGCTGACTTTTAAGACAGTAAGCTATCCAGGACTTTATCTTGCCTTTTTTAACTGGAAAGAATGTGATCCCTGACCACTTTGAGGCTTTTTTATTTTTCCCACATTCTCCAATAGAGAAGAATGGAAATAAACTGGCAGATGGTGTTTGTTTGCTACTATACTTCTCAAAGTGGCTGCTCATCTTGAATAACTCAGGAGTTTTTATGCCTGGGTTGAGAAGCTCTTCTTTAGGGTGGTTAGGTTTTGGTTTTGGTTTTTTGGGTTGTTTTTGTTTGGTTGGGGTTTTGTTGTTTTTTGGGTTTTTTTACTTTTGTATTGCAGGCATGCTTTTTAAGTTTTATTTCACCTTACATAGGTGTTGTTTAGGAAGCTGACTGAACGTCCCTGGCAGGGTGATTTCCACACACGCTGAGAAAATGGGAAGATTATCCAAGCCATGCATTAGCCAAGCATGCACTCTGGCATTGCTGTGCTTGTGAAGCTGCTTGACGGCTCCTTGTTGCAAGAAGAGGTAGAGGAGAGATCAGCTGCCTGCTAGAATAAGCCTTCCTGCCCTGCAGTGACATCAGGGTGAAGGATTACAGGGTCTGTAAATGTAATCCAGCAGCCTGAGTTCTCACTATGGAGCCAAATCAGATCTACAGTTAATCTACGTGAAGTAATATTTGTTGTAAAGCCACTGCCAGGTAGAAGGATTACAGGTAGACTGAACAAAGGTTAAATTCATTTTGAAGGTTACAACTGAAAATTGTCCATAAATGAGTATTTGACATAGAAACCTGTCAACAATGAGGATCTGCATTTTTTCATTCCCTTTGCCATGATAATAAACAGAGAGGAAACCTATTTTAGCTTTGTTAATGGAATCCATTAATAAGCATTAGAGAATTTAGGATTTTGGAGATATTTTAAGTTGATTAATATAACAGCACGAACATGTATAACTGAGAGAAGAGCTACCTTTTAAGTTGCTAACAGAGGATTAAGAAGATATAAGAATCAAAGTACTAGGAAAAGGAGAAGCAGCTTAAATCACCTGTTGAATTTATTTATAGAAGACTGAGTGCTAAATTAAAATTCTGCATAGTGTCAGTAAGAGCAAAAAACATTATTGTTTTTAAGATTGTGGTGAGTTCTGAAAGGGATTCAATAACACAGCTCTGCATCATCAGGATCTAGTTGCAATGACCCAGGAGACCACTTCCGTTTCTCTGCCCCTATAGCAAATATTTAAAAGGCAGAGCCATAATGGAGGTGAATGGATTTTTTTCAGCTACCCAGAAAAAAAAAATAATTGCTCTACTTTGTAAACTGAATGTCCTTGCTAACTGCTGAGATATGTATGGAAGGCTGTATATGTATATGTATAGACTGTGGAAGACCCTTAACCTGGTAGGGAATCATCTGTCACTGAATGCTGGATCTAGTTAGCAAAGTCAAGATAGTTTTCTCAATGTCCTTTAAGTAGATAAGACTTGAACATCTTGGATTTGACATCCTCAACCAGTCCTTTGACCTTGACTGTGAACTTCTGGTCAATCAGATGAAGTTATTTGTGTTTCCTATATGAAAAGTAGGGAAGAGAGATAGTTCTGTCATTTTTGAAAATACTAATTTCTTGTTATTGTGTTGCAGTTAAAAGAACCTTGAAGAAAAACTGAGTGCTTCGAGTACTCTGGAGATGACTTTGTGTGGCCAATGGGAGGAATGGCCACAGATACAGGTAAATGATTGAGAAACAACATATTATTCTGGATCTTGGGATATACTTTTGTTGAGTACAAAGATGAGGCAAACAGTCCAGCATACAAATAATTAATTGTTCTACAGGTGAGGACCAGACACTTGTAGTGTGTTTAGAGCATCAGTATTCTTTTAACACAGAAGATTTAATTTTGTATTAATATGACCTCATTGCTTTTTTGTCTTGTTATTAGAGCCCACAGTCTGGTTACTGAAGACAGATCAAAATCAGAAATTTTCACTTTGCAGGAAATTAAAAATTAAAAAAATAAATGAAATAAAAAATAAAAAATAAAAAATAAATTAATTTAAACTAAGACTGCTATGTTTCATAAATTAAAATATTTAAAAAAAATTTTTTAGTAACTTGAGTTACTGTATTCAAACAAAGCAAACATTTTGTCTTTTCATTTTTAATTATGAGATGTAAGATATATCAAACATTTTGATAGAGTTGAAAAACTGCTTCTCTATAAACAAAAAGGATTTTATTTGAAATTAACAGCTGCCACAGGAAGTTCTGATTTTAATCAGATTAACTTTTTCTCAGAAATACATCCTGCTAGACAATGTTGTACTGTTTCAGTTGTTATTAAGTAGAATAAAACCTTTTAGATGAATGGTTGAACACGGACAGCAACTCATGTATCATGTAGCAAAGCAGCAGTTATGAAACCTGAGCTGCTGTCTGTATAAAATGAAAAGAGTTAGTCATGTTTTCTACCTTTGTTTTGTTTGTCTTCTTTTCCCGTTTTATATGAAATCATGTGATGAAAATATGAAATGTTTTAAAGCAGTTACATGTAGCATACAGATATATAAAGAAGTACATAAATAAATCAAATATTAATTAGAAAAGTTTAATTTATACTAACTATCCTTTGATTTGGGAGCAGTAGTTAATTTAATCATGAGCATAGTTTATAAAAGAAATTGAGCCTGAAGCTGTTGTACCTAGTTCATTTTAAAGCCAATTTTATGTTCTGTTCTTTCCGTGATCGATCGCTGTATGATTTGAACAGTTCATACGGCAGAAACAATTGCCTCGTATGGAAGCAGGTCCCTTCTGCCTTCCAGCTTGACACACACAGCTCCTCTACCCACCAGCACACCAGAGCATCCTCCCTGAGCGAAACCTCTGAAGAGACCGTTATGTGCTCTGGGTGTGCGGGGGCTGGACCAGACTGTGCAGAGAAGCCTGATTTGGTGCATCATTCAAGATGTGGAAGCAAACAGCCACAGACCCTGCTCTCCATGAGACTTGCAGTGCAACCCAGCAGCACTGCTTTGCTTGGATGTGAGCCTAGGTGCACAACACCTTCTCTCCAGCTCAAAACTTCAGTTAATCCTCCCACAAGTGCCACTGAGCCTCCCTCACAGAAATTAAGTGGTTTCTAATATCATTGCTCCGGGAGAGGAGCAAGGCTGGGAGAAGCAGAGGACCTACTTCTGGGTGGATTTCCCTATGCAGTTTAGGGGCTACAGTCTCAGATGGGGAAAGCCAATACAAGGAATCACAATGCTTCTGGAAGGACAAAGCTCCTAAAATACCACATAAGGGCCCAGAGGTCTTCAGCTAGTAGAAATCATTACCACTAGGCTGGTGCCGAGGGAGCAGCAGCACTGATTTATATCAGCTGAGGCCAGGGGATAAGCCAGGGTGGGGGCAGAGGGGTAGAAAATACAAATGAGCCCTTGGAAGACAACCCTTAATTTTCACTAATGTAGAACTACATTTGATTTGCCATATGGGTTGAGAGTAGCTATCAAGTCTATTTATACTGGTAAGGATAGAAATTCATCAAAGAATGTTGTTTCCTCATTGTCTCCTTTTTATTTTTGTCTTAGATGTGGAAAAAAAAAAAAAAAAAAAAAAAAGCAGTGGAAGTGAAATAAGTTGCTTTATGTGATGTTGGAAGTTTTATGTTAGTGTATTGTAAAATAATAAACACATAGGCATTACTTGTCTGGGTTAATAGTATCATATGCCATCTATAAATTTATACTTTATATAATTACCAAACAAAATGCAGCAAGCTGTTTAACATCTGTCAATTAGCCTACAGGAAGCGAACAGCCTGATTCATCTCTGTTGAAATTAGAAAACTGTGATCTACATTTTGCTGAGAAGCATCTAACCTTTTCATATCAACCATTACAGCTAGAGATGCTGTATTTACTGCTGCAGTGCGATGGGCAGTGGCTTCTGGATGGGTTTCTCATAGCAGCCTCCTTCCAGCTGAGCAATGGGTACCGCCCCAGGACCACCTTCCCGGGCCACAAGTGCCTCCATGCTGCCTGCCATAAGTCCTTCAGAACTACAGCTGCCTTGTGCCTTTTGTGGGGTATTGCTGCAGGGATGCTTAGTTTGAGAGGAATCTCTAGGCAAATAACCTAGGGGCTGAAGCAATTTTAGTAAAACATTTGGGGTTTTTTTTTTTGCTGAGAGGAATAAATGACTTTTGAAAACTGGAAGTGTCCACAGAAATGTGAGATCCTTTCTCAAGAATATTTTTCCAGGGGTATTTCTAGAAAAAATAAGAGAAGCCAGTATGTTTTTCAATGATGACACACAAGGTGACTATGAATACCCACCTAAGTGTAGGACAGCTGGGAATGAGCGACACCTGCCCTGTGCTAGCTGCAGGAGGGCAGCTGAACTCAGGTTTTCTGCATCTGATCTGAGTGCCTCAACCTGTGCCCCTTGGAGGACTCGGCAGGAGTTACTCAGGCTCCTGAGCAAGCTGGTTTCAGAGGTACCACCACCACAAGTGCTCTGAGAGAAAGTTTTTAATAAGGGCAAATTCACCAAAAGCTGTAGAGCTTGAAGTCGTGCAAGCAGCAGCTTCTCCAAGAACCTGGTTTTTCCTGTGTTGGTGTGACTGTTGCTCTTGCAAGAACCGTAAGTGATCTCTCATGTGTTTCTTCCCCTCAGTGAGGCTTGTTTGCTGTATTTGGCCTAGCTGTAGGGGAAAGGGCTGCAAATCTGTACTCCAGATCATGTAGGGAAAAGATGATTTGTAGCTAGGAAATGTCCTTTTTCCCCTTCTGGGATTTTTTGGTAGCAGCAAAGTAGCTGGATGTTTCATGTTCATCATCTGCAGAAGGTATCAAACTTGTCTCAGTGCGGTAGTGTAAAGTAAGTAAAATTCTGAAATGTCAAAAGTATTCTTAGGATGGGAAAAATTATCTCTATGCAATAACTTCATCTGTTCATGGTCTTTTGCATTTTTTCTTCCCATCTAATTAAACACACATATATGTGCATGCAAATCTTTATAAAAAGATGATGGATGAGGCTTATTCATATCAGTTGAGATTATGCAAATATCATAGGAAAATGGAGCAAGTTTCTAAGGTGATTAAAATGGTTTTAAAAGTAGCACCATACCTGGGTCTGCCTTGTGAACAGTTTTATTTCTTAGATATAGTTGAGTGTGTCTTTTTATTTCTTGGCATGGTGGTTTTCTGTTTGTTTGGTTCATTGGTTGGTTGGTTGTTGGATGTTTTTTATTGTTTTAGGTGTTTTGGGGTTGGGTTTTTTCATAAAGGGATGATAGAAGACCCTGTATTACAGGCTTAGAATGTAGTTGTATTAACTTACTAAGGTTTGATGTTCGGTTTTAAATAATGCCTTCTTCTATGGTGATCTGGCTTTACTGTTTTCAGGAAAAGCAAAGAAATGCTTTGTGTGTTTACAAGGTGCAGCACCATGCAACTTTTCAAAAAACTTTTGCTGTATGTCCTCATTGCTTTCCTTAACGCGTGCTAAAGGAAAAGTGGTATGTGTTTGCAACTCTTACGCCACCACCTATGCCTCTTGCATGCAAAACTTTTTGGGGGTTGCACAAAAAGAGGTAAAGGTTAATAATATGCCTCGTGCATATACAGAACGAGGGTGTTCTATTGCACATTTTCATATTAATACCTTCCTGGCAGTGGATAATGCTCAGTCAGAAGCTTTTTAGTATTTGAAAATCTCTGGTGTTTGAGCAGTTTATCTCTCTCTTCTTTCTCCGATGTTCATGCTATTCGCCTCAGAAGATGTTCTGCATCTCTTGTATGTTCAGTGGGGTTTGTTAATCTAGGATCCCAGTGCTTCCTGAGCATTAATGAATTTATTTTCATATGTTCAGCTTCCCTATAGATTCAGAAAAAATGAGTGCTGTAACGGGTAAATTAAAATGACTGTATTAAAATTACTGTATCAAAATCTGTGGCTGAAGAGAAAAGGAGGTACTAGATAAACAACTCAGGGCTTATTTATGTATACAAAATACTTCATTAGTATTTCTAGCTGTTACAATTATATTGGTTTAGGAAATAATAAAGTAAAAGTGCTGTGTTCTCTTTTGGTAGACCTAGTTGTGTGGAATCATGATACTTGCACTGTACAGCCTGCTCCCATATGCTCACAGCAAAAGGTTGTGCTTGTAGAAGAACAAATCATGCTAAATGTCTCAACATCCACATTAAGACTGTTACTTTACATTTAATGCAAATTTTGTATTCACACAGTTACTTGTGAAGCGATACCCAGCATTAAATCTTCACTTCTAACCACTGACATGCTTTCCCTGGGGACTAGATGCTTGCTATCCTATTTAAACTTGCACATTTTCAGCTGGATAGTTTCTGATACTTGATCACTTTCTAATCCACATGGTTTTTCTTCTGTCTAATCCCTGTGTTTTGCCATAAGGCAAAATGCTGTTATAGATCACGTTATATGTCTCTCCTTATGTTTACGTGACTTTCCAAAATAAAATCTCGAGATTTTCTCAGTCAGATTATTTATATGCTCTACCTAAATGGATGAACACTATGATACTTTGGCAAGTGATGATGTTTGGCATCATTTGTATGAGTTCTAGTAACAACTGGTGTTGGCATATTATTGATAGTGCTTACTGAAAATCATGTTTTGTTGACGGGAAGCGATTTGTCTCTCCAAACTATGCCTGTGCTCCCGCTGATTGGTGTAAGCATAGCATGTTAGGAGGTGATGCTCGGGAAATACAAGTTTTTGATGAAACCGGAAAACGAGGGATTTATTCTGCTTAGTCAGGCAGTCTGTATAACTGCACTGAGCTTTTTCCCAACTGGCTAGATTAAAACTCGCTCAGGTTTGCGTGGTAACAGCTAGCTAGTTGGCTCTGTGTGTGCGCACCCGGAGAGAAGCAGATGCAGAGGAATAACTGCTGCAGCCCAGGCAGTCTGAAGGAAAATGTGGGTGTCCTATAAATTAGAATACTACCATGCTTTCAGGATAAAATGTGTTCAGCCCTGGCACCTCTCGTTCTTCCCTTGTGTTAGACGCTGCTGGCGCAGCTCTCCATGAGACTGCTCTGAACTGAATTCAGGTTAAAAACAAAAAAACAAAAAAAAAAAAGAAAAAGTCTTATTTCCATTGTTCAGGCTGGTTTTGTTTATGTATTTCGCAGTGCAGTCCCAGAAATAGTATCTCAGTGTGAGGGGGGCTGGGTTCACAGAATACACGTGAACAACTGGCTTGGGAAGTCACACACAGCCAAGAAGGTAGTAACTTCATGGGTGGCCCACGCAAGTGTTGTGTTTATACTCTAAAGTAGATCCCTTGTAAACCGATGGATGTTACCAAGCTTGAGGCATGCAGTAGTTTGGAAGTGAAGATGTCTAAAACAAGTACTTTGGCTCAGCTTCAGCAGTGCTCAGCCTGCACTAGTGCCGCTTGGGTTGGCTTTCAGTGTCTGCGTTGGTGCAGGTGGGTGTGACAGCTGCTCACCCAACAGTGACTTTCTCCAAAAAAAAATCAAAAAGTCACTACCATCCCAGATTCTTTTTTTTTTTGGTTGTTTTTTGTTGGGGTTTTTTTGGTTTTTTTTTTGTTTTGTTTTGGGTTTTTTTTCGTATTTGCCAGGATCCAAAGCTTGCAGTGATGGGGTTTTGTTTTTTTTTTTTTTAATCTCATTGCTCCAAGGATAGGGTAAAGTTCCCAGCAAGGTGCAGCTCCTCTAACACCAGGAATCAACTGAATCCTGATTCCTTCACTCTCTAAGCTGCTTGTGCTACCTACTGTCAGGGCTTGCCCTTTTAAAGAACTTATTCCCTACTGCTTGTCATTCTCACAGGAAGGTCGTAGCTTTCAAATTAGACTAGTGTAAAAGTCTTTGCAATGAGAAACTTTATATTTCCCAGAACAAGTTCACACTTTCAGAGCAGAACCCTGTCTCTCCGTTTGGGGCTATTCATTTAAGCGAAGATACATGATACCGTATCCCCATCACGTTATTTCCTGCTTTTGCCTTGCTCGACACTGATCTGGCATTTTTCTAGGCCAAGGAGGCAAAATATTTTTAATTACTTTGAGCATATTTTGCTCCCCAAGGTTTTGATTTTTCTGATGAGCTTTGAGGTTCTTGTCTGAATCTCTAAGTTTTTTTCCTATCTGTATGGATATTTGGGGATATTTGCTGGATTAATTTTACTTTAGCATAGCTATAGGAAATAACTGCACAAATCTAGGCTTTTGTGCTTAACAGCATAAGTCATTGTCAAAACTGCTTTGTGCCGGTATCTGTTTGCGCTTTTATATCGGGGTAAGTGAAAAACACTTTATGTAGATGGATGGCGAGCTGCAAGCAAATTAGTTGACATCTGCTGGCTTCTTGAGAGGGAAATATGTTAGTGTAAAAATATTCTGAAGCTGTATTTTTTTCAGAAAGATCTTATGACTAGCACTTTTTTAGTTCTTTTTAGCTGGTGTATAAAGTAAACCTTACTACATCATGCTTCTCCTTTGCAAAACCCCTTTCTGTTGTTAGCAGCCTATTCAGATGCTATACAATCCCTTTAGGGTGTGTTCAGCAGTATTAAGTATCACAGCAGCATATTCTCTTGCCTTTGCTGGTTTAAAAAAAAAAACAAAACTGTTGTTCTAGCTTCCCCCCCCCCCCCCATTTATTTCTGTGGGTATTCTGCTTTAAGCATACCTCATACAGTTTCTGCCTGGAGCCTGCCAAGAACTGAAGTAGGTATTTCAGAGGTCAGCTATCAATGGGTCAGTTAGAAAGGTAGTGAGGTCTGAAGTAAGCTCCAGGACACATGCGAGGAAGGAAACCTCTTGATGATGTGCATAACAATGCTGAGGAATGTATTCTTCAAAGCAAATTCTGCTGGGGCACTGCGGTCAGGTGTTGAACATGTTTACCAAATTACAATTTTACTCTCTTACGGGAGGGGGTAAGTAGGGAGCCCCTCCACACCTTAACTTTCTCTTTTGCTTATTCTTCTGAATCAATTTCTTGTTTATTGCAATAGTACTGATGAAAACCAGTCACAAGTCAGGTTGCAGAGGCACTAGGATTGCACAGATGCAGCATAAAATCTGTCCTAAAGGGTTTATTCATTAAGCATGTATTTTTATCTTTCTCATCTTCTTTCTTAGCTTTTGGGGCCGTTGTCTGACATTTGGTCAAACATGCTGTTGTTTGAAGTGGTGTACAGTCAGTCCTCTTTGAACTATTTATATTACAGTTTCATCTAAAAAATCTATTTGTAGAACAGTTTGAGCTTTAATATATATGTAACAGGAAAACACTGCAGTACAGTTTTAATAAAGTAAGTCTTCTCTCAGGAAAAGATTGAAACAGGGTCATGAATTGGCACAGCACTAATCCATTTGTAAAACGAAAATGAGAAATGGTCTGTTTCTGGCATTCTCATAACACAAGTGGAGATTGTTATCTTGCCCAGCTTGCATGGATGGGGGTGGGGAGGATGTCTAACCCAGCAGTTGAGTAAGGATGACCTTGGACCGTGAAAAGGGACTTTTGTTAACAAATTTGTCAGTGCTCACAGTTTCAGTTTTCATGCTTTCTCATTCCTATTCTATCCCTCCAAAGTGATCAATGCTTTGTGTCAGGCAGGCTGTGAATCCGTCTGCAGTACGTGTCCCCATCCCTGCAGGTGACTCCTGCAGAGGACCTTTTTCCCCCAGCACACCTCCCAGGCCACGTGAAATTAGGCAGATAATCTGTCCGTTTTTCTGGCCAGTATTAGCAGCTGTCCTTGGGGTTCTTGTAACTTAAAGTGTTTAGGTTTTGGGGTATTTTTTTCTTTTTTTTCTTGGGTTTGGTAGTGGGGTGGGGTGGGTTTTCTTTCATTATTAAACACTACTGTTCTTTCTCTTATTGGCATATGAAGGTTGATGTTTGTTTGCAGGGCAGAAGTTGCTTAAAAATGAAACTGCTGTTGTATCACTGCTGAAATCACTAATACTATGTCAGCTCGCAGCATGTGAAAGTCTGCCTCATGGTTTAAAAAACGGTATGAGTAATAATTATTTCAAAATAATTCAGTATCTGTTTCCAGTGAACAAAGATAGCTGTCTTTTTAAAAAAATGTTGTACTGCTCTGACTACTGTCATATGGAATGGGAACATTCATTTGAATATTGTTTAAATGATGATTGCTAAACCCATTTCTGTCTGTCTCATTCTCGCTGTGAAAACATCTTCATTCTTGAATGAAATGCTGTCTACACACACTAATTTACAGTGAAATATTCCTTATTTTTAGCAATTATTAAGACAAAGGAGTACATTTGTGACATTATTAAAGCATCATCAACCTACAAATTAGTTACCTTATCTGTTCTCTATCTACATAATCCTCATACCCCCATCACCATGTTTACAAATCCAAATGAATATTATGCAGCCCAGATCTAATTAATTTTGGATTAGCCTTCCAGACGCATGTAGTTCTGATCAAAACAATCTGTATTCTCTCTTTTCTGATTAGGATGAAGCCTGACCCCTGGAGTATTCTGTTTGTCAGGGGATGTGCTGGAACATGAATATCAACAAGCAGGTTAATCCTTAGGCTGTCACTTTCTCCTGTATACACAGCATCCCGTGTTTTGTTGTTAGAAACCTTGGGGATCTAGGTAATGTCAGAGAACAAATCAGTACCGTGTGGGGCTCAGGTGAGATTGATATCTAACTAGACATTTAAGCAATCCAGCATGATGTATAATGAAAATAATCTGCTGAAATGACTTTTCAAAAAGATCTGGCATTCTACTGTGCTCTTCTTGAAGTGAAAGGGCCAACTTGACATATTTGAAAGTAAAGCTGTGCTGCCATGAATTTCAAAATAGATAATGAGAAATTTACGTGATGGTGATTGGGTAATTTTTTTTTTTTTCCATGCATCCTCTGACAAGGCAGCTATCTGGGACTTCTGTTCAATGTTCATGGCACAATCAAAAGACTAATATGGAAAAAATAGCTCTCCCCCCCCCCTTAAAGTGTCCTGTTCCAAACAGCATCTTGAATTAAAGTCGCACAGTTAAAGCTCTCAATCAATGACAGTGTTTTGAAGTTCCATGATTTGTCTTTTATTGTTAAGATAACTTTGTCACAAAGTTGGGGGGGTTAGAAAAAAAAAAAAAATTGTGGTAGACCACCTCCTTGGCCACACTTTCTCACAGTTTGAAATAAACCTGAAGCACACAGTTCTGTAGTCGTCAGGACGTGTGTTCACCCTAATGCAATTCAGCCGTCTGGCTGCATGGGGTAGTTTCATATGGACAGAGAGAGACTGCAAGAGTCTGGTGGACCGGAGCCTGTAGATGAAGCTTTTGCCTCAGCAAAGCCCACGTACAACGGATTTTACACTGCTTAAACTCTGACTTAAGCCGTGCTTTCTTCCTAGAAATGCACAGATCTCCACGCTTATAAGTACTTTAGTAAGTAGTGCAGCACTGGGGAGGAAAACATTTGGTGCTGGGGACCTGGTGTCAATCTTGACCTATTTCATGGGGCTACTTCAGGCTAGCGGCAGCCTGGTCCTGTGGTCTAATTGTCCATTTGCAGTTGGATTGTATTAGATGTGGTACTGAAATGGACCTTCTGGTTAACTTGATCCAAAATAGATGTTTGTGTGCTCTGAGTCTGCTGTAAAATGTGACTCAAAATTCAGGAAGTGTGGAAGACTGAGAGATTTGGTTTAAGTGTTACTCCTAGTTCAACTAAAACACAAAGGCAGATAGATGCTGCCCATAAAGCTAGCTGTTTACAAGACTACATTTGATTAAACAGCTCTGTTGCAAGCAAAATAAATAAGATTTTCTATGTTTATTTCTTCTACAATACCTGGACCCCCATAAAGGGTGCTTAGTCTTACATGTGACATGATGTTCAATCACATATAACAAAACATAGGCTTACAACAGAAAACACTTGGAATTCTACTTTAACCACTGTCCTCCACTGCACCCTGTGACTTATTTCATACTATGTTAGCAATCTGAGGGTAAAACCTGCCTTTGGTGCCATGTCTGAATGTGATTTATTTTTTTTTTTTTTACTGGGGAGTGGGAGTTCTTTTCTTTGGCTGAGGAAGCCACTGGTATTTCTAAAGCCTTCACTTTTTCCTATGGGCAGGAATAATCTGCAATACAATAATCTAAGGCAATAATGAATGTCTAGGGCTAGAAGTTCCCATTGCTGGATTTGAATACCTTGACTTCATTACTTTCTTGTGTGGTTTCCAGTCTGATTTCTACTCAAACAGGAGCAGAGCAGCTTTCCTTATTCATGGCAATGAGAAAAAGTTCTGCTGTTTGTGTGTAAACCTCTGTGTGAAATCTGTTCACCTGAATTTATGATTTGGAATTTAAGGACAACTGAGCTATTTGATGGCATGAGGCCTGGATTTGAGACACCACAGCTGCCCACTGGCACAGCTTATGCTCTGAGGCTGCAGCAGATAGCTGTGCTTGTCTCTGCTTATCCCATCATCTAAACTTTCCTGGGAGGCTAAACTGAAGTAAACTCTTTCCTTTCTAAGTAAGGGTGAAAGTTTAATAAATCTTCTGATAAAGGGAAGGCAGTTTACTTGTCTTCCCTCCAAAAAGTAACCTTTGTGGTTCATGTTGAGATTAGATTTGTGTCTTCAATTTCTGTCATTGGTCTTGCTACATAGCTCTTTGTGAGATTGAACGCCTCCACCTTGCTATTGTTCCTCTTCTGTGTATGGGCAGCAATATGCGCCGATTGAGTCACCTTTTCAGCCTCCTCTTCAATAAACTGCATGGATTGAGTTCCTTGAGCCTTACATTATAAGGCTTATTTTCCAGGATCTCATTTTGATATTCTTATATACCTGTATTGTTCTTGGCCTGCAGCTGGCAATGCTGTATGCAGCGCTTTTGTAAAGAGCGGCTACTGTGTGCGGAGGCAAGGTGATGCCCTTGCTTCTCTGTGCTTTTCTAGACATACAGAGGTTGCATTAGCTCTTCTTATCCAGTCCAGGTCCTTTAGAGTAGGCTCATAACTATTCTGTTTGAGCAACATGAGTTTTGGTGAAAGGCATTACTTTGGAGATTGGGTTTTTTTCCAAAACAAACAAACAAAAAGGCCACATACACGTTCACCCAAAAACCCTCACACTCAATACAGTCATTTTAGGATTGGTAGGTCTTTACATTGAATAGAAGATTGCTTCACTGAATCTTTGTCTTGGAACAAGAAGTCCCGCCCGCTTCCAGTTACCCCTTGTGTTTCCCAGTTATTATCCTTCCTGTGACGAGCCATGAGAAATTAATGACATTATTGCTTTGCAATTTACGTAACACTCGAGGGAAAGGAAACAAAGTACTAACCAAGGAATATGGTAACATTCAGAAAGACATAAATGCAAAATTAAATAAATTAAAAAAATAAAACCAATGCAGCATTATTACCCTTGCCTGATTTTAAAATTTCATAGTAAAAATTAGTTTTCATTAATCTCCTCTTTTCAACAGTAGAAGCTAAGTCCTTTAGCAGCTCGTCAGGAAGTCTCCAGGATATGAGAGAAATCAGTCAGGATGGGGAATATTTCAAAGCTTCTTTTGCATCCAAGTTTTGAAGGTGCCTGGGAAATCAATAGTATTTGAAAAGTGAAGATATCGTGCATGTAAATATTTGGTAAATATGATAATGAATTTACTGTTAGCATAAAGTCATCTTCCAGCATAGGTGGTCTGCAAAGGTCTTTCCTTGGAAGGCTGTTATTCCAAACAGAAACTCAGTTACTCTTTCCTCCCTGCCCCTGAAATGTTTGGAACCACAGGATAGGATAGAATAGGTAAAGAATGAATATTTTTATATTGCAATGAAGATTAAATCTTGTTGGGTTTTCTTGTGCCTGCCCCATCAAACCATAGTCATTATCACTCAGCCATGCCCTCTCAGAGTATGGAGCTCAATCCCTCGGATTTAGGGTGACCCAATGGGTCACAGGTACTGGCACGAGCTTCTTGCCAGATTATGGAGACAGTCAGTGTCAGTGATTAAATGACTTTTCCCTTTTCTGTGCCCTGAGCTACCAAGCTTCTAGATCAATGTCAGGTTTTATACCATTTTCCCAGTTACACAGAATTTACCGTGACAAGGCAGCTTTATTTATGTATCATTGAAAATGCTGTTGAGCTGCCTTCTCTTTTGTGCTCCTCTTTAATGAGTTATTCCCCAAGGTTGGAGCCTGATTAAGCTGGTATTACAGATACCTTTGATTAGAGATATATCAGTACATGTGTCAAGTGAGACACTGCAGATCTTTCTCTCTATACTTTAGTCAAGGTTAGCTTTTTTTAAATACACAAAGGCACCCGGTAGCTGAGATGCTTTGCAATTCTGAAAAAAATCATATACCTTTTCTATAAGTAAACTTACAGTAGCTGCAGGCCGCAGTATGCTTTTGGTAAATATATGCAAATCTGCATCTATTTGTATGCTGCCAAAAATTATTAAGGAACAGAGATGCCTAAATACCTAGGGGGAAGAATTTGGCTCTAGGGCCCAGCTGCTGCAAATACTTAAGCATGGGCTTAATTCAGTATATGTGATCAGCACTATGGTAAGTTTAATAGGTGTGTTAGCAGACGTAGAAGTGAAAGCGTGAGTAAACCTTGCTGAGAGGTTTATGTGTGAGCTTCAACGTAAATTGGATAAACCTGGTAATACACAAAAGAAGGTGACCCTCAAAACTGTTATGTGGTGGGGTTGGGATTGTTTTATCCTTTCAAGTGGAATGTGAAATCAGTCTCTGTATAGGAAGAACTGGAAAGGAAAGGGGCAAATGATGTTGCAAAAGCAGCCTAAAGATCGAAAGGTCCCAAAAATAAATCCAGACTGTCTCCATTGTGTTCATTTCTTATTTTACTTGTGCTGTTGCCTGCTGAGTTATCACTGGATGGAGTGGCCGACAGAACTGTTTGGGACTGTAGCAGCTGTATGCATTGCCCCCACTCCCTGCCTTCCCACACACCCCAAGTGGCTGAAATACTCTTTATAACGAGCCATTTCCTATGATCTTTGGTGAAAAGCAAGGTCTGCAGGCATTTGAAATAATGGATTATATTTGCATTTTTCAGTGTTCAGACTATCTTTGAGGTCTTTAAGAACAACTTGCCAAGAGTCAGATCCATCGTGCTAGACACCATATGGTTACTTTATTGTGTGATTGTCAGTTCCTCACTGAAAAACGATGAAGTGCATCTTTCACCCCACAAAACTGATGGAACACAGCTATCTACTTGAAACGTAACTTTAGGCAGCAAAATAACAAAAGCATGAAAGAAATTAATGAGATTAATACTAAGTGTAAACTTGCAAACATGCACAGAGGATAGAACTGGAAGAAAAAAGATCAGCAGAAATCGACGCTATGGAAACTCCTCTTTTAGTTTGAAAAAACAACCCATGGAAAAGATTAATTACTTTGTTAAGTAGCACAACTTCTAGTAGCTAAAAAACCCAGAGGGCTCAATTCATCTTTGTATTTTGTCTTTAGAAGTGAGTGTCAAATGATGATGCAAGATATGAAACACTGATGGATGGGATTGAGTCCTATGTCTGAACGATTATGATGCTGTAAATCTGTGCTGTACTGCCAACCTTGGTGTAACACCAGTTTATGGCAGCTGAGAATTTGGCCCATTATTGAAGTTATATAATCTTTCTCAAGAGAACAATTGCCATTACTCTGTAAGAAAGAAGCTGAAGAAAAAATCTGAAATCTAGACAGGGAGGTGAACTAAATCTTTAGTGTACCTTTATGCTTTGCACACAAATGTGCCATGATGGGAAAGAATATGTGCTTCTTTGTGTACGAGGGTCACATTCCCACCATTTATTTTACATATGACAGAATACATATTTAACCAATCTTCTGACAAAGGCTAATGGCAGAATTTCCCCCCGTGGTTTAATTTTTTTGTAAGAATGTGCATAACTCCAGGTCAAATACCGCTTGAGCTGGCAAGCCCTAAGTGGTGGTGATGGACGTTGTCTAGCTTAATTGCTGAATGGAGCTGAGGCCTTTGACTTCAGAAAGAAGCATTTTTTGAACGTGTAAAAATCTTGTTCAACACCAGACATGTCATGGTGCCTGATGAGTCACAATTTAATCATAATGAAAGATTCTACTCATCCCTAGTATAATTAAAGACTGTGTACAATAACAGGAATTTAGTTTCAATAGGATCATAAAAGCTATTTCTTTTCTGAAGAACTAGAAAGCTTTAATTTTTTTTGGTTTCCTGATGTCTGAATTTATGGAGAGAGTAAACTGTACCATCACGATCTGCTACAGTATAGTCAAAGACAACTCTTTGTCTGATATGGTTGCTTTAGATTGTAGTTGATGGTACCTGCTTCCCCTGTGCATTTCATAGGAGCTTGAGAGTTCGATACCGGCTGCTTTCACTGGAAATTATCCGAAGTAGGCAGAAGCTTGCTTACTTAGATGGAAGCCTGGCCTTAAACAGAAGTGTTGTTCTTTGGATGCAGCCTCCAAACGAATGAGGGTCGTGCGATGGGGTGGATGAGCACTGCTCTTGTTTAGGGTTCTGTACCTCTGTCCTCAGAGTGTCCTCAGAGCACGAAAGGAGCGTCATGAGCTACAGCAGTCTTCTATCCATAGAAAAGCTGAAGCATTTGCCCCAGGTGGATGACTGTGATCAAGGAGCAGGAAACAAGGCTACGATGCCCTGAGGAGCACGGAGGGGGGAGTTCAAGATATTTAAGCCCTCTCTTCTCCTTCCACTTCTGTATGAGACACAATAAGAAGATAAAAGGAACGGTGTTCTGTTGCAGTGACTTAGTCTTTTACACAACGGCTATTAAGCCTGTCCAGCCGTTTGGACCAAGAGTGAAGACCGTGCCTGCCTTCCTGCCTTTGTCGGGCACAGCAGTTTCACTGAGGCAGGATGCAGAGGAAGATGATAAGACAAGAGGAGTCACAATGAAGAATGTGCAAAGCAGAACTAGGGCGTTTGGGAGAGGGTTGCTTTCATGTTCTTACATAAACTGTAAACTTAAATAACGCTTTTAAATATTATAGGGAGTTCAACTAGCTATTCCCCACAAGGAAAGACAGGTCGTCTTGAAGAGTCCTGTGAGAATTATAGCTTGTTCTTGCTGTCTAACAAGAGAAGGATGAAAAGATACTGACATCAAAATATCCCAGTCCCTGATGAATCTCTGTCATTCTGGCTATATCAGACAGATACTGACTTTTTTTATTTATGTATTTTGCAATCACAATAAAATGTGCTGGGATTGCAGAAGGCTTACAGCTGCTGCTGTCTCGTGAACAACTTTGTTAAGTGTTCGTTTGAAGCAGCTCATCGCTACACCAGAGGAGCTTCCTCCTCCCCTGCAATGCTGCATTGCTCTCACAATGTTCTACAAAGACTGTTTCTCTTCCCTTCTTCTGAACTGCACAAGGACATTAGCATGAAAACGAGGACTTTGTTCCTTAAGTGTTCATCCATTCCTCTAGCTTATCCTCCCACCTGAAGTCCTCATCTGTGGCATCAATGAGTTGCAGTGGAAATTGGTTTGATGAAGCTGTTTAAGTGCAATCCACTTACATATTATATGCAATAATCTCTCTATAATTATAGACCTCCCTTTATTATTATAACATCTTTTAACACTTTTGAAGTTCCCTCAGTCTCATAATTCAGCTTCATTGACCAAAGACAAAGAAATCCACCAGCTGCAGAGTTAAAATCATGATGCTGTTGGCTTTAATCTCTCTTTAATCATTAAATTATAAATTAGCTCTTGTACTCATTACTTCCCAAACAGCTTTCTCTTTTGGGTTTCTCTCATCCTCTGCTCACAACTGCCACCTGCTTCTTCTGGTGGCCTGCCTCGCACCAGGGAGGAGATTCCTTCCCAGCGTTTGTCAAGAACAAGGATGCACGGCCTTAATGGCAAGAAATCGTAGGAGAGAAGAAGAGTGGGTGTGAGCAAGTACAAACGAGTAGGTCAATGAGCGAGGAAATCTCTGTCAAAGCACGCTTTTTTAGTACATCAGTTTTTAGCAGGGGTATCCCTTTAGGTAAGAAGTAAGCAAAGCCTCTTTGGAGAACTGCTGAAGTTTTTAGTCAAAATTAGCTGCATGACGTGTGCCACCAAGTGCTATATCTCCTTGCAGGAAGGACAGCAGTATGCCTCTGATGGTCCCTAAAAAGCCGAGTGTTTGGCCTTTGAGTCAAAAATCTGTTTTACGTTACTGCAACTATTTTTGGTTATCATCTGTCAGTGGCTTAGCTGATGTACATACGCCCATCATTCTGGACATATATTTCTGGGTGATGGCTAAGTTTTGGGGGGGGGGGTTATGCACATGTTATTTCTAAGTGAAAATTTGCTCCATTTCTAACATAATAAGATGTGTAAATACACATTGTTGGGATGCAGGTAGTTGTTGCCTGAGAACCTATGTCAGGAATAGATTGTGTGTTTACAGCTGCATCTCCATCCCAGCAAAGAACAACTTTGGAGGAAAGGATATGTACCTTTTAAGGGAATTAAATATTTCAAACCTCAGGATTTGGTACATGGCTCTTGAGGCTCACAGCTCTATAAACTAAAGCCTACTGAAGTCCATCAGACTGATGCTGTTTAGTACCCAAGAACCTCTGAAAGCTTAGGTACACCAGGTAGGAAATTCCAAGCAAAAAGCCCTGTGGTCAGTCATACAAAGGTGCAACTGGTGCTTAAGTATGTGACAAGTCTTATCGATTCACTGTGACTCCTCAGGTGCTTAAAATTAAACATTGGCTTATGTACAGCTGCTAGTTCGGGGTTTAAAACTTTACTTCTGACTGTTCTGGCAACAGGAGAAAATAAACGTGTTCATAATTCAGCTTTGTGAAGAAGAGAGGAGGAGTCGGGATCTCAGGGTGGTTGACACATCTAGAAATGAAGAACAATGCCTGGAAGAGCTTTAGAGCTGCAAGTACGACTCTAGCTAAAGAGAGTACTTTACTGAGTCGTGAAAAAGGCTGAACTCACAGGAAAAATCATACAGTATATTCATATGGACCCACAAGGGGTCCCTAAACGATGTGCAAAAAGATGATCTTAATTAAGAAAGGCTCAATCTGTTGGCTAAAATCTTAGAAAATTGCTGTTCTTTCTTATGCTTATTAATCTGAGCTCCTTTCCACATATCCTAAATGTACAAGACAAAATTTAAAGATTAAATCAATGAAAGATAGTCTGTGTCTGGATTTTGTGTGTTCATGATTTTATTCCACAGACTTTGAACGTGATACAGTCTGGTTGATGGCCAAGTCTCAAAACAAAGCTTTTTCATTATTATTAAAATAATAATATTTTTTTAAAAAGTTTGTCTTCTACAGTATTGCTTAGGCTACAAGAGTTAGAATGCGAAGCTGTGGCTCCATTGAAACAGACTTTTGCTCCAATAAATGCTGCAGAAGCAATTTTGCACTCTGCCAGAATGAGTTATTTATAATATCTCTAAAAATGTTCTCCTGATTTTTACAATACTAAGAAAATCTTGGTTTGTTTTACCTTGAAGAAAAACTGGCTGTACATAGATTCTACTGTCTTAAAAGATAGAGTCCTGGAAATCCTTTTATTTCAGTAAGTACAGAATTTGAAAGGATCAACAGAAAGAAGCAACAGGAGATGTGCTTGGGTGTTTGAGCACAACCAAGTAAGGGAGACTCAGTGTGGTTTATTGGGCGTTGAATACTGTAAAGCCAAGCACATATGACTTCAAAGGGAACCCAAAGTATCTCCTCTGGTACAACAGGAACATCACGCAAAGTGTCACAGCCACATGTGCCTGGCAGCAAAGTAATCAAAGCTTCTGCCAAAGGCAAGAGAAAAATTCAAGGAGCGGGTGGAGGCAGAACACCTCTGGGCAAAGACATGGTGTAGCTGCAGCACTGCACTTTTGAAGAGCTGGGTTCTGACTCCCCCAGCCCCTCGCCCTGGCTCCGCTCGCTGTATGAGGCAGGTAGGCAGTGCCCCCGCTGCTCCTGTCGGTCCAGCCTTGCTGCTGAGGGCTGGTTGCTGCCTTTCCGCAGCAGTGCTTTGCTGCAGAGACATCTCCTGTCTTGCCCAAGTCACCTGCACAAGAGGGACCTTTTACCGATGAGGAGGTTCGGCTCAGTTCTTGTTTAATGGGAAGCCTTTGGTTGTGCCACTTGCTGCAAACCAGGTTTTGAGGCCCTGCAAGACATTTCGCAAAAGGGGGAGCGTGACACTGTCTTCTGGGAGGGTTCACAAGAAATTGTAGGAAAACTCAGTCCAGCCTTTGCATCCCCATGACCATTCTCTTTCCAGAAGCCGCATAAAGATCTGGAAGCTTTTGGGGGCCGCCAAAGGATGTGACATGGCATAGCATGCTACGCTCTATAGGTGCCTAGATGGGCAAAGCCTCCTTCCCCTCTTGTACAAATGATGAGCTACCCCAATCCAAAGGATATTTTGTCATGGGTGCATCGGTTCTATTGCCGAGCCTCCTCCTCCTCTTCACTGGGTGTTGGAGCCAGAGGCTGGGCTGCTGGAAGTGCCCTTTGTGCAGGTGAGAAGGTGATCAGCAATAACGAGGGGATGGCCCTAATGCTACGTGCAGGAAGAGGACCTGGGAGGAGACGTGGTGCGAAGGAGGAAACTAGTGGTCTGGGACAGCCACAGGGGAAGCGTGGGTGGGCAGACCGCTATGAAAAAAGGAGAAACCTAATCTAGACATCTTAGGGCTGCTAAGCTACGGGAAGGTATAATTTGTAATTTTAGCCTGTCTTGGAAAAATAATACGATGTAAGAGCTGCAAGTGTTTTTGTGGTTATTAAGCTTTACTTCAGAATTCCTCATCTGACCCTAAGTTTTTACAGGATGAGTTTTAAGGCTAAGTAAATGGCAAAAACATGTCAGCTTGTGTAGCTACAAGGATTTTTCAAATTTTGATAGCTTTGCTTTTCTCCTGCTGCTGTTCTTCCGCTGAAGTGCAGCTTTCACAGAGTTCCACTAAGTGTAAGCGGGGTTGTGGTTCCTAACGAAGGAATCTGCCAGTCCCTAACATGGCACGGACGTGCCTGCAGTGAGTAGAATTGCACAATGCAATGTGTTTGCTTCCAGTTGAATTTTTGAAATCTAATAAAATTTTAATTTAAAACTTGTTTAGATTGTTGGGAGATATTTTTCCCCACTTTTTATATGGTTTATTATTTTCTGTGGTTTTTTTTTCTCCCCAGGTAATCTTTACTTTTCCCCTTAACTTTTTTTAATACAGCAATATAAAGAAAAATTGGCTGTGGGAGAGGATGGGAAAAAGGAGAAAGGCTGGAGGAAGAAAGAAAAGGAGAAAAAAGCAGAGGCATGCAAAGCCCACTGCTTTTTAAAACATCACTGAAACCATTTATAGAAACACCGTTGTGCAATTTTCAGTAAGGCTTTTTTTGTTTGGTTTTTTGTTTTATTCACTGGACCATGTAAGAAGTCAGGGCATCTAATTTGGTATTGTCATTAATGTTCCGTGGGAGCTGACCCAGGCCCTGTCTAAATAGATGGGATAACTGCAGTGGAGTGGGGCTGATTTAAAGAGGACAAAAGCTGTCTGCGGTAAAAGCAGGTGTGAGAGCATATTCCTATTGAAGCAGGTAAAAAAGTAGGTAATGTAATGATTGTGCCTTCATTTATATCTATTAAAAAAGGCACTTTTGAGCTTTTAGAGAGACCTTTTCTACAACAATCGCTCCTTTGCATGCTTTCCCTTTTTTTTTTTTTGTTACTACTTCATGGTATTAATATTAAGAAGTTTCTCAGCTTTATCCTCCCATGCATCCCTCTGAGCCTATTTATGAGCCTATATTTATCAGTGGCATAAATAGACCCATAAATGAGTGTTTGTGGGGGTTGCTTCTGAGTGCAGCAGCGAGAAAACAATGCTTGGCTGGTTGATTCAGTGTATGAAGCTGGGATTTATATGTGGAACAGGTACAGCAGGACTAGTAATGGGAGAAAAACTCAAACGTATTTGTGTTGGAGGGTAGTTCACAGAATCACCAGATTGTGGGGCAGGGAAGGACCTCTGGAGATGCTTGAGCTCAGCCCCCTACTCAAAGCAGAGGCAGCTGGAACAGGTTGCTCAGGGCCATGTTTAGTCAAGTAGTAAGTATTTCCAAGGATGGAGATTTCACAGCCCTTCTGGGAAACCTGTGACAGTGTGTAGATACTCTCAAAAAAAAAAAAAAATCCCAACCAAAAAAACCCACACAACAAACAAACCCACAAACAACAACACAAAAAAACCCAAAAACCCAAAAACCCCAAAACCAAAAAAAAAAAACCCAAACATCTATCCACCCCAGAAAAATCCCACAGTAAAACCCAAAGCCCCACAAAACAACTAACAAAACCCCACAGGTTTTTCTTATACTTAAAGGATTTATTGTATTTCAGCTTGTGCCCATTGCCTCTGAAAGTTTCACTGGGCACCACTGGAAAGGGGCTAGCTCCGTTCTATTTGCACCCTCCTGTCAGACATGTACACCCTGACAAAAATCCCCCTGAGTCTTTCAGAGCTTTAATGGTTCCAGCTGTCTCAGCCTCTCCTTGTATGTCGGATGCTCCACTCCCTTAATTATCTTCACAGCCCTTTGCTGGCCTCACTCCAATAAGTCCATTTTCCTGCCACTTTTCAGCTGTGCTTGGTAATCCTCCCCAATAACTGAAACTTTGGGTCTGAAATGGAAAGTAGTGCTGCTATTATCAGCCTTGGTGTCACTCCTGCGGAGTGTCACCCCACGCTCCCGAGGGAGTTACTGCCATACAACGGACCGATACCTTGGGTTTATGACAAGGAATATTCTATGAGAGCAGCGCACCTGCTTAGCCCGGCGTGGAGCATGGTTCTCCTCTCTGTCTGAAGGCAACGCAGGTATCGTTTCACACACCAGGATGTTGGATTCCTTCCCAGTAACATCTAAAAATATCTGATTTCAGTAACCATAGTTGTGCCGTCGTTCAAAACGAGTGGAAATGGATTTGACCACTGCCAAGGATTTAACTGACATTTGATCAGGTGTCAGGTGGGTGCGGAGTCCTATGCTGCAGGCATCTTCTGTGTTGGTGTTTCAAAGAAATACTCTTCAACAACGACAAAAAAACCATCAAATTAAAGGGGAAATGCAGTGAACTTGTATGCAAGCTCATATTTTAGTTCAAACTATTTTTATTTCAGACTTTCTGCTTTTTTATTTTAAATGTTAATTTTTCTTTGTCCTTTAAATCATTTATTTGTCTGGATATGTCAAATAAGAGAGATGCTGCACGCTGCAGATGGAATAGTTTGACAGCTACTTGAGTCAAATATAGTATTCTTATAGTGCGTATATTGAGAATAAATTAGGTGTCACTGAGCTTTATGTTCTCTGAGTTTAACAAGAGCCACACAATGCAAATGGGAAGCCTTCAAAAATGGTAAATAAATAGGATGTTATTATTGTTATTTGAAAATGCCAGGGTATGTTTTACTTTGGAAACTTTAATGGATTTAATTTTTTTAATTTTTAAATTTTTTTTAATTTTAAAAAATTAAATTTGTGGTTATGTGGGAAGTTTAATAATTTCACAAATAACAAGCTTAATTCAATGTATAGTGAGGGATTGGCGAGTATCTTGCTTCTGCATTCGGTCAGTTCCCTATAGTAACATGGGGATGCAACAGAGCGGATGAAGCGTTGACTGCAGGTGCATGGACATACTTCCCCGAGTACGACATTGACTCCTGCGTGTAAAGGGAGGTTCCTACAGTAATTGAAATATTAAAATGTTCCCACTTGCTTCTAATCGGTTTTGACAAGTGTTTATAAGCCCATTCTCTTCCACAGAAATACAGAGGTGGGAATTTTAAAGGACAAACCAATCTTTTGAATTCTGAAAGCAAATATGAAGTGGGTGCGTTTGCTGTCTGGGAATGTATGATTTATACCTAAAATAGGAGCACACACGTATAGGCATTGTTAAGATAGAGGGGATTTTCAAAGAGCTTTTTATTTTTTTATTGAACAAGAAATTCATTTACCACTCTGTGCTTCTTCCAGCTGTCAGTAGTATGGTGATTTATAAGAAAGGGTTGTTAAAGTTTGATTTAGAGTGAAGCTAGGCACTGAAGTGCGTTCACTTTATGAAAGATATTTCCTGTTATCTTTGAAAAGACCTCTGCAATAACATGTTTCCATACCCTCCTAGATCTCTTAGAACCTGCTTAATGGCTCTCAGGCCAAGTCCCAGGCTCTGATTCCCTTTTGTTTTGTCTTCTGGGCCACATGGGAGGGAAAATTAGGTACGAAAGGGAGCAGGTGGTGCAGGACCCAGTAGCAAATGAGCTATAAACTTGGGGAGAACAATGTAGGTAGAAGCAATTAATTTTATATTTAAGTACGCTATTCCTTCCACTAATCACAGCTGCTCAGGTCTCACTGTGAAGAAAGGAAGGATGATAGGCAGATATTTGCAGTGCAATGAAAAAAAACCCACTCACCTAGTTCAAAATTTACAGGGTCTTGTGTTAAAAGCTAAAGCCATTTAAATTCCAGCTTTAGGGAAACATTAGCTTTTCCTCTTTAGAAAATATTTGTTAATAGAGGACTTGAGGACTGCCTTGGAATGTTTGTTAGCCTAATGCTACATCAAACCCATGACCTCTTCTTTTTCCTTTTTCAACTTTTCGAGCTTTACAACTAAATTGTGATAAAATAAGAAGTTTTATAACTTCTTAAGTACACCATACATATGGTTGTAATAATTGTTAAATCAGAGATGGAAAAAGATAGGTTATAGCTCGTATTTTATTTTGTTCTGTCAATTAAATAAGGACCAGTTCTGCTATACTTGCTTCATTCTGGTAGCAGAGAGATTTTGCTGCACACGTAGGGTTGGTCGAAGCCCTGTGTACTTACATGACTGTAAAGTCCCCTTCTGGAATACGGTCGTACAGTCAGTGCTGCATCCTCACCCGTGCTTACCTCCATTGTCTGAAGCAGGGCTGGAAACAAAGGGCACACTTTGAAAGGAGTCCCCTTACAGCAGTAAAAAATTCACCCTGGTAATGAATAAGCGGTGGTGAAATGTACACTGTTTGGAGTATCTAGACCAAATCTGGGTGTCCCACGGGAGAAGAGGGGAAGGAGAACAACTTCTAATTCAGTCGTGGGTTTATGGACTGCAAGCAGAAACTGCTGTATGAAATGGTATGCCTTGTATTCAGAAGGGGGGTGGTGGTTACAGAGGGATCGTTTTCAGTCCTTCAGGCTCTTAAAACTCAATGGTAGTTGGAGACCCTCTGTAACAAGGGAGCATTTCACCCAAGAGCAAGTGAGAGAGGAATGAGGTCATTCGGAGTCATGGGGCTTACAAATAGGCCATGAGACGAAATTCCAAATGATTATGGAAAGTAAGCGCATGTTTGCAACGACTGTGTTTATGTGGAAATCCTTTGCCTTAGCTTGAATGTTTCTCTTGGAACCGCTTGAGCCCCAGAGACAGTCTTCAAGGAATAAGTTTGGAAGAAATATGTGTGTTTGGCCCGCTAAAGCTAGTTGAGTCAGATGTTTTTATTTGTCACTCCCCTTTCTTATATAAAGTCTGGGCTCAGCTGCTCACGAGGGTTTGCTAGCCAGCCCAAGGAGACTGGTTATTCTGAGCCACGTTTCCTGCCCTGTCTGTTCTGGGGGAGACCTGATGCTTTGGCCCACGGTGTAGCTGTTGTGTTCAGTGTTGTAAACTGCTTGGGGTAAGTGCAGGAGGCTCGAACCGTCTAGTGGCTGTTCAGTGACTGAGTTGGAACCCAAGTGGCAGCTGAAAGAGGAATGGATAATTTCTCCAGATTCCCACAGGGGAGAAGATACTGAAGTTTAATGACTAAATAATAACTTTGTAGACCAAGCCCAACAGGGACAAAAAATGAAATTAATAATTTTAAACTTTGGTGGGAAGTAGAATGGCCCAACAGAGTTTGGCCTTTTTTTTTTTGTTTTTTTTTTTTTTTTTTACTAGCTAGTGTAATACAGTCAGGTTTTCCACTAAAGGCAAAGTACCGGTTTTAGACTAACCATAGCCCAGTTGTTACCAAACAAGAAGCAGCAATATAATAATCCAGGAAAACTTGAAATTATTAAATATGAACCAAAATGGAGTCTTTATCTATTTTGTGTGTTATACAGTATATTTTTTTTTCCTCTCACATCTGATCTTGTGGTGTTCTCCACTTTCTTCAAGAATGTTGCTGTGCCTAACCTGCCTTGAGGAAGGTATTGCCTGATTAAAAAGGCTTATGTAGAGTATAAAATTCAGTTACAGTTCTGGTTGTTCTGCAAGAGAAATATGTTCATTTAGCCCAGCCTAACTGGAAAACAGCTGATGGGGCTTCCATAGCTGACCCAACCAACTCTAGCATTGGCCAATTCCAATTGTATTCCAAAAATGATAAATGATATATTAAACGCCAGATTATTTGATGTCCCTGAAAATGTTGATACTTATTTTCTTGCCTCTACTATCCGAGTCTTCTGGATTGTATTTGGGCAATGTTGCTGAGCGTGAAAGCTGGGAACGTACTGTTTTCAAAAAGCCTTATTTTTATCTTTACGCTCCAGCAAGAGTAGCTTTCGGATAGTTGACACTGGACATAGCAGCATGGTTACCCAAGGCGATGGGTGACGTAGCAGTTGCCGTGACTTGCCCAGTTAGCAGACATTTTACCTCCTTGTATATTTTGTACCCAGTCTGCTCAACTTGCATCTGCAGGAATTAGCATGACCGAATAGTCAGCTTTGAAAATCTGTCCCTGCATGCGTGCAACATGGAGAGGTACGCGAGAGCTGAATGCAGCAGCAGCAGCGTATGTAAGGAGTATGTCACAGCCAGCGCTAAATCCCCCCTATTTATTTCCCACTATTAAATCTGAGCCTAAGGTTATGTGTGTGATGCAACTGACTTCGAGTTTCCTCTTCCAGACATACGCAGTTGTGGACATTTGCCTGCTCATTTTCCCAGCTCTAGCCTCTGCATGGGTGACTTCTAGTGCTAGCGAAGGCAGCAGCTCCTCACCGGGACGGCACCTCCCATGTGGGTTATGTCCCTTCTCTGCATGAGAGAGAAGCACTCGAGGGGCTGTCATGAGTGGTGACCCAGACAGGTGGGACTGCTTGCTCTTGGAGGTCCACACCAACCTACTGAGGAGGGACGTGGCAGCAGCCAGGGCCACGGCAGTGACCTGTACAGCCTGCCACCCACTTCTGTCTCCTTCCCCCTCCCATAGATAGTCATAATGAATTATTGCTACCGACGCTGGGCATTAGCCTCAGTTATCCAAGCAGTGCAATTCAGCAAGAGGTAGAGCATGAACTGGCACTTAGTCTTTGCTTCCATTTTAATGCTGTAGGATTTCCATCTAAATCGGGCCCGTAGTCTTGGGCTAGTGCTTATTTTGCACATATGCAGGAGGGTGCTCCTGGAAGCTGTGTGCTCTGTGCAAACTGCGCTGCTTTCCCTACCCTGGCGAGAACCAGCCAGTTAGTCCGAGACAGCTGAGCCTCAGTATTTTAATAGGTCTGTGTGCCATTAGACCTCATCACGTTGTTATACCCAGGAGAAGGCAATTGTAATTTTCGTATTGAATAGTAGTAATGCTCTAAACGAAATGTATTGCTTTGAATCAAAGCAGCCCAAACTTGAAAGCATTCCCAAAGTGGAAACAGGTGTAGTCAGCTGTTTGAATACTTCGTAGGTTGTTTGACACATTACCCCAGTAGTTTGATTCACATTTGAAAGTTAGGCATTTGCATAAGCGGAGTGAGATCATAAATCATGTTGGACAGCGTATTATTATTGTGTTAGTATCTGTGGATTGATGGAAACAAGTAGCTGCAACAAAGCAATACAGGCCTGTCCTGAACATTGTTTATTATCATTAAAGCAAAGAAAGTAATAAAAATTAATTTTTCATAAGAAATAATAATAAAAATCAGATGAGGTTTTTCTCCAACTGCATTATTTTTGTGCTTCCTTTTGGTAAGCTTGGAGTTGCTGAGTTTAAGTGGCTCAAATGTTTGCTTAAATGAAAAGTCAATAGGGCACCTAAACTCCATGTAAAAGGGAGCTCAGGCATTGTGTTTGCAGAATTGAATTCTAGGTCCTATAGAGTACTCGGAATCATGCACTGTCTGGATTTTCTTGTTGTCTTTTGAATAATTGTTTCATGCCATGACCCAGGATCTCTGTTTCCCTACAAGTACGCGCTACTCCATATTTCATGACATACTGCAAAATGGATGAAAATATTAATCTTTTTTTTCAAAAAAAAAAAAAAAAAAGGTGAATATAATAGAGGAAGAAGGGAGAGAGCCAAGCATTATGTTATAGTTTTTTGATGAATGCTCTATATTTCATCTTTATACACTTGAGCCAAGAGAGTAACTCATCTCTGCATAAACATATGGTGGCTTTGTTCTTAGGCAGATTTGTGACACAAGTGAGTGAGTGACTTTCCAGGCTCTGACAGTTGTCATATTCATGGGTAGCAGTACTGCCAAAGAGCAGGCATATATAACACAGTTATTCAAATTCCCAGCAGCACCAGAGTACTAGATTTAGAAACTGCTTCTCCTAAAAACTTAATGTTACGACGTTTGTTTGCTCAGAGGGTGGTTTCTGTTTGTTTGTTTGCGGGGTTTCGCTTGGTATTTTTACAGTTTTTGAAAGTCTTTATTTCAGAGCCAACATATACAATAGAAGCTGATTGCCTTTGATGTGAAATAGTGAAAGACACTGGATTTCAGCAACTACAGTCTTTTTCTGGGGAATAGGGCTGTTTGTGTTATTTAACAATGGGAGCCAACTAGTATATTTTCTCCTTACACAATAAACATGAAAGACTATGAAACGGAAAGCAAGAGGAACATGATCCATGTCTTTTGCTTGCTAAAGTCCACCCGACAGCTCCACCCTTGCTTCCTGGCAGGTAAAGTAGGCAAGGGAAGGGGAAATAATGAAGAAACCAGTCACAAATAACAAGTTGAAACATTAAGGGTTTTATGGAGAAGGGAGAACTTAGATAAGGGACCAAAAAGACCGTGGCGTGCTGTGCTGAGAAACCTTTATTCAAACATACAAAAGGATAATATAATCTCTTTTATTAGACAATTAGTCGTTTACAGCCAATAAAACGGGATCAGGCAATTGAGATCAGATATGAAGAAAGCCAACCCCTCCATCTCTTGAAAACACTCAAAGATTTTCAAAGGAAAATACAGATCAAAACAGCAGCTTCATGATACTGAAAAGGAAGAGGGAAAGGGCATCCAGATAGGAACGGGCTTCCTGTCTTCTGCTCGCTTCCCCCCTTGCGCGCTGGCGGTGCCAGTAGCCACCACCCCCAGTCTCAGCACGCTCACCCTTGATTGCTCCCAAACTTGCTAGGTGGCTTTCAAAACAGAGGATTTTCCAAGAAAGTGATGAGTAGAAGTTAACTATTTACTATTTATTTATATAAGCTAGCGGTTATATTGTTTATGAGTGTTACTTGCTGAAATTGCGATGCTGGTTATCCCGTATCTTATCTTTTCCGCAAGTGGATGGGGGGAAGTGGAATGAATTCTTTGCTTCTGGTCTCCGTGAGTCAAAGCTCATTTAAATGCAAACAGCAACTTTAAGTGCTTTCTCCCAATTTACTTTTGCAATGCAGTCTCAAAACAGAAGATTTTTCTATCAGTTTATGACATTTCTAGAACCAAAACAAATCTGTGTAATAAATAATGTAGATTTTTATACGATATAAATATCATTGAGCATATAATTCAGCAAGTTAGCAGAAAAGGCAAATGCAATAGATAATGAAAGATGGCAACCAGTTCTGTTGCTGCCTTCCAGATCGTTTTGCTCCCAATGTGATGAGGTGGTTATAACCCAAAGCTGCCAACGAAGCTGTCCAAAGAAAGTGAGCAAAAAAAAAAAGATCAGATTTTGTGTTATATAAATACCCAGATGCTGAGTCAAAATAAGGAGGAGCAGTAAGTGGCAAACTTTTTATTTCTGGATATACTTCTGCAAACTATTCCAGTCCCTGATGTATTTAGAAAGCGGGCAACTGCTAATAACTAACCTTACAGAGAGAAGCTGCAATATGGAAAACAAAACGAAAATACCATTTTTATTTTTGATACAACAAACCACTTAAACACGTGCTGCATCTTATAATCCGGGTAGCAAAGCACTGAGGCATCTACTCGAGTTCTCCCAATAGTACTACTTAAAAATTAATTCCACAAGCTGTTGAGCAATCTTGCTTGATCCAGTAAAACACTTAAGAATGTGCAAAGTAATACGGTACGCTCCTGGTGTCACCTGAACTTTGTTGCTGAGTCTGTTATGGATTTTTACTGAATAGTCTTAGTCTCACTTGTCCCAGTCCACTCTCACGCACAAATTTACTCTTTCCTTGGCATCAGGGGATGGATTTCCTTTTGCATTAATTGCAGCCTTTGCACTAAACTATGAAGTTACATGATCACGAAGAATCACAACTGAATGGGGAATAGCAGCAGACAATGAATTTTTGATCTCAGGTAAAATTTGAGCTGATGCAGTGAACAGCATTCCAGTAACAGCTAAACTGGGTAAAACCCCCATGTTTGCAATGACATGAGATCAGCTGTGCAGTTTGTAGTTTTTATCTTAATACTGCCATGTATATACCTGTGTGGAGGATGACCAAGCCATGGGACAAAAAGGAAGTATACTGTGCTTTTAGAGTTTCCAGTTTCCAGAGTTCTGATATCTTTTTGAAGTATGAATGTTTTTGGTATATTATGAATTTTTCTGATGAGGTGACTGGGTTGAATATAGGGACATCCACTAAATTACTGGAATAGGGTACTCTTGATAGCACTGGGTACCTCTAAATTTTACTGTCACTAAACAGAAGTAAGTTGCTGAATGCAAATTAGCTTCATCAGGATGTTTTAAAGAAATGGGATCAAAAAAGGATTAGGCAGCCTTACAAAGGAGTCGGAGACTATTAAATGCAACAGTTTAACAGTTGACTGAGCGGAGTCCCCAGTGTGCTGTTCAGTAATAAGGTAAGGAACACCAGAGACTGGCTTTGATTCTTCAGTGTTTCCCTTGAGCGTGCACTGTTGGTCATCCGGAGAGACAAGATATGGGGCTCTGTGTTGGATCTCTTGGCCTGACTCTATAGCTGATACACCGTGACGCCTTCACCGTCAGATCTGGTAGGTGTTCCTCACCAGTGCAAAAGCAATTTATTGTCATCCCACGTGTGATTGTTCAGAAATAATCTGCTAGGAGTAAAATGATTGAGAACTCTCAAAGAAGCCAGAAAAGATGTACTGCAAAGAGCCACGGTCTAGCACAAGGTGCTTTGTTCCTGTTCTTATCCAGAGCATTTTACTGAAACATTTGCATATTTTATTCTTCACTTTCTCAGCAGTGCCAGTTATTCAAACTGGATGACTGCTCTAATAATGTTATACCCCCAGAGGATACCTGAAAGGGGTAATGTGTACACCAACCCACTTTTGTCTCTGAAGGAAACTGCTCTGTACTTGCTTACAAGCAAATATAATCCTTGGTTTTAATTGATGATTTCCCAAACAATTAACGATCCAGGGATAAATAAGAAAGTCTGCTTTATATGTTTCTTTTTTTCTAGCCAAAGATCAAATCTGTGTATGATCTTGGGACAAATACAGCCGCAGACAAGCCCTACAAAGCATTATTAATGCTCATGAATTTCACGTTGGAAAAGAACTTCTGCTAATTTTCCTTGTAACTGAAAAGAAAATGCATGTGGTCCTTCTTCTGGAGATACAGCCAGAATATACTTCTGTTTGTTCCACCTGGGACGATTACATCTCTAACATCAGCCAAATGATGGATATTCATATGATACATTAATGAATTATTTTCACTATTGGAAAACTGACTTTTTTTTTTCCTTCTAAATCCATTTCACAGTAGCTAAATTATAACTGAAAACTTACAAATTTTTATTTGCAATATAGATCATATGAGCCTGTAAATTGATTCAAGTTGCATGTGTTGACCCTTACACAGACAGTAATTGCAATCGCTAGTCAGTAATTTCTCTGACAATGCTTTCCCATGCTGTTAGCTGAGTTGTTATATCTGAGGTAGATTGAAGACCCACAAATTTTCAAGTGAAGGTTATGCTTTGTACCAGACCTACTGATACAATTAGAAGATGTGAAGATTTACTAGCTTTAACTTTTTTTTTACCTATTAGCCAATATGGTAAAAGAAACTATCTCCTCCCACAGATTTTGTCTCGTTGACCATTTTGTCATTTTAATAGACTTAGTTCAAATCATTTCACTGTAATTAAAGATGGGATGTTTTTTGTTTGAAGTTAAAATTAATCCATAGTTGAAAGATCAGAATTTTTAAAAGAATGAACTTCAGTCACTAAGGATCAATAATAAGCATAACTTTTTATTCTGTGTATCCTCGGACTAATTAGATATGTTGTTCTAGGCATCTGTTCTGTTCTTGAAGATGCAGATCTTTCTTTATGCTCAGAAGTAAGGGGGAAGGAAGTAGCTGAGTGAGTGATGTCACCCGTGTTTCATCTCTCTTCCAAACAATAAGCTAACTAAACATGGAGTTTGAGTAACACTTCTCAGGTCACTGCCCTCATCCTTTGATCCACACAAAGTGGATCTCTGTTCCTTAAGTTCACTGGCAGTCCATGCAGATTTAAGAATTTTTGTGAGCTTGGATTGTGGCAGGACAGCACATAACCGAGATCAGTAGCAAGATATTGATGCTTCTAAGAAATAAAGAAGCCTATCGGAGGCAAATCTCATTAAGCCGGTGGTCGAGTGCATAATGATTGGTTGTATGAATTTAAATCTCAAATTGACACCTAACTGAAATACAAGATACCTCCTTGCAATTTCATGACTAAAAAGACAGCTGGTGTAGCTGTCATAGAAATTATTTAAAATTTGAGGCACCCAAATTTGAAAACATCCTAAAAATAATAGACAGGAACATTCATGACAATTGCCTCTGTTTGGCCCATAAGCCATATCTCCAACCAATAAGCAGCTAGGCACACTAGGGGCACACTGAATTGTTGCTAATAAATCCTCCTGAGAAGCTCTGGGTTACCTGCCTCTCTTCCTCTGGAGTATGGATTTTGTAGTTCAGCTGCTGAGTTGGTTCTGGTACAAACGGTGGCTCCCATATTCCCGCACGTGACGGCATCTTGCCTTGAAAGAGGCAAAGGAGCCAGATCTACACCTCAAGGCACATTTTGCTCTTTGTGCTGCTTCAGCATTTTCTGCGAAAGCCAGCCATGGGGCAGGTGATGAGCATCAAGAGTAACAGTGATGTGAGGGGTTAGATGCTCCACATGGGGAGTTAAGGCACTTGGGAACCCGAATAAAAAAATAGCTCTTTAAACAACTTAAATTTGGTTGGACTCTTGTTGGCCTCCTATTTAGGACTGTCTTTCTATCACAGAAGTTATCCACAGTGCTTTGAGGGACAGAGAAGGGGAGATGGCAGCTCTCTCTAATTCAACTTTTATAATTATATCTAGGTTGTGGGCAGAGTTTTCACTGTTCCTCTGAGAAGTTCAATTATGTGAAGATTACAGAAGTAGCTGTAGGAGATGTTCTCAAGTGCCTTTGGTATTAATTCAAAGCAGAATGAGTGAAAATACAATTTGAAGCTTTATAATCTTTGGATTTGTAGAAGAGCAATTGTTGGAAAATTCCCTACTGGTTTATTTTCGCATTTTGACTGAAAATAGTTTTGAATGGTAGGTTACTCAGCACAGAAGTTAGTATTTCTGTTCTGTAAAGCTGGCATATAAAAATATTACTGTCAAGAGTCTTTTGGATTGGTAAATGTATTTCTCCTGCGTCTTCCAATGTGGTTTTAAAAGGGACAGAGCAGGCTGAAAGGTGATCTTGAAAAAAGAACTATTCTGAATAACGTCAGCTGGTTGATGGATCAAAATTTTTTTTTTTTTTTATTTTTAATTCAGCGAAGATAAGAGTTGTGTCTGTTTATAACATTTGTTGAATGCAAAAGCCTGAGAATCTTAAATCCCATCTGTGTGTGCTTAAAGCCTTATGATAGAAGCTGGGTTTTCAACTAGTTTATTCAGTTCATGATCATCAAATTCAGTCTGTGTGGCCCAGATTCATCAGAATTATCCTGTTTTGGGCCACTGTCTCTGTGACAAGAGCATTCAGACCTGGTGCCTACGAATCCTACCAAAAGTAAACTATATCCTTAGGCTATCTGGGATCATGAACATAAAATCTTTTCTAACTGCAAATTATATTTCCTTCATTAATTTCTAGAATCCCCCAAGTTATCAATTACACAAAGCTAAGCGTTCAATATTGAAAATGCCCAGTAGATTTGTATTTTAATTTCTCTAAGCTCTTTATCATTGTTCAGAGATGGTGTATGTGATTTACAGATGCTTAAAAATCCCATGAAATTATGAAATTATCAGCACGTTGGGAATCGCTCTTCCACAATTTGCATGAAAGACAAGGTGGACAATTTGCAAAGACAAGGCTAAAGCAAACATATGCTTTACTTTCACCAAGAGGAGCAGCAACAGCTCAGGATAGTAGGATGAGCATATTTGTCTGTGTTTTCCAGCTTAGGTGAAGTCTGTATGTATGAGCTTGGACCAAAAGGTCCCTTTAGTTGAGCTGTTCTTAACCTTATGCCATTGTCATACCATAGCGTACAGCAATGGGGAAAAACACATTTCCATTTATAAAACACTGGGGTTTATAAAAGAAAGAGGGAGAACAGCTTAATATCGCATGCCTTCTTCTTAAACCCTCGTTGAGAACAAGGTTCCCAGCAGAACCAAGATCTTGTCGAAGACTTGGAAAATTTCCTGTTAGGTTTGATGAAAAACAGAGCTTTGCATGAGTTATTTTCACAAGAAAAGTATAGGGCACAAGTCAAATCATTAGGCTGCCTTGGGGCTGCTCAGACGATTGCATTGCTGGATTGCCTGCGTGTCCTGAAGCGCACGTGGAGAGCTCAGACTGTGTTTGCTGATGGCACTATCTTGTCCCCATAGAGTTTGTGACTTTTCCATTCGAAAGGCAAGTGAAGGGGAGAAACGCATTAATAAATATCAGTATGTTTGCTGCTTGACATTTTGGCACAAAAATTTAAACAGAAACGTGGAGGTTTCCTTCCCATTCCTACCTTTGTCTTAGCAAAATTTTTGAATTTCACTTAGTTCAAATGGAGGAAGCGAAAGCAGTCGGTGTGGTAGCCTTTTTGAGCCTCCTCTGAGCTCAGGACGTTCTCAGGGGTGGGATGGTGGTCTTGGCATGTTAAAGGCGGCACAAGAAAAAATGAAAACAGAGGCTGCACACTGTCTTCAGGATGCTTTGCCTCAGAATTTTCCACTTATTTTTGGTAAGTAACCAGTTTTAATTAATACTCCTGTGGGATGCGCTGCACGCTTACCACAAGTGTTGTGCGTTAGAAGGCGTTTCACCAGGAGTACCCGCACAGGTGCTTTTTTAATAACTTATAAGGGATCTTTGTGCAGAACCCTGCAGGCTTTTGGATTTGCTACAGCATTATGACAACAAATAGGAGGAATCTGAATAAAAGCTTTTCTCACACTTCTGAAAAAGAAGGGATTTATTTTGGAGTCGGGAGGAGAGTTTGGAGATCCATTTCCATGGTTTCACTGGGGGCAAAGGCATCAGGTTTGCTTTGCAACTGCTTATATGCAAGTAACAGGAAATATTTGTGTAGACCTTTATATATATATATTTATATATATATGTAATTTTTAATTATTTTTTTGTACGGTAAAATGCCAAAAACTAACTTCTGATGTGCTCCTGCTAAATAACATTTTATTTGATAAATAGTCCTACTGAAAAGAGAAGAAGTACATTCAATTTTGGGTTTTGGACTCTGACTATAAATAAATGTTGACTTTTTTATTGTTTCAAATTTCTTATCTCTGAAGTTTCCTGGGGTAGATTCAAGATGTCCAAAATTAACATTATTGCTCCTTAGTGTAAATTTTTAAAAAAATAATAATTTTGTCTGAATTTATTTCCCACAACCGTAATGCTTTCAAGATGGTGAGCTCCACCTCACCCTGAGCTTCACCAAAGTCAGTGGAATCAGGCCAGTGGTAAATGTTGTCTAAAATTCCAAGAAGGAAACTTCCTTCACAGAAGATGACTATTGCAGTTTTTAATTTAAGCTGTACTTTTTTCAAGACAGAGGGAGATTTAGAGAGTCAAAAGCACAGCTGGGAATATTTTATAAGCTGGACTATTTTCCCAATGAAAATGTGAAGCTTGTCTTATGTTATGTCCAAAATTTCATCTTAATTAGGGTTTGCATTCCCTACACGTGGCTATATTTTATGTTTGTTTTGACATCAGAGACAGGCTGTTAATTAAATGTCAGGAAAAGCAAAGGTGGTGGAGAAAAAGAATGACATAAAATATGCACATATGAAAATATGTATGTGTACGTGTGTGCGCATGAAGCTAAGTAGTTTATTTTGCTCTTAGAGTCAGCAGTGAGCTCATCGTTGAGGTTTTTTGCTTCCTAGACCTCACTGGGAAGAAAATTACCTGGAAAGTTAAATGAAATGAACTGAAGAGAATCTTTTTGTTCACAGTTCTTAGTAACCAACCCCTCAGTTTTTATTCTGAAGGTGAACTCTGATCAGTTTTTCATCTTTTTGTAATATGAATTTTATGGGGATGTCTTAGGGATTGCTTGGTTTGTTGGTGGGGGGGTTCCCCCTACTGTTTTTATTTCTTTATTATTCTTAACCCTTCTGTCAGAAATACTGGTTTCCGAATAAGACAGTAGCGAGACAGTCCCTGTTCTGTCTCATGATACACAGTGGGCTGTAGTTCACAGGTGCAAACGCTCCATTTTGTCAGCTATAACTAAATTTGAGTTAGAAGTCTGAAACGGGAGCAATCATTAACGCTTTTTGACCATCCAATGAATCTGTTTTATAATAATGATAAGACGTGACAAGGGAGCACACGCAGTGGTCAATTTTGCAAATGTTTATCATATGCTTAGGGATCTACTTACTTCCTTGCATAATAAAATGCTCTTTGTGAACTGAAGCGTAGATGGAAATTGTGTATGTTAGTCCTGAAGATGATTCTAGATCCCTCCTGTTGTCCCATACAGGGGCTAGTGAACACAGCAAGGATCATATAGATTGAGCCAGACTTATCTGCTAGGTACCTGGCCAGAAGACAATCCATCCATTGCAGTGCCTCATACCTTTTCACATGTGACTTCTTGTTTATCTTTACACCGCCAATGACTGTTGGCCCCTGTTGTGCTCTAGCATGTGAATACTATTATTTTCTACGTACTCTGGCATTATACATTCTTCGGACAGCAAATCTACCCTGCCTCCTCATGCATGCACGTAGAGATAGACTTGTTTTCTTATACCAGCTCTCTGTGTAGGGGATGTAATATTCCCTCCTGGAGAGGGAAAACAGTATTCCACTTGTCCTGTCAAGTTATCGTCTGCTGAGCTAGTTAAGACTCTATGCATTTATTTTATGACATTCATCACTGAATGTGAATGATACACAGATTTTTTTAAGGCAGGAAAAAAATACCACCAGAGAGTCAAACTATAGTCTTTTTATAAAAGGTGGTTCTGCCTGCGTCTGTATCCTGAAAAGGGAGACAGTCAAGTCACAGCAGTATATCAAATCATATGAGATTCAGAATGAAAAAATCACAACAGACATCTTATTCAGTACCAGATAAAAATCTGAGTAAAAAGTTAAATTTAGGAAAGCGGTCCTGTTCCAAACCCTACTGGAGACTGTGTCGAGATACCTGAGGAGCTGCTTCCCTCTACAGGGCCGTGCCTGACCGTGACAGCTCTGGAATAACAGAAATATCAGCTGTAAAATGGGAACGGGGAGCAGGAAATGAACTTTCTCAGAGCTGCTTTGAGCAGTGGTGTTTACTCCTGGAATGCATTAGGGATGCCACCAGTTCCACTGGAAAAGAAAATGGTTTCCTTTAATTGACCTAACTTTCCCTCGAGTAAATAAACTTCACTGAGGAGGGGAGAAACACGTAGACACCGTATGTCAACCGCTTTTACAAATGTTTGAGAGCAATGCTATTGCCAACGTGTAAAAACCTTAAATCACCTGGCAGCAAAATCTGCAATGCCGCAGTGAGAAAGCAGCTGAACTTCGCGCGTTCTGCTCGCGGTGGCACTGACAGCACCTTGCACGTTCTGCGGGTGTAGAGCAGGGCACCGAAGCGCTGGGCTGAGCTGCCTGGGTGCTACCAGCTCCTCCCAGTTCCTCCCAGCTCCTCACGCCCTTACCTTACGTCTGCCCAACCCCCAGAGCTCTGTCTTTCACCTCCTTCGAGGTGAAAGCTCACCGGGCTTGTCTCATGAGTCATGCCTCACTATATGTTTACATTAGTTCGTCACAACAAAATGCTTATTTAAATGATGAGCCCTGACTTGTACACAAAGATTGTTTTTATAATCTTTTTGGGTTTCTTTGTACTTTGAGGGAAGACTATGAGTTGTATACGATGTACGTTGGTCCTTTGGAACTCTTATGTATTCTCTGGATGCTTGACATAGACTAAGTCTCTGCTATCACCTATGCCTAAAGGTGCGTGATGCTCCTTGGAGGAATTTGTAACTTTCAAAATTCTTCCCCTCAAAGAAAATTTACTTAGCTATTCACACTCCATTCCTTGTCTGTAGGTGGACTTAAAGCATAGGAGCGTGGTTTCCCTTGTAGTAAGTACGGGATGTAAAGTACTCTTAGGAGGGAATAGTATCTTCAGTTTAAAAATAGGAACAATCTCTATGTCATTGGTGTCGAGAGAAAGCTCTTCTGTCTGTAAACCATTAAGAGTTGCATATAGAAAATAACTTTGGATAAAATGATTGGTGGTTAAATAACTTCCGATTAAATGGTTCATGGTTGGCTTTTACTTAGTTTAAATTGAAAACTAATAAATAGCAGAGCACTCTTTTGAGAAAGGCAAACTTTAGTAGGCTAAATGATCCAAAGTTTAAATTAATATTTGGCATTCTAATATTGGATGGACTCAGAATGTCTGTAATCACTCCAGTGATGTGATCCACGTGAGGCTGGGGGGATATGAGGAGACTCCTATCTCCACAATCCTGGTTGGTAATACATGTAAAGATAAACTAAGAGTTGCTGAAGTCTAGTTCAGCTAAAGGTGTATATTAAACAGGTAAGAAAAGGCTTTTCAGCCATGTAAATAAAGAAATTAAATGGAGCTACTTTCATGCTGTAAGTGACAGCACATGTGTTGCTTGGGATATGGTTTCTTTTTTAAAAAAGTTAAAATTTTGCCTTGACTTCCCCCACTTCCCAGAAGTAAAGGAGGCAATCAGCCTAAACTGAACAACCTCTGTCCCAGGAGTGTGAAACAATTAGAAAAGGAAGATGTAAGCCCAGGAGCAAGGACTATGCTGAGACAGCCAGCCAGGTACATCTGGAAAATAGCAAATATAATATCTATTTTTTAAAATTGGGAGAGAAAAATGTACATGCATCTGTAGTACTGAGGGATTTAAAAAAAAATAAAAAATTGAAGGAACAATTAAGTACGTTGAAATACACAGAAAACATCTTTCATTATAGCACAGGTTTAAAGTGTAGCCCAAACCAGATAAATCACTCTGAAAACTTTGTACAGATACTGCATATCCTTTGTCTAGTATAACGCATCAGCCTAACGTTCACAAATTTCAGCCATGGAAACTAGTGAAAAAATGGAAAATGAACGTTCAATAATAGAATTGTAAGATCAGTTGTAATGTAAATGAATCGTAAGCAGATGATATAATGACAGGTATTGTTCAAATGTGGATTACAGTAGGGATTAAAGATGAAGCTTTCTGGATTAATTTTGGGTTTCATCTTAGCTGTTGTTTTTACAGGAGCTATTCTTGCTGTCTGTAACTTTATTTGCTTTAAATCTAGGAGGGAAAAAAAACTCTTAGTGTGAAAGATCAATGTACAAAAAAAGAATGGACATAAACTGCCCATAATTATATTTTGACTGCAAAGCAGAAGAGCAGTGTAATTATTCAGTAAACCCCAGTAGAAGTAATGAGACCAAACCAGAGACTGCTTATTACAAACCTATTACCGCTAAAATAAATAAATGCCAGCATCAGTAGTGGACTAGCCTTGATGATCTTTCAATCTCTATCTAGTAATGTGTTTTAATGAAGTACCGTGATTATTTTTTTTAAATATAAATAGACTGAAAGAAGAATTTTAATCACGTGCAATGATAGCAACTCAGAGCACATTCCAAATAGCACAGGTAGAGGGAAATGTCAGAGTCGGTCCTCAATGACACCGCGGTCCTGTGTAATGAATATGAGCGGTTCCTATTAGGGGAGACCATGGAGTATGTAATTACAGACTGTATCATAATGCAAATATTATCAGTGGGGCTGAGTCAACACTGCAAAGGGCAACTGTAATTCAGATCCTTCACCTTTCGTTTTAAAGCTGTAGTAGTAGGGTGGGTTGTTGTTTTTTTTTTTTTTTGGGGGGGGTGTTTCTATATATATGTGTGTATAAAATTCCTGTTTGCATTAAGGCAGAACACCAAGCATGTGTTTTGATCAAACACTAAATAATTACTACAGGTTGAAAGTGTTAATTCCAGGATTATCCATCCAAAGCAGTAAAAGTGATATAACTTTCATTGGGTTTTTTTTTCCTTCATCTTTTCCCAACCTGGCAAATACTAGTTTTCTGAATCAAAACTCACCAAGCTTCTCCCAATCTGTCTGCACTCATCGAGTTCCAAGAAGCTAAAAGACTGATACAGCTGCTACCAGCACTTTGAAAATGTTGAAATCTCTTTGAGTATCACAGAAAGATCTCGGTCCATAAATTGTCCACTGCAAATATGCCATCGGTGCAAAAGTTACAGCTCCCTTTAAAGGCTAAAGTGGCAGTAAAAGTTTTTAAATCCTGAAGAAAGATGTATAAAATAACCAGTTCTATATGATGAAAAAAATGCATGCTTTTGTGGTATAGATATTGAAGAACTAGGCAAGAAAGGCTCTGCAAAGAAAGGATTAACATTCATTTATGTGATTTAGCCTAGTATAAATTTTGATGATTATGGAGCCAGTCGCTGGCAGAAACTATGCTGCAGCACAGTCATCTTCAGTAAATCTCAAGCAGGATAAATAATCAGTAAGTACTTGTCCCCCATTAAGTCACCAAAATAAATTAGAGGAAATACAAGCTTCAGAAATCATAAACACAATGCATCTATCATGTTTTCTCATACGTATGGTAATACTTATTATGAGGTTTGAGATTTTTACCAATTCTGCTTTCATAAAGATTCCTACAAACACTGAAAGTATCTGGAGATTATAGGCACCAGTGGTCCTATGAGATTTCCATGTTGTTCCTTATCCACCCTACTTTCACTTGGACTTTAAAAGTTGCTCATAATCTCCTCTGATAGTAACTCCCTGGCAGATCTCTTGTAATTGAAAACAGAAGCAAATTGCACCTTTCAGGTAAAAAGTTTGAATTCACATTATTTTCTCGTTGGAAGGCAGCAAAACAAGCAAGTCTCTGAACGGAGCTTTTCACAGGTGTTGGAAATAACTGGAATCAGACTATGGGTACTACTGAAACAGAGAAATGTTCCTTGTTTGATGCAATGACAACTTCACAGAACCATTAGCTTGTCTGTAACTCTGAGGAACATAATTTTGTATTAAAATCTGTACAACAGTGACAAATAAACAATTTGGTGTCCCTTCATTGGTTCCCCTCGTGTCCCTAGGGGTTTTATATCATAAAAATTAATTTAGCAATGCTTCCTCTGTTTTGCCACAAATTACTTTTTTATTGCATTGTGAGCTTGGCAACCCTTCTAATTAAAATATTTTAAAAAGAAAAAAAAAAAAAAAGCATCTTTGATTTTTCAGTTTTAATCCCAACATGGGTCCATTATGCTAGACCAAAAGAAAACAAATGGTTTCTCTATCAGAAGTGATGTTCTTAAAGATAAAATGGACAATGCCTTGCTCTGTCTAATGGGGTTGTATAGGGTAATCGGTACGAGCCACATTTTCTGGGACAGGCCCTTTAATTTGCGTTGTCACTTTGCATGCCCTTAGCTTACGCAACCAAGTACCCTCTGTGTAGCTACCAATTGGACATATGGTTGGGTGTGGGGGGTGTAGATATCAGATATATGTGCGCTATCAGGCATTCTCGCATGCGTAGGCACATTCCAGTATAGGCCATCAAAAGTGTGTAAACATGACAACCTTTTTTTCAGGGCTTCCTTAAGTCCCCAGATATAAATTTTGTTTAGGCTGAGGTGGTCGCTTGTTTGCCATGGCTCGTTTGCCAGACACCCAGAAATGGTGGATGAGAGGTTTCTCTGAATATATAAGTTGGTTTTGCCGCAAGCAAGAGTCAAAAATGTGCAAATGGCTGTCTAGGAGCCCAGCATAAAGTAGCTGAAAATAAAATCCTTGAAAAAGTTGCGACTGAAATAGAATTACTCTGTCATAATTCAGAAGGTTCTTGGGTGAGGGCATGACTAAGCTAAATATTTTTTATTTAGTTAGAAACTTGCAAGGAAAAGCAAACAGCATTAAAAGGCTATCATGAGAAGAAATTGTTTGCATAAATGCTTGGAGACATTAAAAGAAAATGCTAGAATATCTACTTCCCTAACTCATCAATAGAACTAGTTGTGCCTTGAAGGTTCTAAGACCAGAAATGTATAAGAAAGAAAAGACAGTCGTTTTAAAAGGAATTAAAGGTGAAGTAATTCATACAAGCTGGGAATGCCTTGGGAAGGTAGGCTTGTCACGGGATGTGCTTCCAAGAGAATCTTCTTTATTAAAGTAGCTGGCTCGTGGATTTCAGGTCCCATGGTGCCACTTGCCGACTTTTAAACTGTGTCAGGACTCGAGATGTGCTGTCTGTGATGCTACGAGCTAGAATGCTGGAAGAAATCCCTCTTTAGAAAAACCCTTCAAAATTGTATATATCATTTAAGAGATGGAGCTGGGGTGGGAGACACAATTGCTTAGGCTGTCATCACTAGAGAGGAAAAAAAAAAAGGGCTGGAG
>JAVJGJ010000014.1:115891390-115926889 GCA_035590215.1 Microhierax caerulescens | reverse complement strand
CCCCCCCCCCCCCCAAAGCATCAAGTCATACATTCAGTTACCATGATGACAAGCTTGAAGATAGGAGAGATGTCTGAGCAAACCAGGAACAGCTTATATTTTCCCATTAATCTTGCCTCCTCCCACCCCTCTTCCTCAATGCAAATTAAGGTTAATTAAAATACTCTCAAATTTGTCTGGGACCCTCAGCTGATTGAACTGGTTACCAAACACATGGTGAGCTTCAGCCAAAGCTTATCCCATGACTAAGTCACGTTAAGGTTCCTCTGCCATATGGTATGTTTTAAGCTGTGGGCTGACATTGCATCCTTTCTCTTAATGAGGATGCTAATAAAGCTTCTCTTTTATCTTGCTATCTCTTTAATGAAGTTCATTACTGTAATATGCACCTTTGGCATTGCCTTTAGTTTCCCCGCATCCTTGGCACAGCTCGACAAAGCTGTCTGGTGGATGCTGAAAGCAATATGGAGACACTGAATCACGTAAGCCTTATAACCAGAGGAATTTAGGTTACAAACAGTAAAGCTTAATGAACGGCATTTGCCATCAAAGGGACTTACTAAAAATGTCTGAGTTCATTGGAAACAGAAAACGTTACATGGTTGCACTTCAAACAAAACCCAAACCAAAAAAACCATCAGCTGCAAGGGAAGTTTATTTCGTTACTTCTTGCTTTTCAAAACATCCAGGAATAGCAGGGCAAGAAGAGTCACCCAGTTTCTGGTATACTTTGCATTTGAGATTCATTTCTTCCCCCCTCCACCTCTATTATCCTTTCTGATATGAGTACTTTTTAGAAGCCCCTCATCCTGTTCCCATCAGCCTGGTACCTCTGGGCACAGTTTCCCAGGGTCACGATGATGGACACAGGGTTTTCTGGATCTCCATAACCCAAGACTGCAAAATCAGCAGAATCTTGCTGTTTGGGACACTGGTTGTGCCTTTTGGCAGACCCATAGGGTAAAGTATAGTGAATTAATGTGTGAAGTGCAAATTAGGCTGTACCGTGTAGCACATAGCAAACAGCAAGGTGATACGGGTTGGGAGGTGGAGTGAAAAGAGGCTTTTTTTGTCCCGTAGGAAGGCGAGAGAAGATGATGTCTTGCAGATTCCTGTGGTGCAGGACACCGTGGAGTTTAAGGCTATGAGAGATGGCAAGAGCTGTCCACCATGGGACAGCCTATAACGCTGTTAGGTAGGCAACTTGGTGACAGTAGTCCTCAATTTAGGCATGTGCAATAATTTTTCTTTTTTAATTTTTTTTCTTTTTTAAAATCTGAAGGGGATGTGGATGAAGGAAATGAGTAATTCCTGAGTAAATGCTGTAATATTTTCCATGTATGGTTAGAAAAGAAAACACATTGGGAATGGGTTCAAGAGACCAAGGTGTGAGGGATAAGTTTTAGCCTGTTTATAAATCTGAAACAGTAAAAAAACAATTCTGGATAAACTAAATGTAGGTATAACTGTTTAGTTTTGGGGGTTCACGTTTGTTTTGTTTTTTTGTTTTTTGTTTTTTTACTGGTTCCAGAAATTGCTGGTACTTCATTCTCCTTCTGGAAGAGGAAGACAGAACAGCAAATTCTTTTCATCAGGCCACAGATCAGGCAACAGATGGCAACTTTGGATAGCCTCCGATCAGGCTGGCTTGAATTAGAGATGAGCCCCATCCCCTTCCAAGTGAGCGCAATGCTAGGCTGAACTGGGAATTGGATCATGTCTAAACATTGTGTCTGGATTCAAAACGCAGCAGAGTTTTGCTGTACCTGATCCAAGGGCTTGGCTTGAGCCAAGTTCTAATTAGGGCTAGTAACTTAACAGAGAAATGCTCGGTGTGTTGCCATCAGGAGTTCTGTGTTACCTATCTCCTCTGCTGATGTTTTAGAAAAAATAAACTGTCTCCAGGGCACAGCTGGTCTCTGAGGGTCCTTATAGCACTCAATTTTAACACCTGAAACAAAAAAAAAAATGCTATTTGATTCGGTAACTCTTTTTCATCTCCTTATAACCAGCAGGACTTAGGAGACACTGGCTATGGACAGTCTCCTGATAAGTGAAAGTGAGGTGACCATTGAAGTAATCAGTAGCTTTTAAGTAGTTGTTTACAAATTGCGAGCAACTGGTTCTTTCCCAATATAGCGCACAAATGAGAAGAGGCAATAACTTGAAAATGGCCTTCGTAACAGCAAAAGGACAAAACCTGGGAACCAAGTTTGAAGATAATTGTTACCATAGATGACAAAAGCCAGAGAAGCCCTCTCTAATTGGCTTTCCCAGTCCCTCGTTCTCAGAAGAGCTGGTTGGAGTTGTGCTGCCTAACGTTACTTACCGCTCTTTGTAATCCCTCGCTGCACAGTGAAGGGGAAAGTGCTGGAGGACCGCAGGAAAGGCAGCCCTGTCTTCCACTCCCTGACCTTCCACGTGCTCTCCTGATAATAACTTCCATTTACTGAATAGGTCTGGGGTCTGCATCTCGCTGTGGACCATCCTATTTAATGTGGCTCTTTGCCATGGAGCTGGGCTCAGCTGCAAAAGGATCTCAGCACCTCATTTTTTTCAGAGTTCACGCTGCCAAACCCCCACGCTAGGAACGGAGGTGATGTTCTCCCTGGCTAGCAAAATGGGAAGAGGCACAGAAGGAACACAGAGGGGGATGTTCAGCCTGGAGAAGAGAAGGCTCTGGGGAGACCTTACAGTGGCCTTTCAGTTCTTAAAGGGGGCACATAAGGAAGATGGAGACAGACTTTATAGTAGGGTCTGTACTGATAGGACAAGAGGGAATGGTTTTAAACTGAAAGAGGGTAGATTTATATTAGATATTAGGTAGAAATTCTACACTATGAGGGTGGTGAGGCACTGGCAGAGGTTGCCCAGAGCAGCTGTGGGTGCCCCATCCCTGGCAGTGCCCAAGGCCAGGCTGGACGGGACTGGGAGCAGCCTGGGCTGGGGGAAGGGGTCCCTGCCCGTGGCTGAGATGGTCTTTAAGGTCCCTGACAACCCAAACCGTTCTGTGATGACTCCATGACTAAGCCCATGCAGCACACTGGTGCTCACATAAATCTATTTGTATGTAGGTCCTTTATTTTTCCCTCTAGACATTATTGTTTCAGAGAAACAACTGCTTTATCCTGTGCGTGTGCTCATAGCCTGTACCACAAGCAGGCACTGAGCTCGGGGAACACAGCATCTGCAGCTGTGTAGTGCCTTACGCTACATGCCTGTGAACGTACTTTGTGGTTTTGTGCTTTGGGGCAGGTCGGAGCCGTGCTCTGCTGCCAGCGCCATGCTTCCCTGCCCACCCGCCCCGAGTGGGGACACTGTCTGCAGCCACCCCTGCTGCCACCTCCTCTGCGCTGGTAAAGTCGCTCTGGGTAAGGCTGAAGGGTAGAAGCAAAGCTTCCCCTCCCGCACCGTGTCTCGCAGGGGGGTTGCCCTGTGAGGGCTGCGGGACCTCCCTGCCCACGCAGGCAAAAGGATAATCTGACGTTGACTATAAGTCTACGGACTGATGTATTGAAAGTCTGAGCTTAGCCATAGCACAGGCCGTGCGATGCTTCAGGCTTTAGCATGCACGGCATCCACATCTTGTTAACATGCCAACCTAATTCCACTCTTTTGCGTCGCAGACAAGTACCACTTTATTAGCCACAAATCTATTATCTTCCCATTTGAAGGGCTTCTGAATAGGCTTACAGCAACATTCTGCTTTTGTAATACAACAAGTCCTTTCACTTTGAGAAAAAATGCTTTAAGAAATGAAAAATAAAATTCAACAGTGACAGAAATTCCAGTCGTCCCTTTCATCCTCCCAGTGTGAGCCAGCAGGTGCAACTTGACATTCTTTAAACAAACCTTCCCCCTGCTTTGTGGCTGAAGAAAGGCTTTGGCAAATGCTTATCCTTTGATATGATGTGTACTTGACAAAATTCACAGGGAGATCTGAACTGCTGCTTTGAAGCAAATGCTTATTAGAACACTGGAGTGCTAAAGTGCACTGTGATTTGGCTCGGTTGCTAGTAAGACATCAAGTAAAATGTGCCCATTATGTCAATTCAAAGTCAAGTCTAAACACTCTGACTTCTGAGAAATCTGAAGAGAATTTGTGGCCGTGCAGCTCTGCCGCTTTATTGCTTATCTAATTTGCATTTCCTTCTCTGTCTGTCAGTTCCCCTCTGCATTTCTAGCCGAGAGGTTGGTGAATCATCTGGAATTCATTACATATTTTCCAGTACTATATTTTACTTTCCACTTTCCAACCTTCTTCCTCTCTGCCCCTCTCCCCAAAATGCGCCGCACTTCCAGCTGAACAGGAAAGGGAGCGAGGACCCGTCTCCCTTTCCCAGCTTTGGGGTTGTTCCAGAGTTGTGCTTGGTCTACCCAGGTATTCAGGGGGGAAGATTTGATCTAGAATACTTGGGAAGGTGCCATGAAGATTGGACCAGCAGTGAGGATGGAAAGTCTTGTGTTGTTGCCCAGGAAAGTTTTGTAGGCAAAATGAAACTAATGCATCTCTTTCTGCCCTGGGGGAAGAAAAAAAAAAAAAAAGGGGAAAAAAGAAAAAAAGACTGCTAGAACACTTTTCATGCCTTCTCTCTCCTTATGTCTTGAAATTCGCCATGAAATGTTACAGTTCTTCTTTCTTTCCTGCATGTGAGTAACCCCCGAGCCTGCTGGCAGCTGGCTGTGCGTGAGCAAGCGGCTTCAGACAAGATTCCCTGAGCCTGGAGAGCGCTTGTGAAATGCCTGACCTGCCTTTCCCACAGCAGATGGCAGATAACACCATCCTGGTAGAGGATCTCTGTGATCCTAACAAGTTGTCTAATTCAGCAGCGGTATTTCAAGATACAGCTTCTGGAAGCTTAGGGAAATGCAAGTTCAAACTTGAAACTTGGTGTGAATTTTTAATGCTGAATACATGCTTAGGTTATTCATTTTCACTTGGCACATTTAAAGCAAGGCTTGATAATCTCCTAACAGATTTTCTGCAGTCTAATAAGAAATCATCATCTTGAAACAAGACTTTCTGGTGTCGTTGTCAGGGCCTGAAGCGGTATTCACAGAGTTAGAGTAGGCAATCGTAACAGCCCATCCTGGCCTTGAAACGTGCCAGGCATTTCTCCATCCATCCATTTCATCCCATAGATGAAAAACTGCCTGGAGCTGGTACCAGTTCTTTACTGAGGTGAGCTGGGAGCTCGCCTGGCGGTGGTCAGCAGGAGGGTGCATTCAGTGCTCAGCCCCTGGCAGCTCCAGACCTGCAGGACATGTCCTGGCGCGCTCCATCCACCACTGGCCAGCAGGAAGCCTTTCTCTCAGTTTCAACTAAATTAACAAGTGCAGAAAATTAGTCATTACATCAAACGTCAGAAGCAAGGAAGGAGAAAGGTGCTCCAGGGTTTTGTTTTCCCCTGCTGTCACAGGAAAAGTGTTTGGAATGACTGATTTGTTAAAATGTTCGAGAGAGACATGACATTTGTTTCTTTTTTTGGAAGAGTAGCATGTGAACGTAACAAATGGTATGTTTTGCTTTGAGTGTACAAATTACATCTTAAGTATTGCACCGTACAGCATGTGTAAAGGCATACATATATACACGGGGAGGGGAAAAATAAATATCTGCTGGCAAGGCTAGCTGCCCCGGAGAATGGGTTGGAAAGGCTCTGGGATGTCACCCTGGGCAAGGCGGACAGGGGACTCCACATGCCTGGACTGGATGGGGACTGGGCCGTTCAGCTACGGCATCGGCTATACAGACCTCGGGTATGTAGAGGTCTGTCTGCTCAGTCTCAGGTGGAACAAAATTGCCGTTTCAGAAGCTGGTTTAGGAGAGGCTTGTGGCTCTCGGGTGGTGGAATCACCCCGCAGAGCATGCACTACAGGTCACACTTCATACTCAGGGTTTCTTTTTCTCCCTAGAGCGCTGCAAGAGCTAAACCCCTTAAAGCCAGGAGGGTTACTTGCTTGAAAGCACATCCTTTGTCAGTAAGTCCTGCCCTCGGCTGCTGAAGAGGGCATGTGCCAGTCACGTCCGTGCACTTGTCAGGTTCCAGGAACAACCAGCTGAGCTGTCGAGGTTTGTTAACCTCTTGGCATCAAAACAGTAAACTACATGTGTTCAGCAAGAAACCGCAAGCACTTTGCCTTAACTCGGCAGGATGAGCATGCTGAGCAAGGGACCTCGGCGAGGTGTGTGTGTGGACCTTATCTCAGCAAGCAGAAGTGCTGAGCCAATAACAGCGCGATGGCTTTGGCACCAGACTAACGAGCCAGACTTGCTGATGCTAGCGCTCTCGCATTGTGGCTCCTGGACATCAGGCCAATGCACCGGAGACGCTGAGCCTCTAATATCACAGTACCTAATGACTTGGCATCACCTCCTCCAGCTAGAGCTGCAGTGCTAATAACCACAGGGGCTCAGCCTGCCACTTAGCCAAAGATCTATTAATTAGCGGTGCTAAGCCAGGAACAGCGGAAAGTCCTGCAAAATTCATATCGATGTCAGCCCTGAAAGAGCTTTGCCTCTATTAAAGAGATTAATAGTCATAGTAGAGAAAGCAAAAGCCTGCTGTTACATCTCCTGCTTTGGCCGCGCGTTGCACCCCTCAGTCGTCCGTGTGATAGTGTAAGAGCTGTCATCCCTTTTCCAGAGGCGAAAGGAGTCTGCCTTGCCTTTTTTTTTCATACAATCTTTTTTTTTTTTTTTTTTTTTTTTCCAGGCAGTCTCTTTTTCTTGCATCTAAAATTAAATGCAGCTTCTGAAATCGCATCAGAGGCATAGCAGAGTGTCTAAGGGAAAAGAGTGTGCGAGGCTAAATGTAGAAGCCCTTAGAGAAATTCACTGTCAGATTGGAGCAAAGGGGGAAAAAGAGCTATTTCTTCCAGGTTGGAAGAGGTTTTTTTACATATGTCCATGAGACTCTTCTGTTTTCTAAATGGGAAACACTGCAAATGGGGGGGACACCAAACTTAGACCTGATTATGTTTCTCAAACTAGTTATTTGTAAAGTAAAATGTATTTCATCTTCTCCAATAGAAAACAGGGGAGTCCCCCACCCCCCTTTCCACAGGTTCCAATCTCTTCCCACGCCTGGTAAATGTTTCTATGAGTCTGTGAAAAGACATTTGGGAGGCTCGCAGGCTATCAGTATTCAATTAGCATGTAGTACTACAGTCTTCTCTTTGCAAATTAAAAACTATGCAGTTTCCATAGTGACCTAAACAAGATGAGAATCTGAGTGAAGACTAGCTGATGTGAGTGAAGATAAGCAGATTAGCAATGTAGATATTTTATATGAATTGGGGGGTTGATTGTTTGTTTGGTTTGGTTTGGTTTTTTTTTCTCCCAAGGTGTATTTTGAGGAACAGACTGTAATCCTGACGCAAAAGATCTCTGGCAATGACTGGATAGCTAGATCCTGGTGTGAAACTGGTTTGGGTACTCTTCAGTGTTCTCTGCTAATAATTTAGAGTAGTAAATGGCCAGGGAAGGATATTCTTCATTTTCAGCTGTGTAGCTTCACCAGCTCTTTTTCCTTACGGCATGGCAGCTTAAACAGATGCGCACCTGTGATCTGTACCTTTCTCTGCAGTGGTAGTGACGAATGAGGCTCCCTGCGATGCAGAAGGGACTCAGTTACACACCCTCCATCCCACAGGGGTACCGTGGTCCGGTCACTGGGATGAGCCCACTGCAGCAAGAGACTGGTTTTACTACAGAAAAGACATCCGGCACAAAATCACCTTCATTCACAACGTCCCCTGAGCTCTGCTTTTAAAGTGAGTTTTGTTTAGGCAATGATGAGCAGTTACAGCCATCTTCCTGCTTCGTTTAGTAGCTGTTGTTTTTTAATTGGGGTCTTTTCTGTTGTTTTTAATTAGGGAGTGTGCACCCAGAGATTTGGGGTGGGCAAGGAGTGCTGCGTTTTGGTCGGTAAGCAGATGTGTTATGCGATGTGACGTTTAAATTCCAGTCTGTCACGTGCTTGCGCAGCGCTCATGATCAGTGGATATCCCTTTAGAAACAGGAAAGTCATGATTAATGTTTGGTCGTTTGTGCGGATGGAGCATCCGAGAAGCAAAAGGCACATGTTCTGTATGGTTTTTGTGAAGATCAACCACAAATACAAACCTGACCTTAGAGAAATTTCCCCAAAACCACTGGCGTTGTGCTCCCCTTTCTGAGGCTGGTGTCCTTGATGAATGGGACACCGCTGAGCCACAGGAAAACTCTGAACCAGCCCTAGAAATCTCCTGGCCTTTAAGAAAAGTATTTCTCCTCTTTTATTTTATTTTTTTTTAAAAAAAAATGAGGGTCAGGGGAAGAAACAAATTCCAAACTCAGGGTCTTCCAGTCTGCAGAAGTTGCCGTCCCTGACGTGTGATGCCTGCAGCGGGTTCCTCCACGCTACCATGTGGCTCAAGCTGAAGCTTTGAGGCCTGAGCACCGAGGCTGGCTGCTCTCCACCAACCATCCATCCTCTTCCCTGTTGCTGTTTAGCTGAGAGTCGAACCATGTGTTTAGAGCCCCTGGTTGAGATTTTGGCCCCTGTTAAGCCAAGTCAGTGCAAGTGCCGAATCCTTGTGTAGCTAGTACAGCTACCTACCCATACCCGAGTTACCCAGATGGTTAGACTGTGCGTGCCACTTCAGCAAACATATATCTTTAATAGGTGATTCTCTACCCTGCATCAAGTTGGATGAGGCAGGTTTTCCCCACAACAACAAAAAAATGAAGGCAAACTGTACTATAATAATTTGTACACATTTGTATTGCTCTGAAACATCGATAACAGCATATTCTGCGTGAGATTCTATATGGTGTGGATAATAAGGCAAATTAAGTATTCCAGCTGCAAAAACACAGTGTGCAGAGAATGATGTGCTGTTCAGCTGCAAAAATACAGCATTCTTGTGACATTACATTCCACCCTCTTCCCCCAAGAGGTCTTCCTTCTAGGTCAGCGTGGAAGAGACAGCCATCGCCAACACGATGCACTCCGTTTGCTTGGGAATCAGGATGCTTGCCTTTCTGCAGTTGCCAGTTGGGTGCTCTTAGTGAACATCAAAAGCAAATAAATAAAATTGGACTGTCAAACTCTGAAAGAAGTTAGTAGATATAAAAAACAGCTCGATCTGTGTGTGTGTGAGAGAGAGAGAGAGTAAAGATAAATAGACTTTTTGAACATACTTAGTTTTCATTAAGGGGGCACTTCCACAGCTTAGAACAGCAATCAAGGGTCTTTCCACTTGGGTCCTTTTCAAATTTAAGTATATATTTCAATTGGCTTTGTTTATTTCCCATCGTTATCATCACCACCCATCTTTCATCAGCAGATTCACCAAATGGTGCAGCTCCCTGTAAGAGAAGTGCATATCCAACCGTAATTTGGCAACCGTGTACATACAACTGCTATTAACTACTTGCACCACTTTGAGGTGAGCAGTGAATTAAAACCCTCAGTGAGAATCATCTCCCTGATTTCCTCTTTCCTTTTCTTCTTACCACCACTGCTGCTGGTAGCCAGCTGTGTGGGAGATACTGGTTCTGCAGGTTCCTCTCCTGGCACCATACACGGCTGGATGCTCTAACAACTGTTTAAAAAGGTGACCTCATAAGTGACAAGAAAATCCCCGAATTGCCTGGCTCTGCATTCAATCAAGGTTTACGAGGGTTTTTATTCTTATGGTAGAATAATAAAAACAGCTTTAAGGATGCAGGCTCAGAAAGTCTCAGCTGGTAGGATTAGGAAAAAGTCCTGTTGGAGCAAATTTACTAAAAGAAACAACTGAGATTTTGTGTTGTCTAAATTTTCCCTAATCCAATACATCCTGTATTCTATTCAAAGCATCACTTCACACTGCGATTCTCAGCTAGTGTGCATAATTAATTTACTAATGCAGATTGAACGGTCCAGGCATCAGCTTTTATTTAAAAAAAAAAAACAAAAAACAATCAAACAAAAAAAAAACCCAAAAAACAACGAAGAAAACCAAACACACAGAAAAACTCAGGCTCTTTGCTGAATAGTTAAATGGTTGAAAGCTCACAGCTCTGTACTTGTTTTTCTTTCATGCACAACAACTATTGTCTGCTCTGAGGCAAACGGCTTAGTTTCCTTATCCTGAGAAGTGGCTGCTGGCTAACGGTTCATGTTCTGCCCATATAACCTCATTGATACCGCTTGATCTCAATTTTTAAAAAAAAAAATTAAGCTATTATGTACTCACATCTTCAGTTTACCTCAGCTGTACATAGCCTGGATATCACACATCCCTCTTATTAAAACTCTGGAATTATTATTCAACTAACAGTTAAGCCAGAGGAGCCCCAGCCAGGATGGCTGCACAGAGCAAGCTGCAGCCTGATTTTCTGCATCCCATGAAGGTGATGCTCAGGGACCGAAGGTGAGCTGCCTTGGAGGGAGAGCATGGGAGAAGTGCATGCTGTTGCCCTGCCTTTGTCCATCACGATCAGTGTTATTCCAGGGCCTGAGGGTGAGGCAATTAGGGAAAACTCAAACCCAGATGAGACGCAAGCTAGGTATGCTGACAGGTCTGTGAAGAGCTGGTTTCGCTCATGGTCCGTGTGCCAGTGGGGCAGGCAGAGCACAGAAGGCGCTTGGCCATTTTGAAATTCCAATTTTCAAGAAACCCAAACCACAGTGACCCAGTTGATACTGAAACTTGGAGAAGCGAGGGGAGGTGGTGTCTTGCTGGATCTGGTATGTCTGCCGGCTGTCGCCATTGGGATGAAAGGGGTGTTTTTAAGAGGTTTGAAAATGGTGTGAAGAACTGTGTTCTCTTTAGTGATGGGTGAGCAACTGATGCAGCGCTGGTGATATCTGCTCTGTGAACAAACACATTTGGGATGGGTTTGGGCTCATATGGCAGTGTCGGTGGCTCTTAGCACTTCAGAAGAAATCTAGGGGTGCTACCTGCATCTCCTTAAGAGATCTCACCCAGTGGCCTCTACTCCTCTGCCAGTACATCTGTCCCTGCTGCCATGGCCAGGAAGGGTCTCCTGCGTGATAGAGTGGCAGGGACTAAGATCTGTGTGACTGTGGGCGAGTGCTGCTCCACCATGTCCCTGAGAGCTCCTCAGCCAGGGAAGCAGAGAAGAAGAGCCGGGCTAAACCACCTTGCAGAACCCATGGTTCAGCTTGGGAGTCTGCTGGGGTTTGTGGGTGTTTTTTGTGTTTGGGTTTTTTTCTTTGTTTTGGGTTGGGGTTTTTGGTTTTTTTTTTCCCATTTAAAGTGATTCTGTTGCAGCTGCAATAGTTAATGAAGTGCTGAAAATGGAGCTGTTATTCAGCGCACAGGGAAAAAGCCTTCCCTCTCCTGGCTCCCCACAGCCTCCTCGAGTCGCTTGGATGGGTCACGGGGGAGGACTTGGCTGTTAGCTCGAGCAGCACAGCCTGATGAGCAAAGCTTGGGAGTTTCATAAACAAACATCTAGGCAGCTGCATCCCACCCAAGCTGGTGATGGGAGGACAAACTGTGAGATGTAGCTGTAGATCTCCTCGGTTACTGTGCTCCTGGCTTTCCTCTGAAGCCAGTGGAACCACAAGCACTCGTGCAAAAAGGGAATTTCCATTTAGGACAAAGCCCTTTGCATTTGTCAACCAAGGTGCTGACGTTTCCCTTGTTTGGGTTTATTACCCGTAAGTCACAGCCATTAGACATTCTCCAAACTAGTTACTGCTCACAAATAAACAGACATGTAAGACATTTGCTAGCATATTTACTTTTCCAGTGTGAAACTAATGAGTGACATCATTCTTTAGCAGCTGTCTTGGTTGTGCAGCCCTTTCCTGCAAAGATCGTGTCCTGAGAATGAAGACAAGAGATCAAAAACCAGCAGAATGATGGCAAACACACAAGTATAGCTGAATAATTAATTGAAATAATAAATGATTCATTTCGGCAAAATCATGAGTGAATCTGAATCCTGGACTGCCTGTCCTGTGCAGAGCCCTGAGAATGTTTATTTAAGTGGGAAACGTTCTCTGCAAGGAAATGGGTAAATAGGGACCTCAGGAGTTCAAAGCTAAAGTCCTACAGATGAAACACCAAAGCTCAAGGGCCGTGCCCTTAATTTGTGTACACCATTGGTTACAACTTCTATCCATCAGAGGTCTGTCTCTCAATGCTTGTTCACATTGTTTGATCTCATCAAGCTTGTAAAACTTGATCTTGTTTGATTTTAGTCTGTAGGAGCTTCTGTCTCTCCAAGCTTTAATGACAGAGGAGGATCATGCTAGAATAACCTGACATGGACACTGGGTTTGGTCCTGTCTTGAACCAAAAAGGAGGGAGATGTGCCTAACCATAGAAGAAATTAACAAAACATTGAAATATATCGTCTTCAAGATTAAATCAAAACTGCTTGTATCGCTGAAGGCTCTGGAGAAACAATTCTCCACAGACATGTTATGGCAGCAGCAGTCAGTGGAGGCCAGCTCTTTCATTTACCAGTACCTCCAGCAGTGTTTGTGTGAGTTAAGTAACAACAATAATTTTCTTCAGCATGGATGTTCCCTGCCTCTGTGAGATAAATTTTGCCAAACAAATGAAAACAAGACGGTATCTCCAGAATGTACAAGTGAGGTACGACGTCGCATTTACACCATGCTCCAGGGACAACTTGTCAATAGGACTGTTTCTTTCTCAGTAGCGTCTGGTGGAGCTGCAGACAGAAAATCCCAAAGAAATGTCAGTGATGCCTAAAACAACAAAGTCATTTTCAAGTTATTTTCAAAGGAGGTATCTACTTCTCCCATGGTATGACAATAAAGCTGTCAGAGATTTGAGCAGGCAGTTAGCCCCAGAACGCAGCGCTTCTGACCTCTGTGTTGGCGTAAATCAGATACAGAAGTTGTAGCACAGATATCTTGGAGGACATCAAAGCTGAGACAGTTTGCTCTGTTCGTCAAAGGCTGAGCTACAGAAGTACTAAACATAGTGAGAAATACAACTTTTTACTGAAAATTTCCAACCTGATCATGGTTTGGATCAGCCTCTGTGGGATACTCGGTCCCCACTACACGCCGGAGTAGTGCTGGAGCTGTCGTGGAAGCTGAGGGGCATCACACGGCCTGTGCTTAAGGGCCAGCCACCGGAAAAGTTTGGCTTTCACTCTGCAGCCAAGTTAATAAATTCAGAGGGCGTTGGGCTCATCTATTTCTGAGTCATTTATTTCAGCGGGAGCAGGATGAGCCCAAGAGCCCTTGGACCCAGGAGTTCAACTCAGCTTCTCTCTGTGAGTCCCTCCTGGGTGCCTTGGCCTAGCTGTCGTCCAAGATCCTGTCATTCCAACCTGTAGCAGAAAGCAGTTTGCAGGGTGGGGGCTGATTTATTTTCTTCCCACTTTTAACAAGGGAAACCTTTAAACCTTTTTGGCATCCCCTATTTGCGGAAGCGTCTGTGGGAATGAACCACCGGAGAGACACCTCGTAATGGCTTCAATTTAATAATTCAGATTCTGGCTGGGTATAACCACTCCCAGGGAGCTTTTCAGTCCTAGTTTTCCCTGGTTTCAACCCAAGCTCTGTTAACAACGTCCATGAGATGACATTGTTACCTGTCAGGAGGCTTACGTAAAATGAACCGGTGTTACAGCAGAGTTTCTAGTAGACGGCATCACTCTGGGAGTGCAAACAGCATCGGTGTCCCGAAAGGCTTGTCACCGCACGGAGGGCTGGCTCAGCCTGGTCGACTGCTTCTGGTTTCCTTGCTGTAAGTGACACCATGTGTAGGTACTAAAACTGCTGTGTATCTAAGGTGCCTAGTTGGGTATTGTTCGACAGGACAAAAATCTGTATTTAAAAAAAGAAGGAAAAAAAAAAAAAAAGGAAGGAAGAATAAACCCTGTGACAAATAATTCGATGCTCACAGCAGCGAGAAAGCTATTCATATTTCAGAAGTGCTGTTTTGCAGAGCTGGAACGATTTAAGCCCTCAACAAATCTAGAGCCTTAAAAGGGACAAAGCAAATGTTAACCAAACTGCTTTTAAATTGATTTTAAATTCCTAAGCTCCCCAGCCTTTGATTTTCCAGTTTTAGGCAGGAACATTATTAGGAAGGAACTATAAATGTTGCTGGAAAATAGAGGTCTTTGGTACTTTCCAAGTCAGCATTTACATGACTCGGGTTCATTTTGAGAAGAATAATTTATAGTGGCGTGAATAAATAATAGCAGTGAGTTCTAACTGTCCAAACATGATACATAATACCCTGGGAAAATTTCCTTTGCTGCACGCTAATGACTGATTGTTGGCTTTTACGTTGTGAGCGACTGTAAGGAGTAAATCATTGGAAAATAACTGACGTGCTCAGGTTTGTTTAAGCAGCGCTTGTCAAGCTGCATCTTCAGGCCAATGTGAGACATCAGCTCAGTTTACTGTCACAATCAGTGTGGTCTCTTGGCCCACGTCTGTAAGCAAGCACGCAAGATCAGCTGCTGAGCTTAAAAAAATCAATGGGTTAGTGCGATTTGCATTGCACAAAATTGCCATTATATCAATGTCTCTTCTTGTGGAAATAAATACATTTAGACATCGGGTAGGAGCTTAGCTCATCTGGGAAGATCATCCACAGACTAATTTTAAGAGCAATAGTGAAAATATATTCCCTCATGCATTCAACTTGTGTGCAGAGAAACATTTTCAAGCTGTTGTTAATCACGCCTTGTTGACTGCTCCTCTAGCTGTATCCATGGCATGTAAAGCTTCCTTTTTTCTTTTTCTTATTGCAGTTTTACTGAAATGGCTCTTTGCCTACTATTTTTTTAACCATCCCAGAGGAGAGTGTTGTATATTTCTCTCCTTGTATACCACTGCTTCTTACTTATATGAGAAACCCTTGAAATTTTCTTTCAAAAACGTTGCTTTGCTTTTCAATTGCATCTCTTTGATGGGGCTAGCAAGAGGTCTTTTGAAAGGTAAGGACCTGTTTCTCTGTCTCTTGCAAAGGAAATAAAATGCTTGGGCAAGGTCACAACTAGACATTGCAAATTGTCCCCTACATTGCTCATGCTGGTTCTCTGCCCAGGCAGTGTTTTCTGAGTTGTTTTCAGGGAAAACCAACCAACCAAGTGAACAAACAAAAAATAGCACAAAGCATAGTCACACAATTTACAGGCACAGTGAAAATTTCTCTCTGTTCCACCAACTTTCTTATCCCAGGTGACAGTCAACACATTCATCTGCCTTGACTTTCTCTTTGGCTGTCCTCATTGTAATATCCAGGCGTGGAGGTTTGCTATTAAACAGAGTAGGGTGGGAGGAAGTCTTGGCCCTCTTAATTTCTTGCTTTTGACAAGGACACAATTCCTTTCAATGTCACAAATGAGATTTAGTTCTTTCTTTTCTTCCAGCTGCCTGAGAGTGCACGTTTGGGTTTTAAACTGCTTGATGTGCCCAACTGCTCTTAACTGGGTTAAGGAGCCAAACTCAATTAGTGGAAGCTACAACAATCTCACCCAGGTATTATAATGGCTGTGGGTCACCACCGATTTGAAGCCAGTCTTGAAGTGGTGATAGGGATTTCAGAGGTTTCATTTCTCATTTACAGTTCCTTGAGTCTGCCAGTTTTGTTGCTTGGTGTCCATCTTAGCTGAACCAGCACTTCTTGCCTTTTTTTCTCTTCTCTTTTCTTTTCTTTTGCATGTCTTCATAGAAAGACGAACCCATCCAGTGAATCAAAGGGTGAAACTACCCCACTGAGACTGGATAAGTGGTTGTATCACTGCATATAGTTTTACCCCACTTTAATTTCTCACAAAATACTTGCACAGTTTTTAACTAGGTTTTGTGTCTGGGGGTGGTTCCCTGTCTGCATTTGCGCTTAACTCTGATTACTTTGGATCCAAGGCACTCATCTGAATTTAGTATTCAGTGAGCAATTCTCTATCGCAGTTATATGCATAGCTTCTTACCATCTGGCATCACTATGGCTACTACTGGCCCAATGCAGTTTCCATGGTAGTCAATGGAAATTTTTGAGGCTGACTTCACAGACCAATATATCCAACACAGGAGAGAAAAATATGTTAATCCAGAAAAGGTACTAACACAGCTCATCACTGAAGTACACATTTTCTTTGCTTTGCCATCTTTATGTCATAGGGAAAATGTAATCCCCGCCTGACAGATGGGGACCGCTCTCCCCAGGTACATCCAGTATTCATGCAGGGATGGAGGTTTGTAAAACTGGAACTTCTGAGCACCAGATCAGCAGCCTAAATCTGGTGCCCTCCTTCAGAGAACATTTGTAGGGGTGAAAGCAAGTATAAGGTAGGGCCAAAATCAGCAAACACAGCATCATATTCACAGATTTAGAAACAAAGGTAACCCCCCCTTAACAGCTCTTTGGTGTTATAAAAAAGAAAAAAAAAAATCCCTCTAAATCCTTCTGTGGTCATGTTTGTCTTAACAAAGTTATGTGTGTGTTTGATATCTGATTAAATGCAAGTCCCCCCTTGTTGCTATAGCTTTTTCAGGAATCAGCGAGTTAAAAGATCACGTTGAACAAGGTTCTCAAGCTAGTTGAATGACTGTAATCAAGGGTAGAATTTGGCCTGATATCTTGATTGTATTGCTGTCATCTGCTTCATGTGCCTCTAATACCACGGTAATATGAGCACTCGCAGTTTCAGTCCCTTTGACTCCCTCATGAGTGAGACCAGAACCTCACCAGGAGAAAGGGAGCTACAGTATTTCAAAGTGATTTTCATGTAGACTTTCTAACTGTTGTCTTTTTCTCCTCTCTGCAGTTTGTTCTTTTTCTGTGTGTTAAAAATCACTTTCCCTCCTCTGGAGAGATTCTTCCCTATCCCATGCCCTCTCTACTCCCAGCTTCCTTGACCCTCTTTTTACCTTTCTTTTCACACGGTACACAATTTGGGTTGTTTTCAAACAAATCTGAACTTTTACTTTGTTCTGATTTTATTTGTGGCCTGAAAAACAAAGCACATTAACTTGAAACAGACACTGAATTGCCTATGGGGGTAACTTGCAAAGTACTGATGCTTGGAAAGTTCCCAAACAAAAACAAAGCCCAGCAGTCTTGCCTTGTTTGTAGAGCTGATGGAGATCATTGACTCCTAAACCTTTGCCATCTCCTTATAACCAGCCCCCTAAAATAACAAATACATGGGCTATGTCAAACAGTTATGGTCTTCTGAATCATGAGCCAGACATAAGAGTGACATTTAGGCTGTTCCTGCACATAAACATTAGTAGCTCCATTTCGGGGCAGCTCTGTCACGCATAGCAAAGCCGCGCTGATTTACTTCTGCCGAGAATCCCGCTGCGAACAATGGAAGTGATGGATCTGGAAAACAAAGTTCACTCCATGGGGCATGAAGTACCTCTTGGGGGGTTTTGTTTATTGCTTCCTGATGGCAGGAAGGTGTTTTCCTATGCCTGAAGTCTGATTTAGAAGGCAAAGCTGACAGGGCATGTTGCAGGCACCGGGACCCCAGACCAGGCTAAGGAGAAGAGTGGGATTTCAGAGTTACGATATGCCCACACCTCAGGGGCTCAGCTGGTGGGGCACATACAGGCCAGTCGTGACACTTCAGCCTTCATTCATTCAGCCAGCAAAAGAGGGTAAAAAGCTTCAAATGAAATATTTGTCCATCCCTGTGTTCAGTGCAGGGCGTTAACACAGGCAGGTCACGTACTCTAGGTGTTTTTTAATGATAGCCTGGAATAAAGCCATGGCTTGCTGAAAACTGAAAATTTGAGAGTGAAATTCCATTTCACTGCTAAAGAAATAGAAGATTTTTACCCATATCATAGAAAAATGTCACTCTTCATCGATGCCACCTTGCACATGTAGTTTCAAAGGTTAAGCAGGGAAAAGTTTGCAGCCTTAAGGGGTTCCCCAGCTAGAACTTGCACACAGAGCCAGAGAAGGGAGAAGGCGCCTCTACATACAACATTGTCCTAAGGCACAAAGGTGGGGTGGTTTTTCCCCTGCTCAAATAGAAACATAAATAGGGCTGCCATCAGAAATGCTATTTGTTTCTGCTTCTGTCTCAGAAACAGCAGTAGCCTTTCCAACGTTGCAGCTGGTAAAATGTGGAGATGCAGCTTGTGCCTGCGTAGCATCTCCCATAGCAGAGAATGTGGTAGCACGGATTCTTTCTGCTTTCGGTAGGATTTGCCACAGGCTAAATGTGTGTTTGCTTACCAGGCTCGCTTGCCTTACCTCGGTCCGCGAGCATGATTCATGCCTATCGCTAAGCGCCGTGCAGAGCAGCACCACCGAGCCTGCAAATGGCAAAGGTGCTTCTGCAAAGGCGGGCGTGCATTTGAAGGGCTGTGAGCCGAAGGTCCAGTGCATATTAATTTGATTTGAGGCCTGTCAGTCATTCAAATTAGTGGGGATCTTGATCACAGAATACTTTTTTTTTATTAATTTCCCCTTCGTGCTTGCCTTAGACATGCTTGCTTTTCTTACTTTGGGTTTTTTTACCCTTCCTTCCTCCCCTCTCCCTTTGACTTTCCTGTGCTTTGGACAGAAAAAGTTCACCTACAAAGAGAAAAAATACTCTTCTGAGGAAAACAGCATGTACCAGGCATTCTAAAAGAAGAAACAGTTTATTATCTCTCACCTGTTGTACACGATGGATGACTTTGGTAAGCAATGGGACACTGAGGTCCTCATTTCTCTTGCAGCGGCAGCGTGGCTCCTTGGAGTGGCTCCAAGGCGGGCAGTGGAGTTACACTCCGGTACCCAGTGACGGGTGAATTGAGATGCCAGCCCTGCGAATTTCCTCTCGCAGCACCCTCTCTTCCACTGCATTATGCAAATGTGCTATGCGCCTTCACTGCTCTCAGCATTTCTTTTTCAGGCTTCATCTATATAGAATTACTGAAGTCATCTAGGTAATAACTTGAAAGAAAATAGACTCATTCAATGAAAGATTTTGAAATTGCAATCAGCCCTTGAAAGAGGGAGTGAAATCAGGGCCGAGTAACAGATGGTGGTGGTGTCTAATCTTTCAGCCTATTATTTTACCACATGGGGGTCTATGCCACAGACTTTCATGCTGAAAATAGGAGAAATTAATCATTGTGTGACAATATATTAGTTAAATAGCTCTATGGCAGCGATATTTGCCTCTATCTAGAAACCATATGCAAGGGTACAGGCTCCAAAAGAAGATTCAGCTGCATGTAGGCTGTTTTTGTGGTGACAGATATCACGTGGCTTCAGAGGGAAAAGAGCTATACTGTTTAGTTTATGCAGGGAAAATGAAAATTCTGGTTATGCTATGGAGTCTGTGAAAGGAAACCTACACACAAACACCCGGTGGACTCTGATAGGAAATGATACCTTCTCTGTGGAACTGAATAGAGAATTACATCACACGCACAGACTCTATAGGATGGTTAGAAAGAGAAATTATTTTGTTCTGTGTTATGCCAACAGTGTCTTAGCTGTCCTTTTTCCACTGGAGGCAGGAGTGTTTTAATAGCTGAAGGCCTTTATAAGTCACTTCTATTCAACTACAGTAAACATCTATAAAGGTATGTATTAAATTCCTATCAAGCTTCATAAGTTTTTTCTACAAGAGAAATGCCCAAAGAGCACTCATATCTATTCTCTCTCTCCTGTAAATATTTCCTTAAAATGCTACCAAGGTAAGATCATTTCTCCATTTGTAAACCAGCACTAAGGTACTAAACTTCTAGTTAACTTTCCTGCTAGCTATCTTCTCTGCGATTAAATGTGGTAAGGAGAAGGACAAGCTCCAAAACTCTCCTGGATCTCTCTGACTACCAGAGTGTGTTCCAGATCTCACTCAGGCTTAACATGGTTGTATTAGACACAGCAAAATGGATTTAAAAAACAAATATTGGGCAATACAGGTCCAGGTATGGTCATGACCAGAATGAAGGTAGGATAGGTGGTCCATCTTGAGCCTGCCCCAAACCCCACGGCCGTATCCATGCATCAGCATGCAGAGAAAAACTCAGATCAGCAATCACTGCATCCATCCACTAAACGGTCTGATCATTTAGTTGACTCAAGTAGAGAAACCCATTCTCAGAACAGAAGATGACCAAGTGGCCCAGTTGAGTTACTAATTTATAATTGTTTGAGGTGACCCACAGCCAGAAGGTCTTCAATTTATTCTCTGCTCCAGACACGCTTGCCCCCTTAACCAGGGGTTCACCCCTTACCTGCCAGACTGACAGCAGGTCCCCACAGTGCTTCATCGTCTGCATCACTGGCCCAGCATGCTACAAACAGAAGGGCATGCATGAAATAAGGCAAGGAAAAGGCATTTCTGTCCTCTAGACCCTACTGATATGATTGCCGAGAAGCATCATCTCTTTCGTATTTTATACTTGTTACATTGATTTTGCATGTAAAAAAGTAGAAGATTTTGTACAGCCTTCTTAAAACACAACTCAGGTCTGTGACAGGGGCCAGAACCCCTGTTACTACACTGTGTAAAAGCTTGAGCTGTCATTTTGCACAGTTCGGGCTGAGCCTACCCGTGACTAATGCTCTGAAATGCTGTGGTCAGTTTGTGAGATACTGCCAAGGCCAGGCTCACAAACAACTGCAGGGAAAATACAAGGAAGTGTCGGTGGTTGGGAGGTGCATGCGTATGTGGTGGAACACTGGGAAAGCTAGAGGTCAGAAGTAAGCCATGACACTCTGAGAGGCTAAAGAAAACCATCTCTGAAAAATTGTTTCCCTTTGTATCCTTGATTCTCTTTTGCAGAAAGGGCATTTTCCTGAGTGTGCATCGTAGGAAAGAAATATGCACAATTTGACAATATATTTCATGCCTGAAGTGCTGACAGAATTAATGTGGGGATCCATCACAACTTACGGAGCAGCAGCTGGCCCCCTAAAAACTTCTCCTCTGCCTCTGTCTACTCTTTCCAGCCAGCCAGAGGACACTTTGTAACCTAAAATCCTCTGAATAGAAGGAAGTTTGGGAGAAAGCCCCAAAAATAAAAATCATCACATACAAAAAATAAAAATATTAATCCTTATAAAATTAGCCTTGTGTTGTAGTTAGTGATTAAACCAGCCACAGCTATACCCTTTTTTCATTTAACTTTCTTTTAACATTGGTCCCTGTGTAACCCAGCATGTTTGATCAGATTTTATGTTACTAATCAAAGTGCAGACCAAGCCTCTGATGCTCTCTTTCAAATCAAGGAGTGCAAGTGAGTTGAACCATAAAATGGCTCCAATTAAAATAGTTTGGGACAGAAACTCTAAAATTAATCTGAAGAGGGGTTTAAAGTTGCTTTTTTCCTTGAATTCCCCAGATTAATGCACTCCTCATTTGGTGTTTCTTGAACTTCTGTGTCACCTCTAGTTTCAGTTTCAAACATCAATAATAGTTTTGTTCTGTGAATTCAGGTAGGGATGTAAGTATTTATTATAGTAAAATAGTAATTAAAAACCCCAAAACCAAAACCAACAACACCCAAACTTAACAAACAAATGTGAAATAGAAGCTTTACTTTCAATTTAGGAAGGGGGAAAATTTTAGCTAGAAGACATCACCTATTTAGTACTAATCAACTTTTTATGGACAAGCGACATTGACCTACTTAAAAGCATGATATCACAGAGCAAGTCTGATCTGCCGACCATATCGGTGATGTCTTTCATTTCTCAAAGGGACACTCAAACATTAATGTGACTCTTTTCCTCGTGCTTTTTTGAAGGGCTTGATCATAGGAATACAACTTCAGAACGTGTCTGCAGTGATGCACTAAACCTTCCTCCTGGTTCCTAGAGAGCAGTAAGGAAGGAAAAAGAAATGCATTCACTCGACAGCAAAGTTGTATTTTGCTCACATTTCAGTATGAGCCTGCCTATTGTGTTTGTGAAACGTACTGAAAAGGCAAAAGCTGAAATTACAGTCTTATCATCAAAACAGACTGATTCATGGTTTATACACCACTAATTGCTTACTACTTAACCCACTTTTAGCTACATCTCCATATGCAGCCTGTTTCAGTCTTTAAATGCTTTCAAGTCAGTTGAGGAATATTAATTTGTTCCTCAACCCAGAAGGGCGCCCAATTGTTGGGTCAGCTGTTAAGAGAGGGAAAATAGTTATTTGTACCAGGCAGCTTGCTTTCTTCCATATGATCAGATTACAAATGATTAATCAAAACCAAAAATTTCATAGGAGCAGGCAGTTCTCCGTGTTTGAGGGGAGTCCACATTATTTAACTCAGTGTTCGCCTTTTGTGAAGCATCATTTGCCATTATTACATATTATTTATCCAGTAGCAGCCCCTGAATGAATACTCTGCTTTCACGGAGTATTAACCCCCAGTACTCATTCTCTGCTTCAACTTGTACCGTCAGAGCTTGTCGTTCAAACAGCAACGTGCAGCCCCTATATGATTTAAGTAAGGGAAGTTTATTAGTTCACATTTACGGAGCCTTGGTTCTCCTGTGCCCTGTAATCACAGAGGTCTTTTACTCCCACAGCCAGGAAGTGAACTCACGTCCATTTCTAAAGGAATCCAGACTCGTGCAGCTTGAACATGAAATTACAGCTTCTGTAGTTCTGTAAGAATATATAGTGACTTTCATCCTGTTACATTACAGTGTATTTTAAAGCCATTAAGGGCAGTTTGGCAGCTGCTAGAAATCAGCGGATCGCTCTCAAAGCCAAATGAGCTTCACTTGTTAGCAGGCTCGGTCTCTTCTGATTTCCGTGGAGCAAGACATTCCATGCGCTCCGTGATTTTGGAGCACAGCCTGCTGATGGTTTCCAGCGTGTGTTCCTAAGTTGCTCGGTCCATTCAAAACTCTCAACTTCTGAATCAAAAATGGATAAGGAAAACTAACGCGCCAGGTCGCACCTACCTGTTTAGCACGGCCCACCAAGAATAATCGCATCGCCGATATTTAACGTTCCTCCAGACGGACAGTAGTGACGTTTAGAGAACAGGCCCATTACGGGTCCCTCCCTAAAGAATCCGTATGCTTGTGATCAGTCAGCTTGTCCTTCTCCTTGTGGCAAACAATGCTCCCGTATTTCAGGAAGGCTGGTTCCCGTCAGAAAGCTACTTCCACCTTGGTAGAGGCCCTTGATTACATCCCTCTGTGAAACTTTGCCTAGTTAAACCTTCACATACCTCTTCAGAATTTGATCTGGGCAGCGAATACGTAGCGTGTCTCTACAGAGATGCAAGCCGTGGGGCAAAGGCTCAAGGAGTCTTTGCTTTGCCTTCCTCCTCCTTGAGGTTTGTGCATGGGCACAATCAGCATTTGTTCTTAATGAGGCTGTAGCTGCCCCGGAGTGAGGACGCACGCTGGGTGGGAAGCCCGGCGCCGGTGCTCACGCTGAGCACTGAGGCTGCCTTTGTACACTGCGACCCTTTGCGGCGTAGGTGCGTTGCGTTTGGAAAGTCCACGGTCCCTGGGGGGTTCTGACCCATGCCGTGCCAAAATGAAAGATTAATTTTCTAAGTACGGGCTGGTTCTCTGAGGAGCAGGAGGGTCAGCTTCACGGTGCTGTGTGCAGCTACTGCAGTAAATCAGAACGGTTTCCGAGGGCCTCCAGCTGTGTTATAGTTCTTCTGTTGCTACTCCTGGAATATTACCAGAGAAAAAGGCAGCGTCTTACACAAGGGCTGCGATCCTGTAAATGTCGCTGCTCGGAATCCACCTGCAGGGAAGCACATTTCAGGTAGAGAACTTTGGTTTCTACCTCAGTAACCAAAATTTCTAGCTCTCTCTCTGGGTTGGCTTGGCCTGATGTACTATGCAGGAAGAACAAGGGAAAGACCTTGTTTGCCAAAAAACAGGATTTTGGTTGTTTGCTGTCTGAAATCACAAATAGTTGCATGATGCTTTAGGGGGCTCATTCACTGTCATGTTTCTCTTTGTTTCCCTCACTGAGTCCTGTTCATAGCACCTCAGACCTAAAACTTTGTGCTTTAATAGACAGAAGTTGCAAAAAAAGCAATATAAGAAAAAAAAAAAGTAATAAATTTTTCAAGACAGTGAATCACAGTTGCAATAGCTTCCATCTATCTGCCTCTTGTGTTAATGTTCAATCTCATTTTCTAACTTAAAATTCATTTTGAATCCCACCAGAACTTTAAGCTCTGTAAAGTTTCTGATGGTGGCCTCTACTTCTTGTGTAATTACTGCTAACGAAATGCTTAAGGTGCCTTGTTGAGTTGGAAAGCTATTGAAATACTTTTTATCCAGCCCCAGATCTTCACTCACCATTGTCTTTGGTCTAAGTTTCTTTAGAAGGACAAATTATCTGTTAACAAACTGGCTGCGCTGGAGAATTGGTCCAGCTATCGACTAGGGGTGGAAGCTGAGTGCAGGCTGAACTTCATCCTCAAGGTGACCCATGCCTTCATGTGCTACAGGAATATGCTAGGAAAGGCAGGACTTTGCGGAAAATGGGGAGGGGGAAATGGCATTGCTGCTCTAGCCTCTCTCACCCTTTTTCACAACTGGTATTGCCTTCTTTTTCTGCTTTACCTCACCCTCTGGGTGAGGGCTACATGCACAAAATGACGAGTAAATAAGGAATGTGGGCAGCTCTTCGGTGAAGGTCTCTTGCTTTGAAGGATTCTGTGCAGGGTTGAATGAGCGGAGATGTGACCTAGATATTCTCTTTAGCCATGACAGAAATTGGAGCAAATTGAGCTTCTGGGGAGAATTAAGGCTTGACTCTTGGATCTGGATCTGAAAGCTCCTGGCTCCCAGCCTGACTGAAGGAGGGGTGGTTGAGTGGCTGGGGCACTCGAGAATGGCTTTTGAGACCCCGATCTGCTACCCCACTGGTGTCCTGTGTGACCTGTGCTGTGCCACTCCGGCTCTCTGCTCTTCATTTTCCCATTTATTTAAAGGTGTGCTTCCCTGCTTCTGGGAGAACAGTGAGAAGAAATAGGTATAAAAATTCCGTAGTGTCTGAGCCTGTCTGAACAGGTCCGTTACAGAGAGAGGAGAGAGCTGGTCTGGTGGAAGAGGCTGTAGTGGCACAACAGAAAAGCCATCACCTCAGTCCTTGTCCCTCAACCTTGACATCTGTGCAATACAGGTAGCTCTTCAGCACGGCTCCTGCTGTGGCTAAAGCATCCTAGTCTTGGTTCTGACCTTTTCCCAGATGAGAAGATGGGGATCATGGTATAGCAGTGAGCCTTGCTCGTCCCATGTTTAGCTGGAAACATGGGTAGAGACCACAGATTGGCCGAAGCTATGAGAACGGATTCCTGTAGCTTCTCCAAGAGGTGGACAGGTGGAGAGTATATCCCTTTTCCCCTATGGATAATAGAAATGAAAATTCAGGAGTGGCTGGAGAAGCAAAGGCTCCTGGGTTTGAAGAAAATAAAGGTACCTCAGGAAGGAGGAGCTGGGGAATGGGATTTTTTTATTTAACTGCGTGGACAGACAAGGTCAAAGGAAATTGGCTGGGACAGCAAGGAGGCAGACAGGCTGTTTAACTGTCTCCACTGATTCAGACAAAAGTTGTAAGAGAAACTGAGGACATCTCTGAGGATTTTGCCCTAAGACCAGTGATGCTCCACTTTGGTGAGGAAACAGAACCAAATGTGCCCATTTTCATAAAATCACAGACTGGGTTGGGTTGGAAGGGATCATAAAGACCATCTCATTCCAACCCCCTGCCGTGGGCAGGGACCCCTTCCCCCAGCCCAGGCTGCTCCCAGCCCCGTCCGACCTGACCTTGAACAGTTCCAGGGAGGGGGCAGCCACAGCTTCTGTCTTTTGTTGAAGGCCTGGCTCATGGAGGCATCTTGTGCCCCCCAGCTCTCACGTTGCCCTGGAGGGTTGTTTGTGAGCGCCACGGTATGCAGAGACCTGAGCTCTGGCAGATGGGGTGTGCAAGCCCTGCGCTTGGTGGGGAAGCAGAGTGAGTCACCACAGTCTTTGGGGCCCCACATGGTGACTCTGTGCCCTCATTTCTGTGAGAAGAGACCCTGCACCCTCCGGGGAGGTGGGCAGGCCCTGGGAGCTCTATGGACACAAAGTCCATATCGATCGATGTGCATCGATCCCTGTCAGCTTGGTGAGAGCTGGAATGAGGGGAATTCTATGTGTTGGGGTAGGTGGGGGCATGTGCTGAGGGATCGGCGGCAGCAGCGGTCCTGCCTGTAGGGCGAGATGCAGGAGCACCTGGTATGAATGTGGTCTCGGGTCACACTCACCACACAACGAACCCCTTGGCTTCAGTTGAGTTTTGTCTGTCTTTTAGGAAGAATCAGCCCCCGCTAGCTCTGGTGGGCCACCCACCCACCTCTTGCTCTCATCTGCGTGGAGTCTGTCACCTTGCCACCGCGAAGTCCTCCAGCTTCATGAATTTCATGATATGGACTGCCATCTGGCTTTCAGCTGAGAATCTCGGGTTGTATTGGAAAAGAAATACATTTTCAGCCCTTGTGCATTTAGCAAAAAATCTGAAATATGTGAATGTTGCATACTGTGAAAGGGGGTGGGCAAATTAAAAGAGCAGAGCATTTATTATTTTTAGGTCTATGTTTCAGCATATCTCAGGAATTTTGAGGCTTCACATACAGTTGGGGGGGGTGGGGTGGGGGTCTAACAATTTGGGGTGACGGTGACACATCTTTGAAATTCCTGATCAGAGCAGTGTAGAAAAAGCAAGATATGAAGAAGCCAGACCCTGCCCTTTGCATGTGTTACGTGTACCTGGAGGCATGTCATGGAAGTGAAAGGTGTTACCTCTGGAAACAGGGGGGCACTTCTGGCCTCTGGACATGGGGGAGAGTTTCTAATCTCCAATTTTCTTTATGTTGGCTCATGTAACCATAATTACCAGGCGCTGGTCCCTCTTATCCCAGTCCCCTCTCTGACATCTGCGCAGAACTCTGAAATCCCAAACATGTTGGTGTGAATCTGTGAGCTCTCTGGTTGTGGGAATTTAATTTTTATTTGGGGGATTTATTTCTTTTTTTCTGATCAGGTGCACAGCACACGCCTGGTTCCCACAACAGAGAGGAAGCAGCTTCTTGGTGTTCACTCTCCTGGGCAGTAATTACAATTTGTCAGGAATGCAGTTCATTTTGTAATTCAACATTTCCCCTTGGCACAATTGTGTAACACCTATACAAATATTTGTTCCTGTTAAACGTTTGGGAAAAAAAAAAAAAAAACAAAAACCAACGACATTATTGTGGAGGTCAGCATAGACCTAAGGTACTTAGAGAAGCCAAATCTGTTCTTTCCCTGTCCTTGAACCTGGTCCAATGTTCTTTAAAACCATCAGTAAGACTTCCATTGACTTCTGTAGGAACAATACTAGATCCCAACTGTTTGTAGATCCTGGCGGATGGTGTATCGACAGCACTGATCTGTTTATACATTCAGGTGGCATAGTAGAGGTAAACCAAGGCTGACACCATTGCCCAGGTATAAATCTTAAGGGACAACAGTTGGGCATCACCATGGACCTTGGTTCCTGTGCCTCTGCACTCGTGGGTTTCTCTGATTATGAGTCTGATCAAGGAATGAAAATATTTTTTTCTGATTAATTTCATACTGAAGCTTCTTTTTATGGTGTCAGGCAGTACAATTTACACCATCTTTTACACCGTGTCAAACACCCACAAAGAAGAGGTTAAGATGACAGATAGCAGTGGTGGTTGCTACTTTCTGCGTGTCTTTTAAGTCCTCAAGGGTAAGTGTTTAGAGCAGAATAAAAGATGTTAAATCTGATAGTTGCAATCCAGGAATTCTTGTGATTATTGAATAGTTGCGGTGTTAGGTGAAACAACAGCGACAAAGTTAGAAAATGGGAATGTAGAACAAGCAGCTGTGACTTTTTCCTGAATTTCTTTTAAATATCATGTGGAAGGAAAAAAGGCCAGGATGAGACATACTTTAGGAAATATTTTTTATTGAATATTCATAGCCTGCTGGTGAAAAATGCCGTGGTTATTGAAATATCTGCTGCTCTCATATGGGTATAAGGCCATCAGATGTCTATCCCCGTCGGGAAGCAATGCACTTGAAATGACTGTCAGACTGTTTACACCATCACGGCTCTTATTTAAGCTGCCACCCCCACCAAACCCCCTGCAGTATGACACCCCTCTGCCTGCCTCGTGGTACCCCAGCAAAACAGGCAAAAGGGTAGACTCAAAAAGGAAAAAAAAAAAAAAAAGTTGTGAAGACTGTTGGATTTTGGTCCATGTTTTGGATGGACTGCATGAACTATTTGAAACATTGTATTTTGGTGGTGACAATTCAATGCAATCCATTTAAGGGGAAAAAAAAATTCCTTTTTTAGGTTTGTGTTTGGTTTTTTAAGTTTTTGAGCACCTACTCTTTTGCATGAAGCTTTTATTTTTGAGATAGTCTCCTTTTACTTTTCCACATGTAGAATGAGAAGTCACCTTAGCTTTCCAGAAGAAGTGATAAAAGTGTGTTATCTCCTTGTGTCCCACTCAGTCTGTAGAGTCTACGATGTCCCCATAGCACTCTGGCCAGCAGAGTCTTCACACTTCGAGTCAGGGCACACAGAAACACAGTCTTAGTATATTCTGCACCTTTTTTTCCCCCATTTTTCTTAAGGAACTAATGGGTTTTTGCAGATATAACACCTTTTCATGTCAAGCAAGATCCCTATTGATATGTGGGTTTTACTTGGCTGAGGGGTTAAAAACAAAATGGAAGACCTATTCAGTAGTGGAGCAAACAAATTTCTTGATGTTAGGAGCAGCACTGATTTTGAAGGAACCGAGCACCAGAAAGCCAAACCTGGGAAGAGCGCTCCAGGAAAGCTTTGTCATGTGGGAGGTACCAGCAGCGCTCTGAAGGAGCCCACCTCCCTCTCCAAGGGTGGGCATGGACCAACGACCTGAGTAAACGCTCCCCATTAGGTTGCTCCGTCATCTCGCTGTGGATTATGTGGATTATGTCACCACCGTGACACTGCTGCTGTTGTGTGGCTTTGCCTGCGTGCTTGAGCCACCCTGAATGGTTGGTGAGCCACTCGAGGTGCAAGAGCCATGAGTTCATGATCCTTCATCAACCAAAGATTGCCCGTTGGGTTCCGAGCAAAGTAAAATTGAGATTCGCTTTAGCTTTGCAATTTTACAACGCGGCTGGAACTTTAGGGTTTGGAGTCAAAAAGAGTCCCACATCCAAAACTGTTCCTCTGAAGCACTTTGGGTCCACAAGAGCCAGATGAAGCTATGATCCTCTGTATGTGTGTGCATGTACAAAGCTTACAGCAATAAGAAGAAATTAGATATAGAAAGCCAGGTTTTGCTTACCCTTGACTGGAAAGAAGGAGATAAAAATAACAGCATTCTCGAATGCTCACCACTTGTAGAAGAATGTAGCTGGGTAAATTAGTATTGATAACATACAGCTGTGGGTTGGCTTCAGGGAGTGTGGGTTGGGCGATAAGTGCAGGTGTGGCTGGTTCTGTTAAGTGGTTGAGAGCCAGTGAAGAGGGGGCAGCCAGGGAAGAAGAGGAGAGAGGAAGATGTGGGAAGAGATGAGCAGAAAGGAAGAAGCAAGAGAAGGGAGAGCATGCCCTGAGTGAGGAGGAGAAGGAAGAAGCAGAAAGAGAGAGAGCATGCCCAGAGTGAGGAGAGCCTAGGAGAAGGCAGCAGAGGGACTGGGATAGAGAGTGTGCCAGTGTGAGATGGTAAAAGACCTTGTTGTAGCCGGTTAGCTTGGAGAGTGCTGTGACAACAACTCAAAAGCTAGTCACCAAAAGTTAGGAAATCAAACCCAAATCAACAGTTTTAAATGAAATGCAGAGATGTTCTCTATTTGCATTTCAGCATTAAGCTATTAAGCAGTACATTTCCAAGTTTTTCAACAGCCTTGAGGGTGATATGGTAAATATATATTTTGCTGTGTTTTAATAATAATTGTATTTCTGCAAAAGAAATTTCTTCTAGATTATCTGATGAATTCTAGCCAGGTCTTTGGTGGCAAACCTTTTTTTTTTTTTTTTTTTTTTTTTTTTTTTTTTTTTTTTCTCCTGTGTTGCACTCCTGCATCATTGACCAGTTTGTTTCTATACAAAAAAAAGGTGACTGGAATTTGCAGGTATGTTAGTTATTGGTGATTTCGCACTTGCTGTGAAGCCAGACCTTTGACAATTATAAACAGATGCCTCTGCAACACATTTGGTTCTGCTCAAGAAGTGGAAAAGTTGTTTTATCCTCTATTAGAATAAGAACAGTAAAACTCTAGCTTTCTTTAAGTGGTAAAACTTATGCAGTCACAGTCAGGGAAAAATCTTCATGGTAAAGCTTTTCATAGTTTCATTCAATAGCAGTATTTTCTACTTAACTCAGTTATTTAACTATGCTTTATCTGGTATAAATGTTGAGCAGAAGTGAAGCTGGACTAAGGATGTTAAAATCTGTGATTATTCATCAAGCATGACCTTCACCTGGAGTTGCAGGGCCGAATTCAGTGGGTCTGCAGGCAAAGATTGTGCTACCTGAGAAATACTGTTTGTCCATCCTTTACTGGGGGGGGAAAAAAAAAGTCAGATATTCCATATAATAATCCCCAATCTACAAAATTTTAAGTTCTGTTGAGCTGTGGTACTCTAGAAGATAGACACATATGAGCCTCCAAATTGAGACAGTGACTCAGACACAGCCTGTGGCACCTCAGTTAATCTCACTCTTAGTTAAAGCTTGCCTGTGTGCAGAAAAAGTAAACTAGAAAATTAAAAAAAAACCCAACCTACTACCATCTAATGTAGTGTTATAGTGGTTAACAATGCCTCGCAATAATGCATGCGCATCTCTACCTTTTCAATAATAAACAGATAGCATCAGTGATAGATGTAGAAGCTTTCATGACCTGATGAGTTCATTATGGAATTATATCTTTAACTCACGTGCAGAACTAATTGTAGGAAGAATGCTCATGCTGCTGCTGCTTGTAAAGAACAATGGTAGCTTAAAAAGGTTTTGGTTTTTTTTTTTTAATCCACTGATGCTTTATTCTGTATGAACTCATCACTAGAAGACATCAAAAATCTATAAAAATCAAGTTATACAGGTAACAAGGCCAGGATGTGCAGAGAAACCTAAGTTTTGACTTATTTACTTTTAATTAGTGAGTGCTTTGTGTAGTGCAGTGAAACAAACGCTTGCCAGTGTTCCTCCATTTAATGTACTTTATGAGAAAAGTCCAGGGTCTGAAGCATTTAGATCAGTTTAATTGCCTTTGACATGTCTGCTGCTTTTAATGACTTTTTCTCCAGGATCTATTCCTTTTATTTGGTCCCTGGTTCTTCCTCTCCCTCTGTTCCCTCTCATCTTCTTATTATCTTTCTTACCCTTTCCAGCTTCCCTTCCTTTTCATCCACCAAGTCTCAATGAACAAAACTCTTTGAATCAGAAACTGAACACCACCGCCCATCGAAGGAGCAGCCGCCAGGAGGTTACAGGCACATACGTCTTCTCTGCAGTCACAGGGCAGCACTGTACGTATCCGTGCCAGCTTTAAATTGCCTCGCTTGGTTCCCAGTACAGGTCTAGGCACCGTATGGATCCGCGTGAGCTAACGCAACCCACGAAGGAAAGTCGGCGGAATAGGTGAGCGTTAAATCCTGCCGAACCTCCTTTGATGGGGAGTTACACTGTGTGGTAATTTTTGAGGATCCCCATTTACATCAGGATCCTCAGGCCTGGAAGATCACTGCTGGGCAAAAAAGCAAAATCTTCCACCGTCGCTGGTGCACGAGTGTGTGTAAGCGTTTGGATGCGAGCTGCCTTTCTGCGGTGCCTGGGTCCCAAAGCAGCCTGCCTTCTCCTCCGGTCGGATGAGGCCATCTGTGCTAGAAGAGCTTTTGGTTATGATCTGGATTCACACTTCACGTAAGTGTGGAGATTAATTAAGTGAGGAACAGATACCCAAGACATTTATAATTAACGCCTTAAGTAAGTTATAAACCGGGGCTCCAAAGATGAAAGCTCACTGCTTGACTGATTCGCTAAATCACACATTCCCTCTCGACCACTGTTTTGAGGGCACCGTCTTTGCCAGCTCCGCGCACGTGCTTTGAGAATTACTCACTTCAGAGCTTCTTGAATTATCGACACCACAGTGTTTTTTCCCAAGCACCGCAGTACACGCTTGTGTTAAATTCTTTGAACCTGCGTCACTTCGTAAGATCTGATTAAACCTTTTAGACCTGCAAGTAGATGTTTTGCATGTTGAAGAACTTAATCTCATACCTAGATCTTTCTGCCTCCTGGGGTTCTCCACATGAAAGGTATTCTCCATCAGCTTTTCAGATGCTTCTATTTTCATCCTGGAAAACGATGATGATTTGAGGGGATCTAAGAGGGAGCAAGTTACTTTGAACCTTAGTTTTCTGCTACAGGGTGGGCAGGCTTTTCAGTTTCAAATTTACTTTCAAAAAGAAAAAAAAAAAACAAAACACAAAATTCTGGCAGCTTTTGAGAAGTTGGGTACTTTTCCCTTTTTCTTTTGATGTTTTCAGAGTGTTTGGAGCGTGGTTAAATAATCCTGAAGTCTAAGAGATCTGGGGACAAGAAGGGAAGACAGTATGGCAAAAAAGCAAACTAAGGAGGCTATTAAAAGCAAAAAAAGACATCCTTCAATAAGTGGAAGTCCAAGTGAAGAATGCAGAAAAGATAATAAACCTTTTGGCAAGCTCAATGTGAAGCCACAATAAAGCTGGCCAAAAAAGCTTCTGAGGAGTGAGGGTGCAAAATCTAACCATAAAAACTTTTTTTTTTTTTCCCAATACATCAGAAGCAGGAAGTTTGCCAGCAAGTTGAAGAGGCCAATATATTACTGAAATATAAAAAGGCCACTACAGAAGGACAAGTCTATAGGAGGAAAGCCTGAAAGCATCACATTTGTGAATGCTCCTCATGGAGGGAGGGGCTCAAGGAAGTTTCCCTGTTAGAGGCAGTTGTTGGGGACCGTCCTGAGGGGCTGCCGATACTGGAGTGGTTTAATAGTAAAGGGGTGGAAATAAATTAACAGAACAGGGACAAGGGCCATGCTGTAAGTGTGCAACTCGTGCAAAAGTGCTGAAGAAACTCGGAGAGCAGTCAACACTTCTTGCATCTTAGTATTTAAGTCAGCCTTGCTTAAGAGGTCTATGGCATTCTGTACACGATGCTGCTTTTTGAAAAGACTTTGGAACTACCAGGAAACTACCAACGGGTATATGACTTTTATATTTCTAAAGGGGTAGAATCTTTCCCTATTATAGTCAAAACAAAACCAAAGATAGGAAAATAAAAAAAAAAAAAAGAGAAGAAAATAAAAGGGAGGGAAAAAAAAAAAAGAAACCAAAACCCAAACCCGTGCTTATTACAGAGCAAAGCAAATTTCCAGCCTCACTTCTTTTGTACGGGTAATTGTTCCAAATTTTGTTACAGGTTACATTTTTTTATCATTGCTTGACTTTTTGCGGCAGACAACCGTCTCTGCTAGTTTGAAGCGTTACCAGCCCCTCCGGGCTGACTCAGACTGGTGCACTGCGGGGGTGGGCTGCGTGGGGTGGGCAGGGAGGAGTAACGCTGCCCACGGATTGAACCGGGACTGGGAGACCGTTCAGTGGTTTGTATGTCTGGGGGAAAAGCTGGTGTTCCCGCTTCCCTGAGGAATTAGCGTGGCTGGTCTGAGAGGCCGGCCTCAGCTCTGTTCCCCATCCCTCGTACTCAGGGGAAGAATAAGGATTAAGGTTACGGTGAGTGATATTTGTGGTTAGGACATACAAGGGCCACCTGGTCCCCGCCTGATCGCCGGTGCAAGTCAGCACACAGTTTATGTCCCATTTCCCCTGGTCCCTTCGGAGCTCGGGAAGGTTTGAGACAGCCTGGAGCTCTGCACTTCATCTCCTCTTTCCTTCAGCGCTCCTTGTCCCCTTCCTTGGTGCAAAACCTGCCTTCTGCGGGGGTGGGGGGGCTGGGGGCTGAACCACATTTGATGCTAAACCCTCCTTCTGCCCATCCTGTGCCTCCTAAGGAGCTGACTGAGATGACTCCACCTGGCCTTTCTTTCCCTCTTGTTCCGCAGTCAGCGGCACCACCAGCCGGTACAAGAACTATTTTATGTGCCGGGGCAGGGGGACGGGTGGCAGGCGGCGCTCCGTGCCGGCACCCTGGCTGGCCGAGGTGACGGGAAGCAGGGTGCGCGTCTCATCCCAGCCCGTCTGGGCTCCAGGGAATGGTGTTGATGGCGACAGACGGACTCGCCGCTTTCATTGCGGGTTAGGGTTTCGTCTTGCTTTTCGCACCGGGCATCGCTTTCGGAAAGAGGGAAGTTGTTTCTTGCTAGAAAGCTTTGGTGGGCCTACCTGACCATCGCTAGAACTGGTGGATGGGAATCTAGCTGGACAGAACAGGATCTTAAGTGCTGACTTCTGATCCCTTAGCAAACCTCTTTTTTTTTTCCCCTTTTGCTTCTTTTTTCCTTTACTTTTTTCTTTTTCTTTTTCTTTTTCTTTTTCTTTTCCTTTTTCTTTTTTTTTCTTTTTTTTCTTTTTTCCTTTTTCCTTTTTCTTTTTTCTTTTTTCTTTTTTCCTTTTTCCTTTTTCTTTTCTCCTTTTTTATTTTTTAATTTTATTTTTTGTTTTTATTTTTTATTTTCTCCTTTTTCTTTTTGGTTTTTTTCCTTTCTTCTCTCTTTCTTCTTTCTTCTTCTCTTTTTTTCTCTTGTCACAAATAGCCTGCGGAGCCATGTAACTGCAAATTAGCATCTCCAAGTAGCTGTTCCTTTGTTACACCTTGAGTGACTCCTCCATCCTCCTTTACGGTCCATACAAAGCCTTAGCTTGGGTGCTGCCAGCGCCGAGATGACCTGGAAGCCTTTGGGAGTGACCAGGACATTTAGAGACACTTGAAAATGTGACTGGAGGGGACCCCCGCTTCCCTGAGATCACTGTCGGAGTATGTTGCCGATATTTTTCTATGAAATGGTTTGGGTTAGCTAAAAAGAAAAGATTCTGCCCAATATACTTTGAATATTTTACTTTTTTTTTTTTTTTTCATTTAGGAAGATCACAGCTATTGAGAGTAATGGATTCTTTGCTTTTATCCTTCTCTGCAATTCACAGGGGTTTATTCTGATTCTATGTATAATTTGTAACCGTTAACAACCCTGAGGTGGAGCCTTCTTCACTCCCTTGAAAGCAAAGCAATCGGACTAGCGGGAGGGGAGGACAAAGTGACCAAGGTCACTTCGGATGGGCCACGGTTACGCCACGAAACCTTCACGTGCCATTTCAGCTGTTCCACCAGCTCACAGTGGCAGGGAGGAATCCCGTTTGCCCATACATTTAATAAATAAATACATAGATAAATAAAATTGACTGCGTTTCCAGGACTTCACAAGTCTGAGGCGGCCAGGAGCTATTTAACTGGTACTAAAATCATAGTAGAAGATGAAACGCGGAAGATGAACCCCCGAGGGGTCGGTTAAGGGAGGGGCTGGTGCTCGAGTCAGTCTGCTCCCTCCTTACAGCAC
>JAVJGJ010000014.1:115858064-115888268 GCA_035590215.1 Microhierax caerulescens | reverse complement strand
ACTAACATCGAATAGAGAGTTTGCCTTCGGGGGAGTGTTTGGACAACCTTTTTCCTGCTATAAAGGCTAAATAAATGGGGCAGGGGGCAGGATTGGTGTTTGCCCTACGAGGCAAAGTAACAGAACTGGCACTGTGCTCCGGGGAAAAGTCAACGTCGTGACCCACAGCACAAACCCTTGTTGCTAATACGAAGACGCAGAATTGCTGTAAGCATCTTTGCGAATCAGCACAGAACTATTGCAGTGTCTGCAGAGGTGACGGACACTGATCCGCTGCCAGGGCTGCCCCCCTGCCCCATGGCAGCACCCAGCGGTGGGCTGGCACCCTGCTCCATGCCGGGGTCACATACAGCTTGTTCAAAGCCAGACGGGCTGTTGTAACATGCCATTGTTTCCTGGGGGGTGGGTGTATCACCTATGGGCTATACGTCCTCTGCGCCCCACGCTCCGCACCAGCTGAGCATCCAGCAGGACTTCTAGACAGCAGGGCTTTGTAACAGCAGCTGGACATAAACCCCAAACCATTAGACACGTACCCTCTGCTTGCCTCGCACAGCCACCCAGCATCTCTTTTCTGCTGGGAGGGCTGAGTGACGGCCGGCTAGTTCTCCAAGGCTCGGCCACACCAGGCAACTGGACTTTCTGGTGGGACAGATGTGGAGGGGAATTTTGCTGGTGCACTGGAGTCCCCAGCACTCACACTAGGGCTGCAGCACCTAAACCCAGCTGCAACCTGCAAAAGGCAAATTGCAAGTTGCAAAAGTGTCATTGCAGCCTCCTTCGTCACTGGGAACCGAAAGCCTGGGTAGAACATTTCTAGCAGGAGTTTCAACTCGGCATTGGTGGCTACGGCCAATGTGGCTTATGTTCAACACTAAAAAATGAATTGTGCTATGAATTAGCCTATAGCACAGTGTGCCACAGATGCGGGAAGTCATCAGATTTTTAGGTTGCCTGAAAAGTTGCTTTCTCATTCTCTGTATACATCAGACTTCGCAGGGACAGGCTAAAATCCATCTCCCGTCACGGTGCTGTCACCAACGCGATTCATTTTTGCTGGAAGTCAGAGAACCTTTGGACCTGTTGCATTGCTCCTCCAACTGCAAACATAAAGCTCCGTGTTTGTACCCAGGTAGATCTCTGCTCCGGTAAAGAATAACACGCAGAGTAAGTTTTGGATTTGAGGTACTGTGCGAAGGGCAGGCTCTTCTGGCTGTGAAACAGATTTTTTGGAGGCGCAAAGGACAGTGGGGTGGCCGACTTCCAACAGCAGGTGGATGCCTAATGTCCCTTTGCGCCCCTGGGGATCATTCCTTCAGGTCTGGTTTTGCCACCTGCCTGCACAAACAATCTCTGCAATTTAGGAGTTAAACCCAACATCAGCAGCAGAAAAACCAGTGCACACAATGAAGGCAACCCCAGTTGGTTCTGGGAAGAGGCACAAAGTGCTTCAGGGCAGTGTTTGATACTCATTGTGCGTGTTCCCAAGGACCTGATGTCCACTTCTAAAGTTTCACTCGCTGGGCTGTTTTTCAGGGGTGAAGAGTGGTTTTTTTATATCAAGACTTACAACAGGGTGTAAGGGAAGACTGATTAAATCAATGTCATCCTTGGTTAGCAACAGTTTCTTCAGGCTTCTGGCAGTAGCCAGATGTTTGAAATATTGGCAGAGTTTGTTCTTACTTTTTTATAGATGAGCTAAACTGCATTTCCAGCCCTTGAGATCATAGGTCATAGCGCTGCTTCATCAGCTTCTGCTAATGACAGCTCTGACACTGCAGCAGAACAAGGAACTGCTGAACGCATCAGCGGCCGCTGGCGTCAGGGGTGGGGAACCGGGGGCTCCTGGTGTCCCCACCTTCCCACAACAGTCCAAAGTGGGTTCAGAAGGAAGGTTGCTACAGAGCACAAGCAGATAAGGGAGTTACCATTTAAGTTACCTGCGTTAAAACAGCAGTAAAACCCCATTTTCTTTTCTGCAGGAACGAAATATGAGGAGAAGATTCACATCACTTAAATCAGTGATTGGGCTTTTCAGTGACACATAAAGAATTTACCAACCCATCTCGACACGAATTATCATGATTACATTCTGTCTGCTTGTTTGAAAAAAAAAATCAGCCTGTATCTCTAATTTTTGTCAGGCTACCTCTGTTTACACAGGGAAGACTTTAAAGAATTCAGACAACGATAACGCAAGGCTCATCTTGCTTAAAGATGACCTGAACTGCGTTCATCTTGCTTGAAATGTTTGGTCTTACTTGTCGTGCATTTAAAGAGACAATTATTTTTTTTTTTTGCGATATGGAGCATGTTTGGAAATGCTTTGCCTGAAAAGCTAAGTGCCTACAAAAGCAGCCTTCGGTTGCGAAGGCAGGACGCGAGGAGCTCTCCTGTTTGACCCGGACTAATCTCATTTCCCATAGAGGGTGGAGCACCCCAAGGGCTGGGGGTCTTGGCCCACCCCGGCAGATGGAAGGATGGTTTGGGGCAGATCCTGATGTCATCCTGGTTCACATCTGGGGAAAAGAGCAAACACGGAGTAATGACTTCACGATGAGGATTTTGTGAAGCTGCCAACGAACTACTTAGGAATCCTCCGAAATGGTGAGAGCGTGTACAAACCTTCACCGAGACACAGACTGCAGTTCGTCTGTTGCCCAGTGTGGTGGTAGAAAGTCATGAATTACAAGGTGATAGGCTTTGCCTGTTCCAGGCAAACAGGTTTGTTAAATCTACATGACCTTCTGTTACAGAAAAAAAAAAACAAAAAAACAAAAAACAAAAACAAAACAAACAAACAAAAAACCCCACCAAACCCAGCAACCAACCCTTCAAGCAAAAGGCTGGCTTCCACCCAGATGTAAAAGAGAAGATTGATTTTCAATGGGCCGCGTTAGCAGGGGTCTGCGAGCAGCTGGTGGGGATGATCAAGTGCTCTGTGATAGGCTAGGAAAGAGCAAGGCTTGCTTTAATGATGGGCATGGGTGGGTGGGTGTGTTTTTTGGTTTGTTTTGGGGGTATTTTTGTTTGGTCTTTTTTGGGTTTGTGGGTTTTGTTAAGTAGTTTTGGTTAATGGGAATCACACCAGAACTTGAAGAAGAGAAAAACCTTTCCTGGAAAGGTAAGCTCCTGCTGAATGATGATCAGAAATGTTGGCTGTTCCACACGTGAACTGTTCTTTTTTCGGGGTTGTTTTGAGCGAAGGCATTTTTATCCTCTCTCTGCTGTGCTACCCAAAACTTGCAACAACCCACGTAGAACTTAGCCTGCGTCTTGCAGCTTGCGTCCTGTTAATGAAGGCTTTACATGGAACTAATATTTTCTTGATGATATCACAAAGAAAACCACTAGTAAGTTCTAGAAGCATTGCTCTCCCGTCCTGTGGCCCTTAACACCTCTGGTTTACTCGAGCCTGGTACCAGCGGTGCTGCCAGCACGTCCCTCCCCGGGGAGCTGCAGCCGGCTGCCCGCTGAGGTTTGACGCCACCAGAGAAGAACGAGGCTGATTCTGGCCCTGCCTCTAGAAAAACTGATTATACGGGGGTTTGTAACTTTGGGGAGGGTATTGTTGTGTTGGGGTTTGTTTACCTCTTAACTGGGGCGGGGGAGAGGGAAGGGAAACGCAGCTGCTTTGTGAGCATTAACGAAGTGCTACCTGGGAGCTGTTAAGGCTTGTGAAAGTAAAGCCAGATTTTCCGAAGTGCTTCGAGGACCTGGTTTGCTTACGAGGAAAGGTGAGCAAGAGGCTCCATCCATAGCAGGTCTTGTGCCTTCAGTTACTCCGCTGGTGGCTCAAGGGCAACCTGAAGCCCTCGTATAAGCTCCAGTTTACATGCCAGCGCGCCTGCTCAACTACGTGCATTCATAAACCTCGTCTTGGGCAGGGGGGGGATACAGCTCCGACTGCTGAGCAAACCGGTGCCCCGCTGGATGATGTAAAAATTGCCAAGAGAGGTTAAAAAGCAAGCTTTTTTTAAGAAAAAAAAAAAAAAAGGGGCAAAAGAAAGGTTGTGGGGTTTTGTTTTGTTTTTTCTTGAAAGAGGCTTTTATGTGTTTGGAGGGGCATAGAGGATGGAAAGGAGGTGAAATATCGGCTTGTGGGTTTTGGTGTATGTTCTAAAGTGAGGGTTTAGGGTTTTTTTCCAGTTCGTGTTGTTTCTGATGGTTTGGGGTTTTTTTATATGTGTGTGTCCCTCCCCCAAGCGCTCAGCCAGACTGGATAGGAGCCAGCACGCCAAGGCAAACTGGGTTTCTGCCTTTTTGGTGCTTCCAAAATCAAGAGGCAGAAACAAAGCACCACGCTGCTTCAAAAATCCTGGGGCACAGATTGCTGCGCAGGATGCTTTCATGTTGGTGTTTGTGTATGAAAATGTTAATTATGGCAACAGCAGTATTTAAAGAATTTTTCTGTGTATCTTGACTTTCCCAAAATACACCTAACTGCACGAGGGGTGTGTGGGGGGGGATTGTTTTATATTTTGTTGCACTTCCCATGCTCCTGATTCCGAATGATGGTGGAGGAAAGAAAATCTGTGACTGCAAACCTGTGTTTTGTGATACTGGCTTCTTGTTCCTTGTGTTTTTTCCACATTCCTAATTTGCTGACATGCTACAAATTCCTTGGGGGGGGGAACAACCCAACAAAAAAAACCCTCACCAACCAAAACCTCACATTTCTTTTTTTTTAAATAAAAAAGCCACATAATTAAGTCCTGAATTACATACAGCTGTGTTGATTTGCAACCACTCAACCGATTCAAGTGCCTGTAAGCAACATACTAGCTCCCTTACTCAGAACCAGCTTATGATTTAGCTGCTTATTCACATACTCCTATTGAAATCTAAGTACCCTTGGAGCGAAAGGACATGCCCAGTGCAACAATGGGGGTGCAGTCATTTTGTGGCTAGGAAGCATTTTTTAAAAACCATGAACGGTAAACCCTGTTACTGTGAATGTTTTTGTAGGCAGTTTGGATAGAGGTTTTTGTTGCTGTTCCTTTTGATTTCTAACAATAGTACAACAGTATTTCCATCTTGCTGGCACTTTTGCACCAACGTGTCGGGCAATAAGCTACCTAAAATGATGGGAACTAAGGTCACTTAGCTCTGAACTGCTGCTGCAGGACTGGTCAGGAAAGAATGTGGGACAAAACCAGAGCCTGAGCATCTCTGTTCTTTTTTTTTTTATTATTATTATTATTATTCACAAAGTGATGCCTTACTTACTCCCTTGCTATTAGCTGTTACGGTTTTCCTTGTATCTATTTTTTTGGTACGTAGCTGTTCTTTACGGCAGATGAAATTGCTCCCCAGTTGGGGTAGTTATTTTGATATAATAAGGTTGCTGAGGCAACAAAATATTAAGCATGTACATACAACTAACATCATCGAAGGACTGACATTCCTGCATTGTTCAGCGATAAGCAGGACTAGAATAACTGAAAATGAATTTGGCCTCTCTTTCTTTGAAGATCTGGAGTATCAACAGTGAAGGCGTTTGCACACCATCCACCAGGAGACATGCAGGCTTTAAAGCATGTGAAGTGAACTCAGGTCAGGCATGTAAGCAGGAAGCTGCTCTAGTATAAATGAAAACCAATTCCATGACTAGATTTCACTTGCAAAGAAAATCAGGACACACCAATTTGTAACACTTGGTGCACAGGAGCTGAAAAAGCAGCTGTTCTGCATAAACACTGAATGGACCTTGCTGAAATTATTATGACTAAAAAAAAATGAAATACATCTGATGAAGGAGGAAAAGTATAAATCAGTAAATTTCACTGATGTCCTTTCTTTCATATGTAGGTTTAAGCAAAGCATAAATTTTCTCAGGCAATATTAAAGAATAAATAAACTTAAAAATTTATCTAGAGAACATTGGATACCTATTTGGACAGCATATTAATTTGAGCCACTTCTTTGATTATTATGATTATATGTCATATAATGTCCCATTATGATTAGGACAACCGCCTGAGTAAGCCATTTGACCACTTCAATAAGTCTTGCACAGTGAAAATGAACAAAGATATGCAAATACAACCTAAAATGAAAATAAATTCACAATTGATGCTTTATTTAATCCTTACAATAGGGAGGCACTTTTACATTTAAAAAAATATGCAGAGGTTTCATTATAACTAGAAAACCCTAAAATACTATTCCATGAAAACCAGAAATGGTGTCTGTGTTGAGAAAATTATATTTTTTTCCTTTCATTTCATCTCTATACCATTTATTACACTTAAACAAATAAAATCTTTTAAAAAAAAAAAAAACAAACCACCAAACCTTTTATTCTGTTTGCACAGGCCAATATAAACATTTAGAGTATTGATGACACTTTATGTTCCTCATCTCATTGTTTCTGTGTTTGTTGTACAAAGCAGAGGCTGACCCGAGGACTTTCTAGAATTCAGTGGGTGCTGCTGAAATACTATAAATGAAGTGATGACATGTATTTGATATCAGAAGTCCCAATTCAGCTCCACCTCGCATGCAATACCTGCTTTTTTCAGTCAAGTTATTCTTCAGCTTAGGCCCAAATGAAGAATGTGTGTGTTGGGGTGGGAGGAGAGCAGGGAGGGATGCTTTCCTGCAGTTATTTCCCCTCCAATGAGTCTGAGGAAATGAAATCTTTTTTTTTTTTTTAGTGCCATGTAGAAAAGTGAACGTGTAGTAGTCAATTAGTCCCTGGTGTCAGCCATACAGTACTCCTGCTGCTAAGCAGCTACCCATGAGCTGGGCAGATTTGGAGGCTGTACTGGGGCTGGCTGGTGTGGAAGTCAGAGCAAATCCTGTATCACATCACACAAGTGGGAAGTGAAGTTAACAATGACCCCAGACAAAGCAATAATGTTGAAAGATGGGCTCAGATTCTGCCATACTGACGTACTAATGATAGTCCTCAACAATGAAAGAAACCTCATTAATATCACTGGGAATCTGTCTGGAGAAAAGCAGTCCTCAAAATTAATATTGTCACAATCCATCCTTCTGTACATACATTTCCACGTCAGTGTCTCAAGTAAAGAAAGCAAACCTCAGGTCAAGAATCCTGGCAGATAAATGTCTCTCTGGTTGATGGATGAGAGTATATATTCATTGCTTACAGCAATTCTCTTGCTATTTTTTTTGTTTGGGGTTAACAAAACCACTAGGTGAGCTGCACAGGGAGGCTTCTAGTGTGAAAATGAGGTTGGAAGGGGAAAGAACACTCAAAGGATGTTAAAGAAATATCAGGCGTGCTTGAAACGAGAACACCTGAGGAAAACAATACTTTCCTAATTACCTGGCTGAGCAGAATATGGCTTTACATTCTGATGTTACTAGCAAAATTGAGGCTTTCAAATACGTCAGAAACACAACCGCAACAGGGCTCACAAATAAATTTCTTTTGGGGCTCTGTGAATGCAAGGCTGACCTAAATAAAGGGAATACAACGGACAGTTAGAGGGTGCTCATATTGAGGGGTGCTAGATTTGTCATGAATGGAAGAAATGTTTGCTGCAACTTCTCAGCTTTACTTAGCAACTTCCAGTTTGATGTCCTGTGATGAAGATCAGAGCTCCTTCTTCCAAGCAATCTCCTCTGTTTTCCCGAATTCCCTGGGTTCTATTTTAACCCACTTTGAAAGTAAATTACCTGACCTGATCCAGAACTCTATTAAAAGTATAAAGCTGGGTTCCTAAGAGAGAAGAACTTAAGCCGGTACAATATAATGAGAGCTATCTAAAAAAACTGAGCTGCTTACAAAACATTTCAGTTTTGAAGTTGCTTTACCAATATTGATATAACTTGTAAACATAGTCATATACAGCTTGGGGTCTGGATTCTGGGGTATTTTTTCCTTTACAAAAAACTGTATTACAAAACCTGTACAGATTTTTTCTTTGTGTTCTATGCTTGGAAAACTTCATGAGTTTTATGAGACTAGTTTTGTTTAGATTCAAATACATTACCAAAATTTGCAACTTGTAACTTTGTGATGACATATGAAAAATAAGAAGTAAAATTGGTTCTAGAAAGGACTTCCTGAACTTTGTCTCCACACTATATCTAGGGCATAGTATAAACATGGAAGATAAATCTAGCTTTAAGATTTATCACTGATATTAATAAAAGAACATTTTATAGACTTTTGATCTGGATTGTCTCTTCCAGCCAAAAAGAGAGGATTTCCTCCCCCCTCTATACCAGAGGGAGGAAAACCATGCTGTTGATTATTTTCCTGGCACACCTTGAATAAAATAATACAGGCTTCATTATGGCATGAGACTAATTACACAAATTATAACTGAAAGAAAAGAAGTTAAATTAAAAATTGGATGGTTACTGCATAATCAGTGGGCACGAGTGAGATCTAATGTCATTGTGTTTCAAAATGGCTTCATCCAGATCCAGCTGCCTGTTGTTGACCTTCACCTCCATGCAGCCATTATAAAACGCGGTTACTAATGTAGCGCCCAGAGGAACATCTGCACAGAAACACATTCAACTTATTAGGCCAAGGCACGCAAATTCTTACTTATTTTTCAGATTAGCAAAAACATGGGGAATACTTCATTCCCCATCCATTAGTCAGCAGTGGGAGAAAAGAACAATTTTGGCAGGAAACGCTTAAGTTCTTCTCCCTCTTTTTTAAGATTGAGATAAGTCAACTACACTGAAAGGTCAGTAAAATTTGAAATATGCATTAGAAGTCTATTCCCATCTAGAAATCTGACTCTGTGAATGTTTTTGCTAGTAGTGTTTCCTGTATTAACAACAGTGAATCAATAGTTTGTTTCCTAGAGTCCACTGTTCTTGTCCTGACCTACAAACAGATGTTTATGGTTTAGAGGTCACAGAAAGAACCATCTTGCTTTTGCCAGAAAACTACTCTGCATTCAAACCTTCAAGTTCTCAGATAGGGGACCCCTGGGAACTCCACACATTTTACTGCTTCTTAGAAGTGAATTTCTCTGTAAAAGACTCACTTTATCTGTTGCTCATTTAGGTATTGTTTGGGTTACAGCAAAATCAGATCATGCATATGCTTCCAGGAAGCAATGCATTAAGCACAAAATCAGGCATTGCTCTGAGGTCTTAGGGTACAACTGGATTCTTACAAAGTAGACATAAGGTGATCCAAGCACCTTCAGCAACTAGAATGAGGATGTCTAGGAGCTGATCTCAAGAGCATCATCTCCCCACCCGCCACCCCCCCAAGATGTTAATCATCCTATCCCTCCTAGAAGACAGAGCTGATTGTCTGGGGAACCAGAAACATTGCTTCCTTGCAATTACCTTGATGTAAGCCAAGGTACTGCACAGTCCTGTAGATTCTGCTCTTTTTACTCCAGTGATGATCACACTGCTGTCATAGAACTGTGCAAGGCTCACTTAGCTGGCACTGGTTGTGCTGTATCCATTAATAGAGGCATACTCCCAACGCTGTTACTAGTTTGCAGAAATGTGTATCAAAGACTTCTGGTCTTCATGAAATGCATATTTTGTTAGGTCCCTTTTAACTGTAAAGTTCTGTGCACTGTAGCTCGGTGTGGGGATCCTTACCTACCTTTTTACACTGCTCAGTAAACCCAGAGGCTTTTCAGGGGTGAGTTAAGAGTGCGTAAATGAATCAATGTAGCCAAACTGGCTGTACATAAAGTACTTTTCCTGTATTATTTCTTCTCTTTGTTAACAGGCTGTTGTGGAAAAGGCTGCTTTGGATAATGTGGGGGAGGTTTTTGTGCTTTTTTGAGAGCTCTAAGGAGAAACTGTTTATGCTTACAGAAGTTTTTTTTGTTAATTTGCATGTTGAAGATACATCTTAAAGCAGAGAGATTACACTTATTTTTAAGGAGCAGCAAGTAACTAGCTTCTTATCTATTTGGGATGCATGACTGAAGCCTCGGTCTTAGCTCTTACGATGCCAATTACTCTGTGCCTGGCAAGGTACTAGAAAGGATCATTCAATTATCACAAAGATGAAGAGGTATAAGAAATGACCAGAAACTTAGTTAAGTTACTATGGCTCGGTTAACCTACTGACTTGCCTCTGCTAAGTGAATACCGACTTCACCTCTCTTTTAAAAGTGAGGAGGTATTACAAAAACACTGATGCTTACCTATTGTAGTATGTGATGGTCCTGCACCATTAGAGCATTCTTCTCATTCTACATGTTCAATTTAAATTGAACTCACCCGGTTAGCTGGTTCCCAAGATATTGCATATCCATTCAAAAACAAAATTAGAGTACAAATTGTCATACTGGGCACCTAAATCTTGTTACATCCTTTATTACCAGTGTATGAAGGCTTGTAGAGAACAAGTAAATTCCAACATATGGCCCTGGATATGGAGGCACCCATCACTGCAGACAGAGGCAGTGGTACTTGCAGTGCTGCCCTAAACCTTCCTTCTATTCTAACAAGCAAACCTGGAGGGTGGAACCATAATTCCAGCTTCCCCTGTGTACGCTACCTTGGAAGAAAAGCCTAAAGAGATCATCTCCAATGGATACACAGTTCCTCTTCTTTTTCTATTCCTGTGCACCCTTTTCTCCTGCAGCAGAAACACTGCAGATAATGGCTGGCTACATCCAGGGCAGCGCTATGACACTGCAGCCTACATATAAGATGGGTGTCAGTTCAAGACTCTGTTGTTCTAACTCTCAAAATTTCCTTAGGAATTGTAACTTATTCTCCCTAAAATAACTTTATTTAATAGAGGATACAGTAGTAACTCTGCCAGTAGTAACATTGTAACCACGCTGTCTTTACCAGTTTTCAAGTTTGAGGATCTTAGGCTTTGCAAATGCCTCATCTGTGGCAGTGCCATTTTTCTTCATGATTCACCCTGAAGTCAAACTATTTTATAGATAAGCATTTGTACACTTTCTGTACAAAACAATGTTTGCACAAGTCTTAAGACTGGAGATACACTTGCAGCTTGCTTTAAACAAAATATTTGCTGTTTCAACACATTTTCTGTATCATAAAGTTTGCCAGTCATCTGCTGCCCAGACTTTAATTGCTGAAACCAGATTCCTGGCTTCTGCACTTCTGACAATTTACTTATGAATTCTCCTTTTTCTTACATGCTTGATGCAGTTCCTAATTTGTGCCAGCTGGTGGCATTTCAGAAATATGCAATGCTCATTCCACCCCAGCTCAAAATACAAGATATATTCCAAATTCAGACCTTGAGAGACTCATTTTAATAGGCCTAATAATGCTACTTTTGAAAAGCAGCCTCCCTCGAAAGCTGAATAGACAGGATGAAACAAGAACCACTTGGTGGGGGGGATGGGGGGACAGGACACAGATGCTGTTTCTTTTTGTACAGGCGTAGACTTTTTATAGCTTGGGTAAGGCTGAATATAATCAGTCTTGTACAAATAATTAAATTAGTGAGAAGGAGCAGAATTTACCTGGCAGGCCGCCCAAGTAGGTAACAACATTTGCCATCATTGCTTGATGCAGGATCGACAGTTGATCTGAATTGCTTCTGTCTGTGTGTGAATCAACAGACAGTTCAAGTTGCTGTCTGGTTACTAGAAGCCCAACCAGCACTCTTCTGGGAGTACATAACTTCTTTGATTCCAGATGCGCAACAGTGATGTTTCCAATTGTCACAATGATTTTCTAAATGGAAGAATGGTAGGTCACAAAGGATGTCACGTATAACCTTAACACACAATTATACTTAGTTCTGATGCATTTTGTATTTGGAAGTAGAAGAAAAGGAAACGTTAGAGCCACATTTGAAAAACTGGAACCTTAAGTTGGAAAAGTTAACAACATTGATGTGTAAGCATGACCTTTGATGAATGCCATTCCTGTATATCCTGAGATTTCTTAGTGACAATGTTCTCTGTAAAACCTTTTTCGCTATGGTTCTGAGGTGAAATCCTGTCTCTCTTAAGGCAAAAGGAGTACAGTTTCAAAGCGTTCACTATCGGTCCTTATTTTGGGTAAAAGCATGGATTAACCATGGTGTACAATCACACTTTATCTTGGGATGCCTATTGTAAACAGATGTAAGGGGAAACCTAAGGACAAAAAGATCTGTTTATAAATTGAAACTGACATGATGCCATTACTGTAATATCATTGATCTGCTTCTGTCATATTCCCCTTTCTGCTTTGTGCGTTTGGAAGGGAAGGTTAAAGAAAATGTGATGTAATGGACAGTACTTGACATAAGAGAGCTTAGTCACTGCTGTAGCAATCATTAATAGTAATACATTTTCTGTACATCATTATACGATCTAAATGCTTTTTAAAATATTAACTCAGCCCACCAGCTCCACTGTAAGGAAGTGTGAGTAGCTGGTTTTAGTTTGATTTTTTTTTTTTTTTTCACAAATGGAGTAGTAAGTTAAGTGAGACAAAAGCAAGAGGTGTGGCTTATAAGTGTATCAGCTGCTATGATAATTGTAAGATCACCTGTGAGTCAGAGGAGTTAGAGTCCACTATGGACAAAGCAAGAGGCACTGTTTCATTAGAAACCAAGGCAAACATAACACCAGTGTCTGTGGATGGGCGAATAGTCATAGTCACATTTATTAGCCAATCTTCAGAACTGTCAAGATTATCTGTTTTAAAAAGAATAACTGAAATTAATAAATCCGTCTGCTAGTGAAAAACTAATATGGTGTTAAAAGTTAGTATTTAATCTGCTCCCAGTCTGGAAAAATTAGTATTAAGCTCCAGAAAAAAAAAACAAAAAACCCCCAGTGATTTTGGAACTTTCAGAAAGAACTGTGAGCTTAAAAAAAAACCAAAACCATGCCCCCCCCAAAAAAAAAGAAACAAAAAAAAAACCCAACAGCAAAAGCCCAAAACCCACCCATCCCCACCTTCCCTTCTCCCTGCACCCCCCCCAAAAAAAAAAAAAAATTGTTAATCCTGCATTCTTCCCTAATCTGTGGTTATCGGCTTTTTTTTTTTTTTTTTTATTACCTGCTCCATTCTAATGTGAAACAGGTACCACACTCATTAGAGGTATTAGAAGTAAGTTCAGAATTAAACCCCTCAAACTAATTTACCTATAAATTGCTACCAATGAGTGGAAGATTGGCAGTTTTTACACGCTTTTACATTCCAAAGCAGTTCTATATTAAAATAGGAATATGCAGGGGTATAAAGTAAATATGCAGATAGTTTAAATATAATTTCATATAATGCATTCATAGGGAAGCTAGTACAGAAATTACTATTTAAAAAGGTATTTGCCATCTTGTGTATCTTTTCTCCCAGTGCCTCCTCCCCCATCCCTGTCCCAGTCAAATCTAGTAGTTTCTTGATTTCTAGTAGTTCTTGAGGAAACAGAAATTCTAAATTATAAGATGAGGTTATGTTTATACACAAAGCCAAAGGGCAGGGCATCAGTGGGCAGTAATAGCACTCAGAAGGGCATCAGTAGGTGTGGGCAGCCTCTTGGATTTTGGTGGGGTAAGAACAGAAAGGAGAAGGGGTGAAGTCATCGCAGCAGCCCCAAACACAAAGCTCAGGAGTAATGGCAGCATCGTGTTAGTGAGGGAGGAAAGTTGAGGCAACTGGAGTGGCATAGGAGGCTCTGATATAAGTTGGCTAGAAGCACAGAATATAAACAGCTGGAGAAATCTTTTGAGGTGGTCTAGAGAAGTTAGAGAAAAAAGCCTGGGAAAGAATAGCAAGTCCTGAGATGAAAAGGATTGGGGCTCAGAGCAGGGCTGAAGGGTAATACAGCGTTTGGGACGGCGAAGAGTATAATCACGACAGAGTTTGGGATGATGCTCAAGAGTTGGGCCCTCAGGTGCGCATAAGTAGATTCTGGATTGCAAATTCTGAAATTAGTGGCAGGAGTCAGTTCTGGGTTCAGGAAGGAGCAAGAGATGCACCTAAACATCTACATAGGATGTTCAGCTAGATGCAGGACTGCATACACAAAACCACGAGCAATCTTTTTCCCCAGCCCCGATCTTCTTTTTCTGTCACTAATATGATAGTTTTCCCCATTGATGAACAAGGGAAATAATCAGATCTTTGGAAAATGAATGTGTTCAACAGTGTCCATCCTTTGCAAATAAAGAAAACTCTTCCTAACCTAAAGCACTTCAGAAATTAAATGGATGACACCAATGAAATTAGAATTCTTGTTCAACCAAATCTCTAATAGAAGTTATTGGAATCATTGCTGAATTCAGTGATGTACAGCTCAGTTTGTGTGTGTCTTTTTTTTTTTCCTTCTTCTTCTTTTTTTGTTAGACAGTTCATCAGTTCCATCACCAGTCCAGCAAAAAATATAAGAATAGACAGAAAAATACTTACTATAGTTTATCTGAAACATTGCCATTCCAGTGCCAGGGTAGAAGGATCCTCTCCCCACTGCTACTAAACAGTGTTTACTTTGTTTTTCTTGAATAACTTCTTTTACACCTGAATGTCCCTGATTCATCAGGTTCCAGGCGCGAATGCACCCATCTAGCCGAGGGTTAATCTGTAGAAGAATTACAGCACTAGGTGTTTCCATTCAAAGTTGTTTTAAAAATGTTAATAAGGCTTTACTTTACATATCAATGTATTTCTGGTTAGCCAGTAATAGCTTTATCAATACTACAGATTACAGCACTGATGCTTGGAGAAAACAACTGGCATGGATTTAGTACCACAGCCTTCAAAAGGTATTTCCGATTTACTATCATCACCCATTTTGATGCCAGTGATCTGTACAGATAGCTTCAATTTTTAAAGCTCATGCTGTCCTTCTGTTTAGGTCACAACAGCTTTTCTGTAGCTGAAAGACAATGATCACTAGCACTGTTCCTTGTTCAAGGCTTCATCTTCTCCTTGTACCAAAGTACAAAGAAATGTCTGGAATTACTTTCTGTTGGGTAAGGGGATGTTGTTGGATTGCTTCGTATTTTTTCTCTCCGCTTTACTTTTGCACAAAAACAAAAAGTGCAGCCTCTACTGTACAGTTCTTTTTAGGCTGCCAATTAGTATGAGGGCTCCTGGACTGTGAAACAACAACTTCACTGTACCCATCCACGGCATAAGACAGAGCAGTTGAGGGTGGAAGATTGAAAGAATCATGAGCCTTGTCTAGCCTGGGCTATTATAAAACCTAGAAAAAAATGAAAGTTCATTGTACTGCCTGCACAGTGAATTCTACACCTATTCAGAGCCTAGCAAAAGCCAGCATCAGAAACATGAATCACTCTGAAATGCACTCACAGCAGAAATGGTGGTGATTTAGAAAATCTTGATGCTATATTAGGAAACAGACTACAGAATCCTGCAATATTGGACTCTTAACTGCTGTGTTTTTACAAACAAAGGTGGACTACAAAGCTTTATGCATGTTTATTTTCAAAACAGAGGTTTAATAACATGATTTTCATTTTCTAAATGGATTCCATGCCACGCTTCCTTCCTCTGTGACTACTAAGTAAACAGTACAAAACCAAACAATAGAACAGTAAATATTCAACATTACTCGTTATTTTAGTTACCTGTTTAACAAGAGTGCTGCCCACTTTGCGAGGTAATCCTGCAATGTACACCTTAGTTTCCAAGAAACCCTGTGACTGTTTAAAAAGAGTTCCTGGGCTGTTAATACTCATGACTGCTTCTTTAGCTATTTTTACACTGATGCTGTGTTCCAGTTCTTCAACTGATATCTAGAATTAAATACAAACAATTACATATATATATATACACACAAACATGTAGAATATTTAAAATACTAATTACATATACTTGTACAAAGCATTACTGATGTTTCTCTAAATATCTGACTTCTAAAATAATTCTAATGCAGTCAATGCTTGAATTGTGAGAACTGTCCATATCCATAGACATCCACAGGAGGATGATCTTCCATCCCACCCCTACTCTACCCCTGGGAAAACCAATGCAACCAATTAGTTTCCTTCATGTGCTGTACAGTTTGTAAGAAGCTGATTTCTACAATTGCTCTATAGCCAGTCCACATCTGGCATACAGTTCTCCATGTCACTGCAACCTGCTACAGAGGATTGGATCTTCCGTTGGATGTAGACAAAATAGGTTCAACGCTTGCTCCTGCGATTATTAGGCAACAAAGTAGACTTTTAATCTCAATGAAGAACACGAACCTGTCTACCTGTCTATGAAGAATCCTAGCTTCTCTTCCCCTCTGCCCTGCCGCCCCCTCCCCTCCAGAAAAAAAAAACCCAAAACATAACTGATGTTAATAATTTGGTGTGATTTACAAATGGTGTAAGTGAGCAAGCCCTTTCATCTTAGGTATGCAAGCTTGAAGAACAAGATGGATTTCTGATTTAGCAAATGTAAAACTTGCTCTCTAGACAAAGTAGCTAATAACTATACACTTGACCATGAAACCAGGGTTTTTAATGTTCTGCTGCTTCCTTTTTCATGATTACAAAAAATAATGCCTATGTTGTCAGCAAGTGGTAATTATCTCTTTGGATTTTAAACAGGTGCCATGATTTCCCAGATATAAGGCATTTTTGTGCATTCCTTGGTTGATTTTTAAATCTGGGATTTCAGGGCCTCATTTTAAGCCTTTTTAATAGTTGCTTAGTTTCTCCCTACTTTGCTTAGAAAGTTCCCATAATGGGTTAAAGGAAGGAAAGGGGAGAAGCAAACACAGCTTACTATGTGCCACAGTCCATCATTAATGGCTTTGCCTCCACTGGTGACTTTTGTTCCAAATTCATTCTTGAATTGAATTTCAATCTTGCCATCGCGCAGAGCAAGCAAGATCCATGCTGTACTGTCAAAGGATTCTGCATATAGTATAACTCCCTCTGCATCATATGTCCGGAAATCAAATTCTGCTGTAAACCTGAGTTGTGAAGAAGGAATCTTAGTAAGAAGACAGGAAACATGAAATACTGTGTAGTCTAGGATAACTCATTAATAGGGTAAAAAAAAAAAAAAAAAGTTGATAGATATCAACCTTTTGGTAACCTTCTATCTGAGCAGTTGTGATATCTGAACACAGTTAGTCAAAAGCAGAATCTAATCAAAGCCTTGTTCATCCGAATGCAGTGAAAAATTTTGAGATTAATCTCAAAACTGCTATGAGCTTTACATGGGAAGGGTATCATGCTCCCTTGACTAAGAAGATATATGTAATATTCCTACTGCATTTTGTGGAGATGCATGCATAAAAAATACATGATCTGTGGTGTGTTTCAGTGCAACAAGGTTGCCAGGTGTTGTCCTACAACAATTTATAACCTAGCAATTTGCTTTGGTTACTGCTGCCTTTTATATGTCGTTCCCTAAATTTGAAGATTTGTTGTCTGGATCTTGGCAGCTGGTTGAATGTGTGCATGTAGCAAAACTATGATTTACTTTACAGAACCTGTACAGTGGAAGAGAGGCAATGTAAATATAGCAAAAAATAGTCCTCACCTCCTAGGACTTTTGGACTAGATAAAATAGATTAAGGATGAAAGGACAAAACAAAGCATTTGGAAGTTAGGATTTGCTGAGGAGAACAAAAGAAACAAGTAAGGGAGTCCTAATTAAGAACTCAGGTCACTTTCACTCTCAGCCTTCTTTGTCCACTAGATGTCATTGTCCCTTAGGCAGACCCATAGAAAAATCATTCTGTATTTACACAGAGACTATTAAGATGGCTTCAAACATTTACCATCTTAGAAAGGTCTTCCAGGATAGCATTAATGCCTGGTCAACTTGGAATAGTGGCAGAGGAAAAGGTTCTCAATATTTATGTCCTGTAAGATTCTAAGGCTCTGGGGATCATGAGCTCAACAGCTGCTGCTGCTGTTACCCTCAAATTGTTTGGTCAGTAAGTCAAGGAACACTGTAATTTCAGCTGCCGCAGCAAAAAAAATCCACAAGTAATAAAGGGGTCACTACCATTAGCAATTGTTCTGACAGCTGTAAAGGAAATCATATAGACAGTGCTCTAGACAAAGTACTGTGTTCTGTCAGTGTCCTTGGAACACCCTGTGAAAGGAAGCACGGTGGTGGTGGGGGGAGCATTTGCCTGGTTTTATTTCTCAGCAGTATGTGTGTAGCATATCACAGCTTCTACCCAGAGCAGAAGTGAAGTAGCAGCAACATCCAAACAAAAGCCATTCCCATATGTAACTGGAAGCTGTACAGTAATTATTGTCATATAACTTCCGAATTTTACCTTGAGAATTCTAAATGCCTTCCTGTATCTATCACCACCTCCCACCTTTCCAAGCCCCTGCTCTTTCCTTCAGAGGAAGAGTAACCTGTCATGAGGACGCATCAATCTTTTACCTGTCTTGTCGACAGACCAATGGGACCTGCTGCCTATTAACCTTACTGCCCTCAATCCTCTTCCTTTTTTGCCTATTTGAATCTGGACCTCTTTGAACTCTTTCTGCCAGTCCATACACCTCTCCCAACAACAGCACTGGTAACCAGGACTATAATGGCTGCAAAACTCCAGCTCTGTGATTCATAGGTGTGATCACATCTGAATGCCAATGGTGCATGTCTTGCCCTACTTAGGCACTGTTTCCTAGCTGGGACGCAGCTGCTACTGCCTCCTCTATCTGCTTCCGAGTAGAAGTTTTCTGAGAGAAACTTGCTGACTTTCAGTTTTGCCATGTAAGAGAGCTGCTGTCTGTACTGATGAGGTGGCTCAAGGACATGTTACAACCAAAAAGAGATGCTGTAAACTGACTCCAGACCCATTACTCTTGCCTGTCCGCTTTCAAATGACTCCAGCTTCCTCAGAGTGCTAGTATATGTAGGAACCAGAGTCAATTCATTCTCCATATAAAGGTATCTTAACCAGTGGGGAGACAATATATTTTATGCGTGTAATGTGCTCTTTTTAAACCCTCAAAAAATTAACGGAAACAAATGTCCATAATTTCACTGCATACTTTTATCAATAGCAAATGCTTACCTTGTGACATTTGGCAATTTAAACTTCAAGTACAGAACAGGAATTCCTATAAATTGTTCTGCCAGGTAAAGCAGTTCATAATTCTTTTCAAGGTTCAGTGGGGTACATGCAGTAACAGCCTGAAAATGGTAGAGAAAAAAAAAAAAAGCTGTTAAAGCACTGTGATAGTTCAAGAAGCGACGCCTATTGTTGGCTGCTAGCTTCTCTTTTTTTATTATTTTTTTTTTTTTAACAGCAATGGCTTACCTCTGTTTTCTTTTTTTAAAAAATTGAGTACCTATGTACCAATGAAGGGGTGGGTTTTTGGTTTTGCTTGAAGTATCTATTATTTAAGTTGTTGTTGAAGGATAATTCAGGTTGAAACATAGTTCTGGTGAATTGCAAGTAATATTTCCATATTTAGTATTTGAATCTAGAATTGAAATTTTCCATCAGGCACTCTTCTTTCACCACTGACTTGTGACACCCTCCTACTATGGTCCTGCCATGCTCCACTGTTAGTTGTCCGGAACCTAAACTTGACCAGGTGTTAGAAGGAAATGGGGCCAGAGCTGTGCCTTGAGAAGATTTAATCAAAATAATAATAATAACAAAAATTTCACCTTTTATTTTCCTTATCAATATTGATATATAACTACTCATAGCTGAACAATCTCTAGTACTACTAGAATAGTTTACCTGACATAAAACGTAACAATTTACAAGTGGATTAAGTAACAAACTAATAGAAAATGTTTCTCCCTGGCTGTTCCTTGAATGTACTTGTCCTATTGGAGCTGTGAAAAGGAATGTTCATGAAATGAACACCACAATGACTGCTGGAATAGCACTGAATTAGTATTTCTGGGAATTGTTAGTGGGAATATGAAACTCTTAAGACTACATTCTCAGGAAAACTGTAAAAGAAGTTCTAAGTATCTGTTGCAACCGAAAGGCCTACACCATTATGTATAATAATTCTAAGTCAACGTGTGCAATCGCAGTAAGCCAACTGCAGTTGCAATGAGACGGGAAAAAAATGGTGCTTAATCTTTCAGGTATTCATCTACCTGAAGTTTTAAACAAAGACATTTCTGGCCAGGAATAATATCTATTTTGTGTGGTGCAATTTTAAACTAGTAAAACACTCAGTAAACAAATGTCAGGTATCCATTCTATGGCATTGTTGACTTGTCTTCTGAAACTGTGATGTTATAATTAAAGTAACATCTACAGTTTTGTATTAAAAGTGCACTGATTTCCTTTAGGTGCAGGGAACTAGGTTCTGCATGTAGAGTGGTGGGAAAACTCTTGCGAAAAGTGGTTTAGAGCTCCTGTCTCATTGACTAGTGGGAGCCTAAAAGACTCTTTGATCTGAAGTTATCCCTCAAAATACCCCTTTAATATCTTCTATGTGATGGCAGTATAGCAGTCCTACAGAAGGCAATGATCAAGAGTAGGTGTTAAGGGCACTTCTGTTCTCAAGACATGCTGTACTGTGGTAAAAGTTAACAATGCAGTTCCTGACCTCTGACTTCTGTATTCATGATGCAGCAGTTTCATTAAATGTATAGGTGTTCACCCTGAATTTTATGGCTAATTCACTTTATTTCTGCTAGTGTCATTAGTCTTTGGACTGAATATATTTTCAGCTGATTAATTTTTTTTCCCCCAATTAAAAAGCCTGAAACTAACTTCCAACTAGAGAGTTAATCACTTCTGAACAACAGTATTGAAAACAGCATGTAACCAGGCTAGAAGGTATTCTTCATGAATAAGCAAAATGAAATAATGATAGCAAGTGTTGTTCAGATATTAAATTTCAGAAATTACAAACAAGATCTAATGCACACATGCTAGAACTTCTGTCAGACTTTGTTCCTACAGTTTAAGCCCAATTTTGTTTTACTGTGTTAGAGACTGTTTCTCATCAGCCCATTATCTGAGCTCACTTGGCATGACAAGTCTCAGCCTGCCTGAACTTTTCAAAGTATATAGAGAACCACTCACCAGAAAATCCTTGAACTGGGATTCTGCAGAGTTTCAAACTTTCTCCTACTAAGAAGTGTAAATTCTCAAAAAACAACCCACCTGATTTTGGCTGCAAGGTGGTTTTCAATTTGCAAGTATTACTAAGTGCTTTTTCTTAAGCTATGACAGATCAGAACTGTGCAAAACAATCCATTTTTTTTCAACACAAACAGGCAAAGCGTAGAGTAATTCTGAAAGAGTGAAAATTTTTGCGCAGTCTAAGGAAAACTTGGGAACATAGGGATAAGTGGAGTATTCTGGCTCTGAGTAAGCTGAACAGGAATTATTTGCTTAGATAGCAGAAAGCTAGGGTTTATTTTGGAAGCAGCAGGGAATAAAGTTGACTGGCTAAAGTGAGCTTCTCTTGAGAGGATTCCTCATGCTCATATAAATGAGCATGCATGAACTGAATGACATCCAAATCCCTACCAGGTCTGCTTTACGAGTTAAACCACAGCTCAGGGTCCCCAGCACTTTCCCAGCGGTTTTGAACCTGTTCTCAAACAGCTTCCTGTTTTCCTTAATCTAACTTATGCTGTCATAAAGAAATATCCAACTTTGTGATTTTCCTCGTGGAATTTTACGTAGCACAGTTTTACCTCACAATTTTTCATGTCCTTAGAGAGCTTGAACCCTTTCTTGCCATCACAATAGCAGCTATAACTTCCTGGAGAGTTAACACAGAGTTGAGCACAAGCATTTTCCGCACATTCATCAATATCTAGGAGAAATGAAAGCATACAGAAAAAAATATTCAGATTATTCATGGCACAGACTAAAAACTAACACAAATTAATGGAATAATGGGCAAGGTGGGTTCTCTGGCATAATGTGAATCCAATAGGTAACTGTTGCTAAGCTAAACTAATGCTAATGGATGTCTTATGTAAAATTTACAATCCAGTCACCTGCTAGGTGTATAAGACCTAGTAATCTGATATAGGCCTTGTGTGCAGCTTTGGGAAAGATTTGGTCTGATTTGTGAGGCAGTAAGAAGCAGAGTTGTAAGGTGGCTGAATTAGTGAGAGAGACCTCTAATAAATCACTACTGTTTATGGGTCAGATCTCTTCCTTTCCCTGTAAAATGTCATGAGAACTTAAGAAAAATTAAGAGTATGTATGGCAGGTATGCGGAGAAAGGATGAGCTTTTATCAGAGAAAAACAGAAGAATCTCAGAGCAACATACATTTCAAAATAGCATACAATAATCTCATTTCAAAAAAAAAAAAGTTTCAAACAGCTTCTATTTGTGGAGACCAATCTGGTTTTAGCTGCCAATAACCTAAAATAACTAAGGGAACTTCATTTTCTATTTAGTAGGCTGTGCACAATAAATAATTTAGAAATTAAACACTGTGTAAAAGACCAATGTAACTGTTGCATTTTTAATAAAGAAACATACAAAATCTGTCCTGGATGAAAGGCTCTAATGAGGGTAATTTTGGGCCTCAGACCAAAGAAACTGCAATACCTGTTTTGAAACAAATAGTCCTTCTAGTGGGAATAAACAATTTTGTACCAATGTGTGCATTTAAAAAAAAATATCTGTTCTATACTATGCTAGATTTTCTTTTAAGGTTAAAATATTTTTTTTCCTGTTGCCTGGGGGAGGAGAGAGGAAAAGAAAAGGGAAAAAAAAGAAGAAAAAACCATCCTAAAACAAACCAAAACCTTATTGCAGAAACTGGTACTTTGTAGTGAGCATGCATAATCTCCTTCCAAACCAGGATACTATGTTTAACAGCTTGTGGATGCTATTTGGATTTCTACCGCTGCTGCAGTTAACTGTCACAGACAAGTTGCTTTACCACAGAGTGCTAGCAGTTTCTACATTGTTTGGGTGGCCAAGACTTCATGAATAGGTTGAGGAAACTGGTCTCATGTTTGGCTGAAAAGTTCCCTATTACTAAAATGTCTCCTCTTCCTCACCTTTAACATGTCATCTTTGCAAGGGGTCACGCTCAGGCTCATGCTCCCTCATACGTGATCTTATCACAGGAAAAAGCCATACTGTGCTGTACTGCAGCTAATACAGCCAGAACTAAAGTTCTGTTTGAGATCTAGTCACATGCTGTGTCTGTTTCCCATCTGACATTGCAATCTGACATGTGGCTATCTAAGCTACAGCATTCAAACAGTCTTCTGCTCTGTTTGCATAACTTCTACCTCCTTCCACTCATCTCCCGTTCTTGATCTTCAGAAGCTGGATGGCCCTTTACATAGGCTGGTCTGTGATACTAACTTTCATGTTCACTCTTTGCATGAACTACTGAGGACTCTTCCAAGTCACTTGTATTGCTCCAGAATGATTACTTACCTCTGCTCTGCCAAGCTGAGAACCATCTCCTGCTGTGTAGCAGGCTGATGGAAGACAAGGAGGTCTTCCTCCCCCTCTTTTTGGAAAGAGTTTCAATGCCACTTTGAGCTAGCTTAGCAAGGTTCAGAATGATTGCACTGCGTGCTAGAAGCCCATTGAGTGTTTTGGGCATTCTACTGAAAGGTACAGGATGCAATACAGAAATCTGTAGTACATTCAAGTGTGCAGAAGTCCACGCGGCATTAGCACTCTACAGCCAACTCCACCACTTCCTTGTTTCCATTTCACTAGAAAAGCTTTCTCCCCTTGAAAGCAGTGAGGGATGGGAAAAGGAACAAGGTTCTTAATGGGAGTCTCTGCATTATTATCATGGTACTTCTATAAAAAGTGAGCTCAAACCAACTGCTCTGTACATGGTTCCACTGCCTGTCACAGGTGGGTTCACTGAGAATACATTTGCTGGGTTATAAGTACGCATGGAAGACCTCAAGCCTTTGACCAGCAAGTGTTGCCAGCATATTTTCCTGTTCTGGGGAAAGGTTTGATACGTATTGGAAGACAGTTCCTAAAATATAAGTGGAGAGTTGATGACTGGCCTTTTGGATTGTTCAAATTCTAAGTAATCTTGGGTTCATAGCTGTAGAAAAGGTTATGTAGGAGATTCTTCTGCTTCTCCCATCAAAATTGATCTCAATCTGCTTTACCCATCAAAAATGTCAGCTAAGTGAGTAAAAGGAATTTTTAATATAGAAATACAGTACTGGATGTTTCTTCAAGTTGATCTGACATTTTGCAAATTTTTCTGTGTTGCAACCTCACAACTTGAATTAGTTTTAAATAATGAGCATAGAAATTGTGACTGTGCCTGAAATTACAGTCCCTTCAGAGGTGATTGCTTGCTAGCGTTAAAAGTTTTACCTTTGCTCAGATTTGAGAAAGTGTTGCTCTGCACTTATATATGTATGCACACATTTGCGGACTCCTGCAACTGTAAATTACCAACCCTCTACTCATAGCTTAATTCCTATTTCACTCACTTGGGCCTCTTACCTGTAGTACTTCTTAGGGGAGTAAGGTACAAGGGTGAGTTGCAATATCTAAGTGTTTATTTTTGAGTCTTACTCAAACTTCTTTCCATATGCTTTGGAGATAATGTTTGCACATTAGTCACGTGGCAGGATTTGGCCAGTTAAGAAATACTTTGCTGATGCATACTTGCAACTGATTGATCCCTTCATTTTCTCCAGCTAAACCTAGATTACTTCTTACTCTTTTGTTTGGCATGTGTACTCCTTTCCGTTTAGAAATCAACTGTTTATGGTCTTGATGGGGTTGCCTAACACAGTAAATTGTAAAATTTGTGAAAAGGATTCTGCTGTGAAACTCACTTCCTAATAATTTCTGGTGACTGGCAATCTGATGTCTATTTGAAACTAAGACTAAAAGATGGTGTGTTACAATGTGAAGCTGCTTTTGTCACTTTGATTTTTGCATCCTAGCTAATATGCAAATAAGGCAATGACAAAATGCAAAACGTAGCCTAGCCATACTATACAACAGGTGAGCAGAACACTTTCTGTGCGCTTTCCTATCCTGCCTGGGGTTTTTTTTTGGGGGAAAAAAAAATCATTCTGGTTACGATCATTTTGGGATCTGAAAAGGCCAAGAAATCCACCCAAGTCTAAGCACACAGAGAAGAAAGAAAAAACAAACCACAATCACCCAACCCTATAGCCTGCTTCACTGTGAAGAGGTAAAAGGAAATAAAATTTGATACCTCCCAAAAGGAATTGGACTAGAGAGACTCTGAGAAGCACCTCTCTTCCCACACTCTCCCCAGAGGAGCATGACTGTGTAGATGCTCTAGAGGAGATACTGTTCTTTGTGAAAGATCCTGTACCCTTCCAGTACTTGAACACCTAGCATTACAAAATTAAAACTACAAGCACTGGTTAACCAGTAGCAGTAGTGTAAATCCGAGTGCTGAATTCTCTACAAGCAGCAGTTAATTCTGAGCATGTCCCTCAGGCCCAGGGTCTGCAGACAAACAGAGACTTATGAAGTTACTATGAAAGCTTATCACAGTTTGACAGATGAATTTCTATCATTAAATCACTTAGAAATTTACACCAGTCCTTGTGGGGGTGTAAATTTCCATTACTCAAAATGAACCTGCTCCTCAATGATAAGGTCTTACTCCAGAGTGTACTATAGCAGCAGAGGGACAGGCAAGCTTCTTGAACAGGTATGAAGTCTCCTTCCTCAGCAGATGTTCTGGAATTCCTGATCAAGTCCAAATTGTAGGATCTCCCCACGTGGAGCTAACTGTCCTGCTACAGAAATCCTGACATGCACAGGCTGGAGGGAACCAAGGTTTTTTTTGAGTTTTGTTTTAATAATTTATGCTATAACTATCCTGCTTTTTTTTTTTAATTTTTCCAAATTGTAGTCAGCATCTTTGCCTGAGCTATTTCAAAGGCTTCCACAGATTCATGCAAATGTCATAAAACACATCACAAAACAGTCAGCAGAAGCTATTCACACAAACCCATGAATCTGAGCAGCAACCTGGGTTTATACAGCTGCTTTCAGTGGAAAACTAGAATAGCTTGCTTCAGATAGTTGCTAAAATATGATAAAATTGGCCACAAACGAGCTGCATACCATGTTGTAGAAGGGAGCTACTCTATATAACACTAGGGAAATATGGAGATTTCCCCAGGGCATGGATGTGGGTAGGCAGGGTTTTGTGTGTGTTGAAAAGGGGAAACCCCGATTCCTCAAATCTTCAGACCATGTGCTAGCGAGGGACTAATAACTGAAATACAGACATACTCTGTGCTGTTTGATTAACTGATTCAGTCACTTCTTTAAGAGATGTTCCGCCTTCAGAGAGGGAAAAAGAATGTAGGGAAAGACATGCCAAAACTTAGGACATTCTTTAAAATATGGGTTCAGATTTGTCTCCTTGATACTGACTGCAAGACAGCCCCCGCTAGCACAATAAGCATACTTAGCCATTCCCACTACTCCTTTTTTTGGCAAGGTGTTTGAAATTGCAAAGGTGGTGAGGAGATGATAATCAAATTGTGTATCTAAAACTGTACGGTTTCTATGAAACAAAGACTGGACTGTACAGATATCTTCCACTGATAGTGTCTCCCAAAAGGTGGGGATAAAGAACTGTAGCAACATTGTCCTAGGAATGGGTGAGAAAAAAACCACAAACCCTCTTCTATTCCACTCTATCTGTATCTGTCATCATAGAGATAGTTGTGCAAAAATGTATGTCAATTTGGTTTTCCTAATAAGCATAATTGAATTTGGCCACCTACATGCAATATGACAATGAAAAGCTAATGTCATTTAGTATTTCTGTAAGGCTACATTCCTGTCAGTCTGCACAATCCTGTCCTTAGACAGGATTTGGTGACTCATTTAATGTGGTTACAACGAGGTCTGAAAGCTTAGCAGCATAATCCTCCTTCTAGGAGGTAAGACTTTGCTCATTTTAATGTCCTCATCCTACAAACTTCTGGAATCTGTGTTTCAGAAGAAAAACAACACTTAAATTCAATTTGATGCAACCTATGTATCTGCAGAAAGTACTAAGAGGAGTGAGAGTTAGATTACTTACTGTGACATTTTCCTCATTTCAGTGCACACGGGGACACAAAATTGTCAGTAACATTTTAATCCCATAGGAACTGGACAAAGACCTGACATCTGAATATGTAATCATTACCACTGTGCAAAGCTTTGGCACAAGAAAGCTGTACACAAAGCCATGGAGCAAAAGATTCATGGCCAGCAAGAAGCTACTTTTGTGTCCTTTTGAGCAATAACATAAAGGCAGCATTTAAAATAAAAATCAGTCACCCATACATTTTTCTTAAACTGGCAATGTAGAAAATTCCTCTTCATAGTAAAACTCTAAGAGCTTGTATTTTTCTTCTACAATTGAAATTTAATTTCTGATGTGTATACTAAACAGAAACTTCAACAAGTAGAGAGAAATAAAATGTGTTCTAGGACAATTATGCAAATATTTTCAATGCTTGAAGAAGTTATTTTATTATGGTCTGTGTATGAATGGCTTCTTGCTGCCTTACTGCTAGCTATCAGTATTTCCCAACTTTGCTGTAATTGTTAGGGAACTTAATTTTTAAATTCTTCCTTCCTGATTTTAATTTCAGAAAAGAATATACCCAATGAAAGATTCTTCTGGTGCAGCTCCTTTTTTCATCACTCCTTTTCTGGATATTTAAGAACATCTTTATTTTAAATGCAAGGTCTTTAAAAAATCTTTTATACAGCTGCCATGCTGTCATTTCCAGCTTAGAATGGAGATCAGTTCACTCTAACACTGTTATTTCTAGCATAACAAGACACCCTGAGGAAGGATTAAATGAATGTTATTTCAAATGGAATTCAATGACCTCAGTGAAAAGCTCTTTCCAATATCTGAGATCTAAGGACATACAAAGGACAGAGACTGAGCCCCTGGCCATGAGGGCTAAATAAGCACCTAAACAGCCTATCAGATGGATAAAGACAAGCTTTTTAGGTTTTTGAGACAACCTGATTAAGCATGGTTTTAATTTCTGGTGATTACCTCCTTATAAATTGTCCTGTCTTGCTCAGTTCTGAATTGCCAAATGTGTACTTTTAATTGCTTTTGCTATAGCTTGTCTTGAGTTAGGGATATGTATTAAACTGATTGACATCAAATATTTTACCCTTGTAACTGTAACGATGCTTAAAAACAAGGTACAGGACACTCTAGTAATGCCCAGATCCTCAACACATTGATCTAAGTTCTCTGAAAGAAACATGCTGGCTGGTTTGAGAGCTCGGACAGAAAGTCCTCTCTGCAGTGGGACAGAACTCCCACGACAGAAAGTTACCTGGCATACAGCAGGACACGGCGGTGTATCTAAAACCCTCTGATGTCTGGGAGTAAGTCATTGCTACTGTACATACTACATGTAATATAGCCTGACTGAACCTCTGAAAAACCAGAAAACTGAGTCATATTGTAATAAACGATATGAAGATTGATAAATACACCACTAGATGAGATGCTGAAGTTTGGTATAGCAGTGGATTTAAATTTAAAAAAAGGGGTTGTGAAGACCTACCTTCACAGTTCTTGGAAGTTGAGTTATAGGCGTAGCCTTCTGCACATTCACATTTGTATTTCCCCAGGGTGTTTTTACAGACAGCTGTCCCACAGATGTTTGGATGTAACACACATTCATTTATATCTAAAAATACAAACAAGTTATCAAAACAAATCACTCCCTTGCATACCATTTTTTCCTAACCCTATCCAAAAACTATGCAAATTGAGAGAGGCTGGCAAACTGTCTCTTTCTTGCTAGGTCTACCATGCTTTCATAGCAGACTATAGCTATAGCAATAAAGATTTCAAGAGGTCTCTAAAAGGCACTTCTGCCTGCTCTCCGTGAAAAACAAATTATCTGCCTGCCTACCTTTCCAATTCCCTCATGTGTTCTGTGGATAACAGGAAAAGGGATGCATGTCCAGGAAGGCAGAGAGAGAAACAGTCTGCAGGTTTCCTGTAAACTAAACCAGACTGCATAATAAAATCCTATCTTAGAAAAAAAGACATCCAGAAAGGCAAGAGATAATCCTATCAAAGTTTCTTACATGCTACAATCAATTCATGTCACAATTCTCTTTTAATTGGCTATGCTGACAGGTGTTCAAGTCCCTCACTGTCTCTCCATCCCTCAAACCATTTTAGTGTCTATCTTCTGTGCTGTTTCCAATTTTTCAATGTCATTTTCAAAATGCAGATGTGACAACTGGATGCAGCCTGTAGTATCAATCTTACTAAATGTCTTTCAAACAGAATAATATCAGATCCCTGGTAGTACTTCAGCTCCCACTTGTATGTGCAGGGATCATTCTAGTTTACTCTGTGGTTCTGTAGTAGTGGTGGAAAAGGTGCTGCACAGGGAGAACAGATTATGCCACCAGCTTGCAACAACTCCCAAACCATTTTTGAAGTTGAAGCTGTCCTGAATTCAGCCTACTTTTCTACAGTTGCAGCATGTACTCCAAATTCCTAGGTGTGCAATTTTATAGTTGGATGTAATGAAACACTTAAACCTGGCTTATCAAATGATCAAACTACTATTCTAGGAACTAAGGTATATTAGCATATTTTTATCTTTGATTATTTTTTTAACCAACTATTCCAGTATCTTTCCAAGAATTACAGAGATTCTAACCAACATATCTACTTGCCCTTTTTGACAAAACAGCAGTCTTCCGTTCTTCTGGAATTTCTTCTGAAATTATTCATTCACAAAAATACATACACTAAAGGAAGTGACAATGGGAGATGGCCCTGAAGTGTGACCTCTTAAATTATTTGACACTACCTAAGACTGTTATCACAGCTTGGCAATAAAATATAACATTAAAATAGAATGAGGTTCTATTTTTTCCTAACTATGCAGTAAGAATTGCTAATTATGTCAATGCATAGTCTTTATGTGGAATGGAATGAAGCACATGGGTCATGGCCTAATAATAACAGACACAAGCATGTACAGAAAAAAATCATGCTGGATGAGTAAAAGACAAATCTTTCTCTCCATTAAGAGCATTTTCAGATTCATTAATAGTTTCTTTGCCAATGAACTGCAAACTCCCAAAAGAGCAGCATCACTAATTAGGAGTGATTCAGCCTAAACCAGTGTTTACCAGACATGGTAACAGTATCAGCTGGTTGCACCATTCTAGATTCTTGTCTCAGCGTGCTTAAAGGGTATGTGAAAATGGTTAGTGACCAAAACAAGCTGTACAGAGCTCTAGTAATGAAGCAGAATCTAATGTATAGCCTTTCTGCTTTTTCCATTTCTCCCCCCCCCCCCCCCAATTGGTTTCAACCCATCTCAGTTCCATGATCTGGTTCGCTGCACGGTTGCCCAAAGG
>JAVJGJ010000014.1:115808233-115830126 GCA_035590215.1 Microhierax caerulescens | reverse complement strand
CCTTTCAAACATGGTAGAATTGTGATTAGGCAGATACTTCGGTATTTGTTGGCAGGTAATCACCTGTTGTGGGGTTTTTTAGTGTTTTAGTAGAATGTTACTTTCTACCTGTTATTTTGGTGATGAGGGATTATAGCTGTTACTATTTTACATTTCTTATTAGAACTCTGTCTGCTCTGTTTTAGTTTGTTTGCTCTTCTGCATAACTGTGTAACTAAAAACATCACTGTGAAGTTACTTTAATGCTTACTGCAAAATTTCTGCTGTTAATCATTTTGAATGCTCAATCAAATTCTTATGTCAAAGTAAGATGTAGTTAATACTATCTACTTAGAGCTGATAGCACCTCGTGTTAAGAAGAAGCTTTCTGCAAGTCTTCCTGGGCTTCTCAGTTCTTCTGCAGTCTGTTATGTATGTTTGTTTCTGCTTTTAACCAATTTTTTAACCAACGTATAGCTGAAAACTACTTCAGTTATTTACTTGTGTATGGATAGGCAGGTGTCTTCCTGAGCGTTAGTGAAACTTGATTTTTTTTCCAGTACAGCTGGTAAGGTACAGCTCTTGTTTAACAAGACCATATTTACTTCCGAGAAACGTATCTGTTGTGTGAAGAGGAGGGCTAGCCTAGGAACACTGTTCTTTTTCAGATGAGGATGCTTGTGTGAACGCTCCTGTGTGTGGGATGCTGTGTAAACCAGTGGTGCATGCTGTAATTTGGTCTTCTCTTTTTGTGAATGCTGGCTGCAATTCCTTCACAGAATTACCATCGTGCTTTTTTTCTTAAGGGCCCAGTAGGGAAGGAAAGGGCTATCTGTTATGTACTGTTGTTTTTTCTAAAAGTAAAAACAGGAAAAGAAGATGGGATGGTGTGTAGTGCATATTTCTATGTGAATTACATACATTTATATGCATAGGTACATACATATGTATATGTAAGAGCAAGTTGGCCATAGCAACTTTTTTCTCTGTGTGGCTTATTGGCTATTTGGTACTCTGCCCTTGGGACATAAAGGTAGCTTCCAGATATGTAAGGGAGATTATTTAATGTTAACAGTATCAGTGGTGTCAATATCTAATTTTACTTTTTGTTGCTACTGTGTAAATAATATTTTTCACTTTATGGTTCAGACCTCTGGTTGTACTATGATAGCCATCAATTTCAGTTGCACTTTTAAGCTGGGATGGAAGAAATCCAACAATTCATAATATGTCGCAATGTAAAAATAATTCAGTAGTGCCTTTTGTTAGTAGATTGATCCCCCCCCCCCCCGATACAATTAAAGATATCTAGCTCTCTAGCTCACTTTGCACTTGCAGAATTGCAGTGCATTTTGCTCTGACTTCTCTGACTGTATCCAGATACAAAGATTGTGTCTTTGCACAGCATAAAGGAGTTCAGACATACATTCATGTATGTGATGTGACATATATTCATGTATGTGGTGTTTGGTTTTAAAGTTTTGGTCTGTTTTTTTTTCTTTTTGGAAGTTACTTTTTGCTCAAGTTGCATTGTTGTTTTCTGTTTCATATCAAGTCTCAGTTGCATTGTTGTTTTCTGTTAAATTGCATTAGAACACTGTTTCTCATTAAGTTCCAAAGGGGAACAGGGCAGAAACCAACCATTGGGACTATGGAGAACAAAAGGACTTATATCTGCTGGCTTTTCTTCATTGCAATAGTAACTGCTGCTGCCAAATAAATCAGTGGTACACTTTCTGTCTTGCTAATTCAGCTCTTTCATAGAGAACGTCTAAGGTGTCTTCAGGGACTGGTTGAGTCAATGTCTAGCTGTTCTGTTTTAGGTACTCAGGGGTGATACTCATATTTCCTATCTGAGGCATCTGTTTTGCATACTTACATGAAGATCCTAGGCTTCTACAACTGGCAGAATTTCATAGAGCCATTTAGAGTTCTGGAAACTCTCAACTAGTCCTTCTGGTTGTTCCTGTAGTAGTACAAATAAATGCATGTCCTATACCATGCCTGGTTCTGGACTTGGCACTACAAGAAGACTGTGAAGACAAATGTTGATTATACTATAGTGAATCTATAGTGAATCTGTGCTTCTTGGGTATTGCAGTGTGTCACATATGAGGAGAGTCAGCTGCCTTTGTTTGGACTTTAAATGAAGAAACTAAGGGAGAGGTCTTCCTCCTGCTTACTAGTAAGGTGTGAAGATAACAGAACAATGCTCTTCTTGGAGATGTACTGGCAGGATGAGAAGTGGTGGACAAGAGCTGCAACTAGGGAAATTCCCGTCTTGATTTGAGGAAGAGGTTGATTGGTCTGGATGTCCCCAAAAAATTTCTTTCAACCTAGGTAATTCTCTGTTTCTGGGTCATGTTTATTTTTATAAGGATGGAGTTCTGTTGTTTTATTATACTTAACTTTTGTACTAGCAAAAGTGAAATTGCAGAGGCAACTGCAAATTTAGATAGGCTAGGCAGCAGTAAGAATATGCCTTATCACTGTGTAATGAAGTATCGTATTCCCCTCTTCTTACCTGATAGGGGTCTGTTTTGTGTAGTTGAATAATGTAAATATCTCTGTCAGTTTATTAACACTTGGCTTCTCAGCAGGCTGCTAGCAAATGTCCCTGTAGGTTTGGTAATGTGGGCTTCTGCTGCTAGTGATCTTTAATGTGTTCAGAAAGTATCAACTGAACACCTACCGGTAAGCAATACAGTATGGTGTCATTAAAATAAATAACCCAATGCCTGTTTTGCATTCCATAAGGCTGTCCTATTATAACATGAGCATTATTGCATGGTGTTAAGTAAGCCTGTTAGTAACTTTTCCTATAGAGGTAGTATTGAAATGCTCCTGATAACTGATTTCTGACTTCTTGTTTGGTATAGGCATCATGTTCTGGATTGTTACTAATGCTATCTGCTTTATGTGTAGATTTCTTTTTGGTAGATTTTTCAAGTTCCTGGAAAAAAATCCTCAGAGTTTGAACCAAGTAAATATGAGTACTAAAAATCCACAAGGCAATTATCTTTCACAAAATAATAATTAGTATTTTTAACTAAATTATTCTTACAAATCCTGCCTTTGAGATTAACAATATTTTCAGTGTTTTCCAAAAGCACAGGTAGTTTGTTGCCACGTTGTTTTAGTTTGAGTGGAAGAACAAAGTGTCACTTGTGTCCTTTGGTCCTTTCCCCTAGTTCATGTGTTCCTGTGAAAACCACAAAATTCTTTGCATTCTTCTAACTCTGTTTGGAAAAACAGATGCTGTTTTTCCTGAGAGCTCTATAGATGGGGAAATGGGAAGAAAAGTAAACCAGTTGAGGGGTCCTGAGACTGCTTTACAAGGTCAGCTTGCTAAATAGGAACCATTGGTATTTCAAACGGTTTATTTCTTTTGTCATTTGCAGCATGGACAACACCAGCAGCATATTGCTTTGCAAGGGTTTCTTTTTCGATACTTGACTGCAAGCCCAAATTTTTCTTTAGATACTTGAGTGTATTCTTGAGTGTTGTTCATACTAATTTCAATGTTGTTGATCATCTCCCCTTGTTCCTCCACCAGAACTGATATCTGGATAAAAAGTTCCTTTATGTCTTTGATCTGGTTCTCCAGATTCACTAGTTCTTTATGTCTCTGTTCAATCTCTGAAAGCTGAGCTTTGGTAATTTTGACTTCAGTGAGTAGATTTTCATTGAAAATCTCCCATTTTCCTTGTTGGAGCATGTCATTGACTTCTTCCTCAGATACCTCTTTACCAGCTACTTCAAGCTGACGGACAATAAATTTTCTGCATTTCTCTTGCTTAGCAGTTATGGCATCGTTGTATGAAAGCATAGCATTTACGTAACGCTGGGATAAGAAAGCGTGCTGGGAAGCTAGAATTCTTACTGTGGCACGTGATGGCCCATGTTCATTTTCAGCTTTTTTCACTGTTTTTGACAGTTCGTCCAAACATTTTCGTATGTGCTCTGCTTGGATTTTTATTTCTCTTGCTATGTTAGATTCCTTTTTAAGAACACTGAATCTTCTCATTGAAGATAGTAGGCTTTTTTGTTGTTGGCTGAATTTATGAACTTCCTCCACCAAATTGTTAATGTCATTCTGAAGCTTCTGGATTTCGTGCAAGTGCCTTTCAGTTATGGGCTCTTTTTCATAAATAATGGCCTGCTGTTCAAACTCCTCCTGCTCTTCTTCTTGTACAGTTGCACCGTTGTTTTCTCCAGCTATCTGTAGTTCCTTAGCTCGCAGTTTAAGCTCTTGGAGGCGGTCTTTCATGGTTTTAGTGTTCAGGCTTTTTCCCCCCTCTTGCCAACACAGGGAGTTAACGCTAATATGTTTTTTTCTTCTTTCTCTGTAATCAAAGTGTGACAACAATGTTAGCATTTATGTGTATACATGAAAAGTAGCTTCTCAAATTAGAGCTACTTTCCCCTGCACAGAAGTAAAGTAGCAGTGAATTGGAAGTGGTAGGTATTCTGGACAAACGTACAGGGTAGGTGGTGGTAGTGTACTCCATCATTTATTTCAGTTTGCATAAGCTAAAGTTTTTAATTTGTCTTCAGGTGGATACAGTTAACAGTCAGCCCTTAGCTTCTTCACTGCAGTGGTTTTTCCCACACACAGTGATTTGCAGCCCAAGCCCATTTTTATTATGGGTGGTGTAAAGCCCAGAACTTGCTGGGAGGAACAACAATGAGGAACATGGCATGTGGAGAGGACTTCTATTTTGGGAGGAAACTAGGAGTAACTCAAAGTATTATTTAATTATAATACCTTATTTGATGAAAACTAATAAACTTTTAAATCTTTTTCTTTTTTTTTTTTTTTTTTTAATAGAAGTGAATCTGCTGCTCCATTTTTGGAGGTTATGAGGCTTTTGAGGTTATGAGATAGTCTATCTAATGGATCAGAGTTCTGGTGTAAATAAGCTACTTTAGGCTTTAGTTTAGCCACACCAAAAAGCCTTTCTCCATTTTCCTTGCTTTCTTCTGCCTAGGGAGTTAAACTGATAGTAACTGAAGTACTTAACTGTACAGCAAAACGGAACAGAACTCTTAGTAATAATTTAAGAACTCTAATAATTTAGCATGAAAATACTTTTTTTAATGGCTGAGCAACATAGAGGTGGATCTATATCACTAATGTTGCAGTGTGAAGATTTTCTAATCCTTTTTTAGATTACTGTCATCTATTCTTATGTTGTCATTTGCAGTCTTCATAAAATTTATGCAAATGTACTTTGTGCACTATTGTGGGATACAATTCAGTACTGCTTCTTGTTTAATAGAAGGTGGATTTAGTTCTGTTTTCTAACCTAGGTGTTGTGCATGCTTTACTGGATACATAATTAAGAGAAAGTTTCTATCGTGTATGTTTTAGAAAATATCAAAGGTCAACTATTTTTAATTATAGGGAAGAAAGTATTTTTCTCAAGACCTATATGAATGTTTTCCTTGGATTACGATCAAGAATGGAAAAATTCAATAAAAAGGACTAGAAGATTATGGGATTTTTACTTGGGGTCTTCTGGTTAAATCAAATGTGTGTCTTTCAAAAGCCTGTTCAAGCATAAATGTTAAACAGAACAGTAGAATCGTTCAGCTGATTTCAGAGATTTCAGGGCAGTCTTCTGAAATAGTAGTGTTTTATAGGTACATTTCTTCTTAAACTCCAATTCTAACGTTGTTTTGGTTTTGTTTGTTTGTAAGTAAGCAAATGCACTATTTCTGTATAGTATCCAAAAGGATGCTTTTGTAATAACTGCAAAAGACCATTCCAGTAACCTGTCTGTACGCAAATGATTTTGTAACATTTGAACAGCTGCAAATGATACTGCTGTGGTATCTCTGCTCCCTTATGCATATTTAAAGACCCTAAATAGATTTTTGTGTTATGTAAGTCATGGAGTCTAACAGTATGAACATGTCCTCCACAGACTTAGATCTTGCCTTTGCAGGAGGATTAGCTGAAAAAAAACAAAACTTGAAATGCTACAGAGATCAATCGTGAGAAAAAATGTTGATAATCTACACAAGTATGGGTTACTCTTGCTGCTTTTTTTTTTTTCATTTATTTTCCCTTTAATGCCTTAATATCTGAATGTAGTGTTTGTTGATCTGCTTCAAGAGAATCCAAAAAGCCTTGGCAGTCATTAAAAGTCACAGTAACATAGTGACACTTGTGAACCAGCAAGCTTGCAAGTAATTAATTGGAAAACATTACTTTGGGGTGGGGAAAATGCAACATGTATTAATGTTGTTACAATAATTCCTCTTCATTGCCTACCTTGCTGTGTATCTGCCCACAGCAGAAGTCAGGCAATTTCATCAAGGTAACATTCTTCAGGAATGTTTCAGAGTGGCTTGACACTACCCAGGCTGCCACAGGGAAAGTTCATTCTGGGGCATGTGAAAGGAACCAGGAGTGCTACACAAAGCTTCAGAGAAGTGACCTGAAAATCTGTTTTAGTATAGCCGAACACATCTGTTGACCCATGTTAATTTAGCACGGCTTGACAAGCCTATGATTAAAAGCAAGTTATAAGGGCACCATTAATGCTTGTGATGTGAGGTGGCAAGACTTTCTTGTATCTAAGAGAATGCAAGTAATTACTGAAAACCTCTTAAAACATGCATGCAGTCATCCAGTTACTGCTTCAGAACACAGTACAATTTCTCAAAAAGGCAGTTAGCATTTTTTCATATGATTAATCTTCTGTGGTTTGAAAGTAAGTTAAATACAGGAGCACAAGAACTATACTGGGATTCATCTTCAAATTTTTTATCCATTAATGATTGACATATACTTTTCAATGTTTTGGGTGCAGTGGTCTTGAAATAGCTGTATTCCTTGGGGCAAGCAAAAGGTTTGCAAATCTACAAATACTCCCAAATATCAAACTTGCAAAGATCTAAGCACAAAATACTTGAGATTGGTGTTAATAGATTTTTTTTTCCTTGTTTAAACATGAGTCTCACTAAAGAGTAGAATGTAAGCAACTGAACCCTAGTTTTGTATCTTCTGTCCTATCGGGCTTGCCTTCAAAACCTGCCATTGAACATGCATGAATAAATGCCATTGATTATACTGGCAACTGAAAGTCATGCTGGTTTCAAATAAATAAGGATGTGTTTGTGACAAAGATAACCTTGTAAATTGTTGGCTTGGCTTATTGAGTGTTCTACAATAAGCTTTGTTCATATACCAAGTCCTTGTTTTCCTGCGTATTTGTGTATATGTATAGGGGCACATCCTGTTGTTCTTCTGACTGAGATGAAAGATTTATTTCCTTGAAGTTTTTGTCAATAGAGGGAGAATATGCCTGTTCTTTTAGAGTTCAGTAAAGAAGACATGTGGCCTGAAAGCAATCCAGTGATTTAGTGTATCCCCTATATTCAAAGTAAGATTTTGAAAGACGATCCTTCTGAAGTGATAAAGTAGCACAGCCTAGCACATCCTCCTCAGATTTTTTCTTCATCCAAGGCCTGAAAATTTGGGTTAAAACAGCTAAGAGACCAACTGCAGTAAAGGCAAACCAAATTGGTAGATGGGGAAAGCGTTAGCTTGTTAAACTGTAGCTTCAAATTATTGACTGTATTTAGAAATGGCCCTAAATGCTCTTACACATATAAAGCTGAAGAGTGTTGGTGAGGTTTGCCCCTGTTTCTGGCCTATCCTTGGTCATAACTGCTGCTGTGTCGCCTTTTGTCTGCACTGTTACCAATGCTGAAACCACGTGCTTGGAGCCAGAATCACACACTGAGAGCCAGTCTTTTAATAAAAGATAATCTGTAGAAGTGGAGTTGCTCTAATAGTATAGTTGCAATAACTTAGTCAAGCCTATATGGCACTGTGCCTTCTCTGTTCACACTTAGGAGCAATATAAGATGGAAAATACAGCCAAGGAACAGACAGGGCTACAGGATGGATTTGGGAAGGTGGCAAGGGTAAGGAAAGGAAAGGAAGAAAAATCAGGCCCAGTTTGGCCCAGTGTCTAAGTTGTACTTGAGTTCGAGGATTACTTATATGCTTTCTTACATGTATTTGGGGAGAAAAAGTAGGAATGTGCATGCGGCATTTCAGTTAGGTCACTTTGGCATACCTTATTTTCTAGAAAGGCTTCCCTCCCTGCCCCTCGCAGTGTTCTTATCATGGAGATCTGCTGGTGGTGAAGTTTGAATTTGTTCCTCTGGTGGGCATCTTTATATATAGTTGTATATAGTTGACAGGTTCAGAAATGCAGTTTTGCACACATCCTTGTCAAATACATTTTAAGGGTATTGCAGGAATCTTTGCCTTCTGATAACTTTACTGTGTTGCTCATCAGGGTTATGAATCTCTCCAGTCAAATTGATGACGTGTCATTGGGAAGGTCTTCATAATGCCAATTACCTCAGCACACTGATGAGGGACATAATAGGTCCTGATAACTGGACCACCGTTATTAATAATCTGTAATGATGTTAAAGTATCACAAACAATGAATTTGATGAAAATGAAAAATGTTATATTCTCTATTTTTTAAGGAGAGGGAAGGCAAGTTGAAAGGTCCTTTTCCTTAATTGCAAAGCAGACACAGAATATTCTTCCGCCTATCTAATTTATCAGTAGACCCAGTGAACAGGGAGCCTACATCCAAAAATGAGGTTTGGGCTGCATTAAGTGAAAAGGCTTAAATGGATATGTGAGGTAATTAAGTTGATCATATGGAATTCTTTTTTCTGGTTGTAATTAGATTTAATGGCTTCTTTTTTGGCTTTGATGAATATTTTATTTCCCCACCCATACCCGACTTACCAAGAACTGCTGTTTATTTAATTTCACCGTTTTGGTCACTATTTCTTGGTTATTCAGCACCTCCACTAAACTGCCTGACGCAAAAGGCGCTGTTTGTATTTTACCTTTGATGCAATTTGCATGCCTGCTTACGTTCATTTTAACATACTGCACTCGACCAGGAGGAGAGGATTTACAGGCAAACAAGGGTCAGCATTCTCTCTTAGAGAGATCTTTGAGATGTATAATCTGTGTTCTGCATCATACTGCTTTTTAACCTTTACAGAAATAGCTTTTTTTTTTTTTTTTTTTTTGATTGCAGCAAAAGTAAGGGTCAGTTTGTTTTCCTGTTCCTTATTATGAGTCAGTTAAGGGCACTGCGTAGAGGGTGCTTTCGGGCAACGTGTCCCAAAGGAATTTCACATTACAAGTAATCTTACACATTTTTTTAAAAAAAATCCATATCCAGGCTGCAGAGAAATTACATTACAGCTCTTTTATATGGTGCCAGCAAACCCGTATAACTGTTCTTTTTGAGCACAACGGCTTTGAGTAATGTTGGGAGTCATACATTGGTCTGGAACTTCATTACTACTTTAAGTGTCTTAACTTTAACAACAAAAAATTACTGAGACACTTATACCATTTAAACACCTACAGTTTAAGATACTTATAGGAATCTGTGAGGAAAACTAGGGGCCTGGGTTGAAATTCTAGTTTGATCCAAAGGCTGTGTTCTCTTGTATATTCTCACAAGAAAAGAAGGAACTTGTTTGATGGTTTTGGAATCTTGCCCTGTTACCCAAAGATACAACTTCAGTAACTAAAGTGAGCAATCTTGTTACAGGTTACATTTATTTTCTTCTTTGTTTAAAAAGTTTCCTTTAATTTAAATACCTTCTAAACGAACATGCTTACTAAGGATTATCATGCAGCAAGGTGGTTGGATGAAAACATCCTCTTAAAGCATCTCTGTTTTAAGATGATAAGTCATTGGAAAAACAGTTAAAAATAGTTCTAAGTTCAAGTTTCTGTTTGTGGGAAGTGTGGGAGTGGTTCATGAGGAAAATATCAAAGGCAGAGAGCTTGCCCTGGTTATGAGCCTAAAGAAAGCTGCCATTATATGTAGAAGGTAGCTAAACTCTATCAGATTATATACGATATGGTAGTGCAAAATCAGTAACCTTTTCAGCACAGGGGACATAAGAATTAGATACTCATTAGCACTTAATATTAAAAAATACTAACATGCAAAGGTCATTTGTATTTGTCAGCTGCTGAGAAATAACCTGCAGCACATTGCTTCTGGTGTTGCCTGCTATGTAACATTGAGGAAATAAAATCTGGTTGCTTGTCCCCACAACTATGTTACCCACCATAACTGCCATAAGGCTCCCCAGTGAAACCAAAATGACCAGTACGCAGGAGCATAGCAATGCTGCGTTTGCAGCAAGGTAGCCTGGGGGATTGATCTCTGATGGGTGTGAAATAGATCGTGGGAGGTAGGGAAAATGTTGATATTGAGTAAAAAACATGAGATTCAAATAGAATCAAAGAAGTCTGAGTTTTCCAGGAGTTCGTAAGATGGGTAAGAATGAGTCAGATTTGCGGGAAAAGTGTAAGCGGATCACACTGTTGGAGAGAGTCCTTCAAAGGAGATGGAGAGGGAGGAATAGACCTTAGTTACCTAAAGTAGTTCAGGTGTTCTTGGCCATTTGGCCAGAAGCCTGTAGCACAGTCATGTTGTATGGGAACCACCTGTATTACAAGCTTTTACACTTTCAAAATCTCTACAACTGTCAGTACTTCTCTAATGAGAAAAACGTGGGGCTTTTTGTGGTCTTTTATGAAGTATTTGGTTCAAAGATGCACAGTGAACCAGTGGCAAATCTGAGATTGTTCCATAGAGTTTTGGAACCTTTGTTACGAATGTGTGGCTGCAGTTGTGGAAGACTTGAGGAGACGCATCCACCACCATTTCCATGTCTCCAGACGAGTCTCATGTTCCCTGCTGGTACTGTGGGTAATGGAAGGTGGCGAGTTCGTGCTTTTGTGCTGACGTTCGTGCTTTTGTGCTGACGTAAGTCAGTTATGGTGACACATGCTGCACCTACAAGTCCTGACTGACAAAACAATGATCTCACTCGGCCGATCACTTAGGCCGTGGATTATTCTCTGTATTTGGTAAGGGAATGGTGTATCCCTTAATTAAAAGCAAAAATAAAGAACTTAATGTTTTGATGGTGGTTTTTTCAACTATTAAACCAGATATTTACCATCAGTAGTGGTTTTTAAGAGACTTCAGAAATAACCAGCAGAAAGAAATAAATGTAGATACCTGGGTTTGTTTGTTTATTTCCAGGAAGAATACTACTAGAAGTCAGCACCTGCACTTAATTAGCTGTTGTAAATATGATAGCCACCTGTAGGTCACAGAAAGAAAATCATAATATCCTCTGCCAAAAGATCACATAATTAAGGTCTAGATATTGGTATATTTTAAAGCAGCATTTGAAAATAAATTAGGAACAAGAGAAAGGTCTGCAACAGGATAGAGGACAAGTGAAATTATGTTGATTTAATAGGATATATAGTATGAATTCCTGGTTAACAAGTTATTGCTATAAATTAATTTCAAGATTTTTGTCTTCCTGGCAGTAGAATTGCATTCTCTAAATTTCTGTTATGCAACATCCCACCTACTTCACATTCCCATTTCATCTCTGTCAGACCATATAGCTACATATCACAGCCTTGGAACTCACCTGTAGTAAATCAAAGGATTTCCAGAGAACTTTTTTTAAAAAATACAGGCAACTTAGACTAAATAACTTTAAGGTTTGCCTAGGTATTGACATATCAACGTGAAATAGAGTGTAAGAAAATAATTAATAGTTACCATTTTTAAAAATCTCCTACAAAAAAATATGGCAATATCATTTATTGTCATTGGGTTTGGGATTACACATCTGGAAGTTGAACATAATATTCCTGATGTGAGCTCAGACATCTCTTTGGATGCAGCCTATTTGACCAATAGGTATGATTAAATGAGAGCAGAGCAGTGTGTCAGAGGAAGGTGTTTTCGGTAAATAGGAATATGATTCAGACCTGAGGTGAGAATGAGGCCACTTAACCAAAACTAAACAAATTGTAATTGTTGACATTCTTGTGACTGCTTCAGAAGGTAATATGAGAATGAAGTTGCTCTGGAGTTGCCTGGAGGTCTTATAAACAGGATGAGTTTAGAATCTTACTTCTAAGTATTCTTGTATTTAAATGTGACCTGAAGGAATTGTTTAGAGAAAAGGCTGAATTAGAGAAATGTCTCTTCTTTCTCCCTGCAACTGCATGAAATCAGTTAATTTAATTTTTTTTTTTTTTACGGGTCAGCCTTAATTGATGTTTACAGGCAGATATTTTTTTAGCAATTTATTAACCAGTTTTTCATTACTGTTTACCCTAATATTCAAATAATTGTTTTGCATAAGAGTTGAAGGCATGAAAAGTAAACAAGAGATTACCTGAGAAAGAGCCTAGTGTTAATCAGTAAAAAGCTATTGATGTGTTTGCAATTGTTGTCAACAATCCACGGGGCACAAGGGCTTAGAGTGCTAAAGAATGTAGTTTAAGAACTGTTAACACCCACCATCTGAATTGTTTCAGTGTACTTAAAAGCTTTTAAAGGCAATCCGCAAAAACTGTGGAAAGAGAGGGCTCAGGGCTTAATTTTAGAGTGCTTAATTCCATGGGAGGCTGGAAACTGTTGGCTAGTTCTATCTGCTTGTTCAGTAAAAATAAAAATAATTTTGTTTTCTGTGACTTCCTCGAAAAGCTAATGAACTGCCAGTAACTGAAGAGGAAAGAACAAACAAAACAGTCTGACAAACTGGCATCTTTTTGCCTGTTCGTGGGTCAGGAGTTTGACTTTCATGGATGTTAACAGAAGCAAAACATAAAAAGACTTAACAAACCTTTTCTTGCTGTATCTGCTGAGGTCTCACTTTTCTAGGATAAAATATCCTGCTGATTGCTGTCCACAGGGTTGCCCAACAAACAAGTTAATAGATGAGAGGTGACATTTCTAAAGGAAAAACGTAGAACAGCATTTTTAAATAGAAGATTGACCATGGACTGAAAAATATGGCATTGTTCTTTCCCTTGGGTAGACTGCTGTGAAGTTCAAAGGTGTTCTCTCTTTTTTTTGTTGTTTTTTTTGTTTGGGTTTTTTTTGTTGTTGTTTTGTTTTCCCAGGAATTCTAATTTAGTCCCTCAAAGCTATGCTTCTTGAAGTAACCTTAAAGACTAATTTTCTTGATCTAAGTCATTCTCATATAGATACATTTTTCTAAAACTGCTTTTAATCATGTTGATAGTTCTGGTACTGTAATATTTTGACCTCAAGGATGCTTTGCTCTTTGTTAATTTTGATGGCCACCATGGAGATTTGACCCAAAATTTTAGGTTTCTTGTTAACTGATTAAATTTACCTCCAAAAGCAGCATCACTGAGACACTTTTAGGGATTCACACCCCCGTAGTGTTATTCTCTACGCTATTTTGTTTTCAGTCTTTTTACTGTATAAGAATCCCACAGAATTGGAGAGAAATGTAGCTGGGAAGTAACAAGTGTTTAAAAAAAATCCCCCATGTCTGCAAAACAAGAAAACACACCTATGGGTGTGCACATACCCTCTTCCCAAATAAACCTTTTCTGTAATACTTCTTGGTTTTTTGTTGAAAGCTGAGATACAAATGTGTCCAGTTCATACTGGATTTTTTTTTTTTTTCACTAAATCTTTTGGATTGTAAACTAAACTTTAATACTGATAATTTTTTTTTCTTTTCTCTCTTTGCTCAGTAATTTACATTTTAGAAACCAGTCAAGGAACACACATAGTTTTTGTTCAGACTCCTTTTTTCTCTGGCATGTCTTCTGTCATTGAACTGTAAATGTCAGTTGTGCCAATACATACATACACTCCCTTTCCACATTGTTTCCCATGACTCTTAAAGTTAAAAAGCTTTCCAGTTGCTTAAAAAAAATCCTAACTGATATAAAAGCAGTTGGTGTCTAGCATTATTTCTTGTGTAAAGTAAGTTTGTTACACTAAGAATGTTCCAAACGTACTTTATGTGAAATTGAAATAAGCCAGGCGTGATTTTGCATACGAAAGCTTCTTACTCAGCAAACTTAAAGTGATAAACCAACAGACACTCTCCTGTGCTTTCAAGTATGTTTGTTTGTTTTTTGTTATATACATTCTACAGTTTTGTACTGACTTTGAAAATTAAAATCAAGGTCTATCCATTAAGATAACTCTGATATATTCCCTATGAGGGAATATATCATTTTTTTTCCTATATGAGGAAGTGATTTTTATGCATAAAACTTGCCTCAAAACCTAGCATTCCTGTGCATGAGCAGCAGAGCTGTGGGACCGTATTCACAGAGAGAAATACTCAATTCTTCGCAGGATAGACATCCATTATTTGCATGTCTTGACACTTGGGCACATTCCCATTCTAAACCACACTACAGCCTTTTTCTGATATTTGCAACTTTGCAAGCATTAAGTAAAAGAAGAGTCCTTACCTTTTAATCCTGGGCTGGTGGCTTTCCGTTTTATCTTTTACAGAGGAACTCCTGAGGTTTCAGCTTCAGTATAATCTGGAAAACATTTTTTCGAATATTTGCCTAAGTAATATGCCTTGAGTGACATTCCATGAAGTTTTTTCTGCATGCCTTCCACTTCTAATTCTTATACAGTTGTCCACGGGTTCATCATCGGGAGCAGCGGTGTGAGAGAGGAGCTGACTTCTGCAACTGCAGTAGACAGGCAAATTGATTACTTTCTACTTGGGGAATCTGGTTCTGCCTGTTTGAGACCCAGCCTTGCTGAGAGGCGGATCACTGCTGGAGCTGCCCAGTAGCAGGAAGCGGCTAGGAGCAGCTCCCTAGGTAGGGGCCAGCTTACAAGCTGGAAGTGGAGCGCTGCCTGCAGATGAAGCCCAAGTGTAAGTGCAGGGATTGCTTGCTTCCCTTTTTAGGGATGAAGGGAAAAAGAAGCAAGGGTAGGTCATGGATGTATGAATGCATTTACCTGAAAAAGAAAAAAAAAACAAAAAACCAACCAAAAAAACCCCCACAACCACAACACAAACCCCCAGCAAATAACAAAATAATACCCTTTGTCAGAGTATCTTAAAAATATTTTAACGCCATTTGTAAGTTTGACCTCAAGGCTGAAGCGGGCAGGGTGTACAGCGGGAGATATATGACCTGTGCAAAACCACTTCAGTTCTTGTTCAGTTCTTGAGGAGCATAAGGTGGAGACAGCTATTTGGATATTCTGCTTTTCCAGACACAGCACCTCAGCTGTATTTTTTGAATGCAATCAATGTTGCAACAGGAGTGCTGTGAAGAAAATGGAAGCTAATGGACAAAAAAAGCAAATCTTAGACCTTTCAAGGTACTGGAAGTTAAAAATGGGCAGCTACTGCAAGTTACAGGGCGTTAGTGTCACACTCACGCTGAGCTATGCAGCTTACCAACATTTCATTCTGCTTCAGCAGTGCTTTGTAGAATGTGCAGTCCAATAGCCTGGTAAATAGTGCACTTGTTTAATCTTCAGGTGAGAAAGGAGTAGGCTGTGGCAACAAACTCCGTGTTCAGAAATATTTTCTTCAACTAGATCAAGACAAATTGACAGCACTGCTGAGGAATGCTTTTTGAGACTGAGGGACAATGCAGTAGGATTTTCAGACGGTAGCAGGGATAGGTTATGTGGGGGGCGGGGAAAGTGGAGATAATTGTTTACAATCTTTTAATTACTTTCCATCGCTTTCTTCAATTTCATTTCAGTTCCCCCCTGGTTTAGCTTTGACTCTATTTCATAGCTAAATACTGCGAGGACATTACCTATTCTAGCTGGTTGTTGAGAGGAAATAGTGCCAGAGTATCATAAGCATTTTGAAAATGTCGTAGGTTCTGTATGTGCATTGAACAGCAGTTAGGGAATCTCTGTAATAAATCATACAAGTACTGTAGAAGTACTTTTTTTATTGAGAATTGGGAGTGGGTTATCAAAGGAGGGGTGGGGAGGAAGGCCTCATGCTTTTTCTAGCTCTGTAGGCAAGTCAGAAAAGTTTTGGTTATCGGTAGGGTGTAGGGGTTGATGGTAGATAAGTGAGCCTTTTGGACCACAAGCAGTTAAGACCGATGGAATTTGAGAGGGAATGGATTCTTGAAAAGCTGTCTTTCTATGATCTTCAAAAACTCTTCTTTTTATTAAAATATTAGATAATGAATCATAGTGTATGAGGTTAATGGTGACAAGGAATGTTTTTTTGAGCTACAGATGTAACAGCTATTTTTTTTTTTTTTTTTCCTTCCTCTCATGGAAGTAAAATCATTAAGATTTGAGGCTGTCATACTGCGATTCTGGAAAACAGGAGGGAATAAGGTCTTAGATCAAACTGAAGTGCTGACAAGTTCTGGTAACTGTGGAGTGGATTCTTACCAGCAAGGAGTATGATAAATCGAAAGTACAAGCTGTGGCCTAACATTCCCTAAAAACCATTTGAGTTGATGATGTCTTGAGCTTTCAGAAGAAAGGCTATGGTATCTGCTTCCAAAACCATCTGCCATTGCATTCATGGAAGCCAAATATTTGTGATTTTATCCAGAAAGTTGAATCAGAGTTCTCACGTAACAGAAGCGTTGCTAAACTTCAGAATGTTATTTTAGTGGAATTCCTTTCTTGGAGAGCGGCAAGTGCAATTTTCAGATTCCTAATGTTATGCAATACTCCTCTTTTGCAGCCTTTGCACTTAGCTTGGGTTACTGTTGTAGAAAGTGCAAAACAAGATTGCATTGTATGCTTATATTCCAAAATAGTCTACCCTGGTTGAAAGTACATGGTACCAGTTTTCACGCTGAAAAATAGTAACTGTGAACAGGAGTAGTCTATTGCTCATAAAATATTATTTAATATCTTCTTATAGTTCCTAGAGTTCTACCATACTACCTTTTTAATTAAAAGCAGGTAATGGGAGAAGAAAGGCTATATGTCCTATTGTCATTGAGAGTTTTTATGGAAGATGGGAACAACTCATTTTTGACTTGACCTTTTTTGCGAATTTTGTTTATTTCTTGAAACTCTCAAACCCTCAAGAAACCAGAATTATTTCCAATGTGGGTTTTTGTCATTTTTGTCTTTTTAAAGTACATATTTTGGATTTCTACCTAAATTTCTCCATTTGTTATTAAAATTTGCTCATAAGCAAACTCAGAAAATCATTGACCAACATGACTGAATGTTTACTTTTTGAAGTTTCTTCTTAGGGACTACATCTGCTTGGCTAACACATTCCTACGTACTTAAGGAAACTTACCATGTTAATCCATCCTATCTCCTTGGATGCTGACCAATTTAAATACATTTTAATCAGAATATTGATGTCTCCATAGACTCCCAACAGCTTGTACTGTGTAGCTTTAGATGTAGAATGGTACAGTCTTTTACATCCATCTTCTTAGCTGTAAAATATAATTGCTTCATCTATTAATAATTATTAAATAATTACTAAGCACCTTAGTAATTATTTAATGTTAGTATCTGTTACAAATTGTGTGTGGACTGACATGTTTATTAAGTAGAAAGACCAATTAAGAATTAAGTCTGAAACAAGGTATTTTTGTCTTTACTTTCTCCTTCTTCCCCTTCTTCCTATTTTTATCAAAAACTTATCCTTTGGAGTTCTGAGAATCTCATGTCGGGGTGCTAAGTGTGTCTTTTAATTTTTTTCTTTAGGCTGGCAAATAAGCAGGACAGAGAAGGAGCCCTGTCAGAAGCAGATGTAATAGAAACCTTATCTCTGGAAAAGCTTGTCAATGAACACAAGTGTCTATGTCAAATTGTAAGTATTTTTTAAGATACTTAACTTTCTAATATATGTAAAGCTTGCAGCGAGGTAGGAGGTTGTACCATATAGTGTAAAACTGAAACTCAGACCCTGCAATCCCAGCAAAGATACAGGACATGTATCTGTTCTGCAAGCAATTCTTAATGTTCACCTTGACGTTCTGCTTCTGGATCTTTTGAAGAAATCTTTATAACAAGAATCCTGAAAGTGTGCATGTTAGTCCATTCTGAAACCATTTAAGAATAATTTGTTATAGTTTAAAGCTTGTTTAATTGGACAGCAAGTTCAATATTCCACCTTTTTAAAAAGAAGCAGGAAATGGAATTTGCCTACGTTATCATTCAGGAAGGATCACTGTTTGGATATGATGTTTGTCTCATTTCTGTTCATAGCTAAAAACATCATTCAATATGAGTCACCACCTGGCAAACTCTTAAGAATTAATCTAATTTCCAGAACAGTAATCACCAAAGAACACTGTTAGAGCTAGTTGCTAGTTAATTTTTGTCCTAAAATAGCTATATTTCAGATGTAGTATTCACAATCATGTTAAAAAAAAAAACCCAAACATAAGAAAAGGGCAAGGGAGGGGGAGCCAAAACCAGAAATCTGTATGAAAGCTACTTAATATTGGTCAATAATTTATCTAAAACAGTAGTTCCTGAAATTTTCTTTTAAGTTTTTGTTTTAATTAACCAGTTTATTAATTAACTATTTCTGGGCTTTACTTTTATAAATTTTTCCTAATTTCAGTAAGAAACATTTAAAAAAGATAATGAGAGTTAATGTTATTAGCCAAAATTAGAAGGCAATTTTGCAAAACCATTCCAGCTGGTATTTGGTTTTTAACATTTAAAAAAGACTCTTATTTCATTAGGGAGAGTTGTAGGGTAATACATATTGCTGCTATTTTCTCTAGAAAGTTGAGTTATAGCAGGACATATCTCTGCTATAGTCATTATGTCATGACTCTTTGAGATGAAAGAAATGTCACGACATTTTCTTCAATCAGTGGACTTTGCACTACACATATGTGGCTATCATAAAAATGACAATTGCAGGTTTGCCATTTTCTTTTCCCAAGGGACTTCTGTGACAAAAATATTTTCTTGAAAAGCAGCATCAATGTAAAAGACCTGTAAGATTCTAGTGCATTTTCCCAGTACTTTAGATTTATTTAATTTATGCCATTTTCCAGTAAAATGCTGTTCTAGTTGTCCATTTATATCTTGGATGTAATCAACAAAGAAACTAGATCACGTATTCTTAACTCATTTTAGCTGAAATCAACTGAGAGTCTTACCTACTCAAATGGACAGCTTCTTTACTGGGCCTATTCAAGGTAAACATGGTCCCAAGTTGTTTCAACATGATGACTCATGGGGTGAATTTAAACAGGGGTCTTGTGAAACAAGATTTAAATATAAAATTAGACAAGGACCAAAAAAATGTTTGTTATTTGTTTAATTAGTTTTTTTCTGGATCTTTGTTTCCCACAGATAGCTATTTGTCTCACTGTTGCACGGTGTCAGTGAGAATTACCTTCCTCTTTCTTTTTTAATATCTCTGTATTTTCTATATTTCTAAATTTCTGTATTTTACAAATGAACTACAGCAACAATAATCTTGGTGCAAACCAAGAAGAAAATTGCTGTCTATTGTTTTATCTTAGTTATCAGAGAGAAACAGGGTATTATTTCTTACTCATTTTCTTCTGATTAGGTTCTGCTAGAGTATTGTAGCGTTCCATAGTGAACAACACTCATATTTAAACCTTAATTTAGACAAATTAGGAATGTCTTAAAATGCAAACTATCTATTTTTATAAAATAAAGACATATTTGAGATATACATTAAATATTAAATCATATAAAATATGTTTATAAATATATATATAAATTAATATATATATTACATTTAATAAATATAAATAAAGCAGTTTAGCACTGGCGGGGACATAACAGGACAGAATTATTTTTTTCTGTTATAAGTTGTACATAATATATCATACTATGGTACCACTTAAATGCTTGTCAAATGAAGAGGTAATAGGGAATTTTTTATGTGTTGACATTGGAGAGAGTCTTTGTAATCGTCCTTCACTCATGAACACAAATCCTGAACACAATCAAGTGTGAAATACCATTTCTTCCTGGCAAACACATAGCTGGATCTGTTCAGTTACTCTTCTATGTTCTAAGCTAGAATCAAGCCATGTTTCTTTTGTTCCAATTAAAGCCCATTATACTTGTCCTCCTGACAATTAATATGAGGAACAAATTAATCTTTTCCTATTTGTAGTTGTGCTTTATGTTTTTGAAGGCTATTATTGTATCTCCTTGAAGCTTTTTCATGTCAAGAGAACCACTCCTGTTCCTGCTATGTTTTCTTACCAGATACATTTTCATAACCAGTTTTGTTTGATTTTTCTCACTGTGCTCCTCTTGATTCATTTTAGTCAATCCACTTCCTTGAATTGTTGCATCCAAGCTAGATAACATATTCCAAATTAATTTGGCAATGGCTTTTCCACCCATCTTCCAACTAGTTTGCCTAGATCATGGTTCTCTCGCTTACTGAGGAGGATATCACGATAGAAGTTTTAGTCCAGTCAAGATGTGTAATATTTTGCTTCTCCCCTATCCACAATACCCCTTGTGATCTAAGACTTAAACAGAATGGGTTTGACAGTTCTTATGACAAATTCACACTGGATTTCTCCTAAGTGCTTATGAACAAGTTGAACATTTCTTCCACGAACTGGAGCTAAGCTGATTCTCTTGCATCTCCTTTTTTCCATTTTACTAGATAAATATAACATGAACTGTCTATAACCCAGCAGCAAGACAGAACACATGTATTTGGGGTTGATAAGTTAATTTCTATATAGACCCATATATATGGATGTGTATAGAAACAGTTTTGTAAATGTACCTATATACACATAGCAGGTGTATCTGTAACAGCTGTGTTCATATGAAATGGGTGTATGTATATGTCTAGACAGACATGTAAACATGGTTTTCTGTGCAGTATTTGAGTATTTTTGAAATCACACTGGAAATAATGGAATTTGGTAGAACTAATGTGATTTGTATATTGGCAAAAAAGCACCTAAATTTATAGAATACCTAAATGCAAATTTACTTCCCCTACTTCTCAGAGTTTTGCAAGCTTCACAGTAAAAGTAATTGTTTGGCTGAATTCTTGTTTTCAGTCAAGGAATGTGATCTGAACTGCAAAAAAATTTTCCACTTTCTCCTTAAATTTACAGGAACCTTGCTCAGCTATCATGGGCTGTGGGAAAAAAATTGATAAATCAATTAAAAAGGGTTTATATTGGCTACTACATATCATAGCAAAAGATTTTGATGCCTTAAGTGAGCGCATCCAAAGAGACACTACAGAACAAAAAGCGTATGAAGAACAAAAGAAACTAGAACGAGCTGAGCGTGTGAGGAGGATACGAGAAGAAAGGTATTGTCTCTGTAATTTCTCTTACCTCCCCTGCCTCCCTTTCTCTAAGATACTTGATTCATTCCTGTATAAATGATTTAAAACTTCTGAGCCAAGAGCATCCATATTACAAGTAGACCTGAATGCTAGATCCTTTCTTTAATTAAGACCTGCAAGTTTTTGCCTGGTTCACCCCCTTTATTTTATTTGCTCTGTGCTGGAAATGTACCATGAATGAGAATTTCAAGGTGGTAGTTGAATAAATTTGCCCTTGCTAATATAAGTTCACAGGAGGCTAACCAAAAAAAGTAAGTCCCGGCATTTAATCTTAGGTCACCTTCAAGGACGTTCTAAAATAAACTTACTAACTTAAGTTAGACTTTGTAACCCATATGTGAATATCAAAGACTAGATGTGAAACTTTATTCAACACCATGCTTAATGAACTTCTGGATATCCAGCAGGTAAGGCATGGAGAGACTTAAGACGATGCGGGGAGGAGAAGCAGGACAAGCAATATATTTCTTCCCTTCACAGCCCTTTGTGGTCATCAGCAGCCCACCATGGTTCCTATTAGAGAGTGAAGTGAAACATTTTACCAAGGCATTCTTAAAAAATTTGCTGATCACTCCTGTCACCACGTGTGCCCTGTATACGCAGAGATTTGCGAGTCTCAGTTACTGTGAAGTGTCTTGGCTTGTACTCTTGCCCATTTGGTTTACTTCAGCAAGTACATTGCTTAAGCACATTTTAAACACCTG
>JAVJGJ010000014.1:115792137-115808133 GCA_035590215.1 Microhierax caerulescens | reverse complement strand
GAAGTGTCTTGGCTTGTACTCTTGCCCATTTGGTTTACTTCAGCAAGTACATTGCTTAAGCACATTTTAAACACCTGGAATTTGACACGTTCTTCATACATATTTCACAGACTTTTAAAAAAATCCATGCACTGTTGGTCTGCCAGATGTCTCTGCATCGACCAAACCCTCTGACCATGTAGGACTGTGTTGGGTTTATGCCGTGTTGAGAGGTGTAGTGAGGAGCACTGGCTTCGAAACGTCTCTCAGAGATTGTCTGATGATGTGGGCATTTTTCCATATATTCTGTTCCTGTTCCATGATCTTGATTGTATTTGTTCACTGGAAGAATGGGTTAGGTCTGAATTAGATTAAAGGCTTCAAAGTTTTGCTAAACTTCTTGTGTCTTAAAGGAAAGCTAGCTAGTAGCTGCTGCTGGTTTTACCTGTAGCTGAGGGCATGTCTCGCATAGAAGAGATGGCATTAAATTCTCATTTTGCTGTTTTGCATCGGTTCCTCACTGTAAGAAACAGGTTAATCTTTATTCAATTGCAATTCTATTTCATTCTGTCCTTTAACAATTCCCCAGGCTGCTTATTGTTCAGATTTGCTTCCCTGAATGTTTTCTCAAAGTGCATTTCCTCCATAATATGTTCGTAGCAAACATCTTGTTCCAAATGGCAAACCAGAGAGGTAGTGCCAGTAAATTTTAACACAGCACTGGATGTTCCTTCCAAGTAGAATGGTTTCATGGGTACATTGGTGACCTCCCTTTCATTCCCCTCTGTGCCTCTGAACAACAGGGTTGTTTCCTCTCTCAGGGCTTGCAGGTGTAACAGTGATTTCCTATGCACCAGTGCTATCAGACCGATTGATGAAAAGTGTTTGATGAGCATATAATTTATTAATGGTATACTCTTTAATACATAGGAAGTTAATATTTCTTGTATAAAGGTCTGGCACCTAAAAACCTACTAGTGCAACAGAGTATACTGAGCATTGTGTGTCTTTCTGAACTTTTCTGAGTCCAGTTGAAGCAAATATTCCCTATCTGCTACTACATAAACTGAACGCTTTGGTAGCGGTTCTCCATTATGTCTATTAAGAAAGACCTAGAATTATGAGAAATGGAGGTGCGTTAAAAATAGAATAGGTTTTACATAGTCTGTTTCCCCACCACATAGCTGGTGTGTGTGTGTGTGTTTTGTTTTGATTTTATTTTGTTTTTGTTAATGATTGACTACCTTGAAAAAATTGTTATAAAAGATTACCACTGTGAAAATTTCAGCATGAAAATTTCAGCATACTGTTGAACAATCAAACCCTTCCAGTTACAGGTGGATTCTGTCACGCATCCTGTCCTCAGAAGCTGCTTCTACTTCCTAAGTGCAGATTGACTCTTCTGTCGAGTAGCAGCGGTTTCCACCTCTGCCATGACATATACTCATGCGTTATTGATGTTCGCTTGTCAGGGTGATTTCTGTAGAATGTTTTTCAAAATACAGAAGCATATTGTAAAACTCAGTTGGCATAAACCGGAGGATGTTAGATGGCCTAATAAGTATTTCTCTAGCATGTAAAATTTATGGCTTGACTTCTTCATAATTCTTTGTTCATCTCCCCCTCCCCGAATATCCCCCACCCCCAAAAAACATTAAAACAACAACAATATAAACCCAACAACAATGACAAAGGGAAAGAGAAGAAGGAAGAAATGTACCTGATGAGGAAGATCCTGAGCCTGGGAACTCTGAGAACCCTTTCCAGCCTATATCTGCTGTCATCTCTGAGGTATGAGAAAATGTGGAAATCTGGATTGGTTTAGAGCTACCACTAACAGATTTCTGAGAGGTAATGAGAAAAAGTGGTTCATTTAAGAGAATTATTCTAAGTCTGTATGCACTTTTTTTTCTTCTTCTTTTTTATCATGTCAGTCTTGTTTGTTTGCATTGAATCAATGCTTTCATGTTAAGAATGTTCCCTATTTTTGATTTGGGGAGAAAAAGTTTTGTAGACATGGTAGAATAAAGGTATTGTGAGCAGATGACTGAACACATTTCCTAATTAAACTATTGGATGTTCAGGAGTGGAAAATATTCGAAGTATTAGCTTCTTGTGAAGCATTTTACTGAGGTAGTGAGTCATATAAAATCTTCCTGACTACTATGACTAGATTTCTGAGCATAACTTGTTTTCTGTTGAAAACTGAGACACTTGAGAAGTTTTCTTAGCTTTGAAAAAAGAAAAGCATATTAGTATATAACATAAAGTTTCCTTAACCTGTGTTTCTGAGTTCAGGTAGTTCTTATTTATTGTACCATATTTTTTTATTCGTTCAACTTGAGGTAACACAATCTCAAGAAACACATAAACTCTCAGAGACTTTTTCAGTAAGTAATTCAAACATATATGCTTCTCTTCAGGACACAAGTGCCCATATCCACATATCTTGTCAAGTCAGCTGCATGCACAATAATACACTTTATAATGTACAGAGTAAGTAGAGAAGGGTGTAGGTATGCACATTGCAGAGACGGTGATTTAGTGATGTAGAACCTGTGAAACAGCCTGTCATTGGGTCCATATGACACAGTCAGTGTTTCTCCAAATCATGGTAGCACTTTCTGGCTACTTAAGTTCTGTGCATGTGTATTGTGTTTTAACTAAAACATTTAAAAAAAAAAAAAGGAGGAAATTAGGAGTTTTATAACCTTTTGCTCAGGACTTTCTTCCTCTGGACAGGATACTGGCAATTTGATTTCTTTACTTATTTGTAAATATTTTCTATGTTAGATGTGGGACAGAAAAATATTTTAGGAATATTTTGATTTTAAAATTGCCTTCCTGTCATATCAGTCATTTTACAGCATTAGAGGGTGTTAAAAAAAATATCTTTTTTCCTAGAATGAAAAACAAATTGAAAAGGAAAAGAAGCGGCAAAGGTTGGAGACTGAAAAGGCTACAAGTCTCTTGAAATCGCAGACAGAGCAGGAGCAAATGGATGCCCAGCACTTATCAAGTAGCAGCAGCCAAATCACAAATGATAGTAGACTAGAAACATGCAATTCTACAACTACACAACTTTTGCAGCATGAAGAAGAGAGTGAGCAGCAAGCCTCAGAATGCCTTGACTCAGGTAAAACTACTTCCTTTGAATTTGTCATTTAATGTTACTTTTCACATAGTTCTTCCCTCTGTATTATTTTTCATGATACCGCATGTTAATTTAAACTGTTGAAAACATAAAAATACACCATTGGGGCACTGTATTGGAAAATCTGTTTCAAAAAAGGGCGTGCTCATTGGTGAGACTGATACTGTAGCTGAAACTAGGTTCATTTTTATTATAATCAAATGTGATCCACTTCCCATCAGTACCAAGCTAAGTTGAATTTCTTGATTAAAATGTAGAGTTTGCATATATTTTATGCTTACAGTTTATTTTTTATAGTAAAATGATGTGCAAACTTTACATTTCACATAATTTTGTATATAAGTTTGAGCTGATTTATGTGACCCCAACAATTGCATTAGAAGATGATCTAAGATATTCTCTGAATATAACTGATATGTAATGCTGTATTTCTGTTTGGTATAGATAACAGTAAGAAAAAAAGTAAAAAACCAAAATTAAAAAGGGGCCACAGAGTAGAACCTGTTAATACTGATGACACTGTTCCCAAAAATCCTACACCACCACCAGCTCTTCCACCAGGTAAGTCTACTAACAAATAATAATTGATGTCTCAATTTGTGGTTATTAATCCCTTAAAATAGTCATTTGTGAATGATGAAACTGGAATGGTCTTCATACAGAGATATGCTGCTGAAGCTTACTCTCTAGGAAATCTTTGATGCAGTTTCCCACTTCACAGTATGAACTTCCAGCAGTATTAATTTGACCTATCCATGTGGGGGAACATGTTACTGTTTTCACACAAAAAAAAAGAAGAAAAAAAAAAGAAAAAAAAGAAAGAAAAAAAAAGGCAGAAACTTGCCTACTGACTGGTGAAAAAGTGATTACAATATTTTTAAGGGTAATTCCATTTATTTTTCAAGTATTTAATAATTATTCACCATAGATACAATATATTACATACCTTTGGCATTTCTAAATGCTTTGATTTCTCCCAAAGAGAACTGGCTTTCATACATTTCATCAGAATTGAGTGCAGTCGTGGCATGTTTTGACTGTCTTTGTTTTCCTTTAGTTGGCTGGGGAACTCCCAAACTTAATAGACTTCGAAAACTTGAGCCTCTTGGTGAAACACATCATGCTGGTAACTTAAAATGTCTTGGATTTTTTTTACTTTTTTATAGCATTCTCCATTGTTCATTCACTTCTACATTCATTTCATCCTTCATCCTTTTTTTTAATTTCTTAATGCCAGTTTTCATTGACCAAAAGCTAACCCTTTTGCTTAGTAGAAAGCACCTTTTTGATTTTTCAAGTCTTACTCCTTTTTTTTACCAAAAAGAGCAAGTTCTGTCAGATTCCCTTATAAAGTTTAAAGTGGCAAAGGATATCAGAAGCTATTAATGATCGGAAGTTATTTGCACAGCAGCACGCACCTAAATATTATAATGTGCCATTTAACAAAGAGTAGCAGGATCAATTGCTTTTAAGAGTCCAAACACATTTTGCATTCAAAATGGAAGTTTCAAAGTATATCTCCATTGTCCCTATGTAGACAATTCATCATTACCTGATGCAGTGGGAACAGGAGTTGGGTTACCTGGATACTGGAAGAAGGCTGAGGTACTCAGCAGAGAGGATGCTGCAGAAAGACCTAAGCAGGACTGCAGAGATCCAGCAGGGCTTAATAATTTGCCATCCATAGTGGCTTTTCCACATCCAGGCTGGTTCTGCACTGCCTGTTTGTTTCCACACTGATCTTATGATCTGATCTGGAAGTGCTAATCACATCACAATACCGAATCCAAATGAGCCCCGTGTATTTTTCTGTAGTTCTGTGAACCATGGCCTCCATCCAGGTGAATTCACTGTGTGTAGGCTGACTCCTTGTCTTGCCTCTTGAGATAGTCTAAAATTTCTTCTACCCACTGGTACTGTCTGCATATGGTTTTAAAAGCATACTCTGTAAGTTTTTTGTCATTGATTTGGGGGTGTTTTCTTGTGACAAGGAAAGCTACAGACATGTGGGCACTTCCAAATTAAGTGCATTATGTTAGGGACTTCAAATGAGGGACTGCGATCCCAGCTATGATGAAAAGCCCAACATAAATTTGATTGCAGAAGTGGCAAGACTTCCATCTGAAACCTAGGTTATGGGTCTGCAAGGAGAGTTGTCAATGATAAAGCTTGGGATTTGCTCCTTTACCTGAAAGGCCAGTGTCCCTGGAAGTTCACAAACTGATAGGAAAAGTAAGTTTAATAAGTTTAATAACTGGAAATGTCAAGATGTAGCAGGCAGGTTCTTAATTTCTTTCTGCAGTAATGACTGTTTCCTATTTTTGAAAGACCATGGAAGATTGTTTTTCATATGCTCATATTGCATCTCTTATCAGTTTTAAATGATAATTTCTGCCTTTCTATTACATTTTATTGTTCAAATTTTGACAAGCCAATTGAATATGGAGACATCTGGAGTTATACTGGAGAAGGATAACCAAACTAAAGCAATGGGAACACTCGCACAAATTGAACAAAGTTAATTGTGGAGCTTAATGAGAAAGGAGCTCAGTGTGGATGTAGTGGTCCTTGAGCTTAAAACCCTGCCTTGAATTGATTGTACTACTATCATGTAGTACAGCACCACATGTACATACCTGCTGAAATTCTGAAGCAACAGAAAATGGAGCTTCTCTGCTGAAGAATCAGAAGATGCTTAAAGGGGAATTAAGATCTCCAAAACCTAAAAAACTTATTTTTCACAGGAACGTAATTCATGTGCATAAAATGTAATTTTTAGTCTTAATAATAAAACCATCTTGCTCTTTTTTTTTTTTGAAGGCAAATAGAAGGCGGCAAGAAAGAAAAACCAGATGAAGAGGTAGGGAGGGGAAGAAAGGGAAGAGATGGTTTTCAATTTTTGCCTGTGCCTAAGGGAGGTGTTGCATTTTGTAGCAAGAACATGGGTGGGACAAAGAGAAAAAAAAATGCATAAGCTAGGTTGCTGACTCTCAGGTATGTAAGTTAGTAACCTGAGATCTGTGTTGGTGTAGTCAATTTGTAAAATAAGGATAATAATTAAAGTGTTTTGGAATCTAACAATGGAAAAGATGTTGGTAGGGAAATGATCTCTTGACCAGACAGAGTGCTCAGAACTTTGCAGCTTGATTCAAGACATTGCCTGCTCTTTGCAGAGATTTGGGTTTTTTTTCAGGAATTTTGAGACACAAGATTCGCACAGATACAGAAAGCAAGAAAACATATATTAGGCATCACTATTTATAAATAAAAAAAAGTTCTTCAAATGCATGGTCCAGCATTGCCAAACTTTTAGTTAAGTCCTGATATCAAAGAACATCAATTAACTTATTTCACTTAAAGCACTTATTTTTTTTTTTTTTACTCGGACCATTTGAGAGCCATAGATTCATAGAAAAGACCCGTAAGATCATTGAGTTCAGCCCTTAACCTGAGACTACCAAGTCCATCTTGCACTGATTTTAGCTTGTCATCTGTCCATGCCCATTTTCTGTCACGCAACAGTGTTTTTCAGTGAGTTTTACATATTTTATAGATGGAGAACCTGCTCCTGCTTAGAAACTCATTTGAGTTTCCTAAAACCAACGGAGCCTACCTTTGATCCATTTTTTAGAATATTCCCTGAATGGCATCTTTCTGAGAACCAACTTCCTTTTGGCTGTCCCTTCAGCAAAGAAATAAATCAGGTTTGAATTCCTGCCCCCTCCCTGTTTTGCCCAAAATTCACTTTAAAGGTAGTTTTAGAAGTTTTTCAGCCATTCAACCTTGATGAAATAAAAAAGGCAGGTTTCCTTATAGGTTTCGTGATTAATTGATATAAATGACTTGAAGGTACAATTTGCAGTGAAAGCTTAAAGTTTGGCAGGAGAATGTTTATTGGTTCCTTTAGCTGGGACTTTAGTAAGGCTTTCTTCTCTGTGGGTTTTTTGGATTCTCTGAAGTACATTGTTTTCTATAGCAATACTGCATTCTGTTGAACAACATGCTTTGACAAACCATTACTGGCCAAGGAGCTGAAAAATCTTTGTGTGTGGGGCAAATGAGCATCTACCTTTCGTGTAGACCAGGCTGAAAAGCCTCAGTTCCAGTAGAATGCTCAGGACTCCAAGTAAAATTGTTAAGTGTCCATAAGGGCAAGGAAAGAAAAAAGTATTTTAACAGTCTGCTTCTAAAAGTTTAAGAGCCTTGGTTATGCATAGAGCTTATTTTCAGGAGCATTCTCCAACTCTATGTCCAAGAGTGTGTCGATGAAACATTTGATAGCTCCTCAGTGGGAGTCAACCCCTTTAAGCTTCAAAGCAGATACGACTTTATATAGTGTTGGTTTCTGCTAGTCCATGGAAAAACACAGGAACAGGTGTCTGTCAGTATTCCCATGCATTCTAGTACAGGTCTTTGTCAGTTAGTTTTGTCTTAAAAATGATTTTTTTGGAAGTGTCACAAATATGTGATATACCTTGCTGCTGAAACACATACAATTAGTGTAGTGTGAGGTTGCAATAGCCTCCAAAGGTCTGTTTTTTAATGTGAGGTGTTCTCAGAGACATAAATCTGTCTTAATGATTTCATGTGCAAACTGAAAAATTGAAGTGTTGGTGAGCAGGCTATTTAGTATATATATTGAGTCATTTTTGTGTCATTCTTATCAGAGAACATTACGTCGGATGCTTTGGCAGAGCCAACAGGCAGTAGAGGCAATTATATAAATCTTTAATTATATACTTATTTTCACTAAAGACTGCGATTTTTCCAGTCATGCTAATGATTCTAGCACAACACTAGGTAATGAGTGTCTATTTATTGTCACTGGATACATTTGCAAGGATGATAAACCTCTTTCATTATTGGAGGTAAAATTATCTACCAGTCCTGAAGTTGTCTGCCAGACCTCAAGGAACTGACTAATAAAAACATCCATTGTACAGGTTTTCATTTACCCTAGAATCATTTGTTGCAGTTTTGCTTTTCACATGCTGCTGTAATGCTGAATTAGCTCTATTAAAATCATAAGATCTACAACAGTAATACAGAAGTGTTATTATTTTACTGATTAACTGTAAGGATCGCTGAAGCCTTGATCCTACAGACATGTACACATATTCTTAGAGTCATGCAATCCAACTTACTTGCTTTTGTTAATTTGACCTTAGGAATGCAATTTTAAAATAAGTTACTCCATATGTAGAACAAGTGGAATATATTTTTCTTGAAAAGTTATGATTAGTTAAAGATGAATTTTGTGTTGGCAGGCCATCAAGGCTTTGTGGAGAAGAGGTTGTCAGTATAAACAAAATTGAGATTTGAATGCTTCAAAAAGCTGCTTTTATTTTTTCTTGATTTCTACCTGTTTCTTTTTTCCATCCTTCATTATATTATTTCGCTTGTGAAATGCTTTGCATGTAGCAATCTGCATGGGTTTGTGGGTTTTGGTTGTTTTTTTTTAATCAATTACAATTTTTGAGAATATTTGTTACTCTCTTCTGGTGTACTTAATAACTTTGTCTTGAACAATTTTACTACTTTAAACTCCTTTATTGACCAAAGGAAATGTTGCACATATCTAAAAATTCTTAATACAGTTTTTAAGAAACTTAGTATAGTTTTCAAGATAGATACTTTGCATAAGTGGTCCCAACATTTTGGATGCTGCGTAGTGTTACTGTACTTAAACCTTTATTGTAATGCAGACTTGACTACAGTATCATTGAAATTCTGATACTTCTTTTTTTCAGTTGTTATTTGTATGCTTTGGATGCCTCGTTTCCTATTTTTAGGGATGTTTGCAGATCACCTTTGGGCTTGCTCTTGCAAATGCTGATGCATGTATAGTAAAATGTAATTAAGCCCTGTTTTGGCCAATACGCCTCCAGACTAGCACGATGTCTGTAAATTACTTAGAGTAGGAATTAGCACTAAAGTTGTAGACTACCTAGCTTTCATTAAGGAAGCAAGAATTTACCTTATTTCAACATTCTTTAAGCAAGGGAGATAGTAAATAACAGATTGACGTGTTTTTCTTCTCTTGCATTTTTTACACAGATTTCTATGGAAAGCCTCTGCCCCCATTGCCTATACGCCAAAGACCAAACAGTGATACCCATGATGTCATTGCTTAACTGGATCACAAATAACATTTAAAAAACATGAACATGTTATATCAGAAACTTCTTTTCCCTTGAAGGAAAATTTTAAAAATTATACTTTATTGGCTTTTTGCAAAATAACTTGGTGACAATTAAACATGGATTTCATTCTGTCATGCTTGGTTGATCAGACTTTGTCATTTACTTTTCACAACACCAGCTCTTCTTCAGGATTCAGCATGAGATCAAGTCCGTGGATGCTCATATGAACATGGTATTGAATATTTATTGGGTTTACTTGTGAAAATACATTGCTGTAAACCTGAAGAAAAATACCTTCAAGATCACATAATACTGGATTATACGTTCTCACCAAGGTCTTTCTCCAGGTGCTGCACAGCGGTTGGTATTTTTGCAGCTTATAAATGATTCTAAACCATTTTGTAAGATTCTATAAGATGAATATAGGAAGGTTATGCAACAAATATTGAGTATATTTTTCTAACTTTTTATAAAATTATTTGGAAGTTGAATGGATGCGCATATCTACTACCAATAGAATGACACCTAGAAAGCATTAGAAAGCTGATAGTCAAATGCATACCAATAGAGTATGTCTGAGTCTTACATTTCTCTTACAGTAGCAATACCTCTTATGAGGGATTACACTACCAAATGCTTATGTCCTATTTCTGGCAATCTGAAGGGAGGGGGAAGGTAGAAAGGAAAGTTGAAGATAAAAACATTTTATACAGAATTAATGCTGTTTGAACTGTCTGAAAGTTTTCTTATGTGTTGTTTTCTTTGTTTTGTTAACTGAGTTCGGCATAGGTAATAAATTCAGTTGCAGAAACAGAGCTGAATGTTGTATTGTCTACTATGTCATATGAGAAAATTGCTCATAGTAAAAGTTTTGCACTAATTCGGTCATCAGTTTTTATGAAAAACTGAATCAACGTGTATGCAGCTAAGCTCCAGCAGTTTTTAATCTTGATAATACTAAAATACCATCTTGAAAACTAAAGAAACCCCAGATTTTTAAGGTCTTATACAATACTTCCATGTAATGTGTTGATTTTACTTTAAAAAAAAATCACACACAGGTGATACATAAACAGCAAGGGTTACAATTGGATATATTCCTATTTAAATGTTTTTCCTCTTTCCTTGGAGACAACCATTGGTATATTGTGTGAAGGCGTATCATTGTGCCACTTGGTTACAGCAGGGAGGAAACCCCCCTTCAAAAGTATTTTTTGAAGCAGTTTTGATGGTTTTCTGTCACGCGCTCAGTCTTCCATAACATGGTGTTACCAAATGATTTTCATAGATGTTAATGCAATGTGTAAGTTCAGCACTTTTGACATTAGAAGTATTTGACATATACCCCTTATGGCAATGAGTTGCACAAATAAACATCTGCCATATTAATGGAAATGAAATTATTAAGATTTTTTTTTTTAAGAGTACGTTTGAGTGGAGAAAAAAAAAATAATCAGTCTTAAGAATATTAAGTTTGGATTGGGAGGAGAGGAATATTTGAAGTCTGCTAGTTTAGTGTAAGGGTGAAACAATTTGTATGTGACTTACTGTGAGAGTCTGTTTGTTGTATTCTAATAGGGTAACATGGTTCAGTTTTATTCGCAGGATTTAGTTGTTTTCACTTCAAACACCCACGATATTAATTGGAGGGCAGGGCTGCATAAAAGTTTGTGTGCATTCTCTATCTTACTGTCTTTAGCTATGTTACCCCTTACATTTTTTGGCTTAAAAACTTTACTTTCACAGGCTTGTATTTTTACAGCTTCAGTTTCTAGAAATGTATTACCCTTTTAACACCTACCTAAAATAAATTAATGGAAGTCTTTATTAAAAATAAAACTAAATACTGCTGTGTAACAAAACTTGAGAAACCGAAATGTAAGATGTCAATACCTTATGTGAAACGTGTGTTGTGTGTGTGGACACGTATCGGTTTTGTTTCTGCTTTTAAAATAAATTTTAACAGTATGTGACCAAAGTACTCAAAAATGTTTCATGCAGTTTGTTTATTAATATGCTCTGTAATTATTTACTACAGGGTTTTTTCAGTAAGTTATACTTTATACCTTGACTTTTTATTTGCACAATATGACATTTATGTGTAGAATAAAACTAATGCACAGCATCAGTGTGTTTGTTATATTATCATAAATTTGCAATGTTTTGGAAACAATTATGGTCATAAATGTTTGGTGGCTGCAAGTCTCATTTACATTGTTAAAATGTACAAAACAGACCTTAGATGGAATCCTCGTCTATTTTTACAGCTGCATTGTGGTCAAATTTAGAATTTATTGATGAATTGGCCCTAAGTTGTGTATACATATGAAGTGCTTTCATAGTGCACTTAATATTTGACAGGTAATGAGTTGCACAGTTGTAAGCTGAGAAGTAATTATTGCACAAATCAGGAGATGTCTTTAGGTTCTGATACTTTTTCATATTCAATAAGATCGCTTTCAAAATGTATCAATAAATTCAGCTAAGTATTTGTACTTATATACATGAGCGGTAAGAACACAGGAATATTCTACATAAGCAGAAAATTTTGTGTTATCTATGTTGCAACATTTAAAATACATTTTGGACAAAATATTTTTAAGGTCAGTTAAATGTATCTTCTAAGGAATAGTAATTTTCATGAGCTGAATTAATGTAGAAGGTAATAGGTGCTTCAAAATAAGTTATCGTTGTTGTCTTTTTAGCCAAAAGCTAGACTGCACAGAAGGACTTTACTCAGAGATTTAAAGGTTTCAAATAGAAAATAATAACTATGGTTGTATTGTAAAAAGTGGGTGTATTTGATACTCGTTATGTTCAGTTTCACGTCTGTGACGTGGTCTCTGTGTAAATAATGCAGAGTGAGGGGCAGCCCCGTGGAGGTGAGCCAAAAGCACTGTGATTTTCGAGGAAGCTATCTGATAACCGTGCGAGATCTCGGTTTCAATTCCACAAAAGCTTCGAAAGCTTTAGAAGAAGTGCCTGCCACAGCCAGCCGATGGCAGCTTTCTGATTGCCCTCGTGAGCCCTGGTGACGAGGACGGAGGTGGAAGCAGCAGGGCACCCACGGAGGCACGCGCAACCGCAGCGCTCGGGCACATCCATCACCCTGCCAGGTATCCGGGGGGCCGTGGGAGCCCCCACGCAACGAACAGGCTCTGAGCCTGTGTCATTTCACACTTCCCAGGCTGTGATAAGGGCTGTGGTGATTATCCTTTCCTTGAAACTCAGAACCGTCATTCTATCCTCTGGAGGCCTGTCTGTCATTTAAAAATTGATTTCTCAGTTTGGCTGCTTTAGATGACGTTTAAAATAAGGTTGCCAGGAGTGGTCTTGTGACAATTTTGTTCTCCAGTAGAAACCAGTATATTTCCTTAGAACAGTTATGTTTGGATATAATGGTGTCACATTAGAAAAGATTGATGGGCAGCAACAAAGCAAGCAGCATAGGCTTTTTTTTTTTTTTTTTTCCCCTTTAAATAACATTCAAAAGGTACTTTTTCCACTAAGATAGTCAATGTTTTAGTTGAAAGCTTAATACTGTAACTTCAGGGTGCCACCCGCTAACTTTGCCATACTGCCTGTTAGCTTCCTTGCTTCTGGAATTCATTTGGCTTCAAGTACTGTAGTATTTTGAACAGAATGTACCCCACATTATTTCAGTAGATGCATCTGTAGATGGACCGAGGAACTATATTTTAATAGTAGGTGTAATTTAAAACAGGTTTGTCTTAGGACAGAAGAATCTTTTCCTTGTTTGGTGGTTTTGTGAGGGTTTTGGGGGGTGGGTTTGGTGGTGATGTTTGGGGTTTTTTTTTTTTCCTATTTTCTTCCCTTACTGTTCACATAAGCTGTATTTTCTTAGGATTGCTTTGCCAATTGCTCTATGATAACAAAATCTGTGCTTTCCAGAAAAAAAAATATCTGTGATTTCCAGAACATTTTAAAAAAGCAGACCGTGGAATGATTAGCAATCTATGTGTATTCCCCCGTGAATATCATATCACTTCAGAATCTCTTAATGCTGGGCTGGTGGAAAGGCTGAGAAAGGGAAAAGTTTGGAGAGGATGAGTAACAAGAAATTAAGTCCTCACTTCAAGCAAAGTATGTGGGTTAGACTTGTGAAGACCAACAAAACCAGGTGAGTCTGGAGAAGGTAGCCATACTGCTGAAATCACGATCCAACGATAAGCAACTAGATAATAGGCTGAGGGACTGAAGAGAAGGAGACTCAGGATTCTGAAATGTATACATACACATAAAACTTTTCTTCAGAAGGTAGTAGATTTTGCAGACCTCAAACTGATGCTTGGTCAGTCTTTGCACCGTGTTTGCATTTGCTACTGCAAAAAGGAATGTCCTCAAATTTATCACACAGAAAATTAGTCTTTAAAAAGTTTCCCAAAGAGTACTACATCCCAATAGCATTAATTTACATGATCTTCTAATCTACTTCTTTTTTTTATCCTAAAAGTCATGCCATCCATGACTTTCATCTCCATAATACCTGGCAAGATTTTGCTGTCTGTCCTAACATAACAAACAAAGAGAATATTGTTTGCTTGTCTATTTCTAAATTACTATATAATAATAGTGAAGGCTCAATATGTGCTTGCTCCAGGAAACTGTAGACACCTGAAACTGAGTAGTGAAAGTCACATGAATGGTCCATCTTTTCTGTTCTCTAGGCCTGGAGGATGCTGATGTGCTGCTGGTGTATTTCTGATTATTGATGATAATTTTAAGATGGTTTAGCCATCCTCCCTCTCTGCAAGTATCACGGTGCCATAGAGCATACACTGTGTCCTCTTCCTCTGCTTCCCTGAATGCAAGGACACGCTTAGAAAACACAAGTTTGAAATAAGGAAACTTTGGTTTAAAGGAAATCTGTTAGCTTCAGAGAATTGTGGACTGAGGTTACAGCGGAGCTGTGGAGGTAACAATGGATTTTGCAGAAATGAGCTACAGCTTGTGGTTTGTGGTGTAACAGGGCATCTGGGTGTGCGCATGGTCACTTAACCATGGCAAGCGTTGTTGTTTAGGTGACAGAAATCACATAGTTTTGGATAACTGTTTATTAAGAGAAACAGCAGCCTGCCTTTCAACATGTACTGAAGTTAACCCCCCGCCACCCCGAGTCAATCCGTCCCTCCAGTAGCACATGGGAGAGCTACAGGATGCGGTGGCGGTTGTACTGGTTTATTACAGCCTCCCTGTCTGTGGTGGTGGCGTTGCTAGTGAACAAACCTAACCAAAGCCCGTTCTTTGCTTCTGCTGCATTGCAAATCTCACTGGTTTCAGACACGTTAAGCAACGCTGACAGCACCATCTACAAGGGGAACACAGCCCTAGGTTTTTAGTGTACCGTAGTGGTACCACTTTTTAGTGGTACAGTAAAATTCAATTATTATCTGTGTTTTCCTGTATGTTACTGGTCTTGGCAGAATTACAGCTGCAGGGAATTGTACTTTTTGTATCAGTTTTGTTCTGTATCTGTTGGTACAACTCATTTATCAAAAAGTTCTTTCTGGTTTCCTTCCGTTTTGCCTCCTGGCTCTTTGTCAGGATCCCGATTGAAACTTTTCAAACGAGCTTTCAAGTTCGATGCTAATTTGCATGGGGTTTGCATAAATGTTCTGGGGCGTCATTATTCAGTGCCTGAAACTCAAATATTTATCGATAACGATAGCACTCCTGCCTTTACCTTTGCACCCTTTTCCAGGCTGGATCTCAGAGGCCGGTTCCACGTGGGCAGGCTTTAATGGAAACGCTGCTGAGCAAACTGGCCATTTCCATAGGGGTTGTTCTTAAACTGGGGGTGTCGGCAAATGCTGATGGATGTGCCAGGTTTGCAGGAGGGGACAGGGTGACTGTTTTGCTGTTGTGATGGTTGCAGGCAGGGATGGCTGGTGAGCCAAGATGCCCTTGCTCATAGGAGGGGTTTGCAGGTCCCGACACTTCTGTTGGGTCGAGGGGCTGCCCAAGCTCGGCACAGCTGCAGGTTTTAGTGCTGCTCCATCATTCCAGCTGGTGAGCTGGTGGTTCTGGTGGCTGTTCCCCAGGAATGGCTCATCTGGAAATGCACGTCAGACGTTTGTGTGAATAATTCTCACGTTTCCAGCCGTTTGTTTTCTTTGCAGTAGCAGCGGGGTGAGTTAGAGCTGGTCTGCAGCACGGTGCAGAGGGTGCTGAGCAGCAGCCCTCGGTCTGCGCTAAGCCTGGACCAGCCAGGGGCTGTGGGCTGGTGGGAGCTGTTAATTAGCAGAGGCCTGATGGTGGTGGTGGGGGGAGGCTGTTAATTAGCAGAGGCCTGATGGTGGTGGGTGGCAGCAGCACCTGGCACAGGCTCTGGGATGAGGATCCGACCGTTTTATAAGCTGATGAATTTGAGGGGCCTGTCGCTGCCTAAGCCTGGTTTGTCTCCTGGAGGAGGCAGAGGAGACTGGAGGACAGTACAGCCTGCCAAGGTGATAAAAGGGAAACGGGAAAAAAAAAAAGCAAAGGGGAGAAAAGCAACCCCCCCAAAACAAAACAAAACAAAACACACAAAAAACCACACAAAAAACCCAACCAAACAACTCCAACCCAACCCAACCCAAAGTAACTCCCATGGAAGAAACAAGCCCACGGGCAGGGCCGGCGGGCCCGGGGAGCGCAGCTGCCCCCTCAGCCGCCAGGGGGCGCCGCGGTGCCCCGACTCCGGCCATGCGGCTCCCGCCG